>CM053584.1:227749992-227777949 GCA_028627135.1 Pseudochirops cupreus
GAATTGTAAGTTCATTTAGAAATATTGATACATACATACAAGTACTTATGCATTAGCAATCCATAAGTACACAATTTAACATAACACAGTGCTTTGGAATTGGCCAGGACATTAGAGGTAATTTAGACTTTCAAAACTGAATTGGAGTTGATTGTATAGCAAATTTGCCTTAACTGAATGCTATTTTTGATTCTTTAAAATTGGAGATGTATTCCCAGGGGAAACCATTTAGATTTAAGATAAAATACAAATTAGTCTTAGGTTGCAATACTGTTTTTTAAAACTCACATGTGAATGAAAGATAAATTTTCTGGTACAATGATTCAAATTATCATTCAATAAACATAGACAGTACCAATAAACAGTAGCAGAACTATTATATCAAAAATAATTTCCCCAAGCTACATTGATGTGAAACTGATCATCAAATCCAAGTTCCCATAAAAATTTAATACAAGTAAATTTGTGGGAGATCATGAAGAAAGGGATGTTTATACTTGAAAATGACTACTATTAGATTTTCATTCTTTTCTTCTCACATATAGTGAATACTTTCCCAGACAGTCCTAATTATGTTAAACCATTTCAATTATAAAGACCAGAAAAATTAAGAATTAACCTGAGTTTTCTATATGCAACAGAGTGACAGTTTTGCATAGACCAAATACTTAAACATCTATAAAAAAAAAAAAAGAACTGCATTTTAAAAGAAAATGGTGCCATTAAAAGATATTGTGAAGATTTCTGGGTTATATAGGCAAAAAGATGAGTGATTTAACTTCTTTTTTAATCCCAATGAGCTCTCAAACTTCTCTAAAACAGAAATTATGCAGTGGAGATAAAGCAATTTTAATTGTCTCTATGGTCCCAGACTACCATAATGCAAAAGAACTTTTTTTTTTAAACCATGAATCAATATTCCCTGACCCTGACCTCAATCACACACTTCCCTACATCCAACTCTGTCAGCAGTGAGGTTACATTGGCAGAACGCAGGACAGGACACAACCTTACAACAAAACCCACTCCCACACCATGGCGTCCTATCTCTCTCTCCAACATCAAGGATATTCATCCTCCTGGTTGTGGAAATTTACCTTGGCTGCCATTTTCTCTTTCTTCTTCTTGTTCCACAGATTTAACTGTGATATTTTTATGTTTTTTTGAGCTTGATAATCAATTATGAGAGGCATAGTGACTGCTCTCATGATGAATCCTAACTACTTTCTAAGAGAGAACTCCTGCATTCTGAGTGAATATCAAAGCACATTTATTTGTCTTTATTTATTTTGCTTCCTTTTTCATGCAATATGATTAATGTAGAAATATTTTACACAAAGTTTCAGATGTACAAATGATTAAGTATTATCATGCCTATTGTTTTCTCAATCAGAAGGTCAAGGAGTAAAAGGTGGGAGAGAATGTGGAACTGAAAATAAAAATCTCTAAATATTATATGGTAGACAGTGCTAAATATTAGAACTATAAAAAGCAAAGAAAAAAGCTCTGCTCTAAAATAACTTATATTTGACAATTTAAGACAAATCATAAATGGGGGTGGAAAAAGGGAAAAGTAATATACAGACGGGACCTAAGCATCCTGGACCCTTGGAAGGTAATAAAAACTCACTTATTAGCAAGGGCTTCAAGAATGGACATCACTATCTCACAGTAGGAAGGCTATGCAGAAGAAGACTGAGATTCAATAAAGTGGTGTGGAAATAGGTGAGTTGAGACTCATAATAATCCTAGGAGGTTAAGTGTGATAACTAGATTCATTTCATACGTGAGGCCCTACCTGGAAGTGAACTTCTTAACACATTGCTGTGGAGGGCTTTGAACTCAAAATCTAACTGCCTCTAATTTTTTTCACTCTTTCAACTGCATGGATGCCTCTTAAAGTCATGGGTTAAAGATGCAATCCACAGTCAGGAGGGCCTCACAACACCTATGAGTAGCTAACAACTGTAACTGATTTTACTAATTCAACCCTACAATTTAAGGAGAATAAACAGGAGCATAATTAGATGCTTTTTTGTTGTTGTTCTTTTGACAAACTGCTAGTGTTTCTTTAAGTTGAGGGATGCCAATGCCTAGTGTCAGTGGTGTGGAACACATCAGATTTTTTGTTGTAGACTTCATCCTACAAAAAGATTACATGAAATCATAATTAAAAAGAAAAAGAAATGAAGGAACTGTATTATCTTGCTCTCTTGAAATCTAAAAAAGGGACACATCTCTCCCCCAAATTTCTCTTTATCCTTATCCTTTATCTCCTGCCTCTCCATCACATAACAAATGCCTGAAGAAAGCATCTTTTAAGATCAAGTTCTAATTAGTGTTTACTATACTGTTCATTTCTGTGATTGTGATCTTGTTAGCTAGGAACAACTATAGAAACCTACTGAAGGAAAGGTAATGAAATCTTGTTTTACATGAATGTGACTGTATTAGTTTTTCATTATTTCACTATAAGGATATAAAATGAAGGCCTTTAAAATAAAAGCTGGTTACCATTAAAGCACTGATTGTTAAAGGTTTTTTTTTTATTATTCAGTTAAAAATCTGTTAATGACTACAGCTCAATATATTTATAAGACATTTTATTACTATATTACTCTAGATGATTATAGAGGTTAAGATTAGCAAGCTATTTCATTTTTCCAAAGTATCATTGCAAAACCCATGTAACAAAGGCTTTGACTAGTGAGGGTTATTATATAATTAAAATTTGAATTCATTATTATCTGCCATTCATTTGGCACAGAAAGGTCATATCTCCAAAAGCAGCCTTAGCAGGGATGATACAACTTCTAAATTTTGTACTATCTTACCTTGTCAGTTTACATAGAGATCATTTGCATAAGAAGTAACACTACTATCCTTTACAAGGCTGATTGAAATAAGGCATCTCTACCATGCTACCATATTTCATTCCACTATGAATTCTTTTGGAATGCAAAAGTCTGTAAATATAATCTACAAACTCCTAAGAGAAACAATAAGTGATAAGATGATACAAAAATAAGAAATCCAATGAAAGAACTGCTTCTAATTCAAGTCTGAGAAACTGAGTAACCCAGAAGGAGTTAGCTATTGACTAGATTAGAAAAAGAAGTCTATCTTCTAAGTCATTTTTTCAATACAACAAGTGTTAAGGGAAGACCCAAACAATTTTTTTTTTGTCATTTAGCTGAACTAGTTCATTGAGTCATGGGAAAAAATGAATCTTTGATTTCAAAAAGATATTATAATCCCATTCTTCTTCCTGAGATATGAATCTTTCTAAAGACCAATTAAAGGACATCTTTCCTATGTTTTGACATGTCTCCCATGAAGATAAATATATTCAATCAGACTCAAAATCAACCTACCTATAAATTCTCAAATTGGTCGATGGCACAGGGGATAGAGTGCAGGACCAGCTAGCTGTGTGACCCTAGGCAAGTCACTTTTCCCTGTTTGCCTCAGTTTCCTCATTTGAAAAATGAACTGAAGAAGGAAATGGCAAATAATTTTAAAATTTTCCCCAAGAAAACCCAAATTGGAATCAGGAAGAACTGGACACTACTAAAACAAAACAACAATAACAATTCTCACCTCTAATTCAGGTTCTTACTTCTGCAACTACACAGAACAAATCTAATTCACTCACACATAATAGAATTTCAAATATCTGCCCCAAACCATCATGGTCCTTTTATACTTTCTTTAAATTTTTGGGCTCCACATTTTTAGTAAGGCCATAAGAAAAAAAGAATAAAGAAGTAGGTGAGTAAACAAGATGGTTAAGGAACCTAGTCTTTCCATTAAACATTTCCAAAATCTCAATGGAGTTATCATGTTCTACATGAGATCATTCATGATACTTGAATATATAAGTACAGCCCCTCCCAATTACCTCCTCCTTTCTTCAAGCTCCTCTCTAGCTCATAACTTCTGGTTGCTTCAAGCCATATTTGCCTTCCATGAATCATTTTTTTTTCCTCTAGTACCTGCCACAGTGCCATGGAAAGATGTGAGAAACACATCAATCAACAAGTATTTATAAAGTACCTAATATTTGTCAGCTGCTGTTGACACAAAGCCAAAAACAAAGTATTCCCTATATTTGGGGAACTTATATTCTTTCTTAAAAATCATATATGTATATGCATATATTTTATGTTTACAATTTTACAGACATATATATGCATGTGTGCACATGTACATGCATATGTATGTATATATACATATGTATATATACATATAGATGTGTATATGTATAAATGTGTGTATAAATATGTATACATATATATGTATATATGTATATATATATATATATATGTACACACACACACACACATATACATGCATCTGAAATGTAAGCACATGCCTTGTGTGACTTCTCTGTAAAAGAACATTTTAGGTAAATGTATGTTTGACCTTTGAACAATGTGGCCAGCCCATTGGAGTTGCTCTCTCTACAGCACAGTTGAATGATTGGTAGTTCAGTTCAATAAAGGAACTTAGTGTCAAGGACCTTATCTTGCCAGTTAATCTTAAGGATTTTCCTAAGACAATTTTTTTAAAAAGTGGTTCAGTTTTCCAGGATGGTGCTCGCAGATTGTCCACATTTCATAGGCATACAACAATGAGGTCAGCACAATGGCTCTGTAGACCTTCAACCTGGTATACATCCTAATTCTTTCCCACCTTGTTTGGAGCTTCCCAAACACTGAGCTAGCTCTGGCAATACATGTGTAAATCTCTTAATCTATGTCTATCTACTATCTATCCCTGCAAAATATATTGCTAAGGTGAGTGAGCTTATCCACAGCATTCAAAATTTCTCCATTTGCTGTAACTAATGCTTCCATATATGGATGGCACAGTGCTGGCTGGTAGAGAACCTCTGTTTTCTTAGTGTTAATTGTTAGGGCAAAGTTAGCACAAGTAGTGGAAAATTGACCCATATATTTTGAATCTCAGCTTCAAAGGCAGCATTAAATGCATGATCACATACAAATTAAAAATAAAAAAACAATCTTGCATTAACTCTCCCTCCATTTTTTTCTTGGCTTATATCTTTTTGAAGTTAAATAATTTACCATTAATGTGATAACTGGCCTCAATGTCATTTTTTTCCTCATTAGACTCATCTGAAATCATTGCAAACAACATTGCCCACTTTCAAGAACCCATAGCAAGCATTCCATCATGAAATTGGCATAGAATGGTGATAAACTTTTCCAGGTAACCAAATTTTACCATGATCTTCCTCAGGAACTTGCCACTGAAAGAATCAAAGGCCTTGACTACAATGACAAAATGTTATATACAGACTTCTGTTCTGCTTCTGGCATTTCTCCTGGAGTTGTTGAGCAGAATAAATGATATTGACCATTTCTTGCCTCTTTCTGAAGCTGCACTGGCCCTCAGAGAGATAAACCATCTTCCAGGTGAAAGATCAGCCAACTAAGGAGGATTCTGGCAAAAATCTTACTGACAACTAATATAAAAGAACAGGACTCTATTTGGTTGTCACAGAACAACCCATTTCTTTTTCCCTTATATAAATGAACAATAGAGACATCCTTACACTGGTTGGTGATAAACTGTTATATAATCCAGAAGATCTCCATCAGCATTTATATGAGCAGTGGACCCTGTACCTTGTTGATCTCTGCTGGAATATGATCAGTACCAGATGCTTTGCCCATCAAAGGAGCCTAATGTCATTCAAAATCTCTTCTTCACTTAGAAGTTTGACTAAAGAGGCCTTGAATTCAACCTGAGATAAATGGTCGGTGACTTCAGCCTTCATTGATGATGGTCTGTTGAGAATACTATGGAAGTGTTCAGTCCATGTCTCCAGGATCATGTTTTTGTCACTGATCAGTGTAACTCCATCAGTGCTGAGTAAACAACATCCAAAAAAAAGTCTTTGGCCCATCATAACCTTCAAGACATTGTGAAAGGTCTCTGGATTGTTGCTGTTAGTATTAAACTGAATTTCCTAACAAAATTATCAATCTTTAGGACATAAATGGATTTTTTTTGTACGTATATGTACAAATATCCCATGTACTGATCTTCACAAAGGTTTTTTTTTTTGATAAATTTCTTTGTGTGTTTTGATTACACAATGGTGAGCTGGCCAGGTTTGGGTGAATCAAACAATTTTGGGGCACATTTTCTAGCCCCCTCCTCAGACCAGGAGGTGAATAGTGTGGTTCTTATAAAGTCTGCTGACACACCTAGAGCGCTGTTAAATTACACTACTACTGCTTCAGTCAAAGATGACCCTATCACCTGGACTAGTTGTGTATAGGCTTATTGCCATTGGCCACCTGATAACCAGCATCAGATGTGAGCAGAGACATGAAATTAACAAGGGCCAGGCATGCAGTTCAGGATAGAACTCCAAACTCGGTTTTATTGATACAACGAGCAAGGTTTTTATAGAGCAATAAGACAAGGAAGGTAACCATCGGTCACCATTTTTTACATTATTGTTTTGTTTAGTTCCATGATGTCAGGCAGATGATGTCAGGCAAATCTTGAAGGTTATCGTATCCATACTTTATCTAGTATTCCCATTTCACACTGGACAGGCTATATACTCCCTTCTACTTAGTTCCCTTTGTGTCACTACTTTCAGGGTGAGTATGAATTCAGGGTGCTCTGTTCTCTGCACATCATGGAGAGTGGCCAGCATCCAGTTGGCCTCAGAACAGCTGCAAGAAGCTGGCTGCTTCCACCTGCCTGACGGGAGATGGACCTCAACAGCTTATGACTACAGCTCCCAGTGTATCTGCACCCATTGTTTCATCTCTTGTCTGTTGCCACAGATCTTTCATGCAGTTAAAATGGTATGGGTGGTATTTTTCGACTAGTGCATAAATTAGATCTAAATGAGGTTAAGTTGAATGAAGCCTTTGACTTCACTTTCTCTGCCAGAATCATTACAATAGAGGCAAGAAAAAAGTCAAGGTGAACAGTGATGTCTCAGAATACAATGGATGACCTTGGCATCTTTGATGTCTAGCCAAGATCTAAACGCTCCAAAGCACTAGCGTCAGTTGCCAACATGGCCATAGGAACAACTTGTTATCATCCACCCATTCCTCTGGGGAAAATATTCATGTTAGACACCTATTCCCACCTCATCAATGACTTTCAGGCCCATTTGTTACCTTCAAGATGATTGAGTCTGTCTGCTGAGATGATTTACCAAAGTATGTACATGCTACAGCTTCTTGGAACCACAAGTGAGGGCTAGGTGGCAGGAAGACACAGAAGGTGGATAAGCAGGCCTAAAAAGGACTCAGCAACCCTCCTATCAGAGGCGCTAGTCCTCCCTTGAACATGCCATATACTGCTTGATCACAAGATTATGAGTAGTAGAAATGTGATTAAATTTAGATCCTCTACCTTCATATCCATTGGCAATGGTTCTTTTGCTGTGATATATTTCTTATTTATTTCACATACGAAGTTGGAACATTTTTGTAGTATACCATGAAAATGCTCATTCAAACTTTTTCATTCAAAATTTTCTTTCCATTTTCTCAAAATCTTGTTAGATAAGGAAAATTTATCTGAGTGAATTTTGTCTTGCAAAAGATGATATTTTTGTTTTCTCATTGTCTATTCTAACTCTTTTAGTTCTTTTTCTCCTCTTATTGCTATAACTAGCATTTTGAGTATAATATTGAATCATAGAGGTGATAATAGGAGTCCTTGTTTACACCTGGTCTTGCTGGTGAGGTTTCTAGCTTATGTTCATTACAGGCAATGTTTGCTAGTGGCTTTAAATGAAAAATACTTATCCTCTAAAGAAAACCTTCAATTATCCCCATATTTTCTAGTATTATTAATAAGAATGAATGCTGTGCTTTATAAGTAGCTAATTCTGCTCCTTGGGCTGTGATCATATGATTTTCCTGATTTTATTGTCCATATGGTCAATTATATTGATAGCTTTCCTAATATTGGACCAGCACTACAATATTATTTATATTTTTATCAATATTCATTAGGGAAATTGTTTTGCAATTTTCTTTCTCTGTTTTTGTTCTTCCTGGTGTAGATATTTGCAAAACGTTTGTGTCATAAGAGAAAGTTGGCAGAATTCCTTCTTTTTTTCCTTTCCCCTAGTTTATATAGTATAGTTTATATACTAAAATTAATTCTTCTTTAAATAGGTGATACAATTCACTTGTGAATCCTTCTGGTTTGGGCAATATTTTACCTAGGGAATTCATTGATGGTTTATTCAATTTATTTTTCTAAGATCAGTTTATTTACTCTTCTGTTTATCGGAACATTTTAAATATACATATTTACTAAATTTAACTTTAAATATACATATATGTTAATATATACATACATATACATATATATTAAACATTCATCCATGTGACTTAGATTTTTAGTTTTACTGTCATGTAATTGGTAAAACAGCTAAGGAATAATTGCTTTAATTTTCTTTTTATTGGTGATAAATTCATTATTTTATATTGATAACTTTTTTCTTTCCTTTAAAAAACATCTAATTACACAAACATACACGCTGTTTTTCATAAAACTAGGTTTGTTTTTTTTTAGTTTTCATTAGTTCAACAGTTTTCTTGTTTTTAATTGTGTGCATTTCAGCTTTGATTTTAAGGATTTCCATTTTGAGTTTGAATTTCAAATTTTTAATTTTTTCTAGTTTTTTTTTGTTTTTGTTGTTTTTTCATTCTCAATTTATGAGTTTGTTCTTTTTCTATTTTATTGGTGTAAGCAACTAGAGATATAATTTTTACTCCAAGTACTAGCTCCTTTTTTTTCCCTTCTCATTGGTGTAACTAGCAATTTGAGTATAATCTTGAGCAATAGAGGAGTCATTGTTTACCCCTGGTCTTGCTGGTGAGGTTTCTGGCTTATCTTCATTACAGGCAATGCTTACTAGTGGCTTTAAAACAAAAACACTTATCCTCTAAAAAAAAGCTTCATTTATTCCCATTCTTTCTAGTATTAGTAATATGAGTGAATAATTAATACAATTATCAATAATTATGTATAGTTATATATAACATATACAATATATAATGATATATAACATATTTTATATAATTATTATATATATAATAATCCACATCCAGAGAAAGAGATTCAGAATCTGAATGCAGATTGAAACAAACTACATGATCTGTTTCTTTTTCTCATTTTGTTTTGTTTCCTCTTTTCCACTGATCATTCCATCAGTTACAATCCTTCTTTATAACCTGACTAATGATTAATGGGAAGAAATTTGTAGATCCTGTATCTCAGAGCATGCCACCATGATTAGGGTGAGGGGGAAGAGGAGAGGGAGAGGGAGGAAACCTGAAACCCAAAGGACTGTGGAACTGAATGTTGTATACTAAAAATAAATAAACCAATTTAATTTTAAAAGAAATGAACTAAGGGAAATTAATTAAATTGTAAAATCTGAAACAAGTATAATCAAAGAAAGAAGAAAAGCAAGCAGAAATCTTGGAACAATGAGAAGAAGTACCACCTCAAAATTGGAATAGAAATAAAACTGTTAACAAAAAAAAATAAGCATGAATATATGACAGAAACCAGAGCTATACACACACACACACACACACACACACACACACACACACACACACACACAGCAGTCTAAAATAATTACTGACTGTATAATGGAGGCTATTTCCAAACTATGTATAAGTTCCATGAAAGAAAATAACAGATGGGGAACACCAAAACATTGAAGTGAACAGAACTTAGGCAAAAGAGAATAAGATATAGAAATATTAATGTGCCAATTTATCTTAACATTTGCCTCAATAACTCATGTAACTTACATACTGACATCAGTTCATCTGAGGCATATACTGATAATATCTGATGCATTACCATTTCATATTGCCAAAATAGATTAAATTCTCATGTTGTGCACTGTATTATTTTTTGCAAAAAAACATTAGTGAAAAAGTATTCACTTAATCTACTGAGCTTGACATTAAAAGGCCATTCTACTTAAAAATAACAACTTTGTATAGTATATGAATTTCATCAATTTTAAATGGATAACAGTACAAATTAGTCTGTGACATTGTGGTCATTTTCTCTAACAAATAGCAATTATGGGACCATTATCATTACCAACAAATATTTTCTATGTTATGTTCCATGAAAGAATTCACAGTGGACCATGTGCTCATTGTATACAATTATGTGGAAGTGTTTCCAAAGAATTATATATGATGAGAAGCTAAATAAAAACATATATGAAATGAAACTTAAAGATAAGTGAGTTGTGTAATTGCTTTTTTTTAAAAGTATAACATTTATAAAGAAAAAAACTTTATTGTCTGATCTATTAAAATGTTAGACATAATAGTTTGTATGGGTTTATGCATATTTTTCAAAATAATTATTTTCTGAGTGAACTTTTCTTTGTCCGCATGCATGCAAATTAGTTGTTTTTGAAGATGCAGAGAACCATTTAAGACTGAATATCTTGGTGGAAATTAATTATAAGAATCACACTAATTGACATACTTTTCTTGGTCATTTGGATTAAATCAGTTTAAGGAGAGTTGCAGATTTCCTTTCACTAATCTAGAAAACTTAAATTATGCCTTGTAACATTTAAGAACTCATTCACTTTCCCTTACTAATGGCCTCTACCTCCTACAATACTAGGGTAGAATTAGATTTTGTAGAATGGAAAATATTTAGGCTGAAATGAAATTACAAGAAAAAATACTCTATTCAATTTGAATCTAATATGTGGGCCAAAAAAAAATATGACTCTCCCATTTTTGTACATGTTAGACTATGTTCCACTATTTTTTATGTTGGAAATTAGTATGCCTTGCCTTCCCCCCCTTACTTTTTGTCTTAAAACTTTCACTATATAGAGGTAATCATTTCCTATTTAATTAACTTGAATAGAAATTTTTTTCCCCTGACTCGCTGAGACTTCTGTACCTTATTTTTGTGTTTTCTTTTAAAAGAAGGTATATCATAAGGTTGTTATGGATAGTTAGCTTAGTATTTTAGCAAACTTGGAATAAAGTCTTTCACAATACATTTTGTGGAATGCATAGAGGAATATAACTTTGATGTGAATACAATTAAGTGGATTGATTACTGCTAGAATTTTTGGACAATAAGAGTAGTTCGTTATTAATGTGGTAATATAAATGTAGGAAGAAGCCTACATCTGAGGGGTCCTCAGAATCTTGTCCTGTTTAACATTTTTATCAGTGACCTCAGTGCATAGTATGCTTATCAATTGGGAGTTGATGCAGGTTTTTGAAGAATAGCCAAGACAATAAATGAAAAGTCTTTATCATTAAAGCTCTTGAAAGATTAGACAACTGAGCTAAATCTAATACTAACAGATTTCTAAGTTAGGTGATCAACAATATGGCACACTTGACTTTTTGTTTGAACATTATGACCTCTCTCATCTCTCCAAATTAGGAATTGTATACTAGAGATAAGTCAATTTCAGCTATACCCATAATATATTTTCCACAAAGTGTCCCACGAACAGAATTTAGATGTTTTTGTGATCTAAGATTTTTTACATCTTTTAAAATAATAGATTTCATTTAAAAGCATAAAACAAATCAATAAATACATTCTTTAAATAAAATCAAATCTTATGTAAAAATTGCAAAAATGATTCACAACTTACAAAGAGTAAAAAAATGTAGTAGGCAAAAGTAGTTTACTGTCCCTTGATCTTAAGACACCAAGAACCCTATTTGGGATAACAACAGAGAAGTTTAATTCCTGATAACCTGCACTTTTATGCCATCACTATATTACTGAATACTATTCTTTGGTGATGGAGAGTGGGAGACAAGATTGTTTTCAGTTTTGCTAGTCCTTTGAAAAAGGTAACTGCTGTATAACTGAGTCCAGTACTTTGTCTCCAAAGACATTAGTAGAGAAATCCTCATTCTATAAAAGTAAATACCATTAAAGAAACAACAGAGAGAACTGACTGTGAATACACATCCATAGAAATGAAGGGTATTCTGGAAAAAAATATAAGGGAAAATCAATACATTTTAAAGAAAATATGATTTTGACATTCATCAATAAGAAAAAAGTAATATATAATTATATTAATAACTAATAATTAACTTGTGATCCACTCTTTTACTCCTACTTCTGGTAAGATCCAATTTCTGAAAAATTGTCTCTGAAGGACAGGATTGAGTGATAAGATTACTCATAGCTTTAAAGTCACATGCTTCTTGGTAGGTGGGCAGGACTTCACCCAACTCAGAAACTTAACTTTTGTTTAGAGTATTAAAATAAAATTTAGCCTGGGTGAGCCTTTGTCTAAAGGAGGAAACCCCATACTTTAACCCTTCCCTTAGAGTTTAGGGAAACTTGGCCCATTCATGAAGGAGAAAACTAGTTAGAGAGGTCCAGATAGAAATGACTTCCCCTTGTCCAGACACCTTGAGGCTGCTGAGTTTCATGATCAAGTCACATTCTTAGTAGAAGAAGCTGAAAACTTTTAGCCCACTTCCACATTAAATGTGCATTAGTAAAAGTTGACTTGCACTTGTCAGGGTGTTTCCCTTCAGAAGGGATTTAAGGTGTTTCAGTGTCTCTCTTGACATCTTTGGTTAGCAAAAGAAACTCTTCACCATCAACATATTGATTATTAGCTAGTCTAATTAATAAATTAACTATTAATTACTTGAAAATAACTCTGGGGGGTTTATTGATCACATCAGACTCACTGATCTCTAAGATGGGATGCAAAGGGACAATATAAGGGTTAAAAGAATACCAGAAGAACTTAAGTTGTTTTTCTTTTAAAGGAAAAACAAACTTGAGTACCATAAAGAGGGAAGGAAACAAGAATTTATTGTGTCTACTATGTATCATATATCATTTCATTTGATCCTCACAACAGCCCCAGAAGGTACATATTATAATTATTTCCATTTTACAAGTAAAGAAACTGTAGCAAAAAAGAGATTAAGTGACTTCCCCAGAGTCACACATCTGATAAGCATCTAACACAGGCTTTGAACTCAAGTTTTCCCAACTTCAGGTTTAATGTTCTATGCACAAAACCAATAATATCATGAGAGTGATGTCTTGACATGTGCATCAATTGGATATGAGTGAGGCAGAGCTCTGCAAATTCACCATCCTTACTCTCTCCTGCAGAGTAATCAAAGTTCAGTGGCATGCAAAGGTTAACAAGCCCAGGATGCAGTGGTCACCTTTATAAATTAAGATCTTTCCCAGGTCTTAGTTTGTCTGAGGACATGCCCATCCAATCCTAAGAGTTGAGGCAAAAAGATGGCTCAATTTACCATCACAAAGATGTCAGTCTAGGAAGGGAAGACCCTCAGAGTTTCCAAATAGAAACAGTAAAGGTTTGCTGTTTACACTTTAAGCTATCAAGACCTAAACAAAGAGCTTGGATTCCTGTTATTTTTGGCCATTCAGTGAAAGAGTGATTTGAGTTTTATGGTAGAGTCAAGGAGCTCCATTTAAAACACAATGGGCTTTTAAAAGCCTGTCTTCTCAGAGGTATATTTGAAGAAATCAGAAGTGAAAATCAGACAGGAAAAAAAGTAAATTATTCTAGCTTGTGTAGGGGAAAATGAAGCAGAAGGAGAGGGAGTAGAAGCAGAAGAAGCAGGAGAAGAAGCAGAAGCAGCAGCAGAAGAAGAAGACGAGGAGGAGGAGGAGGAGGGGGAAGAGGACGAGGAGAGGAGGGCAACTAGAAATATTCTCAACTACTGCTTTAATTGTCAGGTTCTGTGACAAGGACAGTGAGTACTACTTTCAGATAAAATGGTAAGTGGAGTTTATTATTTAACTATATAAACTGAAGAAAGAAAAAGGAATTAGCAATTTTTATAAACCTTTCAAAACTAGGAAAGGAGATGGCAAATAGCAAGGGTTAGAAGTTAAGGCTGAGTGGAATTGATCCAGTAGGAACAGACCTGCCTTAAGTTAGTTTAAATAGCTAAAATAACAGAAAAGAGAGGACTGTCTTTATGGAGAAAAAAAGAAAAAGAAATCTAATTTAGAAAACAACACAATTAGAGAAAAATGAAAGAAAATGTAAACCTCATTCAAAAAGTTTGTATGAATGGCATAAAAAACTAACTAAATACATAAATAAATGAATAATGAATGATAGATTGGATACTGAAACAAAATTGTACAAGCTATCATTCAAAGAAATATGCTTTAAAAGCAGCAAAGACATGCACTTAAGAAATATAAATATTTGGATTCAAATTCACTATGCATCAAATGCATCCAACAAGTCAGGAATTAGACTTACAAGCTGTGTGACTTGTAAAAAGTCAAACACAATAACGTTGCTTACCTCCAAGGGCTATTACTAGGATCAAATAAGATAGTGTTACTTAGCACAGAGTTTGGCACATGATAAGCACTTTAAAAGTTATTTTATTCTTGAGGCAATTGGATTTAAGCAATTTGCCCAGGGTCACACAGCTAGTAGGTGTCTGCAGCCAGATTTGAAATCTGATCCTTTTGAGTCCAGGGCCAGCACTCTATCTACTACAATATCTAGCTGCCCCACTAATAAATGCTTATTAAAACCAAGATGGCAGAGTAGAAACAGTAACTAACCTGACCTCTCCCAAATTTCCCTCCAAACAATGTTAAAATAATGATTTGAACTGATTTTTGGAGAGGCAAAGCCAACAAATAGTCAAGGTGAAACAATTTTCCAACCCAAGACTACTTAGGAAGTCAACAGGAAAGATCTTTCACACCAGGGTGGTAACTGAGCTGAGAGTATAAGGCTACAGAACTTCAGCAGAGGGTCTGGGAGGCAGCAGTAGCAGTAGCAGCATATGGATCCTTTAGGCTACAGATGGTAAGGAAGTCAACTACAAGTCAGAAAGAGATTACAGGGGACCTTTTACTGACACTGGGTATCCTGTTGCATTGCCCATGCACAATTCCAGGGTGAAGAGGAGCATTATTGCACATGGTTAGAGGGGAACAGGGGCCCTGGTCATGGTTTCATTCCAGAAAAAAAAGGGCTTGTGGTCACTTATAAGAGAATAGGAACCCTAGTCTCAATTCCAAGGTTCAAAGGAGCAATAAAGCAAGGGATCCTGCTCATCATTAAAGAGAAAAGAGGAGCACACAGGAGCACTTAAGACTTGGGGCTTCTAGAATACAAAGGGCACTTTCTGGAAAAGGACCGGAAGCCAACCCAGGAGAGCAGTGACAATATTTCTCTCTAGATCATAGCATCTTGGAAACATTGAAACTTATAGATACCTAGAACCTGAATTAAGAACAAATATTTTTAAAGGATGGTAAAATTCTATTTTACCTGCAATTGAGAATAAAAATAAATAAATAAAATAAGGGGGAAAATGTAGGAAGATGAAGACAATAAAAACAAAATATGTAAAATGCATGAAAATATGGTTTTTTAATTTTTAAAAATATGTATCAAGTGTGTTTTAGAGTGACTAGGATTATTATAGTTCCTTTGTAAGAAAAGGAGTCTAGTCACATAAGGGGAAAGTCCTTAAGGTTCACATGGGAAGCAATGGATCCCAAGCAATCTTTCCTTTGACTTCTCACTCTACTTGCCTTCTGGAGAGGATTTTGTGGAAATTCTCTTCTGGGGAGCTACTGTGGAAGGTACTTACCTCTAGCTTGGGCCTTTCTGCCACTGTACTCCATAAGCTATTTTGTCAGGGCTTATTACTAAGAGAAAGTGACATAAGAGAAAATTCTATAGTCTTTTAGATTGAATATATTGTCTTTTAACTTCTAGGCACACATTAATAATAATAATAATTGAAACTTTAAGTTTTAAGGGCTTTTTCCCCTACTGGTCAACAACAATAGAATAGGAAAATACAAGAGGGAGAGAAAGGGTAAAACAGACTGTTTCCAAACCAGTGTATAGAAGGGTAGAGAGAATGACTGGCTATCCTCTAAACCAAACCAAACCAAATCAAGTCAAAATAAAATAAGAGACATAAAAAAGTGACAGACTATGGAGGTGTACTTTGCCCTTGGCAAAAAGCATCTCTGTATCTCTACATTATAAAATAACTACTTTAAGTTCATTTCAAGGGGTACTTCCTACCTGAAGTCTATGCTGATCCTCCTAATTGCTAGGCCCTCTTCTCCCAATTACATCTTATTTACATTTCTCTGTGAGTATTATTTCCCCTCACATTTGAATGCAATTTCATTAGGGGTAGGGGACATTTTGTTTTTGCTTTAATATTTCCAGTGCCTAACAAAGTACATGAAATAAGGGATAAATGCTAATCGGTGCTTATGGGGTGGACAAATAAATGTGGAATAGCTTTCTCACTTCAAATAGCCACATTTTAAGAAAGACTTTCATGTGATGGAAAGTACCCAGAGCAGGGCAACCAGGAAATTGGAAGGTTTCAAGGTTTTTTCATATGAGGACTGATTGGAGGAAGTGGTTCTGTTTTTGGCCTGGAGAAAAGAAAGAGCAGTAAGGACATGGAACTTGTTTCCTCATACTTGCAGCATTCTCACAAGGATTAGACTCATTCTTCTGAGCCTCCATAGGGCAGAACAATAAACATTGTTCAGAAATTGTAGAGCATAAATTTGAACTCCATATAAGAAAAGCAAACACTAAGACCCTTCCTAACAATTGCAGTTATGCAAAAGTGAGGAAAGGGGGAGAGAGATCTTGAGATAGACTTGTTTCTTCCATATTGGAGATTTTCAAGAAAATAATCAATAATCCCTAATGAAATATATTGTAGAAAGGATCTTGTTCACATACAAGTTGTACTAGATGGCCATTTAACAATTTTTCCAACAATAAGATTTCATGATCCCATATTTTATTGGCCAAAAAAAAATAGTTTTTACTTTGCATGGATTGAACTAGTTTCATAAATTGAAGCTTAATTGACTCCTTGGCATTAACAAAGTCTGGGAAAGGGAAAATCTTACATCACTTCAAAATGAACTAATGAAGAGAAACATTGCAGGGGAATTTCAACAATTTCAGAAAAGGATCTTGGGCACTTCTAGACTCCTTCAAGGTCAGATCATGAAATTGTGGCCTGCTTATTTACGTTAAATTAAATTTCCTAAGCATAAGACACAAAAATATTAAAATAAAAATACAGCAAACAAAATTTATAAAAGCAAATATATGCATAATTGAATTATACTCCACTTTTGGATTTTTTTGTACTGTTAATCCTTTCAAAAAATGAGACTACCTGAGAATAGAATATACTCCAAAGTATAATCAAAGTTTTCAAATTTGTCTACAATATTAGGAAAATTCAAATAGTAATCAGTGCAATCATTTTTGGTAGATAGTCTCTTTTTGTCTTGCATGTACTAATGTGTCAAAAAATTATAGGGACATATTTATAGAACAAAGATCATGAAAAATTTAAATTAAAGTTAGTCAGAAATGTAATATGTCCATAACCCTTAAAAATTACACACACACACACACACACACACACACACACACACACACACATTATCTCCCATATCAATACATGAAGATGATGAAAACAAAAAATCCTAGTTTACTTGACATTTTAAAAATGAGAAAATTCTGTTGACCAGAACAAAACTAAAAGTGTAACACAGTGATAAATGATGTCCTTCATTATCACTCTGAAACACTGCAATATCCTGAGGTAATAATTGACTTTTCATCATAAAATGAAGTTGTTTGGTATCTTTTTTTAAAAATTTATTCATTCAATATTTTTCATTTTCATAATTCATTTCCACAATATTTTAAGTTACAAATATTCTCAACGTCTTTTGCCTACCCACCACCCCAAGACAGCTATCCCACTGTATACACCCTCCCCGAATCTGCTCTCTCCTATATCCTCCCTCATAACTCCTCTGACTTTCCATAAGGCAAGATGGATCTCCCTACCACAGTGCCTGTATATCTTCTTTGTCAGTTGCATGGAAATAATAATAACAATAATAATAATAATAATAATAAGATATATATATATATATATATATACATATTTTAAACATTTAATTTTGAAACAATAAATTCTAGATTATTTCCCTTCCTCCCCAGCACCCACACCCACTGGGAATGCAAGCCATTCAACCTTAGCTGTATATGTGAAGTTATGCAAAACATCTTCACAATGGACATATTGTGAAAGACTGACTATATTTCCCTCCATTCTATCCTGCCCCCCACTTATTCTGTTCTCTACTTTGTCCCTGTCCCCTTAAAAAAGTGTGTGCTTCTAACAACCCTCCCCACCAACCTGCCCTCCCCTCCATAATCTCCCCTCTCATCTCCTTCCCCCCTATTCTACTGTAGGGCAAGATACCCAATTTAGAGTGTAAGTCATTCCCTTCCTAAGCCAAATTCAATGAAGGTAAGGTTGACCCTTTCCTTTTTGCTTTCCTGTTCTTCTCCTCCATTGCAGTAGTTATCCCTTGACTCTTCCATATGGGATAATTAACCCCATTCCCTCTCTCCCTGTTTTCTCTCATTATATTCCTCTTCCACCTCTCAATTTCACCTTTTAAATATCATCTCTTCCTATTCCATTGATCACGTGCCCTCTGTCTAGGTATACCTGTACACATATGTACACACACTTACATATGTATTCACAGACGTATATAACCTCCTATATAGACATATGTGTATGTATACATGCATACATATATATATACACATATATAAACACATATATATTTATTTATCTATTTATTTACTTATTCATTTGTTTGTTTCTTTATATATTTATTTATATTTATATTCTCTTCCACTATCCTCACACTGAGAAAAGTTTCATAAGTTACAATTATCATTTTTCCATGTAGACATGCAAATAATTCAACTTTGATAAGCTCCTCATGATTTCTTTTCCCTGTTTACCTTCTCATGTGTCTTATATTTGAATGTCAAACTTTCTGTGCAGCTCTGGTTTTTTCCATCAAGAATGCTTGAAAGTCCTCTACCTCATTGAATGACCATATTTTCTCCTGAAACATTATATTCAATTTTTCTGGGTAGGTGATTCTTGCTTTTAATCCTAGCTTCTTTGATCTCTGGAATATCATATTCCTGGCCCTTTGATCCCTTAATGTAGAAGCTGCTAGTCCCTGTGTTATCCTGATTGTATTTCAACAATATTCAAATAGTTTCTTTTTAGATGCTTAAAATATTTTCTCCTTGATCTGGGAACTTTGGAAACTGGCTATAACATTCCTAGGAGTTTTATTTTGGAGATATTTTTCAAAAGGTAATTGGTGAATTATTTCAATTTCTATTTTGCTTTCTTGTTCTAAAATATCAGGGCATTTTTCCTTGAGAATTTCTTGAAGGATGATTTCTAGGTTTTTTGTTTGTTGTTTGTTTGTTTGTTTTTGGTCATGGCTTTCAGGTAGCCCAATAATTTTTAAATTGTCTCTCTTGGATCCATACTGCAGGTCATTTTTTTTTCAATGAGATATTTCACATTATTTTCTATTTTTTTTTTCATTTGTTTGGATCTGTTTAATAGTATCTTGATTTCTCATAAAGTCATCCATTTCATCTCACTCTGATCTAATTGTGAAATAATTATTCTTTTCAGTGAGCTTTTGAGATTCTTTTTTCCATCTGGAAAATTCAGCTTTTTAAGGCATTCTTCTCCTTGTTGGCCTTTTCTTTTTTTTTTTTTTTTTACCTCTTTTGCCATTTGAGTTAGTCTATTTTTAAGGGGTTATTTTCTTCAGTCAGGCTGTTGATTCTCTTTTCATGAGTTTTTTGCATAATTTTTATTTCTCTTCCCAATTTTTCCTCCACTTCTCTTATTTGATTTTCAAAATCCTTCTAAAAATCCTCTATGGTCTGTAGCCAGTTTATATTTTTCTTTGAAATTTTTGGTTGGGGTATTCTCACTGTGTTGTCTTCTTCCTCTTCCATGCTTTGATCCTTTTGTCCTCAAAAAAGGAATCTAAAGTTGGGTGGCTGCCCTTGGTTTCCTTACTTTGCCTGCTCATGTTGCCAGTTGATTACTTGACTTTTGAGATTTTTGACAAAGTAGAACTCTGCTTTTAAAGGGGAGAGCTTTGTCCCAAATTGCTGGGGTTTTCACAGCTGCCAGAGCTATTAGGAGGCCTCTGTCTCCACAGCCCCCATCAGCTTTGACTCACTGGTCACACATCTCAGGATCACCACCCAAGACAGTGATCCAGATCCAGGCAGATTAGGGGAGGAGGGCTTAGCCTCTGAATGTTTGCTTGTCCCTGCCCACCACCCTGAAGCAACCACATGGAGGTGGCTGCAGGGCCACTGCTTCTGCTGCTTTGGCTCTGGGGGCAGAGGGCCAGACCAGCTCTGCTTTCCCTCCCAAATCCAGCTGAGTTTCACTGACCTTTTACTTTGTCTTTGGCATTTATAAGTTGATAATTCTGCAAACCACCGCAGCTCCTGGTGATCCACTCTCCTTCATGCTCCAGCAGCAGCTGGTCCTCTCCACCTTTGGGCTAAAACCACAGGTTCATGTGAGGCTGGCCTTGACTCCCAGCACTCTGCAATGAACTGTTCCTATCTGCCTGTAGGGTTGCCTTCAGTGGGAGATTTGTTTCTCTCTCATTTTCTGGGTTCTGGAGCTCTAAAATTTGTTAAGAGTCATATTTTATAGGTATTTGAGGTGGTTATGAGGGAAGCCATGGAGTTTTCTTGCTTCTGCAGTGCCATCTTGACTCTGCCGCCATTTGGTATCATTTTAATTTGAAGGTTTTTTTGCTTCTTTTTTTTTAATCACAACACTTCAAACATTGTGAACCAATCCATAGTATGTTTGCTAACTTTTAACTAGAATCTTTAATTAACCAGAGTATTTTGTTTTGTGCATGATATAAAACAGATTATTATAAAAAAGTTTTTTTTCAAATGTATGATCAATCCCAGTGAGAGTTACATGAGTATTTCAACTCCTGAACAGCTGCTACCCATAGGGCAGGTCCAATAGCTTAGTTTGGTCAATAGAGACCTTTGAAGGAGAGGAAGGAGTGGCATGAGGCAGATAAGCAAAGATGTCACCAATAATTCAACCAGCTCCTCTTCTCAAACTCCATCTAGAGCATCCAGGACACTGAATCTAAGTGTTTTAGGAATAATAATGCCTTCTGGATGAATAGTAGTGCTTCCTTCTTACATCCCTTGTAATCACCATTAACACAAACACTCTCTGTGTAGAAAGGCCTATCTTTCTGGCTACCACCATGACCAACTACTACATTATTAGTATTTATGGGAAGTTAAGCCCAAGGAATACTTGGGGTGGCAGCACACCCAGGAATGGTGGTCCTATTTCCAATTCAGTCCTTATAGTCATCATTCTGGAAAGTAACTTTTGTCAAAATGTAGTCCAAAAAATTCAGTGGATGCAACACCCAGAAGGCCAAGAGAAGAGAGATTGTGGCTTCAAAATTCTTGGAATTGTCAAGTGATTAGACATCAGAAACTGTTATGATTTTATCAGTGAAAAGGTCATTTCCTCTGAATCCCTATCTATTTTGTTGCTTCATCCAATGTAGCATGAAATGTAATTATTTGGCTTGGAACCAAAATTTTTTATATGTATAGTCTACCCAATTAAAACATGAGCTCCTTGAAATTGAGGACTAACTTAGTTTTTTTATATCTATTTCCAGTAAGTGAGCACAATTTTGACATATAATAAGAACTTACTATTTTCTCCTTCCTTCCTTCTTACTTCTTTCCTTCCTTCCTTCCTTCTTTCCTTCCTTCCTCCCTCCCTCCTGCCCTCCCTTCCTCCCTCCCTTCATCCCTTCCTTCCTTCCTCCTTCCTTCCTTCCTTCCTTCCTTCCTTTCTTTCTTTCATTCTTTCTTTCTTTCTTTCTTTCTTGTAATTGTAAATTTGGAAAGAGGAGAGAGTTTGTTTAAAGGGAGAGATAATGAGTTATGTTTTGTTTATGTTGAGATATCTCCAAGACATTCAATTTGACACATCCAAATAACAGTTGGTGATTTCATATTGCAGTTAATGTGAGAGATCATGGATGGGCATATAAATCTAGGAATTATCTGCATAGAGATGATAGTTAAACCCATGTGAGCCAATTATTTCATCAAGGGAGTTAATGTAGAGTTATCTAATATCCTAATTCTAAATACATCCATTTCTTTAACATTGCATAATTTTAAAGTGTTTTCCCTTCCCAATAACCTGAGAGTTAGTATTTTAAATTTTTTTTTAACTTAGGCTTCATTAAAAATAAATTTATTTACTATTTTTCTTATATTTTCTAAATTTCTTTGTCTTTCTCACTTCTCCCAGAAAACTATCACTTATAAAAATAATTTAAAAGAAAAAAGAGGAAAGCAGCATAATTCAGCTAAACTGACAAATGTGATGAAATAAATCTGACATATACAATGTTCCATACCTGTGGACACCCTCCTCACCCTCTCCTATCTCCCCCACAGCCACCATTTCCAAAAGACAGTAAGAGGAGATATGTTCGAATATTTCTTACTTCAGGCCAAGCTTATTCTTTGCATTTTGTAGCAATCTTTTATTAATGTTATTATTCTTATTTTTGATTGTTATTCTTTCCATTTACAGTGTTGCAGTCATTTTGTATTTCTTTTCTCATTTCTCTTTACTTCACAGTAAATCTCTAAATAGGATTTCTTTCAATGCTTCTTTGCATTTCTCATATTCATTGTTTCTTAAGGCACAATCATACAAATTCATAAATGTAACCAGGTGGCAACTTTTTTGACCCTATTTTGCTAATAAAGCACCCGAGATTCAAAGAAGCTAAATAAATTGATTGTGCAGTTAGAAGTACTGTGATTAAGGTCGCAGGTTCAATTTACGTCTTCTCAATCCAAGTATATTTTTTTTCCTTCTGCTATTCCACATTTCTTATATAAACCACTTAGTAATTGGTAGTAAATTGAATTACATGACTTTGACTTATTTCTTCCAAGTAATGATTTTTGTTTATTTGTTTTGGAGGAGATCTGATTAATTAGTATAAGAACTGTTCTCTGTAACACTTCAGAGTGTAATTAAAAATCTAATTGGAAAGTAGTTACCAAAATAAATAAAAATACAATAGGCCAGAGTAAAATGTTAATATGTGCTTTCTAAGCTACCTGCAGACATCCTTGGGTATGGTTTAGTGACCTCTATTTCCATTTGAATTTAAGACCACTAGTGTAAGAAACTCCCAACAAGGAAATTCTCTCTACCTGATATATTTCAGCAACATTTCTGCCACCTTGAGTCTCATTATCTGATGCCCTGAGACATAAACTGACTTGCCTAGTGACCCAAAGCCAGCAGTGGACTGAGGTGGGACTTGAACCCCAGCCTTTTCAGAAACTGAAACCAAATCTCTTCACACTAAACTAAAAGCCTCTCCTCCCAGTCTTAAAATGCTTTCATATCTAGCACCTGTCATGCTATTTTGATGATACCTGACAAAGCTTATGTACAAACGAGAGTTTCAGGAGCATCACATCAAACCTATCAATCATCCAAATCCAAGATACAGAGTGCACCTTAAGCATGCAATTCACAACGTGATTGCATCCATCTATCATGGAAGTAAAAATAGACAGTTATTTTTGGGAAAAAAAAAGATACAGGGTCTACTTTACAGCTGATTCATGTGAAGTCACACTGCATGCAGGATGTCCTTCAGCACATTTTCTCTCATGTATTGTAGGTAGAAATTTGTCTGTGCTCCTCTGAGAAAATCAAAGCCTTCTTTGAACTTCGCCTGAGAGACATTATTGATACTGGTTCCTTTCCTACTTGGTGATTTCACATGCATTTTTGCTATTGTTGTTCTGAGCTTGTCATCATGAATCCAAAAATAAATGAAAGGTTTAGAAAAGCAGGTGGCTATTAAGGGATGATTGATCAAATATGAGACAATAAATAGAAAATGAATGGGCTTCAAGTACATTTTTCAATGGAAGTGTTTGACTATTCATCTGAATCCTTCCCCACACAATTGGTTATTAAGAAAATGAATGGAATTCCTTTAATTCCCTGAACAATGTGCATTGACATCCAGATCTGAAGTTAAAAATCATACAGGAATAGTACTTATATAAACGAGGGCCTCTTGGAATTTTTTCACATGTGAAACAAATTCAACCAATCCAATTAATTGGCAAAAATCAATCAAAGTACATTGCCTTCTGTCCATGAATCAGAAGTTTCATATATCTATGTGAATAAAGGAAATATGTAACCACTACATATGCAATGATTAGAAAAAACTATCAGGTTCATTCAGGCCAAATTATCTTCCCCATCGATCTCTTATGGTACCAGTAATTTCCACAGTTAGGGTTATTTTGCAGATATATTCTTTGGATTTGAATAAAAGAATAGTCCAAGAGAGGATTCTGGGAAGATGACAAAGTAGGTCAAAAAATTCCAAGCTTTCCAGATTTTCCCCCACAAAAGAGTTAAAATAGCCTCTTCAGGGGAACAAAGTGTGGGTGGAGATACACAAAAACAGGAGCACAACCAGGATCTTCCTGGGACAATTTGAGATGATCTGAAGAAAAATTCAAGGATAAGATTTGGTCCCCTGAAGAGTAAACACTTCCATACTAGGTTCTGTTTTAATAACAAATAGTAAGCCTTGCAGTTAGTTGGTTTGAGAGGCTGCCTCTCACCCAGCCACAGAAACTTTTACCCCGGTGATAGTTAGAGGAGTTAGGCATTTGAGCCTGGGAAGATGGAGGGAACTTCTGCTGAACAGGAATGCCAGACATGCTGTGCTGTGAAATGCAGTGGGTGAAAGAAGGAACCAGCACACCCCATGTGAGTGCAGCCACAGTGCAGCAGAATGTCCCTGGCAGAGAGCACTTACAGGAGATTGGAGGTTTGATTTTGACTCCAGGCTGGAGAGAAGAATTGAAGATCTGGGGCAAGAGGCACCATTTCTCACACTTCAGGACTTGACATGATTACAAGAATTAAGCCATTAGCACAAAAAATGCACAGACAAAGGAAAAAGAATACAAAACATTGAAAGTTATTATGGAAATAGAGATAACTGGGGTTGATCTTCAGAGGAGGATATTGAAGTAAAGAAATCCCCAAAGAGTAATTATTATTTTTTATATTTTTAATTTAAATATTAAATATAATTTTAAAATTAAATTTGAAAATTTAAAAATTATTTTTTATAAAATTTTAAAATATTAAATATAATTTAGAAATTATATTTTTGAAAAGAACTCTTAGAATCAAATGACAGAGATGAAGGGAAAACTAAAAAAAAAAGAGAAGAAGAATCCAAGAAAAACCTGAAGCTTAGGAAAGTCAACCAATTAGAAAAAGAAATCCTAAATCTTAAGGAAGAAAATTACACTTTGAATATGACAACTGGGCAAAGTGAAGCCAGAAAAATTATGAGATAGAGAAATAATTAAACAAAGTATGAATAACAAAAAAAAATAGAAGAAAAGTGCTATATCTTATAAGAAAAACAACAGATTTGGAGAATAGATCAAAGATGAGAAAATGTAAAAATAATTGAACTAACTGAAAGTTATGATTGAAAAAGAATCTTGACACAATAATAGGAGAAATAATTAAAGAAAATTATCCTGAAGTATTAGAACAAGGGGGGAAAGTTGAAATAGAATAAAAATCTCTTGATTAGTACTTAAAAGAAATCCTATGGGGAAAACGCATAGGAATATTGTAGTCAAGTTCCAAAAACCACCAGTTGAACTGGAAAATATTAAAAGCATCAATGTTAAAACAATTGAAATATGGTGCTGCTACAATTAGATTCACATAAAACCTAGCAGCAGAGACATTATAGTACTGCAGGTGTTGGAACATAATGTATTGAAGAACAAAAAAGCTGAGGCACCAGCCAAAAATATCATACTCTGCAAATTTCAGTATTAACTTTAAGGAAAAGAAATGGACAATTGATAAACTCTCCAATTTTCAAGACTGTTAAAAACAATTATGAACTCAAAGGAAGATTGACATAAAAGAACCCAGAGAAATATTAGGTACATACCAAAGACTGAATACGCAAGGGATTCATAAGGACAGACTATAAATATATCTATGCATGTATATATGTATGTATGCATGTACACTTAGAAGAATATTAAAGTCTTCTACATGCAAAAGAAATAAAATGGCAGAGGTATTGTTCTTGTGTTTGTCCTTGGTTTTCCAAGAGGACTGTATCATCAAGGAAATTGTGACATGACTTAAAGTTGATCTTTATTTGAGTTAGGGAGAGTTTTTCAAGGTCCCCAACCTCACTTTCTCCTCCAGAGTCATCTGGAGGGGGGGGAAAGGACAAGAGTTAGAGGAGGCAGGAGGCATAGGAAACAAGAGATACACATAAAGATTAGAAGTACAATATGTTTGGGAAAGTATATGTCTATATATGAATGAATATACGTATATGTGTTTGCATATATTTAAAGCTAATGAGAAAGATATCTAAACTTACTGTAACCTTCAGGGGGGGAGGAGATGGAGAGAAGGGAAAAAATAAAAAATATATATACAAAAGCCACAGCAGAGAACAAAAGAAATCTCACAAGGAAGCGAAGAAAAGATGGATAATCTTCACCACAACGAGTATTATTTATCATACAGGTTTTCTTGAAATGAAAATTTATTGTCACATATTTAGAATCCTTTCATATTCTGCTATACAATGACATGCTTTTTTTCTTTCTAACTTTGTATTTAAATTCCAGTATTTAAGTTTATGATATATTTTTGTTTCATTTCTCTATTTTGTATTTGTGTTCCGTTGTTTGAGTCTAAAATTAAAAAAAAAAACAATAGTCCAGGCTTATATCATATTATTGCCCTCCTAGACTCTGTGTTCCCACTTCATAGCTATTAATGTCTCCTTTCTGAATTTAGCATGAAATATCCCATCTCAAAGTGTTTTTATGGACTCGCTACTTGGGTTTCTTTTTATTCTGCCATCTACTTTTTAGAATCTCTCACTTGTTAAAGTGTCACTTTGTATGCCACCTTCTTCAACAGTCCTTTCCTGATTTCCTTAGTTTCCTCATCCTCCTCCTCTAATTAATATGTCTTTACCACTGTTAAGCATTCTATTCCCTTACTTTCAGTAGAATCAATCTTTTAGAAGGAAAGGTTGGTTTACTGTGTTGTTTTTTAATCATCAGCCATTAGCATGGTAGCTTGCAAATTGTAGATTTAACAAATGTGTGTTGGATTAGATTTTAGTGGAGGGATAATATACTACAGTGTTGCCTCCACTAACTCTAGAAGCAGAGGACCTGAGTTCAAATCCTACATCTGAGTTCAAATCTTACACCTACAAATCCTACATTATTTATAAGTCATTCAGAAAGTCATTTAATCTCCCTGGGAATGAGTATTATAATCTGAAAAATGAGGGTATTAGACTTGATTTTCTTAGAGGTACCTTCCAGCTTTCTACATCTATGACCCTAATTATTTAACAAACTAGTAATAAGATAAATAGAATGTCTTGATAGTGAAATTGGCTGTCTAGTGTTCATAGGATCCCAGGCTTGGAGCTGCATGAAAATCAGAGACCATTGAGACCCTTCCTTTTTCAAGGGAAAAAACTGAGGCCCAGATTAAATTGGTGAGTTGACCAGGGTCATACATTTAGCACTGAACTTTCAGTTAGGAAGACTGTTCTTCACGAGTTCAAATCTGGCCTCCAGCATGTACTAGCTTTAACACTTAACCCTGGTTGTCTCAATTTTTCTTCCTTAAATGAGCTAGGGGGGGCGGAGCCAAGATGGCAGCGTAGAAGCAGCAACACATCGCAGCTCTCACATAGCCACCCCAAAATACCCATAAAATAGGACTCTAAACCAATCCTGGAACTCCAAAACGCACACAAAGATACTTCCCACTAAAATCA
>CM053584.1:227778449-227814631 GCA_028627135.1 Pseudochirops cupreus
AAATTAAAGAAATATTTCTCATAATTATACTGTTTTTGTTTTAGTTAGGAAAAAAAGCAGTAGAAGAAAACGACATGAAGGGCATTTTTACTCATACAGCTCTCCCCCATATCTCTTCAAAATATTATCCAAGCTATCAAACAAGAGAAAATAAAATTAATTTTTATTTATTAAATAGGCAACTTGAAATAATTTTAATCACAAATGGGAAATATGTTATATGGCCCAATAAATGTCACTTATTGGTTCTTAGTTATTTTCGTTGAAGAAAGGAAGAATTTTTTATTTTTTTTAAATAAATGTATTTATTTATTTTTTAGTTTTCAACATTCATAAGCACAAGATTTTGAGTTACAAATTTTCTCCCCATCTCTTCCCTACCTTCCACCTTAAGACAGCAAGCATACTGAATACCCCTTCCCCAATCTGTTCTCTCTTATGTCTTTCCCCATTTCCCCCTTACTTTGTAGTAAGGCATGAAGGTTTTCTATACTCCACTGTCTGGTTATCTTATTTCCCAGTTGCATGTTAAAAACAAAACAAAACAAAACAATTTTTAACATTTGTTTTTAAAAATTTGATTTTCTGATTCTTTCCCTTCTTCCCTCCTCATCCACCACTGCTGGGAAGACAAGAAATTCAGTATAGGTTGTCCATGTGTCCATTGTAGTTATATTGTCTAGGATTAACTATATTTCCCTCCATGCTGTCCCACCTACCATTTATTCTGTTTTTCTCCTTTGACCCTGTCCCTTTTCAAAAGTGTTAACTTGCAACTACCCTTTCCCCCAATCTGTTTTCCCTTCTAGCATTCCCCCTCTTATTTCCTTCCCCCCTACTTTCCTGTATGGTAAAATACCCAATTGAGTGTATATGTTATTCTCTCCTTAAGTCAAATCCTATGTGAATAAGGTTGACTCATTCCCTTTCACCTTTCTGCTTTTCCCATCCATTCTAACAGTTTTCTCTTGTCTCTTTTGTGTGAGATAGTCTATCCTGCCCTTTCTCCTTCTCATATATATTCCTCTCTCACCTCTTAATATTATTTTTTAGATATCATCCCTTCAAATTCAACTCATACACACACACACACACACACACACACAAACATACACACATACATATACATACATACCCTTCAACCATCCTCAAACTGAGAAAAGCCTTGAGTTACAATTGTCACTTTTCCATGTAGGAATGTAAATAGTTCATTTTTAATAAGTTCCTTATGATTTTTTTCCTGGTTAACTTCTCATGCTTATCTTGCTTCTTGTATCTAAAAGACAAATTTTTTGTTCACCTCTGGTCTTTTCATCAAGTATACTTGAAAGTCCTCTATTGCATTGGATGTCCATATATTTCCCTGAAATTTTATATTCAGTTTTACTGGGTAAGTGATTCTTGGTTTTAATTCTAGCTCCTTTGATCTGCAGAATATCATATTCCAAGCCCTTCAATCCTTTAACATAGAAGCTGCTAGTCCTTGTATTATCCTGATTGTGTTTCCACAATAATCAAATTTTTCTTCCTGACAGTTTGTAATATTTTTTCCTTGACCTAAGAACTCTGGAATTTGCCTATAATATTCATAAGAGTTTTCTTTTTGGGATCTTTATCAAGAGGTGATTGGTGAATTCTTTCAATTTCAATTTTGCCCTCAGGTTCTAGAATATCAGGGCAATTTTCTTTTAGCATTTCCTAAAAGATGATGTCTAGGGTCTTTTTTTTTTTTTATCATGGCTTTCAGGCAGTCCAATAATTTTTACATTATCTCTCCTGGATCGGTTTTCCAGGTCAGTGTTTTTTCCAATGAGATATTTCACATTGTCTTCTTTTTTCATCATTTATTGGAATCTCTTCTATAGTATCTTGATTTCTTCTGAAGTCATTAGCTTCCATTTGCTCCAATCTAATTTTGAAGGAATTATCCTCCTCAGTGAGTTTTTAAAATTCCTTTTCCATCTGACTAATTTTTGTATTTTAAGGCATTCTTCCCATTGGCTTTTTGGACCTCTTTTGCCATTTGAGTTAGTCTATGTTGAAGGTGTTATTTTCTTCAGTCAAGCTGTTCATTCATTTTTCATGATTTTCTTGCACGCTTCTCATTTCTCTTCCCAGTTTATCCTCTACTTCTCCTGCTTGATTTTCAAAATCCTTCTTCAGCTTTTCCATAGCCTGCAACCTGCTCACGTTCTTCTTGGAGGTTTTTGATGCTAGAGTTTTGACTTTGTTGTCTTCTGATTCTATGTTTTTACCCTCTTTGTCCCCCCAAAAGGGGATTGATTGCTGTGGTCTGATTATCTTCCTCTTTTTGTTCATCTTGCCAGCCAATCACTTGACTTTTGATCTCTTTGCCACAGTAGATCTTGGCTTCCAGAGTGGGGAGTTCTCTGTCCTACATTTCTGGGGTTTTGCACATCTGTTATCAGAATTTTTTTCCAAGCACCGGTGTCAGAGCTATGAAGTAGACTTTCTCTTCACAGCCTCAACAAGTTCTGTCACAGCAGTATTCCTCACTCTAGGACCACCACCCAAGACTACCCCTCACATCCAAGCAGTGCAAAGTAAGAAATTCCTCCCTGAGTGCCAGCAGACGGAGTCTTGCAAATGCCTCTGGACAGTCACTTGGCCCCCCTAGGATGTGAAGGCCTCTAAAAGGAAGCAACAGCAGTGGCAGCAGTCACAGCCACCTAAGGCTTTGCTGCCCAGGGTGCAAAGGCCATACTGCATTCTTCTCTCACTCAGGATCAACAGGGTTCCCTACCTACCTTTTACTTTCTCTTTGGATTTTATGGGTTGAGAAGTCTGGAAACCATCATAGCTATCAGTGATTCACTGTACTGAAGTCTGCTTTGGCAGATCTGGGTCACTGGTCTGGACCCAAACATTTCACGTGGGACTGCATTAAGCTACCAATTTGGTGCAGTAGACCCTGCCTATTGGTCTTTCACACTGCCTTCAGCAGAAGATTTGTTTCTCTTTGTCACTTTGTGGTTTTTATAGTTCTAAAATTTGTTTACAATCATATTTTACAGGTATTAAGGGTGGTTAGAGCTGGAGCTCAAGCAAGTTCCTGTTTTTACTTCAGAAAGGAAGAATCTTGATTATTCTAACAAATGAATGGTCAGACTAAAAGCCAATTATAACTTAATTTTAAATTTTATAAATGGATAAGCTAATCAGATCATATTTACTAATAAATTGCAATTGTTTTGAATGACATGTTGAAATTATGCTTTAAATATTCTTTAATTTGAATGATAGAAAGAATTATGAAATTATAACATATGGAGTTCTAAGTGACTTTAATGATCAATTAATCCAATTTCTCTTGTAAGTCAGAAGTCCCTTCTAAAGTCACCATAATAAATAGCCATTCAGACTCTTCCTCAATATCTCTACCAAGTAGAATCTTACTATGTTTCTACCAATTAATAACATTAATCAATAGCTATTTTTGAAACCAACATTTTCCCCAATATATTCTGTATTGAATCCTTCCTTTTAAAAAAGAAAAAGAGCAAAATCCAACTGAAACAAATAAACATAAGGCCACAGAGAGTATATGCTTCATTTCAAACCCATAGTACTTTACATCTACAATGAGAGGAGAGGGGGAGATGTGTTTTCTCATTGTTTCTATTAGATGATCCTAGACATTACATTACAATTAATTTGAGTTCAAGTTTTTTTTTTTTAGGTTTCTTAACATTTACATACTAGCATCTACTTCCAAGATTTCTTGAGATAATTTAATTTATAGGTATACGTATGAGTGTGAGTGTGTATGTGTGTGTGTGTGCAGGTGGGTAGTTTCTGGCCATCACAAATTACATTCCTTTGGAAGGAGAAGAAGAGAGAAAGGGAGACAGAGAGGACTAGCTGAGTTAGCCAACTACTTGTGTCCACCATTCAGGTAGCTCAGTCTACTTACAGGTTGTGTTTGTCCTTCATTTTTAAACAGGGCCATGGCATCAGGGAAATGATGACATGACTTGCAGCTGACTTTGATTTGAGTGAGAGAGGGCTGTGCAAGGTCACCAATCTCACTTTTCCTTCCAGAGCCAAATGGATCCAGTTGATCAGGGTATAGGCTCTGGGAACCCCCTGAAATCTTTTTGAATCTTCCCACTTGTATTGGCAATGGAATTTGGAGATTCTCCTTTATTGGCTTGGTTTTTGGGTTGAGTGTTAAAACCCAGAGCTTGTGAATCCTACTTGTGGGATGGACTTGTTGACATGAAGAGAGACGGCTGAACTGGGAGTGATGAGGTGTAGGCTCGGAGACTGCCCCTTGAGTTCTCCTTGAATCTTTGAGGTACAGGCTCTGGGAAATCCCTTGAAGTCTGATTGAATCTTTCCACTTGATGAGGCATTTTCAGAAGCCATGTGTATTTCATTGTGGCTGGGCCCAAACCTCTGTTACTAGCCTGGCCCTCCATTGTCCATCTGCTTCCCACCCTTGAGTCTATGAAAATACCAATCTACTCTTGGATTGACCTCATTAACTCCTCCTGAAGACACTCCCCAAACTCCTCCTCTAGACCACTCTTAGATTCCTCTGTATATAAGAATCCCATCTCCTTTCCATGTGGTGCGAGAGCACCATAGAATAGCTTAGCACAGATTTGCTCTGTGAAAGCGCCATAGAGTTTTCTAGCACAGACTTGCTCTGTGTCCAACACAGGCAAACTTCTAATAAACTTCACTTTTCTTTGTCTGAGAAGACTTGAGTGGAATTCTTTCCCCACGACCTGGAATGTTGGTATTTTGGGGTGTCAGGCAACCCTAACCCTCTCTGGGAAACCTCTTCAGGAGGAGCTGTGAATTGGGAGAGAGGCCCAAGCCTAGAGAAGGCCAGAAGGACTTTGGGACAGCAGTATCCAGTATCATGGAGCCCGAGTTTCTGAGAGAAAGATTGTTAAGAGCCCTTTGGAACTGGCAAGGACTTTTGAGCACTGCTACCAAGAGCTGCCAAGAACTAAGGAGGCATGACTGTGATGCCAGTATTTTGTCTGTCTGTTTTGATGTTGTTTTGCCAGATTCACCTGATGGTGAAGGACAGTGCTGCTGTTGTAGAGGTCCTGGAACCTGGCTGTTGGTTCAGAATCCCAGAAGGAGCATTTTCTTGGGGTACCTGCACAGAAATCCTGGGAGAGGGCCTTGCTGATGTTTTCATGGGTTCTGGGACTGTTCTATAGGTAGAGAGTGACTTGTTGAGGATAATGGCTATGGCTTTGTTGAGCCTTGTCTCCCCAGGAGATTGCTGGGGGCTTGCCTTGAGTGTAGATGAAAGAAGGCCCTTTCCTTGGGTATTCAATGCTGAGCTTAACCTTTTTGTAACTTAAGGGTAGATGGCCTTTTGTGCTCTCCTGCCCCTTTTGAGATTCAGGGGTGGGAAGCCTTTGAGGGTTTTTTTTTTTTTTTGTGCTCTGTGATTGACCTAATGAATGTACTTTGTTTGTGGTTGGAGACTAATCTCCATTTGAGAGGAGACTTTTGACTGGCTAATGAATGTACTGTCTAGGGGTGGAGTAGTACCTGGATTGAATTGAGAATTTACTTGCTAAAGGAGTAAATTCCACTGCATTTTGACTTTCTCTGTTCTGTGAATGTTTGCTGAATAAATAAGGTTTACTATGCTGGTAATCCAAACCTTGGAAGTTGCCTTTGCTTGGCATTACACCACTGGATCTTGTTCTCACCTGAAATCATAAGCCTTCCATTATCACTATAACTGAATCTCTGTTACCTTTAACCTAGCCTATCCCTCCATTATCTGCTATCTCTGAATTACCTCTGGCTGTTTCCCACCCTAGATCCTATCAAAAGGGACCTAATCTGTTGCCCTTAAACTAATCTAACCCTTCTTTGTCTGTTAACTCCTGATTGCCTTTGGCTGTTTTCTACCATTGATACCTTCAAAACCCCATTCTCTTGGTTCTTAGAATTTGAACCCATTCCCAGCAAGATCCTCTTTAGACCCCTTCTCAAGACCTGACCCTCCCTAGACTTCTCCTCCCAGACTACTAGACAATCCCTAGAACCCTCCTACAATCTTTCTGTATATGAGATCCACCTCGCCTCCATGAACTAGTTCGTATTCATTTGATTCAGAGTCAGTCTCTGTCAGATTGTTCTGGCTCACTTCTCAATACAAATATCACAAATGCTTTGATTCCATAAGAGTGTACCCAATATGGCAAATCTTTAATAATCTTTGCTTTACTTTTACTGAGACAAGGATAGAGTCAAATTCATTCAGGAGGACCCAGCATGTCAGTCTTTTGGTTTCTCCAGGTACTCTAGCTTTAAACCTCAGCACAGTGACCAGATGATCATCAGGATGACTGGACATGACTTTGCATGCAATGGGAGACCCTGACCCTTTTAGGCTAAAGTCTTTTCAAGTCCTCACTTAGGGTGTGGTAACAGCCAGTGGGGATCCAGTTAGTTGGGTAACTCAGCTAGTCCTTTCCCTCTCCCTCTCCTCTCCAAAGGAAGATAAATTTTGATTGCTACAACTTTCCCATTTTACTTGATGTTTATTGGGTAGATTCTTTCTTTCCTTCCTTCCTTCCTTCCTGCCCTCCTTCCTTCCCTTCTTCCTTCCATCTTTCCTTCCATCCTTCCTTCTTTCCTTCCTTTCTTCCTTCCTTTCTTTCATTCTTTCTTTTTCTTTCATTCTTTCTTTCTTTCTTTCTTTCTTTCTTTCTTTCTTTCTTTCTCTTTCTTTCTTTCACAAAACCTTAAATCCAGTTCACTCTGAAGCTCATAGATTGGACCACAGCAGGTCCCTGCACAAACTCCCCTTAATGACTATATTTTGGGCTCTCTGGGCTTAGAGTGAATGTCTAGAGCAAGCCTGAGGGTCTTCCCCTCCCAGTTTGATTTTTTTCTTTCTTCTTCTTTTTTTTTTTTTTTTACTACTTTAAGGGGCCATATCTTAACTGACTTCTTAAAGAAGCCTATTCACTGAATGGGCATTACCTCACCATAAGGTAGTACTTGAAAATCCCTTAGCCTAAAAGTGTCAGGGTTTCCCATTGGATTCTGGGTCATTTCCAGTCATCCTGATGAATATTCGGTCACTGGACCCAGATGGCTCCTGGAGGAAAAAGTGAGGTTAGTGACCTTGCACAGCCTTCCCTCACTCAAATCAAGGTCAACTGAAAGTCATGCCATCAATTCCGTGATGCCACAGTCCTCTTCAAAAATGAAGGACAAACATAACCACAACCACAACAACAACAACCTCTTTGTGTGTGTGTATGTGTGAATATAAAGTACTTTGCATACATAAAAGCACTTTATAAATGTTGGCTGCAGTATAGTCTGATTGATGTGAAGTGTATTAGTACTATTGTGTGTGTGCATGTGTGTGCGTGAGTGAGCAATCATCCTTTGATTAATGTATCTTTAATATTTGCAAGGTTTCTCAAATTATATATTGAGTGTTGTTAATTAATTAGTTGCTAATTATTAAACATTTTCTATTAGCAAAACACTGTTCTGAGTGCTGGGAATGAAAATGAAAAAGCAAAACAATCCCTGATGTCTAGGAGTTCCATATTTTAATAGGATATAATGCATATAATGTCAACATGATGTGATTTCTTTATGATATGACTGAGCCTTTTAAACAGTGGAACTGAACTTTGTTCTAGGTTGTCCCATGCTGCTATTGGGCAAAGGTATGATATATTTTAGAGTTAGGAAGGACCTTAAAAATCCTTTATTCTAAATCTATGCTTTTATAAATTAACTGAGGTTTAGAAATGTGTAGTGCTTTGATTATAGCCACAAGTGTCTTCAAATCCAGTCTTCCTATCAAAGCCCCAGGGAATAGGAAGTTGATATCAAGATAGGATTAGAAGACCAAGAGAACACAGATTACTCCTCTATGATAGAAGAAAGAGATATATGGATAAAATAATGTCTCATCAATTTTACATTTAGATAAGGGGAATGTTAAATTGTTTCTCGTTCAGTATCACTCAAAAATTGCTGTATCCTGTGAATTTCCTGTGGAGGAAATTAGTCCAGCGAAATTTATTCAGGTAAGTGGAAGGACAATATGACCTTCATATACCAAGATGTTTTTGTTGTCTCAAGAAAGACCATGGTGTCAGGAAAGTGATGCCATGACATGCAAGTGAATTGGATTTAGACGAGGGAGGGTTCAGCAAAGTTGACAGTCTGACTTTCTTTTCCAGAGCCATCTGGGTCCAATGTAGATGTAGATTAGGATGAATGGAAATGGCCCCAGATGTAGTGGTAAACCTTGTACTTTTTAAGCTAAGGTCTTTCCCAGGTCTCAGTTTGACTGAAGAAACACCCATTCAGTGATCAATATTGGGTAAGAAATGAGGCAAAGAATAGCCTATTTAGTCAAATGGGAAAAACAAATCTGAGAAGACCCTCTAGATTTCTGTCCCTATAAAACAATTGCTATTTACATTCATGCTGAGCAATGAGAATTCAAATAATGAGTAAGTTGGACTTAGACTGGGACCTGTATTTGGCCAACCAAAAAGAGCCAGAATGATTTGGGTTCATGGAATGATCCTTCGGGAAAAAAAATAAAGTCAAGCCTATAAACCCCAATATGGAAGTATAAATGTATAGTTAACTTCTACCAATGAAACTAAAATTATAAGAAATAATATTGGACTCTGACAAAATTAAATGCATTTCATTTTCTGTTAAATAATTTAATGATTTTTAAAAAGCATTTTTTAGGGACTTAATTTGTATCAGGTTCTATGTGCAGCACTGGAGAAACTTAGACAAAAAAGAAACACTTCCTGTCCTCAAGGAATTTATTATGCATAGAATAAATACACACAAAAAATAGAACCCTTCACAAATTTAGGCATAGATGATAAAGTATTTTCTCCAAATATCCATTCTTCTCCAATGGATCACAAAGTGAGCTATAATGTTGTTTAGTATCTTGCCAGTGTTAGAACTTTGTGCCCCAGAGGACCTACCATATCACTTTTTGGTTTATGTCTCAGGCATTTACAAAAATGTTGATTCTATCTACCAAAGAGAAGTAAGAACCTGAAGGAGGTAAAAAGGATCACTCTGCTGCCTGATCTGGGGTCACATAGTTTCTCTTGCTCCTGAAAATCTGTTGAGTCTTGTACTTCTAATGTTCTGTTGCTTCTGGTTTTTCAGATAAATAATCTATATTTTTATTAAGCAACTCTTTGCTCTGCTGGATTGATGCTTCTGGCCAAGACCTTGCTGAACTTGTCTTTGTTCCCAGGATTGAACAGACTCAGACTGACTTCTGGGAGATTGTAATTTCCAACCCATGGAAGCCTCTGCCCCTTACAAGTAGTAAGGGCAATGATATTATACAGGTGGCCATTGGCAAAATAATCATAGTTAGCAGTATTTATTGTGTTATTTATTTAAAGTAATTTAGATGTTTATTAATGATGAGCTAAAGGCTGAAAAATGTTGATAGATCAATAAACACTAGATAAGTGCTAAATAGGATTATTTTTAAAGCTTTCTTTACTTGAGGAAACAATAAATATGAATTACAGCAATAAACATCACAAGGTAAACCTTATTGTTTTTGCCAAGTTTTCTTTGCACTACTAGACATTAGCATATTGTACAAAGGATAATAGTATCATACATGTGGAACTGGAGTCTTAGAAGTTATTTAGTGCAAATTAGGCATTTTTCAGATTAGGCATCTTATGGTCAAATAGGTCAAATGATTTACCTAGCTTCATACAACTATGAATTATCTTTGGCAGGATTTCAAGTCATTCTTAACTGGTAGTCTGTTTCTCTATTCACTATACCTTACTATGTTTTAGTTTTCCATAACTAAGCCATTCAGCCAATTAACATTAATTAACCATCTACTACATTCTAGGTACTGCATTAATCACTGGTGAAGCAAAGAAAGAAAAACAAGCTATCCTTGCTGTACTGGAATTCCCTATATAATGGGGGAGACAAAATTTAAATAATTATAATTAAGATGTGTACAGGCTAAACTGGGGATAATGATACGGGTAAGGCATTAAGATCAAGGAGGATTATGGAAGGCTTCTTGACAAAGGCTAATTTTTCCTGATATTAAAAGGAAATCAGAAAAAAAACAGGAAATAGACATGAGGAGGTAGAGAATTTAATATATAAGGTACAGCTAGTGAAAATGTTCAGTATCTAGAGATAGAGTATCATGTATAAGAAACAGGAGGGAAATCAGTATCAATGGATTGCAAAATATATGGAGGGGAATAAAGTGTTTGTGTCAGCATTTTTCTTAGGCCTTTCTTATTTTTCTAATTCATGCTATTGTTTTGCACTTATACTCAGATCCCCTTCTTTTATTTTTTATACATACTTAATTTAAAAAAAATAGAGTTTGATGGACCATATGAAATAGAAAAGAAAATTTAGACACTGAAGTAAATGCATATTTACCCATAAATATGCTTTATTGAGAGAGGATATCAACATGACAGTGTCTGTCTTTGATCATTTATAAACAGGAACAATGAACCATATTTTATTCGACATCATAATTGGAGTCAGAGAGCACCTGTTGAAAACCCTTTACAAATTTAGGCATAGATGATAAAGTATTTTCTCCAAATATCCATTCTTCTCCAATGGATCACAAAGTGAGCTATAATGTTGTTTAGTATCTTGCCAGTGTTAGAACTTTGTGCCCCAGAGGACCTACCATATCACTTTTTGGTTTATGTCTCAGGCATTTACAAAAATGTTGATTCTATCTACCAAAGCAGAGGCCAGAATTGTGCTGCTAGTGTCAACAGCAAGTTCAAATCAAGTACAGAATATAGATGTGCTCCTAGAAGTAGCATATGCCCACATAAACTTGGGGAATATGACTACCCAGAGAATTGAATGAAATCAATTGCTCAAAAAATACATTTGAATCCAAAGTTTTGCAAGAGAAGAATAGAGATTACCCTATTGACATCAATTTGTAGTGCTTCACTGGAATGGTTATCTGTGTTTGACAAAAAGCAACAAGTAATAGGAATAGTCTCCTATACTACTGAATAGGTAGCTAGAGTTCTAAGGCTCTATCAGCAATGATAAATTTAATGGAAAACAAGTATACTTTTCAGAAAAATGCCAAAATAAAAAGTCTTGTATCACATTATCTTGCCTCCTAGGCATGTGCTGTACTTTCCCACTGCTAAATTTTCACTTATATCACTATGGCCTTATGAAATGCACTCATTTCTATAAAAAATCTACCAGCTTAGTTCCTGATTTACTCCTTTTCTAGGCACCTTTAGCCTATGGTAATTTTTTGAATGGTCAAAGTAGCTGTGTTCTAAATTATGCATGTGGTAATTTCTTGTTAATTTATTGGACAGCATCTAGAACTGCTCATTATCTCTTGGTGGAATACTTAAGTATTCCAGTGTTCAGGTGCTACTTCTCTAATTAGATTTTGAATTCCTCAATGAGAGGAACTATGTACTTTTTTAGAGGTACATGTGTGCATGAACACATACATACACATATGGACTTTTGATTGGTTGACGAAGCCATTTTTCCATGAAGACAAAAATTACTGTTTCAGGTGAACATGTTTGGAAGTTCTTAATACTTGATTCATTTTTCCATGTTAAAATGCTTTCAGAAATGATTTTGTGTAATAGTTTGGTCTGTTGCATTGAAAAAAAAATTCCTTACCAAAATATTTATTTGTTAACAGTCAGATTTTAAAAAAAGATGAACTTTAATATTCCCTCCTCACACTGTTCAATAGCCTGGTAGGGAACATTTGCATAATGGCTCCATTGGCTGCCCAGTTACTCTGATTTGGCTGAGTGGTTGAAGAATGATAGATTTAGAACTGCAAAAGGTCTAAGCCATCATTTAGTCCTAGGGTGCTGTCTTGGGCTTTTTTCAGGCCTGGGTCTATTCACCACTAAGATTCAAGTGCTATGCACAGATTTTTGAATGACAAAAACCTCACACGAAGATGGGCATGATAAGAATTTAACTGGAGCAGAAAAACTAGACACTATGATGTGAATGTGTGTGTGTGTGTGTGTGTGTGTGTGTGTGTGTGTGTGTGTGTGTGTGTGTAAAATCAATGAGAAACAAAGTTGTAAAAGAGAGTGACTGAAGAATCCACATTCACCCTCAGGTTACACAGATGGTGTTTTGACAACTACAGAAGTGAACCCCTTGACTGATGTGGTATACAATATTTGAAGGAAAAGGCAATCAGAATAGGGGTGAAGCCAAGAGGGAAGAGTAAAAGCAGGAATTTGGTTGAGCTCCCCCTAGAGTTACCTAAAGCTACAGAACCCACAAAGTGACAGAGAAAAACAAATTTCCCACTGAAGGGAGTCTGGCAGGCCAGCAGGAAGTGTATATGGCATGAAGCACAGTTTCACATGGGTTGTGTGGTGTGGAAGGTGTAGTCAATATGCTTGCTTTCTTGGGGTGGGGGCTAGAGCAGGGATGGGGAGAAAAATTATAACTCAAAATCTTGTGGAAATGAATGATGAAAACTAAAAAATAAACAAATTTTAAAAAAATGAAAAGAAAGGACAAAAAAAAGCAATCATAAGAAGGAGTCACCTCGGCTTCTCAGAAAGGGAGAGTCTTTTGCATCAAAGCAGGTTTCACCAGCCACCATTTTGAATTTTGAATGTGATTATACAGGAAGAAAAGAGATAAAGAAAAGTCATAATTCAATAGAACAGAAAATCAAACCAGAGCAGTGGCAGAACAAATACTATCAAAGTACATTCTTGCCCTGTGTCTGACAAGTTTAACCGTAAAAGTGAAACAAACCTTCTTTTTAACCCTTTGTTTGTGTTGGGTCAGTGATTTTCTCTATTCTTGTACCTGAATTTGGTTTGGTAGCTAGTAGCTTTCCTAAAAAAGTTGTTAATAATCCATTTCTTGGTCGCTTTCAAAAGCTACTTTTTCTTATTCTCATTTACTTCCAGGACTTTCAATTCTAGGAAGATTCTTATTTGATGGTCTAAGTACAAACATATATAATACCCATCCAAAGAACAACAACAACAACAACAATAAGGCTCAGCTAAAATGAGATTGAGACAATCCTATTCTTTCTTTTCTTGGTATAGGTGATGCCATGGAATTGAAAAGACTTTATTAATTACTTATATACCAGATATGGCACTGAGTGCGGGAGACACAAATGCTAAAAAGAAAAAAAAACAGTGCTTGTCTTCAAAGTTCTTACGTTATAATAGGGATGACAAAATAAAAATAAGTGTGGAGGACAAGAAAGAGTGTTTTGTTTGTATGAATTTGTTTATTGCTCTCAAACTTCAGTAGGAAAATATGAGAAAGCAGAGAATGTAGATGGCCAGGGATGAGTGTGAGAAGTTTAGGGCCAGGTCAGCTGAGCTGAATGCTCACTAATTAGAAGGCCTAGATCCCCAGTGAGAGATTGGAATGTCAAGTTAAAAATGGAGACTGGAGTATAGTACAATAGCAGTATATGAATGGATATAGGTATTATAGGATTATAGGTATCTGATACCACATAAAACATCAGATGCAATCAGCATGATGGCTTGGACTGCACTTAATGTTTTACCTTTTTAAAACTTTATTGCAAGGGATGGATCACTGGGTATGGGAAGGGGAGAAGAACATATTAAAAATGAATCTGTTGTACAATGAAAAGACATCATAAAAGTTCAAAAAAAGAAATACTGATAACAAAATCAAGATTTTCATAGTATAATGAACTCTGAATTTGGAGTCCAGGTAATCTGTGTTCAAATCCTATTTCTGCTAACAAGTATTTATGAATGATTTCAGCAAATCATTTATACTTTCTGTCTTCATTTTCTCATCTATAAAATCAAAGAGGTTGGACCATATTATCATTACAATTATTTTAAAATTCTATTATACTATTTCCTTTTCAAAATTGAGTTGATAAATTTAAATAAACTCCTCATACAATTTCATATCATAAAGATTATGAGAATATAAATTCCTTGAACTAAATTAACATTTATTAAGCACCCATTATATGTTTCTGTATTCATACAGTTATCTTTCAAAAAGGTACTTAACAGTTATGTGACCCTTGGTAATCACTTAACTTCTGTTTGCCTCAGTTTCCTCAACTATTAAATGGGAATAATAACAACACCTACCTTGTAGGATTGTTGTGAGCATCACATAAAACAATATTTGCAAAAAGGGGTTACCACAGTGTCTGCCACATAGTAGCTCTTTATTCCCCTCCCACTCACTTTCCCATATCTTAAGATGCTACTATGTGACTAGTTTGTTGAAGTTATTGGCATTATAAAGAAAAAAAAAGTCTTTTCTATAGGATATTGCATTCTATTAGAAGAAAACTGTGTGTGTACCTGTGTATAAATTTATTAATAGACACACACGCACAAGTAATTTTTGAGCAGAGTCCTCATAATTGAGGGACTCAGATCTTGGTTTCAGGAGAGAGGTAGTACTTGACTCGAATCTTATCCTCAATTACTGGTAGAGTAACATGTACATCAGTAGGCACTTAATAAATGATTCTTGAACAGGATTGATTTGAATAGAATGGAATAAAATAGAAATAACACAAGTCTCAGGAGATTATCATTGCTATTCTAGCTTTTCTTCCTAATCAGCATGTCACCTAATTTTTCTATACCTCAGTTTTCTCCCTGAAAAATAACAAGATTAAGAGAACAAAATCTACAGGCTTTGCAGCTCTAAAATTCTATGGTCTGTGATCAGCTATGAACAATTTCTAGCAAGAAAATCAGAGCATATTTAGTCTATCAGGATGTTTATCTATTATATGAATGCATATTTTCTGAAATCGTTGATTGTCTTGTCACAATTGGAGGTGATATAAACCTTGCAATTTCTTGGTTAAGAAATTTTAACATGCCTATAAAATATCTTGTAAGAACAAAACATTTGGATGAAATTACCAACTCACTTGGATACTATCTCCTTATCTCAAATAGCAAATTGCTTGTGACTCAAATGAAATAACCTATCATCTCTATTGATTTCCTCCTTGCTGTGACCCATATCCTCATAATTCTGGCATGGCTCTATACTCGGCATGTGACACTGTTTTGCTAAATGAATAAAACTTTTCTGAAAATTTTCCTATAATGAACTACTTCTTGACATTACATTAAAATGCCATGGAAGTGAAGCTAGACTCAGCATTTGGCTTTTCCCTGCTAAATATATAATAAACATTTAAGAACATAACATAATAACTTATTTTTACATTTCAAAATATATTTGATGATTTTGCTTCCTATAGAAATCTCCTCAAGGCAAGCCTAAGGAATAATAAGCAGAGATATTTTGGACAGCTAACTTCAAAGCATAATGATTCCCTGACAAAAGTCTCTCTATCATATCTCCACATTTAGGATGTCGTCAGGGTCAAAACCTGTAATTACATCCCAGAGAGATCATACAAATGGGGAAAAGGACTCACATGTACAAAACTATTCCTAGCAGCACTTCTTGTGATGGCAAAGTATTGAAAATCAAGTTGATGCCCATCAACTGGGGAATGACTGAACAAGTTTCAGTATATAAATGCAATGGAATGCTATTGTGACATAAGAAAGGATGAGCAGATGGATTTCAGAATAACCTGGAAAGACTTATATGAACTGATGTTGAATGCAGGGTGCAGAACCAGGAGATCATTGAATACAATTACAGATACAGTATATCCATGCTGACTAACTCTGATAGACTTGGTTCCTCTCAGCAATACAAGGTTCCAAGAAAACTCCAAAAGATACATCTTAGAAAAAGCTATCTACATCCAGAGAAAGAATTACAGAGTCTGAATGCAGATTGAAACAAACTATTTGCTCTCTCTTTTCTTCTTCTTTTTAAAAAATATTGTTTCTTCTTTCTCATGGTTCATTCCATTGGTTATAATTCTTCATCACAGCATGACTAAAGTGAAAGTATTTTTAATGTGAGGGTATATGTAGAAACTGTATCAGATTGCATGTCTTCTTGGGAAAGAGGCAGAGGTAGGGAGAGAAGATTTGGAACTCAAAACCCATGGAACTGAATGCTGTGAACTAAAAATAAATAAATTATTAAAAAAAAAAAACACTGTGATTTCATCAGGGAAAGAAACTCTTTGAAATTCTACTTATAAAGTGATAATCACTAACTTCCCATCATGGAGAGTATTCTATGGCAGTTACTCAGGTCCCACATCAAGTAAGTATCAAATTACAGACTTAAACTTAGTTTTTCCTAACACAAATGGCCAGCTTCTATCACTATGACATGCTCGCTTTTAAATTCTTTAATAAATCATAATTTATTTGATTCAGTGTCTAATACAGTTGATTCAGAACATTTCTTATTTAGGTCCATAACTTCATATATGTTATTCTTTCTTATCAATCGGGTGTTACATATTCCTTGACCAGGAAAAATATCCCAGATTTAGAAGAAAGCCAGGTTACATGTTCAAAGAAATGGAATATGTTGATATTTTACCAGATTTGTGGTTCCCTCAGTGCGGAAAATGAAGAAAAATAATACAATAAAACAATTAATTGATTAATTAATTTACATTCATCACAAACCTTTTGCTCAATAACAAGTTTCTTTAATGAATTATTGTGCTAAACGTAGTTCACTATGTAATTGTGAAATTTTTAATGATAATCCTTTCTCAAAATCGGTTGGTTCTACAATAACAGACATATTGTCTGCTTTGAGGTTGAGTCTTGACAGCCTGCTGTGGGCCTGGAACAAATTGTCCTTTGCTGGCATAACCTCAGAATTTAATTTCCTCCCCTCCCCCCCATCCTCCCCTGCTAATTATGAGTCATTTTCAACAAGAAAGCATACTGGAAATTCTCCTTAAAAATTGCTTTATGGAAAACTAGTAAACTTAAAGGCAATGTGGCTCAGAGGAAAATATAGAGACTCTGGAGTCAGAAAGGACCTTAAGTACTCCCATGTAATATTTACTACCTATGAGACCTTGGACAAGTCAGTTATTCTCTTTCAACCTCAGTTTTGTCATTTGGTAATAAGGAAGGTTTTTTGACTTAATTGGGATTAAGTGATTTGCTCAGGATAATACAGCTTGTAAATATCAAATGTCTGAGGCTGGATTTGAGGTCAGGTGTTCCTGACTCCAGGGTCACTGTTCTATCTACTGTGCCATCTAGCTGCCACCTCCCCCATTTTTCCATCTCCATATATATAATTATATCATCCTACTTCAAATGGCAAGCTTGGGCAAAACATACTATTTGGCCCACTTTGACTAGTCCTTTTTTGAGAATCACCTGCTAATAAAATCACATGTAATACAATATAAAATATACCTTTTAGGCAATGTTGACATAGAAAAGCTGACTCTTCCTGTCTAACAGGAGGTACTTAATAAATGCTTGTTGATCAACTAATTCCTCCTTTTAATGGCTCCATGTTATAATTGTTAAAGATTTGGACTTGAAGTCAGTAAGAACCCAGTTTGAATCATGATTTTGTCACTTGCTAGAAACTTTTTTCTACAGCAGCCACTTAAACTCTTTCTGACTTAGTTTCTTTATTTGTAGGAAGAAGAGGTTGGGGTTAAGGATTTCTAATGTATCTTATGCTCTAAATTTATTATCCCAAGACTAGATATGTTTCTTTGTGTAACAAGATATTAGCTAATCTCTCTTGGTTTCCTTGTCTGTAAAATCAAGATAATAATAGCACCCAGATCACAGTCTTGTTGGGAGCACCAAATTATCTAAATTATATTAAAAAATTAGCAAATCTCAAAGTGCTTGATAAATGACAAGTATTGCCATCATTTTACTTTCTCTATGTATACAAAATCTATTCTGGAAACCAGAAATATGTGGCTTGTTTGTACAAATAATAGATATCCTTAGTTTGTTAGAGACTAAATCTCATGGTACATGGATGTCCTTCCACATTGAAATGGTCAAAAAACATCAGGTTCAAGTGATTTCATTGCTGCAGAGTACCATAGTAAGTAAATTTCCTGTGTCATCCTCCACAAGCCATCAAAACTTCTCTTTAGCTTATCATCCTATAGAGTTGTCTAGGTCTCTGAGAGGTTAAATGAATAATTGCCTGTTCTCACCACTGAGTTTTGAAATTACATCTTCCTGACCCCAAGCCCAACACTGTATATACACTACACCAAGACTTTCTCAGGAGGTTAACTAAATTTCTAAAAAAATAAAAATAATAAAATATATTTATAAAAAGTAGTAAACTTCTTCAATAAAATATTTATCAAATACTACATTTTTCAAAAGCCTCTTGCCTACTATTGCTTTAAAATGGTGACTCTATCTTTAAGGGACTGAGCAAAACCAGTTAGCAACAAAGAATGAGGCAGCCTGATGTTGATAGCAAAGAAACCAATGAGGACAGCTTATTTCCATGGCATTATAGTACCTGATGAGATGTTAAATAGACAACAAAAACACTTAACATTCAAATGTATTTATCATTCACTGGCTGTACTATGTAGGAGCTCTATTACTTAACTCTCATCTTCATTTCCTTTCACTCTATAATTAAAGTTTGGGGTTACCCAATTTCCCAATTTTACTTAAGGAATTGCTGGGTAGATTTCAAAATGACTGTTGTGGAGGGATTCATAGAAGGATTAATCAAAAGTATTTTATTGGAATATGTTTAACTTGGTTATATATGTGTAACCCATATTAGATTGCTTGCTCTCTTGTGGGGATGGGGAGGGAAAGAAGAAAATGGAAAGTCAAAATTTTTCACAAATAAATGTTGAATATTTTCTTTACATGTAATTGGGAGAAAAAAAATCTGGTGAGGAAAGAAAAAAAAATGATATTGCCCTCCAGAGTAAGAACTAATGGAGTCTGAATGTACCTCAAAGCATAATATTTTCACCTTTTAATTTTCTTTGTTCCTTTTACTCTATTTCTTCTTTTACAACATGACTAATGTGGAAATATGTTTGACATGATTGGGCATGTATAGCCTTATTTTTTGGGAAAGGAGGAGGAAGGGAGAAAAATTTAAAACTCAAAAATCTTATAAAAATGAATGTAGAAAACTGTCTTTACATGTAATTGGAAAAAAATAGAGTACTCTTTAAAAAGAAAAAAGGATTTCTTTGGACTCAGGCTTGGACTGTTATGAATGTCATCACTTTAATGAATGGTACCAGATCCTGAAATAAAGAAGAAAATCACATGTAATAAGGTAACCTGTGTATGAAAATCCAGCTATGCACATTTTTATTTCCCTAATCCAAGATAACTTTAAAAATTAAAGTGTAAAATGCATATATAATTGTGTGTGTGTATTGGCATCCATTTTGCCAAGAATTAGTGAGTACATGCATTTTTTGACTGGGAAGATTCAAATGAAAGTCTAGACCTTTCAGTTTGTAGCATTCATAAATCATTGAAAGTTCCAATCAACATCAGCCACAGTTTGGAAAAGCAAAAATTTCTAGTTTCAAAACCCCCTTTTTTTCAGTGTCATCTTTATTAAAAAATGCAAAATGAATGGGATGGAGTGTTTAAGCATAGGATAAATGTTATTTTGTGTGTGTGTGTGTGTGTACACACTCATGCACCCAGGATTCAGAAGCTAACCCCAAAATTCCAAGAGGCAAGAAACTGGATCTTTTTTTTTTCTATATGGAAAAGGTGTTTTAATTTTCTGGTAGCTACTGTTAGAACTGTGACAGACACTGTCTTGGATAAGATCCTGCTGTTGTCTTAGGAACTAAAGCTGCTACCTCTTAGCCTGGGGACACCAGGATTCCTCAGGAGCCCTGACCTCATCTGCTTTCAGGAATCTAGCTGAACTGAACTTGTCTTTCTGCGTGGATACTTTTATTGAATCTGTGCCATCATTTGATCCTAGTCAGATACATTCAGTATCCATTTTCATTTTCCCATTGCTTATCTTTTAAGTGAATTAGTCAACAGCTATCTGAAAAATACATGAAGCAAGACATATTCAAGGTAGGATAGATGGTTTTAGATGATTTTCAAACTCCACAGGAAGCTCCTTCTTCTGTGACTCATGAGTTATATCCTTGATGGGAAGAAGAAAGAACTGAGAGTGAAGCCTCTCTGGCACCTGGTATCTACATGCAGTGGGAAAGTCTACTACAAAGAGTGTAATTAACCTTTCATATTACTGAAACAGCAAAGGTTTTCTAAAAAAAAACCATGACCTAATTCAGGAAAATCATTATCTATATATTACAGCAACTTCAAAAAAAGCAGCAGTCAGATTAACACCATCTTGGCCTGTTTTATTACTAAATATCTACTTTTTTAAAAGAAATGGATTTTTTCCTGGTCTTTCTAGTATCAAGCATTTATTTTTTCTCCATATTGCATGTTCTATACTGAGAAATTTGAGAAGAGAGATAACCTATTTATACCAAATACACTTAGTCAAGCAAAATAACTTAATGAGGAAAAATGACTCATGTTAAAGTGTTTTAGTATACTCACACACAAATATATACTACACTATATCATGTAATCCTTATAACAACCCTGTGATTCCATTATTACCAAACATTTACAGATGAAGAAACCAAGGATTGAAGAGATTAATGATTTGCAAAAGATCATGCAATTATTATCCTTTTCAGACTTTCTTAACTACAAATTGAGCATGTTATTCACTATATTACCTCACTTCCCACATGGTATAGTGGACTTAAAAAAATATACAAACAAAAAACCCCACCAATAACCAAGCATTGACATTGAAAATAGTCACAACAGAAAAAAAGGTAAGAAAATAAACCATAAGAACAATCTATCAACTTGCCAGACAGAATGGACACCCATTTATGTCCTAGCAAGCCTTAACAGAAAATAACTGTAACTAAATTAGCCTTTAGACTGAGAACAGACATAGCAAGCAAGCATAAGTCCTCTTAATTGAATCTGTGATTACTAGTAGGCATTAGCCAGTCTATGGAATATAAACATTCATTCTCAGGAATCAAAGGGAAAGTTTTGTCCATTACTGAGATAATGTACCTTTTGTATTGACATAGAAGCTTTTAAATTAAGCATACAAGAGTGAGAGTGCCTGAAGTACTATTTAAAAAAAAATAATTAAATATGCATTTATTGAACACACTTTTATGGTAATGTGGCTCATCTTTTGACGCAATGGACTACTTCTTAATTGTTAAGAAGGTTAAGACTTAACCTCTGACCTAATAGCGTTCTCATAATGGAGACCTCTCTAACTCCCCTTGCCCGCCTCCTCCAATTCAAAAGTTCTGAACCTACATTTGAGGAAGTGGTCACACAAGTCACATTTTCCTCTAATCTTACCCTGCTCTGCTCTTGACTCTCTCAAACATTTTTCTAACTTGCCCCCGAAGTGAAAACCTTCTTATGTCATCTTTTCTTTAACTTTTTTCTGTTTCCTTTCCCCATTAAAATGAAAATTTCTTGAAGGCTGAGACTGTCCTTATTTTTACTTTTTTTGTATTGCATTGCTTAGTACAATGCCTGCACATAATAACGTAATTACTAATGAGTTGCCTATTAATCTAGTAGCACTGTAGTGAGCAAGCACTGTGGTGTATATACAAGAATCAAAAGCAAGTGTCTTAATCCTCCCTAAGTATATTTTATTTGATTCACATCCACAGGATAGAAATGAGATCAGTTAAAGGACACCACTAAAAAATGGAAGGACAAAGACATTGTTTTATGCAAAGCATATAGAAAGTTATCAATTAAAGATGCTAGCATCTAGGATAGACCAGAGAACCATTAATCTGAGATCATGAAAGCATCTGAGAAGTCATCTTGACAATACTCTCCTTTAAAAGATAAGAATTATCAATATCAGTGTATGAAGTAACTTGATTAGATCATAACTAATTCACATATCTCCTGAATCCAAATTCTATATTCATGCATTTCATGAAAGGCACTTTAATTACATCTGTACTCCAATTAAATTCTCATCTTATTCCATGTCTTTATTCATCATTGCTCAACAACTTCAACAAGTTATCTAATATAAACCACATATAGCTATTCATTTCCTAACCCCCCAACTTTGCAGCTAGCTCCAGGAAGAACTCAAAAACTCTTTATTGCTGTTATTGAGTATATTAATATCCTGACTGGTTCCATCTTATAAATGAGTTAAATTGGTTACAGAAAGCTTAAATGTCTTTTCCAAGGCCACACATCACACGTTATAATAATAATAAAAAAATGAAACCTCATTGTGTTTACTACCTTTTATTTATTCTATCTACCATTCCACATAATTTCTTGCTAAAGAGTTAAGTTGCTGTCCCTTCCCTTGCCTGAGATTTTGTGCATTCTATATGTAGTTTTAGTGATGGTGAAATGCAATTTCCCAAGTTTGGGATATATTGTGACCACAGAGTTCACTTATAAAATCTGAACATAAACCAAATTCCATTTATTTTCCTTTTCTCTTTTCTTAGAAAAATATGTTGATTTTAAAACTATAGGCTTCAAGAGACTCCTCTGATATTAGAATATTTTATATATCAAAGAGTTATTAAAGTATCAGTTGTATGAGATAAGGAGAAAATAGCAAAAAGAAAATGAAAAAATGTGATTTAATTTCCCTTGAAAGATTCATTGGTTTGTAAAATGAATAAAATGAACTGGTGAAATATTGTTTTCTCCAAATATTTTGAAAAATATTGTAAGATTTCCAGTAAGTGTAAAATCTCACAAAATTCATTTTTATGAAAAAAATATATTAAATAATTTAATGCCCAGAATCATCATAATTATCCACCGATTATTAAGTGATGTTAAGCTGAGTGGGGTAATAGGGATACAAAGTGGTATGGGATATGCCCCTGGTTTATAAAAGTTTACAATAAACTTGAAGAGTCAAGTTATAACTACAGGCACTTAATGGTCTTTTGTCTCTTTTTGTATCCCCAATGCTTAGTAGAGTACCTGGCAAATACTAAGCTCTTGATAAATTTTTATTTATTGAGTAATGATTTGAAAAGAAAATATAATACATAATTTATTACAATATCATCTTTCAATATTTGATACTGGCTAAGGAATAGATTGGTGGATCAGTGCAATGGGTTAGATACACAAAATATAGTAGTCAATGACTATAGTAATGTACTGCTTGATAAATTCAAAGACACCAGCTTCTGGGATAAGAACTCACTATTGGATAAAAACCACAGGGAACACTGCAAAATAATATGCCTCAAAACTTTACACAATCTTCTCACTCTCTATACCAAGATATGGTCAAAATGGGAACATGATTTAGACATAAAGGATGATACCATAACCAAGCAGAGAGAACAAGGAATACTTTACCTCTCAGATCTATGGAGTAGGGAAGGATTTATGACCAAACAAGAGAGAGAGAACATCAAGAAATGTAAAATGGATAATTTTAATTACATTCAATTAAAAAAAGCTTTTGCACCAAGAAAAGCAATTCAAGCAGGATTAGAAGGAAAGCAGAAAGCTGGGGCAAGGGGAGATTTAGCAAGTGTTTCCACTAAAGGCCTCATTTCTAAAGTATACAGAGAACTGAATAAAATTCATAAGAATACTAGTCATTACATAATTGATAATTAGTTAAAGGATATGAACAGGCAGTTTTCAGATGAAGAAATTAAAGCTATCTCTAGTCATTGAAAACAATATTCAAAATCTCTATTGATTAGAGAAATGCAAATTAAAACAACTGAGTTAACATATCACTCCTATCAGATTGGCTAATATGACAGAAAGTGAAAACAATAAATATTGGAGAACATGTATGAAAATTGGAACACTAATGCATAGTTGGTGGAGTTGTGAACTAATTCAACCATTCTGGAGTACAATTTGGAGCTATGCCCAAAGGGCTATAAAACTGTGCATGTCCTTTGATCCAGCAACACCACTTATAGGTCTGTTCCCCAAAGAGATCATAGAAAATGGAAAATGACCCATATGTGCAAAAATATTTATAGTAGCTCTTTTTGTGGTGGCCAGGAATTAGAAACTGAGGTGATAACCATCTATTTGGAAATGCCTAACCAAGTTGTGGCATACAGATATAATCGAAACGTACTGTTCTATAAGTAATGCTGAGCAGGTGGTTTTCAGAAAAACCTGGAAAGGCTTACATGAACTGATGCTGGGTGAAATGAGTAGAATCAAATTACTACACAAAGTAATAGCAGTATTGTGTGATGATCAACTGTGGCTTTTCTCAGCGATGTAATAATTCAAGATGATTCCAAAGGACTCATGATGGGAGATGTTGATGATATTCAGGGAAAGAATTATGGAGTCTGAATGGAGCTCAAAGCATACTATTCCCCCCCCCCCTTTTTTTTTTTTTCCTCATGGCTTTCCCCTTTTGTTCTGAGTCTTCTTTGACAACATGACTGTAATGTTATGGGAATCTGAAGGTCTTCCCTGCCCCTAGGCCGTTTGCTTAAGTGGCCTAAGTGGCTCTGAGAACTCTCCTTGATTTGAAAGTATATTCTGCACCCAATAGGCTGAATGTGGTCACATGGAGCCTGTGGTGGGAGGCTTGTTTTTTGGGAATGCCTGCACCTTGTTGCTTTGTGATTGGGCAGTGGGGCAAGGGGGCTGTGACATTCTCCCATCCAGGAGAAGGCTATATATACACCTTGATGTGAGTTTTTGCTTTAGGGCTCACTTTGAGAAGAGTTGTATGATTTGGCCAGATGAGACTCTGGGAAGCCATTGAGCCCCCCAGCTTTGAAAAACCCAGATGTTGGTGCTTCCCTCTCTAGTAACTTAATAGGTATGGATGTAATGGTCAGAGGATTGGAAGCCTGTCCGCTGATCTGTTTCTTTGTCTGCTTGTAACTTCTGCTTGTTTGTATTCTGTTTGTTTGTATTCTGTTTGCATTCTCTGAAGTTCAGGGTGATGACTTTTTCCCCTGAACTAGGTAAATGATATATGTTTGATTGATTAAAGTAAGATTGTTAACCCATTTTGAGTTGCTTTCCTTTCGAAAAGCAGATCTAAGAACCTGTGCTAGCAGCCACCCTAGGTATGCTAGGGTGCTTGCTGATATGATGACTCATGTGGAAGAATGTTTAACATGATTGTATATGTATAACCTATATTAGATTCCTTGCTGTCTTGGAGGGAGGGAGAAAAATTTGGAGTTCAAAATCTTACAAATGTGCAGATTGAAAACTATCTTCACATGTAATTGGGAAAAAATAAAATACTATTAAGCTAAAAAAATGGAAGGGAGAAAGAAATAGGCATTTATTTGGTACTCACTACATGCTAAGTAACTATGCTAAGCATTTTACAAATATGTTATTTGAAAGAAAATATTTAAATACATGGAGGAGACTGGGGAGAGTACCCAGCAGGAGGATAGCATGTGAGCATGACATGTTTGGGAAAAGATAAGTAGACAAATATGATTGGAAAGCATGGATTTGGCAAGATTAAGAGTATGTAGAAAACTAGATTGCAGAAGCAAGTTCCAGACTATAGAAAATCTTCAATTCAGCTTTAGAAATTTCACTTTTATCTTGTAAAATAAGTAGGCATTAGAGATCTATACTTTTGAGAGGTGTAAAATTTTATTTTTACTAGGATTAATGGGACAGAAATGAAGAGAATGTTTTAATGGGAAAAGATAAGAAGAAAAAATACTAAGGACAGGGAAAGAACACAAATCATTGATCCAAATCATCCCCTAACTTCCAGGTTAAAAAAAATTCTCACCACCAGTAACTAACATAGGTAGTTGATACAGTGGATAAAGTATTGAGCATGGAATCAGGAAGACAGCTGTTTAAATTCAGTCTCAATCACTTACAAATTGGATGATCCTGTCAAATCACTTTACCCTATTTACCTCAGTTTCCTCATATGTAAAGTAAACTGGAGAAGGAAATGCCAAATCATCTTTGTCAGGAAACTCCAAATAGGGTCAAGAAGAGTCAGATACAATTGAAAGGGCAATAAGTAGTACCTAAGAGAGATAACCTTCTTTCTAGTCTCTTCCTTTATTCTATTCTAAAAAAGTTTTGATTGCTGCAAATTTTTCTTCTTTCTTTCTTCCTTCCTTCATACTCCTTCCTTCCTTCTTTCCTTCCTTCATCCTTCCTTCCTTTCTTCCTTCCTTCCTTCTTTCCTTCCTTCCTTTTTTTCTTCCTTCCTTCCTACCTTCCTTCCTTCCTTCCTTCTTTCCTTTTCTCCTTTCTTTCTCTCCCCCCCTTCCTTTCCTTTGTAGTTATAGAATAGCAGTACCTTGAAGATATAGTGAATAGAGTACTGGATTGTAAAGGGAGACCTGAATAAAAAATGTTGCTTAAAATACTCCCTAGATGTATAACCCAGAACTAGTCACTTAACTTCTCTTATCTTCAGTTTACTCTTCTGTAAAATGGGTATAGCAATAGTATCTATGTCCCATATTTGTTGTGAAGATCAAATAAAATAATGTGTGTATAAACCGGTTTGTAGATCTTAAGGCATTATCTATCTAAATGTATCTATATCTATATCTATATCTATATCTATATCTATATCTGTATCTGTATCTGCATCTGTATCTGCATCTGTATCTGTATCTATATCTTTATCTATCTATCCTATAAATATAGCAATGTTACCTGAAACTAGATTGGAAGGAAGTGAAGAATACTGGAATGCCAGTGAGTAGTAGAATCACAAGTTGTGAATATTCAATGTAATATCTTGGAGGTGTCTCCTCAAAGGTAATGTACTAAGGCAATAAAATAAATAAACAAATAAGTTACCTATGACTACACATGAAAGGAGAGTGACTCCTTTTCATACCCACCTCATCCCTATAAGATAACAAAATTTTAGGATCATAAATTTAGAGAAGAAAAGAACTTGAGAGGTGCTAAAGTACATTCTACTTATTGTAGACTCAGACTGCCAATACCTTTTTCATGTTTCAGGATTGGAATCTGTATGATACTAGATCCCTGTAGAGTAACCGTTAACAAAAGAAAGTTTCCTTAATTATAGCAGTCAAATAAAATTCAGCAAGGAAAGAGAATTGTTTCAAGTGGAAACTCTTTCCCTTGCCTCTGTGTTTGTTAAACTCATCTGCCAGTAAGAAATTTGAGTCAGAAGCTACTGAATCACCATGCACTTGCTTTTTGTATCAAGGCCAGCTGCAAACTATATGAATGTCTTAAACTTTAATACCTTAGTCCAAGTAATTTTTCAATATAATTTTAATACCTTTTAAGTAAAGATATTCTAAACCACACAGCAAATATGGGTTCTGCCCTCCCTTTTTTGACATGTAGCACTCCCATTCCATTAACTTACATTCTGAGTCTCCAGAGAGGCTAATATTACTACTACCACTACCACTACCACTACTACTACTACTACTACTACTACTACTACTACTACTACTACTACTACTACTACTACTACTATTACTACTTCTTCTTCTTCTTCTCCAAGTCCTAAGGGTAATCTTGAAGGGTTGGGTTTCTAGTATCGTCACTCTCATGAGTCCACATCCAGTGTGTGCACCATTACCAACCAAATATATTGGCTTTCAGAAAAGAGCTGTTGGGGGGGTGGTGGTTAGGTTGTGCAGTGAATAGATCACCATCCCTCAAGTCAGGAGGACCTGAGTTCAATTCCAACCTCAGACATTTAACACACACACCCACAAAAACTGGCTGTGTGACCTTCGGCAAAATCATTTAACCCCAATTGCCCTACCTTCCCCCTCAAAAAAAAAAAAAGAATATCATTTGAAAAGAACTGTTGGAAGGCAACACTTTTCTGTTCTTTAAGGGCTAAATGGCACAGTGAATAGAGTGCTAGGCCTGGAGTCATATAGAACTGAGTTCAAATCTTCCCTCCGACACCAGATTTTTGGCATTGAGCAAGTCAGTTAACTTCTATTTGCCTGAATTTCATCATTTGTAAAATGGGAATAATAATAGCACCTAACTCCCAAGATTGTTGTAAAGATTAAATAAGATAACAATTATAAAGCACTGTGTATTATAAAGCACAGTGCCTGACACACTGTAAGTACTATGTAAATGTTAACTATCATCATTATTATTATTCTGGTTCAGCAAGTTCTGAGTAAACAGCTCCTCAAGTTTCATAGTCAATTAAAAAACATTTTTCATCATCACATAATATAGATTCCTGGCCAGAGTCCCTCCAAAATTTCCATATGGTGACATGGAATGAAATCTGGCGAGTATTCTCTGTGTACACTTCTTAGAGTACCCCTCAAAGGGCAATCTACTACTTCTGCAACATGCAGAAGAGAAAATTAAAGTATAGGGATGTTAAATGATTCATTCCAGATCATATGACTAGTAAGTGTATGACATAGGATAAAAAAATATAGTTCTTGACATCAAATATTTAGGACCTTCTCTATTATGCCACAAACATGACACCACACTTCCATTTCTTCTTTCCTTCTAGAAATGTGATTCAATCAGCTTTCTTGAATCACAATCTTATGCCTCTAAATACAGTTTTTGGCATTTTCTTCAGGCACTGGGAGTTGAATTTATGATTTCATTAATTCAGAAAATTCCTTCGATCAATGCAAATATGCAACTCCTCTGTCAGTTTTAGTCACAGCAAGTTTCTTGATGGTGCTCAGACCATGACAGTTACCCACTGCTATTTAATTTGACAGAATCAGAAGTGAGGTTAAAAGCTAAGTTTGCCTACCTCAGATCTTAGGCCTCTATCAAGTGCACCTTTTGTTCTATAGTAAATGGTTAAAAAAAAACAAGTTCATGAAATATTTCTAAAAAACTACTGTTAGATTTCTTTGAAGAAAATCTCACAATCATCATTTTTTGTTTTAATTGTAATTCCCATGTGGTCTGTTAATTTTACTAAGCTTATAATTTTACTGGCACTTTGTTTTCTTTTTAATTGATTAATTAATTATGAATTTATTTATTTTTTAGATCTCAACATTCATTTGCACAAAATTCTCCCATGCACCTGCCTCAGTACTGTGAGAAGGACTGCCTCTTCACATCCTCAACAAGCTCTCCCATACTGACACTGCTCACCTCAGGACTGCCACCCAAAGCTGTGATCCAGATTCAAGCAGGACAAAGCCAAAAATAATAATAATAATAATAATAATCCTGCTTTAGTGTCAGCAGAGAGATCCTGGCAAAAGTACTCTGGTTGGCAACTTGGTTCCCCACCCTGGTCTGTAGGCCTGAGATCCAGGAGGCAGACAAAAGCAGAAGCAGCTGCAGCTGCTGCAGCCTTCTCTGCTGTCCTGGGGCAGGGGCCAGATCATGCTCTTCAGTCACCCAGGATCAATAGAGTTGCCAACTGACCTTTTACTTTATCTTTTGTGTTTATGGGTTGAGAAGTCAGGAAAGTACCACAGCTGCCATTGTTTAACTCTCCTGAAGTCTGCTCTGGCCAGTCTTTGCTGCCTATCTGACCTAGCAGGGCCCTCACAGAACTGTGCTTTGTTCCCTATTTGTTGCAATGGATCCTTCCTGTCAGTTTGCCAGGGTGCCTTCTAAGGGAGTTTTGTTTCTCTCTGTCACTTTGTGGGTTCTGTAGCTCTAAAATTTGTTCAGGGCCATTTTACAGGTATTGGAGGTGGTTGGAGCACCAGCTCAAGCAATTTCCTGCTTTTTTCTGACAACTTGGCTCCACCCCTGGCTCCCTCACATTTCCTGGCACTTTGAAAAACTATGTTATTGACATAAAAAGTATCTTAAAACTCTACTCCCATTGAAAAATGCTGAAAGTTTCATAAAAGTTTAGTGTTGATCCTTATGCACTGGTCAAATCCTAATCTCTAAAATAAGTTTTCAGCAAAACTAAGTATGGTGTGTATTGAAATTAATTTAATTAATAAATTAAATCATTCTGAATATAAATAATCCATTTGCCTTCCAAAGACTTGTCTTTGAAGTAAAAAAATTTGTCCTGAATTATCTCTATTATTGCTGCAAAGGTCACGCCACATAGGTAAACTTCCAAAGTATTGTTTAATTCAGAACAAAGAACTTCACTGATAATATCTAGATAATCAAAATAAAATATATATCTTTACTTATTTTAAACTACTTAGGTAAGACAATTTTTCATTTTATGTGTGTTACAAAATACCAATATCAATTCTCACTTTAAGAAGTAAATACACACACACAGAGTAAATACAAAAATCCTGTAAGTCTGCTTCTTTTTTAAATAACATAGTTTGACTTCTAGTCCCCTTCTATTGACAAACCTTCTAGCACTTTTCAACCTTACCTTTTCTCCCAACTCTCTTAATCCCTCACCTTTTCTCTCTTCACCTCTTCCAACCCTGATCTTCCTTCTTTTTAAAGCCTATACAATGCAAAGGTGTAGACACAAGAGCATGGAGCCTGCTAGGGCTGTTCTAGGACATGTTCTCCAAAATGGCCATACTTCTGATTGGAGAACTAACAGCACCAGTGAAGACTATAAACTTCTGGAAAACATGAACAAACTGATTAGTTGTACTATCTAGAAATGCAGAAATATTGCAGCAAGAATATGTAGAAAACTAAAGGACTTAGATCAGAAATATGAAGTGCTTTGGCCTTATTTGGATGATGTTACTTTTTTCTCATTTACATAAGTTTTTATTGAAATATTCTGTTTTTTATATAACCATAGTTTTCTCTAGTATCCCTCCACTAACTCCTCTAAGAAAGTCATCCCATGTAACACATTACATGTATATATTTTAACATTTTTTTTAAATTTTCATTTCCAGATTTTTTTTTCCCCTTCCACCCTCCTCACCCACCCCCACTTGGAAGATACACAATTCAATACAGTTATACATGTGTAGTCATGTAAAACATTTCCATAGTAGATATGTTGTGAAACTCTAGCTATATTTCCCTCCATCCTATACCACTCCCCACTCTGGAATATAATATTCCAAGCCCTTTGATCCCTTAATGTAGAAGCTGCTAGATCTTGTGTTATCATGATTGTGTTTCCACAATACTCAAATTGTTTCTTTCTGACAACTTGTAATATTTTCTCCTTGACCTGGGTACTCTGGAGGCAGGAGATGGGGCAGGGGCTAGACCACCCTATTCCATCACCCAGTTCCAATAGAGTTCCCCACTGATTTTTTTGCATTCTCTTTGGAGTTTAGGGGTTGAGAGGTCTGGAAACTGCCACAGCTGCTGGTGATTCACCCTCCTGAAGTCTGCTCTGTCTGGTCTGGCCCACTGTTCCAGGCCACCTCGGGGCCAGAACCATGCTGCTCATGTGGGACTTCACTAGGCTCCCAGGTCATCCCAACATTTCCTGTTGGCCTACCAGGATGGCTTCAGCAGGAGCTTTGTTTCACTCTGTCACTTTCTGGGTTTTGTAGCTCTAAAATTTATTTAGAGTCATATTTCACAGATGTTTCAGGTGGCTGGAGTGGGATCTCAGAGAAGTTCCTGCTTTTACTCTGCCATCTTGGCTTCCAACCCTGAATCACATTACTTTAATTGAGGAAAAAGTAGCAGTTCTTGAGCAGGCAGGATACAAGTTGGGTGCATATTCAAAGAAACTAGAAACAAAGTACCAGAAGTTACAGACATGATAAAATAATTCTTTAGCACAAGTTATATATTAATTTTAATGAGAATGAACTTACAAAATGGCATCAGTTTTCCAAAATTCTCATATTAAGTAGAAAACTTTATAGAAGGACAAAGTTTAATGTAATGACTTGCAAAAAATATTTCAGGAAACAATAGCTATCATTTTCTTCAATAGATAAAATGGTCACCCTGTTCAGATGTTCAAAGAGAAATGAGTGATTTACAGAGAAATCAAAATATTTCCCCCTAATATCTACCTGACCTTTCACAGTTTACGTTGTCTTTTTTTGATCTGAACATCTTAGATCAAATAAGAAAATAGTAATCATAGTCCTGACTTCTTCTCATCATAACCACATGAAAGTGGGACAAGTTATGGATTCTCAGATAATCCAAATCTTCATCAATACAAAGAGAATCATAACAATCCTGCCTGTGCTACAGGGCTGTTGCAAAGTTTAAATATTATACCAGCATTTCACCCTAATCTAGAGATCTAGAGAGAGACAGAGAGATATGAGACACTCTGCTAGGCACTGCCCTCAAGAAGTTTACAACTGTAAAAGGAGATAAGGGATCAACAAAAATAGCTTAATTTAACTTAGAATGTGCTAAGTCTTTTAAAAAGAGATAAATTACATTAGGAGTATAGCCTTGAGAAAGATGACTTATGGACTATTCTGGGAAGTTTTCTTGAAGTCACATTTGCATTGGAATTTGAAACCTGGATAAAATTCAAACAAACATTGAAGCAATTTTTCCAGCTTATTGTGCATTTTCCCCATGGTCCTAGAAATTTCAGTGGGACTGAATGGACTGGTCTATTTGGCAGAATTTCTAAATCCATTTTAAGCATCAAGGACATAGAGCTCTATTGATAATAATTGTACCATTTCCTTTCAACTTAGCTTCATTACAATACTTTAGGCTTCAATGTTTCTGTAATGACAACAGCAACTGCAATTATTCCAGATCATGATTGTGTCCTGCTCATTATGAAGCTCTTGTCCAATTGCTAGACTCACGTACCCAAAGGAAAGGTTAAGCACGGGTTCTATAAACATAAAACAGCAGCCTAATTACCATCCAGATAGCACAGACCAAGCTTCTTTGAAGAAATTTCTTGGGGCAGCTAGGTGGTTCAGTGAATAGAGTACCAGCCCTGGAGTCAGGAGGACATGGATTCAAATCCAGCCTCAGACACTTAACATTTACTAGCTGTGTGACCTTGGGCAAGTCACATAACCCCAATTGCCCTGTCTTCCGCCCTACAAAAAAAAAAAGAAAAAAAAAAGAAATTTCTTTCTTGGCTTTCTGTCACCAATCAGAAAGAAATAATGGTGTGGAAGAGTGAGAGGGACAAGAGAAATGAGAAAAGCATTTCTGTACACAAGTATTAAGCAGTTGGGAGTAATTAAAAAAAGTTGAATTTCATTACATCTTCTAGGACTTTCTCAATAGAAGATATTTAATATCATATGTACATGAATTTTGAACATAAAGTCTTTATTCAGGCCTGACATTATAACATGAAGGAATCGAGTTCTCTAAGAACATAATTCATTGCACTTTAAAAAATTCAGTTATTATCTTCCTGTCTACTAAAGAATAGGCTACATATTAACTTCTGTAAATATTTAAATATGACACAATGGATATAAAATTACTTAGCCATAAATTTTGAAGAATTATCTCTCATCTTTTGTAAACAGATATGTGGGTCAGTGTTCAGAATTTTCAGTGTTTTTGTGGATTTAAGCCATACAAATATGTAACATTGAAAAGGGAAATATCTTTTCTTTAGTGAAGAATCATTGGATAAATTAATCTTTGCAGAACAATGTGAGATTGATATGAAATATTCTGTATATTGGAGTGTTAGGGAATAGAAGCCCTGCAATTGAAATAGAGAAAATTTATATCTCAACAAATCACTATGCATTTTAAAAAAATCTTTATTTTAAATTTAAAACAAATTTTAAAATATCCATATTTTCCAATTATGTGTAAAACAATTTTAAAATTCTTTTTTTTTCCAAATTTTGAGTTACAAATACTCTCCATACTGCTCCCTCCCTCCAACTTGACAGTGAGAAGGCACATGATTTGGAATCGCTTCTATATAGTTATACAAAATACATTTCCATGCAAGTCATTCTGTGAAAGAAATTTGTACCATAAATATTTTATATATATTTATTTGTTTTTTTCTCTCTCAGTAGAATGTGAGCCCTGATTGGAAAGATTTTGATGCATCTTAACAGGAGCCAGATCTTTACCTCAAATTCCCACCATTGTGTATAATGCATACTCTTCTCTTTCCAGTTCACTTTTATGTATTGTGTTCCCTTTTTATAAAGTGCTCCTGTCCTTGAGCAAATAATTTTCTTGCTTACTAATGTTTGAAGTTCTGGAGCTTATTACAATGCTTGGATATAGGAATCATTTATTAAACCCCAATTCTGTTTTCTACCTAGATACCTTACTATCTGAAAGGGATACAACTGATTTAGCAGGAATCAGGGGAGGGTTTCAAAAGTAAATAATTTCCAGCAACATTCCTGTGTTTTAAAAGAAAAGTTAAGTGCCCAAGTTTATGTCATTCTTTGATATGAATAATCAATCAAGTGATGGATCAAGAAGCACTTATTAAGGACTTCCTATTTACTAGGTATTATGCCATGCCAGAGATGCAAATACAAAAAATTAAAATAAAATAAAATAAAATAAAATAAAATAAATAAAAACACAAAACAACATCAACAAAACGATTTCTATTCTCAGGGAGTTTATGTAAAAGGGGAGGATAACAAATGCACATAGAAATCTATATGGAATAAATACAAAGAAATAAATATAAATAAAAGTGAATATGTACATCATATAATCTGATATACATACACTATACATATTACAAGATGATTTGAAATGGAAGGCACTGTGTAAGTGCAGTGTTGTCATGAAAGATTTTCAGAAGATGGTACTTGAGCTATGTCACAAAATAAAAAGAGGAATTCTCTAAGATGTAAAAGAGAAATGAGAGTGAGTAGAAAGACACAGAGGAGAAGTCAGAGTTAATGGTGTCACAAAAATGCAGAGGACATAATATTAAGGAGGAAAACATACTTGATGTTGTCAGATGAAGGAGATAGTTTGAGAAAGAAAAACTTAGAAATAAAATCTAGCAATTAAGAGACCAAGGAGAGTTTATAAGAGAACAGAATCAACTGAGTGAGCATGCTGGAAGTCATCTTACATGAAAAGAAGAATGCATGAGAGGAAAGGAATATCTTCGTATGTTGGTCAGATACCTTTTTAATTAGTTTGACTGAGAGAGGTGGAGATGTTTAATGGTAATTTGAAGGGATGGTAGGGTGTAATGAAGTTTTTTTTTTTGCTTGTTTTGGGTTTTGATTTCATGAGAATGGAGGAAACTTGGGTAAGATGGAAGGGAATACAGAAGGAATTAGTAGATATGGAGATGTTAATGATTCAAGAATAAGAGTAAATTAATTTGACCTTTAATAACATGGATAAATTTTAGCCCATTAAGGTCTACGTCCTAGGCAACAGCAAGTTGTGAACTAGGAAACAGACACGTCTGGGCAACACATTTTAAGGGGTCTCTACACCTGAAATGTGTTCAGTAATTACCAGTAAGTGTGGATGCCTTGAAACTCTAATGTATGATAATTGCTTAACAAAGTTGGGATCCTTAGCCTAGAGAAGAGGAAATAGAAGCAACCCATAACTACTGTTTTAAAGGTTACTATTGGGAAGATTAACTTTAGGAATATAGAATAAGATATAGACAGCGATTTTAAACATAATGTAATCCAAATCACTCATTATATAGTTAAGTAAATTAAGGTGAAGGGAGATGAATTAACTAGTCCCAAGTCACAGAGGAAGGAAGCCATAAAACTCATATTTGAACCCAAGTGTAATGCCATGCACAAACAGCTTCCCAAAAGAATGCTTCTATGAATAGCTTTTAAGGTTCTGATTACACAGTATAGTTAACACTTCATTTATTGCATAACAAATCAAGGCAAATGTTCACAACAAATCACAATATAATACTTACAACATTAAATCTTATCACAGAAAATCACAGCACAGTGTTCACAATGGTTTAACATTAGAATGGCCACATAATTTTCACCAAAGTGGTCACAGTGTTTAGAACAAAGACCAAAAAACAATCAACTGGTGCCCCTAGCCTGGAAACCCTCCTTAATTAATCATTCAGTCTTTTCACAATACAAGTCAGTCTCCCACTCATGGGGCCATCATAAGTTAACTTAATCAGTCACTTATTTAGCAATCAGTCCCTAAGTATCTTTCATCACTAAATACAATCATTAGAAAATTACACAAACTCTCCACCCTTCTGTCTCTAGTAAACGTAAATTTCATCACACATTCAATATCCAAGGAGAAACCTTTATTTCATCTTGACTTGGGGTGCTCTCTCAGATTCCCTGGATCCCCTTCCATGGTCCCAGCTCCAACCTGAAT
>CM053584.1:227815131-227838191 GCA_028627135.1 Pseudochirops cupreus
GATAAATTTATATCATATAGGATAACTCAATCACACCAAACTGAAGGTGGACCATTCAGATTAAGATATATTTTTTTTATCATGTGATTTAATATTTGATTTTCTGGCTGTCTACAAATTTTTGAAAATAATTGAAAAGTGGTACATAAAATGAATTCTACACATTATAAATATCATTTTTATAAACCAATAAATTGTTTGTAGTACTCTTAGGGAAAAAAAATATTACTTCCCATGGAAGTAGGAAGGGGAACATAATTAAATACAAATATGACAAGATCTTTAGGGTTAGAAGACCTGGGTTTTAAACCAGCCTTTGACATTTGCTGCTTATGTGACTCTGTAGTAACCACTGAACCTCTCTGAATCTCCATTTTTTTATGTGTATAAAATGAGAGTAAAGTGAGGGGCAATATTAGATGGCCTATAACTTAATTTAGAACACTAAATCTATGAACCTATTATTTAGTCGTATTCAGACCAACCCAGTCAAATCAACATTTCACATTAGAATTCAGGCCGGCCTAGAAAGATCATAGTTGCTCAGGGAAGTTGTCTTTCTGCACAAGTATATCATATGAGTGTAGAGAAAATCTTATAATTTAGCTCTTAAAAATGAGGAACCTCTATATGCTCAAGTGATCAAAGCAATTTTTAAAAATATTTTCAGGGTTTTCTATTCCTTCCCCAAAGAAAATCCCTCATAAATGACCAACACGAATCACAATTCAATAATACTGTCCAAACTTTTGCAAACTGATAGAGAAATATCTGGCATAGTTGTGGTCTAGAGCTATCTGTTTTAGTCCAATGAGAGAAAAAAAAATATTCAATCACATTAAAATCTGAGAAGCAGAATAAGTGTACATATCACTACTACCAAAAAGAGAATTATATTGACAATTTTTAAAGTGATATATAAATAATTTCATTTATGCTCCTCCCTCCCCCATCTCTTCTTAGAAAAGAAATGTGCACTTTTGTGCAAATACAACGGCCTATTAAGCTGGTATTACATAAATTCCTTTCTTTGATTAAAAGATACAGCGCAGCAAATTGAGCTAACTATTCTCTCTCTCTCTCTCTCTCTCTCTCTCTCTCTCTCTCTCTGTGTGTGTATACACACATATATAATCAGGCATTGTTACTGAAAAATAGAATTCCCTATCCAATTGAATTGAAACACCTTGTTTTAATTTAAGAAGTTGTCATTCTTATACAAGCAATACTAAAGAGGTCATTTCTCAAAGAGGAGATTTCCTTGTAAAGCAATTCTAAACACTGTTCATCATTTCTTAAGCTTGAAATACTTTATATCAAAATTAATATGTATACTCCACTAAAAGGATACTTGTAATTTATTTATGACTCTAGTGTTTTTTGTTTGTTTGTTTTGCTTTATGAACCCAGAACACCACCAAGAGATTTACAAATTCATGTATTACTTCCAGATGCCATATTTCACCTCTGGTTTACTTATTTGACTGATATATATATATGGAAAAAAAAATGTATCCAGGTAGTTCCTTAATGATTATATTCTGTTACTGAAGATCAATGTATGAGAGATACTACAAGATGAGCTATAGATAGATGTCGCATTTTCTTCTCTTTTTTTTCATCATTTAAAGCCTTATGATATGGGATTGATTTTCTCCTTTGTCTTATAGTTTCACTTATTTTTAGTCTCATATCTTCTATTTTGGATCATTGGCTTATGAGATCTTTATTATAATGGGAGATTACAATCTTAAGAGATATATTTAGTGTTTTCCCCTATTATAAGTTTCTTATTCCTTTAAAAACCAGTTTAATTGATTGTTTGCCTTTTATACCACAAAAATGTTTGAATATACCCACTGACTATATCTGTAAACAATTTATTTTCCTTATAGAAAAAAAAACAACAAAATTTACAAAACCATTATGCAACAATTATATCTAAAAGAATTTGCAGTACATACATCTATAGTTTCCTACCTTTCTGGTTGTAATATGGAATATAATAACTTTATCTCTTCTCTGGGATGGAAAATTATCTGTAAAATTAAATGATGTACTCTGGGATCATTGCTAGATATTACATTGATAAGATTGTCTAAATCTGTCAAGGTTTTTAATTTTTGTAATGTTGTAACTTGATTTTTCTGATGATTTTTCTCATTTCTCTACAAATTATTATATCAAAGTTCCTCCAGATTTCTCTGAAATAATTTTCATCTTTATGACTTCTTAAACACGAAATTATTGTATTCAGTTCATATATCATAATTTATTAAACATTCTATAGCTGACATTGAGTTGATGGATTAAAAATGAAGAATGAGACACGTGATTTTACGCAGTGACAATATGAGAATATATTTTTCTTAATTATTCATATTTGCTGTTATGTTCTTCTCTTCTCTTCTTTTCTCTTCACTTACTTTTTTTTTCATTTCTTTCTCTGTATTTCCTTTTTTTCACATTTGGGAATGCGGAAGGAATGATAAAGATTATGCTTTTTCATTAAGAAAATGAAGTCAAATAAAAAAAGCATTTCATTTTTTGTCAAGTTTGAATATGTTAGACATAATGGGGAATCACAGAATATTTTTTTATTTCTACTACTAGTAGTAGCAGTGATTTGAAATCAATTTTTAAAATAAATATTAATGATTTGCCTTTTTTTTTACATTTTTATATATATTGAAGACATTTACTAAGGATAAGTGTTTTATTTTTAATTTTCCCCACATTTCTTATCCATTATCCCTAGTAGAAATTTAATATGCAAAAACTCACAAGTTCATAATCCAAGAACTCATTTTGTCCAGTTCTCTACTTTTATAAATGAAGAAACTGAGGCATAAAGAAAGGGAATGATTTGAGTAAATCATATATAGTAACAAACAAAATACTCAAATTCAGACTTTCTATTACCAAATCCAATTTGATTTTTTAAATCATTTTTCTTCTTGTGCTTCTTGGCCACCTTTGTACCATTATGTTTGCTATTTATTCTATCCCTCTGATTTTAATTTGACTTGTTGGAGAATTTAGAGGGAAAATCATAAGGCACATTCTGAATGAGACCTCTGAAGTATACTCAAATTTATCAAGACCACAGGACAAATTTATAAGAATTAATTATGTAGGGACAGGTAGGTGGTGTGGTAAATAGGGCACAAGCCCTGGAGTCAGGATGATCTGAGTTCAAATCCAGCCTCAGACACTTTACACTTACTTGCCCTATGACCTTGGGCAAGTCACTTAATTCCAATTTATAACTCAGTTAAAGCAAAGAAGAACAGATTTTGTTGTTTTGATGTCAAAGTATAATCATTCTAGCCTAGGCAAGACTTGAAGTAGTGTCTGAACTTATCATAGGTAAAAGATTCAATTTCTGGAGTCTCTCTTTCTTCCAAAAAGAATATAATCAAAGGATAAGCATGCCTTGTGGAAAAAGGATGTATTTATACTATTCATTTGGAAAGTTCTAGTCTGGAACTTCTTTTTTCTATCAGCTTCCTGGAAATGCAAGCTACTACATTAATTCTAATAATTATAAAGTTCTTTCCCCCTTAATATTGTGTCAGATAGCAAATATTGAGTGTACTTGTTCCCACATACTGATACTGCTAAACTTAAACACACATGGTATACAAATACTTTTAAACTTTTTTGTAATATTACAAATTCTCATAAAATAGAGGGCATAACCCATTTAACTCATATTACAGCTCATTCTTCACTTCCTGGACCTCTTTATCAAAATAATGTGACTATTAATCAAAAAGTTCAAATTTTTCCAACTCCTGTTTCCAAAATATTCATAGAGCTACATTATCTCACTCTTATTTTCATTAAAATGCACATACTCTATATAAACAATTCCATGTTACTAGGAACAAGCTGAACATATTATTAAAAAACTGCCTTATTCCTTTAGCTTCCCTTCACAGGGAAAGCAGTATAAAAAATAATTAGCCACATGTTACAGTCTTTTCCTTCAATGGGCATTCCAAACAATTGAAAACTGATAATGCCCCCACCTACACTAGAAAATTATTGCACTCTTTCTGTGATCACTTTCAAATGATATTAATTACAGGCACAACCCTTATAATCTTGACAAACACAATAAAGATATTGAATCTATTTACAATGGAAAAAAAGAATTTGGTCCAATTCATCATAAAGGCAATTAGTTATTCCTTTACATATATCCATTGTTTTTATACAATGCCAAATATGAGTATACATTGGCAGTAATACAATATGAAAACATGCATACTTCCCAAATGAAGGTCATCCAAACAGATGTGGGAAGGGCCTGCCCTTTAACTAAAGGAGGTGGGGGGCAAGATTATGTTTATGTTTTCCAGAAGCTGTGGAACAACTAATGTGGGAACCTGAAAGAAATGTCAGGGAGTATACTCTAGCTTACCCAGAAGATGAAAAGAGCTCTAGCAGCAGCAGAAGAAAGACAGAGACAGAACGTGGGAATAAAGAAGAGGTCTCCTAATGCAACCACTACACAAAAAACTGTGCTCATATGGGGGCAGATCCAACCTTTATTATATGAAGCCAAAGAACTGAAACCTGTTACTCCGGATTTGTGTTTCTTACTATGATCACTCTGACTTTGATACAAACTGAACTGGTTACATCTGGATTTAAGTCCTGAGACATATAGCCCTGTCACATAAATTATTTCATATATAACCTATAATTAAATGTATTTGACCACCTCATGCCACCTTTACTTGTACTAATGCGAATCATTTACAGATTATGTAAGTCAATACTACATGTTATTGGAATATAATCTGCCTGTAGAACCACTCTTTTGGTTTCAGACTTCAGGGGAACCTGCACTTTTAGTAATATGTCATTCTGTAGCTACAAAACAGACTTCTAATAATGGGACTAATTGCCATAGCCTCCCTGTCAATATCAGGAACTGTGTCTTCTATTTATTTCCAAATGAAATACCAGCTGGTCAATTTGTGACTGAATTGGCAAAGAACATTAGCTTGGCTTTAAAAACCAAGTAATTATGGATACACATATCTATAAATGAATCTTTTGTATAGAATATTATGAATTAATTGTGCTCTTACTCAATGTATACCTGGTAGAGATTCATTTTATTAATCGTTTAACAATCTCCAGTATCTTTTTCCAACTAATTTTAATCCATTATATAAAAAATTTCTGATTTGTTGAAAGAGGGGGGAAAGGTTTATCAGACTTCTTGTTACTATAAGATTTATCAGACTTCTTGTCAGACTTCTAGTTACTAGATTCACTGCCCTATTATTATTCCACTGTTATTGATAATTTCAACTACTGTGTCCACAATGTCTTTATTTAGAAAAATCCAAAAAACTGCATGATACGTTAATGAATTATAAACAATATTTCTGCAACCTTTACAACATGACAGAACATACATAAGGATCTTCTCTATAAAATCAATATACAAGAACAGTGAGTATTGTATTTATATTATGAGTTAAAGGCCTTAAAAACTATATATATATATATATATATATATATATATATATGTATATATATATATATATATATATATACATATATATATATATATCACTTGCTATATATTAGCTCTAATTCTAATGTTTTTTTGGGAGAAAATACATGTCCAACTTCTTGGTGTTCTATGTGATTCAAATATTACAAAGTATATCAGAAAACATCTAAAATTGTTAGCATTCTGGAATTGATCCAGGAACATTGCCAACACAATATTGTTAACATTGTTAAAGATATTTTCTTTTAATTTGATGTCTGCAATTTTACATATTTTACCTGTATTGATTATTGTATTATTTCTTTACATCTGCCTTCCTGAAATGACCAGACTGATGTCACAGCCTTTATAACTGTTATCAACTCAAATGAATGAACATAACTTTTATTATTATTATTATTATTATTATTATTATTATATTTTTAAACATTTGATGTCAAAATTTTAAATTCTAGATTCTTTCCCTTCCTCCCTAGTCCCCCTGCTCCCATTGGGAAGACAAGTGATTCAATACAGGCTATATATGTGTAGTTATGCAAAACATTTCCAGATTGGACATATTGTAAAAGATTGATGATATTTCCCTCCATCCTATCCCACCCACCACTTGTTCTATTCTCTGCTTTGTCCTTGTCCCTTTATAAAAGTGTGTGCTTCTAACTACCCTCCTCCCACACTGCCCTCCCCTGCATCATCTCACCTGTCACCCCCTTCTCCTCTACTCTCTTGTAGTGCAAGATACCCAATTCAGAGTGTATGTCATTTCCTCCCTAAGCCAAATTCAATGAGAGTAAGGTTGACCCATTCCCTTTTGCTTCCTGTTCTTCCCCTCCATTGTAGCAGTTATCCCTTGCCTCTTCTGTATGAGATAATTAACCCCATTCAGTCTGTCTCCATCTCCTCTCATTACATTCCTCTACCACCTCTCAGTTTCACCTTTTAAATATCACTTCTTCCTATTCAATTGATTCTGTGTCCTCTATGTATACCTGTATACATACACACACACACACACACACACACACACACACACACACACACACACACACAGGGATTTATATTCCCTTTGATTATCCTCATACTGAGAAAAATTTCATAAGATACAATTATTGTTTTTTTTTCATATTAGCATGTAAATAGTCCAAATTTGATAAGTTTCTTATGATTTCTTTTCCCTGTTTACCTTCTCATGCTTCTTGTATTTGAATGTCAAACTTTCTATTCAGCTCTGTTTTTTTCATCAAGAATGCTTGAAAGTCCTCCACCTCATTGAGTGACCATATTTTCCCCTGAAACATTATACTCAGTTTTGCTGAGTAAGTGATTCTTGGTTTTATTCCCAGTTCCTTTGATCTCCAGAATATCATGTTCCTGGCCCTTTGATCCCTTAATGTAGAAGCTGCTAGATCATGGGTTATCCTGATTGAGTTTCCACAGTATTCTAATTGTTTCTTCTTGGCAGCTTGTAATATTTTCTCCTTGATCTGGGAGCTCCAGAACCTGGCTAAAACATTCCTAGGACGTTTCTTTTGGGGATCTTTTTCAAGAGGTGGTTGGTGAATTCTTTCAAGTTCTATTTTGCCCTCTGGTCCTAAGATAACAGGCCAACTTCCCTTGAGAATTTCTTGAAGGATTATTTCTAGCTTCTTTTTTTGATCATGGCTTTCAGGTAGTCAAATAATTTTTAAATTGCCTCTCCTGGATCTATTTTTAAGGTCAGTGCTGTTTTTTGGTTTTTTTTTATGAGATATTTCACGTTGTCTTCACTTTTTCCATTTGTTTGGATCCCTTTAATAGTTTCTTAATTTCTCATAAAGTCATCTGCTTCCATTTGCTCCATTCTGATTCTCACAGAATTATTCTCTTCATTGAGCTTTTGAGATTCTTTTTCAATCTGGCAAATTTGGCTTTTAAAGACCTTAGTTCTGACTGTATTGTCTTCCCGCCACTCCATGCTTTGATCCTTTTTGTCCCCAGAAAAGAAATCTAAAGTTGGATTGCTAAGCTTGCTTTGCTTCCTTTGCCTGCTCATGTTACCCCTCAATTAACTTGACTTTTGAGCCACAGTAGAGCTCTGCTTCCAGAGGAGTGTGCTTTGTCCCAAATTGCTGGAGTTTTCATAGCTGCTGGATCTATTAGGAGGCTTTCATCTCTACAGCCCCCACCAGCTTTGGCTCACTGGTTACGAACCTCAGGACCACCACCCAAGACCACAAATCCAATCCAGGCAGGTTAAGACAAGAGTACTTAGCCTATGAATGGTCGGTTGACCCCCCCTGCAATCTACAGGCTGGGAGCTCTGAAGCAGCCAGGAGGACATGCCTGCAGGGCCACCACTTTCTCCACTTCTGGCTCTGGGGCAGAGGACCAGACTCACTCCTCCATCCCACGCAAATTCAACTGAGTTCCAGTGACCTTTCACTTTGTCCTTGGCCCTTATGGGTTGATAACTCTGGAAACCACCACAATTGCTGGTGATCCACTCTCCTGAATGCTCCAGCTGTGGCTGGTCCCAGCATACTGTGATGAACCCTTCCTTTCTGCCTGCTAGGCTGTCTTCAGCTGTCACTTTCTTGGTTCTGGAGCTCTAAAATTTTTTTAGAGTCATATTTTCTATGTTTTTGACATCATTATGGGTGGAGCTCAAGGAGTTTTCCTGCTTCTATGTCACCATCTTGACTCTGCCCCCTGAATATAACGTTTAAAGGTCAGGATTTATATTGGAATGTTACTTGAAGAAACTGTAATCTCACATAATTTATTATTAGATGTTTATAGTATATAATGATAGTAGAGTGCAAAATTGCAGTGTAACTATCACTATACTTATGTTTGTGTAATCCTGTATATTTGGAATAATGAAATTTCTAATGTTACTTGAAATCGAATTAGAAACAGGTTTAGTGGTGCTTTGTATAGTCATAATCTCACCCGATATATAAAACAATTGTCCTATACAACTAAAGAAATTACACAAAGTCACATTTCAGGAATTGATCTTCAAGATACAGCCAATCAGATATTTCATTGGACAAATAAGATTAATCCATTTAATAATCTTAACTTTCTAGAGCTTCAGTTTGTTCCAGTTGCAGGCTTACTGATGATATTGTGCCTTGTTGCACCTCTGGGGATTCACATGCTCAGCCAGTCTTTCCTGGCTTTGGGAACCAGGGTTCACACTCTTAAGTTACTTTTACAGAAAGGGGGAGATGTCAAGAGCCAGTTTCTGACCTGGTCCATAAATGGGAAGAGTCTGGTGCTAGATTTCTCCCTAGTTACCTCCTTGTGAAGGTTATATTATGTCTTAAGATTGGCTCACCCTATCTTACCTGAATTGCTTGAGTTTAGGACATGATAACAGAGCAGTGACCCAGACATAGATGCATTGAAGGGAACAAGGATATTAAAACATACAGATATGTATAAATGAACATTTATTATAAATTATATAAATTGAATTATACAAATTAAACATTTTCTCATGGGAATCTAAGAGATAATTGCTTTATATTCATTATATAAACCCTGCTCTCTGATCAATAAACAGGAACTGCTATGACAGATTCTTCCTGGCTCGTGTCCAATCACTCCACACTCTTTGGTTTGGCCTGTGCCCATTTTGATAGAGGCATCAGTGAACAATGAGAAAGAAGGTACAAAATAAAACAAAACACAAAAGAGAGAGAGCAAGCAGTTTGCTTCAATCTGCATTCAGACTCTATAGTTCTTTCTCTGTGTTTTGATATCCATTTCCTTCATGAGTCTGGTAGCTGTCTTCTAACCTTGTATTGCTAAAAGAAATCCAGTCTATCAAAATTAGCCATCATACCGACAATGTGTCTGTAATTGTGTACAAAGTTCTCCCAGTTCTGCTCTCCTCACTCAGCATCAGTTTATATGTTTCTTTAGGTTATTATGAAGTCCATCTACTCATTTCTTATACCACAATAGTATTCCATTACATTGATATAATACAATTTATTTAGCCATTCCCCAATTGATGGGCATCCCTTTAATTTCCAATTTATTGCCACCACAACAATAGCTGCAAAAAATATTTTTGTTCATACGGGTCTTCCTTCCACTTCTATGATCTCTTTGAGATACAAGCCTAGGAGTTGTATTACTAAGTCAAAGGGTATACAATTATTTATAGTGCTTTGGGCATATTTCCAGATTGCTCTCCAGAATGGTTGAATCAGTTCACAACTCCACCAACAATACATTAGTATTCCAATTTTTCAACATCCTCTCCAGCATTTATCATTTTCCTGTTTTGTGACCTTAAACAATCTGACCAGTGAGATGCTGTAATGCGATGCACATGCATCTTTCCAAAAGAATGTTACTATGAACAGCTTATAAGGTTCTGATTAAACAGTATAGTGAGCACTCTATTCCATAGCAAAGCAAAGCTTAACATTCACAGAAAATCAAGGTACAGCATTCACAATACTACAATTTATCACAGAAAAATCACAATATAGTATTCACAACAGCTTATCATTAAAATAGCCACATAGTTTTCACCAAAGTGGCCACACTATGTAGAACAAAGAATAGTCATTTAGCCTGCCTAAGGAGGTTTTCCTTCTTACTCAGTCATTCACTCATCTCAGAGTACAATAGTCAGTCTTCCACTCATGGCGTAACTAAGTTAACTCAATCAGCACTTATTCAGCAATCAATCTCTAAGTATCATTAATCACTAAGTGCAATCATTAGAAAATACAAAAACCCTCAATCCCTAGGTCACTAGTAAACCATGTTGTCATCACAGCATTCAATACCCAAGGAGAGGTCTTTTCTTCATCTTGACCAGAGGCAAGTTCTCAGCAATCTCTGTTCCTAGGGAGACAAAGTTTAACAAAACCACAGTATTTATTGCCAGTGTCCTTATCAATTCACTCTCTGCCTGCAGAACTGTCTCAGTACCCCTGAAAACATTAGCAAGACTCTCTTCCAGGATTTCTGCAAACAGGCAACATGAAAATCCTTCTTTGGGCTTCTAAGCCAAAAATAAGTTTCCAAATCTTCTGCAACAATAGCACTGTCATTCATCAGCAGATGAATCTGGAAAAACAACATCAAAACAGACAGACAGGATACTGACACCACAACCAAGCTTCCTCAGTTCTCTGGCAGTTTGCCTGGCCCTGGGAACCAGAAGAAATCTCACCTGGATCCTGGAATCAAAATCACTTCTCCCAGGTTTTCAAAATCAAAATTGTTTTCTCCAGGGAGCAGGAGCTTTCTTTTTCAGCCTTCCTGGGGGCACCAACTTCAGTCTCCACAATTCTTGTCTGAAGAAAATTTTGACTCAGTTCTCAGTCCCCCAGGAGCAGCCCAGGCTCCAGATGTGGCTGAAAGAAATTATCTCTCTCCCTAGCAGAACAGCTTCTGCCAACAGGTTCTTATCAGAAGAAATTCTGACTGCCTCTCTGGGGCTTTTCTTATAAACACATAGAATTAGCTTCCTGGTTCAGCCAAGCCCTTCCTGTTACTTCAGTCAGAGGAGACAACAGTTCTTCTATTCTACCTTCTATTTCCACAACAGTGGCTTGATCACTTACTAGCTGCTAAGTACAGCTACCTTTGCTTAACTTGAAACAAGGGGCTAAGTACCTGCTTACTTGCCAGTGCAAAAAGGGTTCTTCAAATTCATAATGTAATTACCATTACAAATGTGGTACCTCAGAGTTGTTTTGATTTGTATTTCTCTAATCAGTAGTGATTTAGAGCATTTTTTCATATGTTTATAGATATCTCTAATCTCTACCTCAGAAAATTGCCTGTTCATATCCCTTGGCCATTTATCAATTGAGGAATGATTTGTATTCTTATAGATTTGACTCAGTTCTCTCTGTATTTGAGAAATGAGGTTTTTATCAGAGGCACTGGTTGTAAAAATTCTTTCCCAGTTTTCCACTACTCTCCTAATCTTGGTTATGTTAACTTTATTTGTACAAAAACCTTTAACTTACTGTCATCAAAATTATCCATTTTCCATTTTATAATGATGTCTTACTCTTGTTTCATCATAAAATCTTCCTTTCTCCATAAATCTGACAGGTAAACTAATCCTTGCTCTTCTAGATTCCTTACTGTATGAGCCTTGATACCTAGATTGTGAATCCATTTAGACTTTATTTTGGTATAGGGTTTAAGATATTGGTCTACGCCCAATTTATGCTGTACTCTTTTCCATTTTTCACAGCAGTTTTTGACATATAGTGAGTTCTTATCTGAGAAACTGATGTCTTTGAGTTTGTCAAACAATAGATTACTAGAGTTGCTGACTGTAGTGTCTCATGTACCTAATCTGTTCCACTGATCCACTATTCTATTCCACAATCAGTATCAAGTAATTTTGATGACTGCTGCTTTGGAATACAGATTAAAATCTGGTAGGACTAGGCCACCTTCCCTAGCATTTCTTTTCATCAATTCCCTTGATATTCTGGACTTTTTTTTTTCTTCCAGATGAATTTTGTTACTATTTTTTTCTAGCTCCATTAAATAATCCCATGATAGAATGATTCACATGGCACTAAACAGGTAAATTAATTTAGATAAAATTGTCATGTTTACTATATGAGATCCATTTAGCCATAAATAACTAATGTTATTCCAATTATTTAGATCTGACTACTTGCGTGAAAAGTGTTTAGTAATTTTGTTCATATAAATCCTGGGTTTGTTTTGGCTGATAGATTCTCAAGTATTTTCTAATGTCTACAGTAACATCAAGTGGAAATTCTATTTCTATTTCTTGTTGTTATAAATAAATAAATAAATATATATAGATACATATAGATATATATATATACACACATATATGTGTGTGGTGTGCATATATGTATATATGTGTATATATATACACACACACATACATACATACATACATACATATGAATGCTGAGGATTTATGTGGGTTAATTTTACATCCAGAAATTAAGTTAAATTTATTTAACTTTATTAAATGTATTTATTATCTTGAGTAATTTTTTGCTTGATTCTGTAGGATTCTCAAAGTATATCATCATATCATCTGCAAAGAGTGATAACTTAGTCTCTTCTTTGCCTAATCTGATTCCTTCAATTTCTTTTTTTCTCTCTCATTGCTGCCACTAATATTTCTAGTACCAAATTGAAAAAGAGAGGTCATAGTGGGTATCCTTGTTTCATCCTTGATCTTATTGGAAATGCTTCCAGCTTATTCCCATTACATATCATACTTGCTGATGGTTTTAGATAGATGTTACTTATTATTTTAAGGAAGATTCCATTTATTTCTGCACTTTATAATGTTTTAAATAAGAATGGATTTTGTATATTGTCAAAAGTTTTTTTTTCTACGTCTATTGAGATAATCATGTGTTTTCTACTAATTTTCTTGTTAATGTGATTGATTATATTGATAGTTTCCCTAATAATGAACCATCCTTGCATTCCTGGAGTAAATCCTACCTGATAAAAGTACATTATTCTTGTGATAAGTTGCTGTAGTCTTTTTGCTAGTATTTTGTTTAAAGTATTTGCATCTATATTTATGAGGTAAATTAGTCAATAATTTTCTTTCTCCATTTTGTCTCTTCACAATTTAGGTATCAATACCATATTTGTGTCATAAAAAGAAATTGGTCGGATTCCTTCATCACCAATTTTCCTAAATATTTTTTAGAGTATTTTAATCAATTCTTCCTTAAATGTTTGATAGGATTTCCTAGTAAATACATCTGACCCTGGAGATTTTTGCCTAAAGAATTCATTGATGGTTTGTTGTTATGGGAATCTGAAGACCTTCCCTGCCCCTAGGCCCTTTGTTAGGCTTAAGTGGCTCTGAGAACATTCCCAGACTGGAAAGTATACTCTGCCCCCTAATAGACTGAATGTGGTCACATGGAGCCTGTGGTGGGAGGCTTGTTCTTCAGGGATGCCCATGCCATATTACTTTGTTATTGGGCAGTAGGTCAATAGGGCTATGACATTCTCTGATCCAGGAGAAGGCTATATATACTCTGATGTGAGTTTTTGCTCACTTTGGAAAGAATTGTGTGGTTTGGCCAGACAAGACTCTGGGAAGTTGTTGAATCCCTGGGCTTTGAACACCAGACTTTGGTGCTTCACTCTCTGGTAACTAACTAGGTATGGATGTAATGGTCAGATGGTTGGAAGCCCATCTGCTGATCTGTTTCTTTGTCTGCTTGTAACTTCTGCTTGTAACTTGTGTTTGTATTCTGTTTATATTCTCTGAAGTTCAGGGTGCTGAATTTTTCTCCTGAACTAGGTAAATGATATATGTTTGATTAAAGTATCATTGTTAACCCATTTTGAGTTGCTTTCCTTTAGAAAATTGGATCTAAGAACCTGTTCTAGCAGCTATCCTGGGTATGCTAGGGTATTTACTGATACATTTGCTCAAATCTTATTTGGGAGATGGGTTTATTTAAGTAATTTACTTCCTCTTCAGTTTTTTATGGGCAGCTTTTGTTTTTGTAAATATCCATGCATTTCACTAAAATTGTCAAATTTATGAGCATACAATGGGGCAAAATAATTCCTAATTATTGTTTTAATTTCCATGTCAGTGGAGGTAGATTCACTGTTTTAATTTTTAATACTGGTGATTTGGTTTCCTTCTTTCTATTTTTTCAAATCATATTAACTAAAGGTCTATTAATTCTATTGTTTTTTTTTATAATACTAGCTCTTAGTTTTATTTATTACTTCAATAATTTTCTTAATTTCAATTTTCTTAATTTCTCCTTTGGTTTTCAGTATATCTCATTTAATAACTAATTGGTGATTTACAATTTGTTCTTTTTCTAGCTTTTTCAGTTGCATGCCCAATTTGTTGATCTCCATGTTCTTTATTTTATTCAGGTATGCATTCAGATATTTAAAATATCCCCAAAGAACTGCCTTCTCTGCATCCCTTAAGTTTTGGTATGTTGTCTCATTATTGCCATTCTCTTCAATGAAGTTACTGACTGTTTTTATAATTTCTTCTTTGACCCACTCATTCTTGAGGATTAAATTATTTAGTTTCCAATTAATTTTTAGTCTATCATTCCATGGCCCTTTATTACATATAAATTTTTACTCCATCATGATCTGAGAAGGATTCATTTAATATTCTTTGCCTTTCTACACTGAATTGTGAGGTTTTCTGCACTAGTAAATGGTCAATTTTTGTGTATGTGCTATGTACCACTGAGAAGAAGGTACATTCCTTTTTATTCACATTAAGTTTTTGCCAGAAGTCTATACATCTACGTTCTCTAAAGTTCTATTCACCTTCTTAACTTCTTTCTTGTTTATTTGGAGGTTAGACTTAACAAGTTCAGAGGGGAGGGGGGTTGAGATCCCCACTAATACAGTTATGCTATCTATTACTTCCTCTAACTAATTTAACTTCTCCTCTATGAATTTGGATCCTATATCCCTTGGTCCATATATGTTTAATAAAGATATTGCTTCATTTTAGTTGTTCCTTTTTGGAAGACAAGGTTTCCTTCCTTAACTCTGTTAATTAGATCTATTTTTGCTTTTGCTTTATCTGAAATAAGGGTTGCTACCCCTGCTTTTTCTTCTTTGTTATAGCTGAAGCTTAATGTATTTTACTCCAGTCTTTTACCTTTACCCTGTGCATCCCCCATTTCACATGCATTTCTTGTAAACAGCATAGAACAGGATTATAGTTTTTAACTCATTCTGCTATCTGCCTATTTTTTAGGTGAGAGTTCATCCCACTCACTTTCAAAATTATGATTACTATATGTGTCTTTCCCTCACTCCTTTTCCCTCCCCTGTTTATGCTTTTATTTCTCCTTTCTCCCTTCCCCTCCTTGAGAGTTTTTCTTTTGACCACTGCCTATCTTAGTATTCCTTCCCTATCTACCCCCCTCCCTTTTACTTCACTTCACCCTTACTACTTTTTCCCTGCCTTCTAATCATCCCCCTCCCTTTTCTTTTCCTCTTCCCCTCCTACTGCCTGTAAGGTACTACAGATTTTTATGTTTAATGTAGTGTTTTATTTCCTCTTTGAACCAAAATCTATGAGAGTAAATCTCATGCAGTGTTCCTCTCCCTCCTTTTTCTCCTCTAATATTATAAGTTTTATGTCTCTTTATGATAGAATCCTATACTTAACTGATTATATTATTCACTCCTTAAGCTAAAACCATTGAGGGTGTAGCATGTATAGTGTTCATCTCCTTCTCCTTATTTCCCTCTATTATAATCTGTTTTTATGCCTGTTTGTGTGGCATAATTTACCCTTTTTCTTACTCCTCTTTCCTCTTCTTCCATTACAGTCCCTTTGCACCTCTTAATAAGTTTTTTTTTAATCATCAGTTTATTTCCTTTACATCCTGTAAAGCCAATCAAGAACAGTTCTTCATGGGACTGATGCTGAGAATAGCTTTATGGTTCTGTTTACATAGTATACTGAATTCTCTATTGATTCAACAGTAGAATAAAGCAAAACATTCAGAGAAACCAAAGTACAACATTCACAATGACATACCATAACCACTTATCACTAAAGTGGCCACATAATTTGAAACAAAAGATATCATCCACTAAGTCCTTAACTCAATCATCCTTAAGGAGAAATCCTGCTTAAGTGACACAAAGTACAAAGGTCAAAGTTTTCCCACACCTGGGTCACATTGTCTTAATCTCTCACTCAAAAAGTCTTCTTTCTTCCTGATTGGACATTAGTTTCCAATCCCCTTTAACTCAATCATCCTTAAGGAGTACAAGGTACAAAGTACAAAGTTCTCCCAACCCTAGGCCACAGTAAATCAGGATCTTCTCAGTCAGTACTAAGTACTCAAGGAGAGGTCTTTTCACCTTGTCTAGAGGCTGCCCTCCCAATTCCATTGTTCCTCTTCCATGGATCTAACTCTTACCTGAATCTACCCAACTGTCACCTGGACTCACAGGTAGGCAATTCTCAGCTCCTAGTCCAGTTCCTCTCCTAGTTCCTGCAATAGCAATGAGTTTAGCAGATACTTAGCACTTAATACCTTAGGGCTAAGTATGGAAGGTGGGAACTCTGTCCCACTGTTGAGAAGGCATGAACTCCCCTGTTGATGTGGAAGAAGAAGATTGTTTGAGACAGGAGGCCAGTGTGTGTATATAAGCCAGAATTCCAGAGACAGAGAGACAGAATTGGAATGCTTCTCCTGGTGAAAGAAGAATCTTGGAGACTGAAGCCAGCTGAGAGAGAGCAAGAGTGAGAGTGAGAGTGAGAGTGAGAGAGAGAGAGAGACAGAGACAGAGACAGAGACAGAGAGACAGAGAGGCAGAGAGACAGAGAGAGAGAGATTCTCTCCCAGCATCTGGAAGATGACTGAGAACTGAGATGGAGTTTTCCTGAGATGAGAATCTGATGAAGGCCACCTTTAAGGCTGAGAGGGCTTGCCTAGAAGGCCTCCTGCAAGGCTGAGAGGGCTTGCCTCAAAGCTGCCTGGAAGGCCAATATTCCTTCTGAGTCCTAGGGCCAGCTGAAGTGATGGAGGACTGAAGAAGCATGACTGGGATAAGACTTTGTTTGTGGCCTGGCTGATGCTTGAGTTCCAGGCAAGACAAGTGGTGAAGGGTTTGAGATGTGCTGGACCCTGTGAACTTCAGTATGTGCTGGGGACTGCCCTGAGGACTGGACAAGGACCTGGGAGCTGTCTACCTCTGAGGACTGGACGAGGACCTGGGAGTTGTTTGCTTCTGAATCCAGGGGACTGTTTGGTGGATTCAAGAGGGAGCTGGGACCATGGAAGGGGATCCAGGCAATCAGAGAGACCACCCAGAGTCAAGATGAAGAAAAGGCCTCCTCTTGGATGAAATTGAGGTTTTCTGGACACCAAGGGGTAGAGGGTTTGTTTGGTTTTCTAATGACTTTATTTGTGATTAATGATATTTAGTAATTGTGAATATAGATTAGTGACTGATTAAGTTAATGGTTGCCCCATGAGTGGAAGTTTGATTATTCTATTGTGAATTGATTGAATGATTAAGTATTGAGTTGTCCCATGAGTGGAAGTTTGATTATTTTATTGTGAATTGATTCAATGCTTTGTTCTAAATATTGTAGCCACTGTAGTGAAAACTGTGTGGCCATTTTCTGTGATAAGATGTAAGTTGTGAATATTATATTATGATATATTGTGAAAGTTTGCCTTGATTTGTAATGGAATAAAAAGAGTGTTCACTGTACTGTGTAATCTGAACCCTAAAAGCTGTTCACAGTAGCATTCTTTTGGGAATCTGCTGGTGAATGGCATTACAGTTCCTAATCCAGTTTCTTTTTGAAGATCACAGAGTCCAGTCCACCTCAAGTCCTTCACAGTTTCTGTTTCTGGGAAGACAAAGCTTAACAGACTCAAAACAATATTCATATTCATTGCTGGCACCATCATCAATTCACTATCTGCCTATGAAAACAACACAGACCCACAAACAAGGTGTGAGAGGTCAGCACAAATCATCAGCAAAGTCCCAGGATCTCTGAAACCCTGCTCCAGGACTTTTGTAAACAGATAACAAGAAAATCCTCTTTCAGGACTTCCAGTAATGTCCAAGGGCTTCTGTACAAAGTATCACAAACACAATTCAACAAAGACAAAAAAAACAGAGTGCTGGCAAACACAAGTGTTCCCTTCTCAGTTCTGTGCTTTCCTCACTGTGTTGGAGCTTTTTATCTGTTATTAGCTCCTCCCTATTCCAGCCACCTCTTATGTACTTCCTGTTTCTGTCTTTGGCAAATCCTTCCCATTGTGGGACTCTCAGGTTCTATTTCTTAAGAAAGACTTGATATAATCAGGTCTAGGCTCAAGGACACTTGAACTGAAACAAGATGTTAAATAAATAACTGAAAAAAAATGTGCCAAGTACTTCTTTTCTTGTTATTACATACCCACATCCTCTATCTATGTATATCCTTTTTAAATGTTGGGATAAGTATTCAGTTTTAAATACTATCCATTATCAGCTTTTCATATAGGGATGTAAACAATTTGCTCTGACTAAATAACAAGTTGTGTGTGTGTGTGTGTGTTTTCCCCATTTACCTTTCTACGTCTTTATTGAATCTTGTATTTGGAGATCAAATTTTACATTGAACTCTGGCTTTTTCAACAGAAAGGTTTGCATGTCCTTTATTTCGTTGAATCTCCATCTCCCTGCCTGAAAGATTACCATCAGTTTTGTTGGATAATTCATCCTTGGTTGTTGCCCAAGTTTTTTTGGGTTGTGTGTGTGTGTGTGTGTGTTTTACCTCATGATTCCCATTCCTCTAAGCTTTCAGTGTAGAAGCTGCTAGATCCTGTGTGGTCCTGACTGCAGTTTCACAATATCTGAATTATTTCTTTCTTGCTGCTTGTAGAATTTTCACCTTGACCTGATAATTCTGGAATTTGGATACAATATTTCTTGGAGTTTTCAATTTGGGATCCATTTTAGGAGGTGTCTGGTGGATTTTTTTGATAATTATTTTGCCCTCTGCTTCTAGGATATCAGTGCAGTTTTCCTTGATGATTTTTTGGAAGACGTTGTCCATGCTTTTTTTTCATCATGAATTTCCAGTAGACAAATAATTCTTAGTTTATCTCTCCTGGTTCTGTCCTCCAGGTCAGTTATTTTTCCAATGAGCTGTTTTACATTTTCTTCTAATTTTTCATTCTTTTAAATTCTGTTTACTTTACTTTTGATGTCTCATAGTGTTATCAGCTTTGATTTGACAGATTTTAATTTTAAGCAAATTATTTTCCTCAGGTAATTTTTGAAGCTCCTTTTCCATATGTTCAAATTTCATTTTAAGGATTTATTTTCTCCAGTTAGATTTTGAACCTCTTTTTTTTTCATTTCACACATTTTCCTTTTTAACTAGCTGTTTTCTTCAGTGAATATTTTTTCTATTTTGGCAATTGTAAATTTAAAACAATTGTTCAATTTATCTTCTTTCTCCCTAATTTGGCTTTTAAAGTGCTTCTTGAGCTCTTTCAAGGATGCTTTTTGGGCTTGGAACCAATTCTTATTCCCTTTTGAAGCTCCTGGTGTAGGTGTAGAGTCAATGCTGTCACCTTCTGAATTTGATTCTTCTCGCTCCTCTTAACAGGATTCTAAAGTGTTTGTTTGTTTTTCCAATTTTATCCCCCTCTTTGTGATTGCCTGTGTCCTGGCTTTCAGAGTGGATTTCTGCTTCTGTGGTACAGAGGCTTCTGACTCATGCTTTTTATGATGGGAGCTAAGAACCTGGTTATTGACTTTGTGTGCTGTGGCCTCTGGGTGCCTAAACTGAGCCAAGACCAGGACTTTTTGGCACTACCTTGGCACTTTCCTCTAGGCCTCCCAAGTGTTCAGTTGATTTCACTGTTTTGGGTTTACACTGGGGCAATATTCTCTGGCTTAAGGCTCAAAGTGGGGTGGGGGGGAATTAGAGCACTTTGGGTTTACTCTACCATCCTGGTACCTGGAAGTTCAGGTCAGTGATTTTTAAACATTCATGTTATAGGTGGATAGACCCAAGAGCAACTGCTGTCACTGCTGTGAAACCTGCATTTGTCTCTTATCCAGCTCAAACAGATCCTTCATCCTGTGGTGAGAGGTCTGGGAATTGCCTCTGTGGGGAGTGAATCATCTTGATTGTGCTCACTCTGTCTCTGCACTGGTGCAACCATCCACCTCTGCATGCTGCAGCAACCTTCACATGCTAGGTCAGTCTCCCAAAAGAGTTTCTATACTAGGAATGAGGCAAGATTCTGTTGTTTTGTCCATACTCAGGGTCAGGTTGCAGTCCTAGGTGGCAGTCCCTGGCCTTGGAGGAATACTAGTGTACCAGAGCTTGATGCCACAGTGGAACACATATATTCCCCCCAGTTCCAGGGCAGAAAAGAATGATTGTGGTCACTCACAGACTGACTACACACCAGAAGAATTGTAAACACACTTCTCCTTAGATCGTACCACCTCAGAAGAACTGAAAACTTATAGGTCCCTGATGCATCTCTGAAAATAGCTGTGCAAAAAAAAAAAAATCTGACAGTGTACTCCCAACCCCTGAATCAGAGCCTTACTTTAACAAAGAGTTAAAAGTCAAGTAATAGGCTGGAGAAATGAGTAAAGAACAGGAAAAAAAATTCTGACCATAGAAAACTACTCTTGTGGCAAGGAAGATCCAAACACCCATTCAGAAGAAGATGACAAAGTCAAAGCTCCTACATCCAATGTTTCCAAGTGTATTGGTAATGGAATTTGGAGATCTCCCTGTATTGCCTTGGTTTTTGGATTGAGTGTTAAAACCCAGAGTTTGTGAATCCCACTTGTGGGATGGACTTGTTGACATGGGAAGAGAGGGCTGAACTAGGAGGAGCTGTGAATTGGGAGAGAGGCTCAGGCCTAGAGAAGGCCAGAAGGACTTTGGAATAGGCAGTATCCAGTTTTGTGGAGCCTGAGTTGCTGAGAGAAAGACAGCTGAGAGCCCGTGGGAGCTGCCCAGGATTTTGAGAACTGCCACCCCCAGAACTGCCAACAACTGAGAAGGCATGGCTGTGATGCTGGTATTTTGTCTGTCTGTTTTGATGTTGTTTTGTCAGATTCACCTGACGGTGAAGAACAGTGCCACTGTTGTAGAGGTCCTGGAACCTGGCTGTTGGTTCAGAAGCCCTGAAGAAGGATTTTCCTGTTGTATGAGTTCTGGGACTGTTCTACAGGCAGAGAGTGACTTGATGATGACACTGGCTATGGCTTTGTTGAGCCTTGTCTCCCAAGGAAGTGAGATTGCTGAGGGCTTGCCTGGAGTAAAGATGAAAGAAGGACCTTTCCTTGGGTATTTAATGCTGAGTTTAACTTTGTTAACTTAAGGGAGCATAGCCTTTTGTGTTCTCCTGCCCCTTTTGATATTCAAGGGTCAGAAGGCTTTGAGTGATTGACCAAATGAATGTACTTTGTTTATGGTTGGAGACTAATCTCCATTTGAAAAGAGACTTTTGACTGACTAAATGAATGTACTGTCTAGGGGTGGAGTAGTACCTGGATTGAATTGAGAACTTGCTAAAGGAACAAGTTACTCTGTATTTTGACTTTTTCTGTTCTGTGAATGTTTGCTGAATAAATGGGGTTTACTATGCTGGTAATCTTAAACTTGGAAGTTGCCTTTGCTTGGCATTACACCAAGAAAAATACAAATTGCTCTCAAGTCCTGGAAAAACTCAAACAGGATTTCAAAAATTAAGTAAAAGTGATAGAGGAAAAATTGGGAATAAAAATGAAAGTTATGCAAGTGAATACTGAAAAATTAGTCAACAGTTTGGTAAAGGAGATAAAAAAAACTGAAACAAATAAACTCTTTAAAAAATTCAGCCAAATTGTAAAAGAGGTACAAAAATTCAATGAGGGGAACAATCCCTTAAAAAGCAGAATTGGCCAAATAGAAGAGAAGGTACACAAACTAACTGAAGAAAATAAATCCCTAAATATTAGCATGAGCAAATGAAAACTATGACTTTCTGAAAAACCAAGAAACAATAGAGCAAAACCAAAAGAGGTTTTTTTTTTTTTAATGGAAAATAATGTGAAAGTAATCATTGGAAAAACAACTGACATAGAAAATAATTCCAGGAGAGATAATTTTTAAATTATTGTACTACATGAAATCCTAAAAATCATCTTTCCAGAAATTATCAAGGAAAACGGCTCTGACATCCAAGAATCACAGAGTAAAATAGAAATTGAAAGAATTCATCCATCACCTCCTGAAAGAGATCCCAAAATAAAGACTCTGAGGAATATTATCCTGAAGCTCCAGAGCTCCCAGGTCCAGAAGAAAATGTCCCAAGTAGCCAAAAGGAAACAACTCAAGGATCATGGAGGTACACTCAGGGTGACATAATATTTAGCAGCCTCTAAATTAAAGAATCAGCTTTGGAATAGTATGTCCTAGAGGACAATGAAGTAAGGCTTATACGAAGAATCACCTACTCAGAAAAACTGAGGATAAAGCTTCAGGGGGAAAAAATGGACATCCAATGAAAAAGAGGACATCTAACAATTCTTGATGAAAAGGTCAAGGCTGAATTGAAAATCTGACTTTCAAATGTAATACTCAAGAAAAGAATAGAAAGTTAAATAGGAAAGGGAAATCACAAGGCACTTAACAAGATTAAACTCTTTGCATTCCTGGAAGGAAAAAATATACTTACATGTCATAGAAACTTTCTCATCATTTGGCCAAAAAGAAGGAGTATATACAACAGAGGCCACAGGTATGAAACATTAAAGGTTTATACTTAAAAAAAGTAAATTAAATTAAGGTGGTGAATATACTGGGAGAAAGGGAAAGGGAAAGGTAGAATGGGGTAAATCATCTTTCTTTTTTATTTCTTTATTTTATTAAATTTTTGAGTTACATATTTTCTCCCCGTCTTTCCCCCGCCCACCACCCCAAAACAGCCATCCCAGTGTTTCCCCCCTCCCCCAGTCTATTCTCTCCTATGTCACTTTTTGGTAGGGCAGG
>CM053584.1:227838691-227894690 GCA_028627135.1 Pseudochirops cupreus
ATATATATATATATATATATATATATATATATATATATATATATATATATATATATATAGTAAGAGTTATCAATCAGTTATCTATTTTTTCTTTAAATGTTTCTTTTGTTCTTCTTGGAATAGCTCTCAATATGTCAGTTCAATCAAAATTATTTTATGGATGTGATAACTGAGATAAAAATAATTGTCACTTTATTAAAGGAGTAGCATTCTTGAATATTTTTTTTATATTTTTCAAAGCAAATATTTTCTATATTTTTAAAGCTTAAAACATAGTATTTTGGCCATTCTCTCTTTAAATACTTTATAGCCAGCTTTCATAAACACTAAACTATTAATGACAATGCATTAACTCTTTTTCTTTATAGATATCACATCTTCTAATAAAACACATGATTTAGTTGCCTAGATTATTACCAACTCTATTTTAGCTGAAATATGCTCTAGAATAGGAATTTCCATTGCTACTTTTTTCATCTTCTAAAAATTGAAATAGTCAAAAAGGTAAGTCATGAACTTTGCTTTTAGAAGAGAACTGGACCTTCAGAAAATATCCAGATAAAGTTACCTATCTGAAAAATTCTCTGCTTCAAAAAAAAAAAATGAGCTGCTTCAAGACAGACTTTGTGAGTTGCACAAAGAACTCATCATGTTTCTTCCACATACCCTGATGGCTTCCTATAATCAAGATATTATCTTTTCTCACTCCCTTGATCATCTCTTAATTCTTCCTACCACCTCTCTTCAAACTAGCTTTGCACATACCTGGAATATTTCCCCAAATTATTAACATCAGAATCCATTCTCTTCTCTGCATTCCTCACTTTGATCCATAAACTGAATTTCATTGTTTAAACTGAAAAAAAATATAATTTTGAAAGTGACTAAGTAAGATCTTCATAAATCTTACTTTTTTAAGCCATTATTCTATTTCTTTACTCCTCACAGCAAAAATTCTCACAATGACATTTCATTGAAATTAATTAATATTTTATGAAGAAGCATGGCAAATTTATCCTTGCCTTTCTTTTTTCATCAATTTATTTATTTATTTTTAGTTTTCAACATTTATTTCCACAAGATTTTGAGAAGCAAATTTTCTCCCCAAATTTCCCCTACTCCCACCCCAAGAGAGTGAGCCTACTGAATACCTCTTTCTTCGGTCTTTTTTCTCTTTTATCCTCCGAGACCATGCAGCTCATGCAGGACTGTGTTTGTCTCCCAGCTTGGTGCAATAAACCCTTCCAATAGGCCTGCCAGGCTGCCTTTGGTTGGAAGCTTGTTTCTCTCTGTCACTTTGTGGGTTCTGTGGCTCTAAAATTTGTTTAGAGTAATTTTTATAGGTGTTTGAGGTGGTTGTGGGGGGAGCACATGGAGTTTGTCTTCTTCTATGTGGCCATCTTGGCTCCACCCCCTAGTCTATTTGTTAAAGCATTCTTTTCTTAGGTTTTTTTGGGGGGAGGGGCCTCCTTTAGCAAGCTGTTGACTCATTTTCTTGCATCACCCTCATCTCTTCCCAATTTTTCTTCTACTTCCTTTATTTAATTTTTAAAATCCTTTTTGAGCTCTTCCATGGTGTGAGTCTAATTCACATTTTTATTGGAGGCTTTTGATGTAGGAGCTTTGAATTTGTTGTCTTCTGGTTGTATATTTTGATGTTCTTTTTTCACCAAGGATTCTAATGGTGTTTGCTCATCTTCCCAGCCAAATATTTGACTTTTTAACTCTTTGTCAAGATAGCACTCTGCTGCCAGTGGTGTTAAGGGTGGGGGTGAGTGGGCTATCCCAGGATCCAGGGGTTTTGTACCAGCCTCTGTATCTCCCACCATCTGTGGGCCCAGAGTTCTGCTAGCATCCACTGCTGCTGTTGCTACTGTTGGTGCTGTTGCTGCCTCCACCTCCACATCTGCTGCCCTGGAGCTGAGGCCAGAACACAGGCAGAGAGCACTTCTCTTTCACCCAGGTCCCCCAGAGTTTCCCCACTGACCTATGCTGTATTTTGGGTTTCTGAATTGAAAAAAAATCTAGAAACAGCCACAGCTGCCAGGGATTCAGTCTTGAGAGACCTGCTCTGGCCATCTCTGAGCCAGCATATCCCACACTGTACTCCACTCTCTGTTTGAAGCGATATACCCTTCTTGTCATCCTGCCAGGTTGTGTTGGACTGGAGATTTACTTCATTTTATCACTTTATGGGTTCTGTAGCTCTACAATTTCTTTAGAGTTAATGCTTACAAGTATTTGTAGGGATTTGCTGGAGAACTCAAGGAAGTCCCTGCTTTTACAATGCTATCTTGGCTCCATGTCACTGTTTTTCTTTTTTAAGAGGATAAATTGTAAAGGACAAATTGGAAAAATAAATTTTTAAAAAGTTATTTTAAAAGATAATGGTTTGATAAAGTATTTTGAGTGAAAATTTTTTAATAAAATTAACAACTTCAAGACATAATGGTAAAAGAGACAAAAAAATTCACTGAAGAGAAGTCTTTAAAAATCTGAACAAGTCAAAAGAAAAAGAGAGATACAAAAATTATTTGAAGGCTCTTTCATTACAAGAATTGGTGAGATGGAAAAAGGAGTATAAAAACCCTCTAAAAACAATGTCTTAAAAATTAGTATTTGGACAAATGGAAGCTAATGATTCTATGAGGCATTAAGAAATAATCAAATGAAATTAAATGAATTTAAAAAATAGATTAAATATGAAATATCTCATCAGGAAAAACAACTGTTCTTGAAAAAATCAAGGAAAGACAATTTTTAAAAAATGATTAGAGTATTTCAAGAAATAATAAAGGAAAACTAACCTAATATCTTAGATCCAGAAGGTAAAATAGAAATTTCAGGTATCCACTAATTGCCTTTTGAAAGCAATAGCAAAACGAATCTCCCAGGAATATCATAGCCAAACTTCAGATGTCCCAGGTAAAAGAAAAATATTACAAGGAGCCAGAAAGACAACATTCAGATGATGCACAGCCACAATCAAGATTGAATATTACCTTCCTGAAGGTAAAAGAGTTAGAATTGCAACCAGGAATAACATACCCAGTCAAAAAAATCTTTCAGAGGAAAAATATTGAACATTTGATGGGAAAAGACTTTCAAATATTCTTGATGGAAAGACAAGAGATAAATAGAAAACTTGACTTTCCAACATGACTCAAGAGAAGCAAAAAAAAGTTGAACATGAAAGAGAAACCAAAAGAAAATCAATACAATTAAACCACTTACATTCCTATATGGGAAGGTGGTATATGTAACACCTAAGCATTTCATCATTTTTAGAGAGTTAGGAGAGGTCTACACATAGGGCACAGGTGTGAGTCAATTACAATGGAACAATCTAAAAAATAACAAAGGGGTGAAAAGGAAGACTTCACTCCAAGAAGGGCATAGTGAGAGATAGAATGGGGAAATATTTCTCACATTAAAGAGGAGCACAAGGAAGACTTTTAATATTGAAGGATAAAATTGGGCAGGGTGAATAGAGCTTGAACCTCACTGTCTTCAGAACTGATTCAAAGGAAGAATATATACACATTAAGTTGGAGATAGAAATCTATCTTAAGTTACTGGAAAATAGGAGGAAGAAGAAATAAGAGAAAGAGGGATGATAAATGGATAGGCAGATTAAGGGAAGCAGTGGTCAGAAGAAAAACAGACTTTACAAGAGATACACAGGAAATAGAAAAACAGGAAGCCAAGATGGCAGAATCAAAGCAGGAACCTGACTGAACCACTGAGCCAACCACCTACAATACCTGTAAAATATGACTCTAAACAAATTTTAGACCTTCAGAACCCATAAAGTGACTGAATGAAACAAATCTATCTATCTATCTATCTATCTATCTATCTATCTATCTATCTATAGGAGTATGTGTGTGTATAAGTACATATTTGTGTGTGTGTGTGTGTGTGTGTGTGTGTGAGTGTGTGTATATGTATACATAGACAGAGGGCACAAAAACAGATGAATAGGAAGGGATAATATCTGACAAATAAAATTAAGAGATGAGAGAGGAATATAATGAGAGGAGAAAGGGAAAGATAGAATCAGATAAATTATCTCATACAAAAGAGGTGAGAGAAAACTGTTACAGTGGAGGGGAAGAGCAGGAAGGTGAAAAAGAATGAGTCAACCTTACTCTCATTGAATTTGGCTTAAGAAGGGAATAACATAGACACTCTTTTAGATATATTACCCTACAGGGAAGTAGAAGGGAAGGGGATAAGAGGGTGGAAGATAGAAGGGAGGTCCAATGGGGGGGGAGGGTAGTTAGAAGCACACACTTTTAAAAATGGGCAGGATCAAAATATAAAATAGAATAAGTAGGGGTGAGATAGGATGGAGGGAAATATAGTATTTTACAATATAACTTCTATGGAAATATTTTGCATAAATACACATGTACAACCTATATAGAATTGCTTATCTTCCTTGTATGTGTGAGTGAGGAGGGAAGAAGGGAAAAAATGTGGAAATCAAAGTTTTAAAAACAAATGGAAAAAAATCTGTTTTTTTTTTCCACATGCAGCAGGGAAATAAGCTATACAGGCATTGGGATACAGAAATCCATCTTGCCCTACCAGCAAGTTGGAGAGGGAATGGGGGAGGATATAAGAAAGAACATATTGGGGAAAGGGGATTCAATAGGCTCACTATCTTGGTAAGTGAAGTAGTGAAAAGACAGCGAGAAAATTTATAATTCAAAATCTTGTGGAAATGAATGTTGAAAACTAAAAATAAATAATTAAATTTTTAAGAAAGAAATAGAAACACACATAGAGTTAAAATAATTGGCTTCTGCACACTATATTATGCTTCAGTTGAAGTAAAAAAGAGAAGGCTAGAAATATAATACCAGACAAAATGAAAACATAAATAGATCTTAATTAAGAGATATTATGAAGACTCTATTTTACTAAAAGATATGAGAGAATAAAGTGATATTTTATAAAATTATATCAAGTTTCTCTGATAAAGGTTTCATGTCTCAGATATATAGAGAATTTAGTCAAATTTATAAAAATAAAAGCCATCCCCAAATTGCTATATTATTAAAAGATATATATGAACAGGAAGTTTCCAAAAGAATTCAAAACTATCTATAGTCACAGTTATAAATTACTACTAATTAGAGGAATAAAAAATAGAACAACTCTGAGGTATTACATCACACTCATCAGAAATGACAAATGCAGGAGAGAATGAGGGAAAATGCTTAATTTTATAGTTAATAAATTGTTAGTTAATAATATACACTAATATGTTGATAGTGAAGTTGTGAACTTGTCCAACAGTTCTGAAAAACAATTTGCAACCACGTCAAAACAACTAAAAAATTACACGTATCCTTTGACTCAGCAATAGCACTGTTAGGTCTGTATCCCAAAAAGATCAAAGAAAAAGGAACAAGGACCCAGATATAAAAAAATATTTATTGCAGCTCTTTCTGTTGTGAAAAAGAATTAGAAATTGAGGGGATGCCCATCAATTGGGGAATATTTGAACAAGTTGTGGCATATAATTGTGATGGAGTGTTAATGTGCTATAAAACTGATGAGAATGATAGTTTCAGGGGGAAAAATGACAAGACCTAGACAACCTGATGCAAAGTAAAGTGAGTAGAATTAGGAGATCATTGAACACATCAACATCAATATAGTAATGATGATCAATTGAGGAAGACTTAGGTACTCACATCAATACAATGATTTTGGACAATTCCAAAGACTCATGCTGAAAAAATCCCATCCACTTCTAGAGAGATAACTAATGAACTTAGAAAAAAAAGTTGATGTGTAATTTTTCACTTTTTTTCTTTTTTTGGAATATGATTAATATGATAATATATTAAGTATCATTTCACATGTATAATTAATTTATTGCTTACATTTTTAGTGAGTGGGGAAGGACTAGGAGGGAGAGAAAATTTTAAACTCAAAATTTTTTAAATGTTAAAAATAAATATTTTTGGAAAAAAAAATGTACATAGGAAGAGCAATGACATACCAAAAAAGCAACTCATTATAACAAAGTTTAAAGATCCAGCAGGATCCAAAAGGAAGAGATATGAGGACACACTCCCAACTTACCCTTTCATGGACATGGGAAACTGATAAGTGTTATAAATTGCATATACTTTATACTTTTTCTATGTATTCATAAGTTGTGCTATTTTTTCCTTACTATTTGTTTTATGGAATGACTCTCTGGGATAGGATCATGGATACTTAAAATACTATTGTGACATAAAACATTGAAAGAATCAAGAAAAATGCTTTTAAATTATATACGTATATATGTATGTATATGTGTGTATCTACTAAGCAGGGGAAACTGTTTAATTTAAAAGATCAATTGAAACTAGGTGAAAGATGTGACAACATCAAATCCATGAGGATGATGATGATGATAGCTCACATTTATGTACTATTTCAATCAATTATATTATGTAATTTGTTTCTTCTTTTAAAATATTTATTTTTATTATTTTGATTTTATAGAATAAAAAACATTTCTATAACATAATATAATAAAAAGATGTTTGCACATGAAGTTGCAAATCTATTTTGTAAAACTTGTTGTTCCTCTTAAAATATATAATAAAGTTGTTAGATAAAATTCTTCTTTTTCCTTATTATTCTGACCCCCTTACTAGTGATGGCTGTCATTAGACACAAATATGTATATAGATATAAAATAATTCTACACATACTTTAACTTATCAGTTTTTTTCTGGATGCAGATAGCATCTTTCTTCATATTTCCTTTGTAGTTAATGTGAATATTTGCAAAAGTCAAAATTGTTTACTTGCTTAAAGTTATTCTGAAAACAATACTGCTGTCCCTTTATCCAATATTCTCCTGATTCAGCTCATTTGACTCTTCATTATTCTCTGTTAAGTCTATCCAGGTTTTTTAAAGATCATCAAGCACCTCATCTCTTTTTCTACAGTAATATTCCATCACAATAATTTATCACAACTTGTTCATCCATTTCCCAATTGATGGGCATCCCCACAATTTCCAGTCCTTTAAAGAGAACTTCTATTAATGTTTATATCTTTTCCTCTTCCCTCAATCATGTATGGAAATTTGTGACATTCTATCTGCTTGAGAAGGAAATTTGGAGAACCTGGAAATTTTAGTTTACATCCTTCATTTCCACAAGATATTGTTACAAATTTTCTCTCTATCTTTCCTCTACTCCTCAACCGAAAACCACAATCCCACTGTATACCCCCTCCTCTAATATTTTCTCTCCTATACCCTCCCTCATCCCCTCTCTGACTTTTCTTTTTTCTTTCTGAGTTTTCTTTTGGGGATTTTTTTCAAAAGGTGATAGTTGAATTCTTTTAATTTCTGTTTTTTCCTCTGGTTCTAAAATATTGAGGAAATTTTTTTTGAGAATTTCTTGAAGGATGATTTCTAAGTTCTTTTCTTGATCATGGTAGTCCAAAAATTTTCAAATTATCTCTCCTGGATTTGTTTTCCAGATCAGTGGTTTTTCCAGTCAGATATTTCACTTTGCCTTCTATTTTTTCTTGTGTTTGGGTCTCTTTAATAGTGTCTTGATTTCTCATAAAGTCATTAGCTTCCATTTGCTGCAATCTAATTCTGAAATAATTTTTCCCTTCACTGAGCTTTTGAAATTTTTTTTTCCATCTTGCAAATTTGGCTTTTTAAAGCATTCTTCTCCTCATTGGCTTTTTGGGACTCTTCTTCCATTTGAGTTAGTCTATTTTTTAAGGTGTTATTTTCTTCAGTTAGGCTGATGACTTTCTTTTCATTATTTTCTTGTATCATTCTCATTTCTCTCCTCACTTTTTCCTCCACTTCTCTTACTTCATATTCAAAATCATTTTTGAGGTCCTCCATGGCCTGTAACCAATTCATATTTTTCTTGGAAGCTTTTGCTGCAGGAGTTCTGACTTCGTTGTCTTCCTCCCATTCCATGTTTTGATCCTTTTTGTCCCCAAAAAGGAATCTAAAGTTGGATTGCTGTGCTTACTTTGCTTCCTTTACTTGCTGATATTGCCACCCAATTACTTGACTTTTGAGCTCTTTGCCACAGTAGAACTCTGCTTCCAGAGTGGAAAGCTTTGTCTCAAATTGCTGGGGTTTTTGCAGCTGCCAGAGCTATTAGGAGGGTGCAGTCTCTACAGTCCCCACCAGCTTTGGCTCACTGGTCACACACCTCAGGATCACCAACCAAGACCATGATCCAGATCCAGACAGGTTTAAGCTAGAGTGATTATCCTTCAAATGTTTGCTTTTTCCCCCTACAATTTGCAGGCCAGGAGCTCTGAACTAGCCATGTGGAGGCAGCTGCAAGGCAGCTGCACCTCCACCCCTTCTAGCTATGTGTCAGGGACTAGACTTCACTCCATCATCTTCAGTTCTAACAGAGTTCTAAATGGATCTTTTGCTTTGCCTTTGGCATTTATGGGTCGATATTTCTGGAAATCACCCCAGCTGCTGGTCATCCACTCTCCCAAAGTCCACTGCAGCTGCTGGCTAGAGCCACCCTGGAGCTAAAACTAACTATGGCACTACTGGACTCAGCTCCCCACACACTGCTATAGACCCTTTCTGCCAGCCTGCTGGCCTTCCTTCAGTGGGAGATTTGTTTCTCTCTCTCACTTTGTGGGTTCTGTACCTATAACATTTGTTTAGAGTCATATTTTATAGGTATTTGAGGTGATTGGAGGGGAGCACATGGAGTTTTCTTGCTTCTATGCTGCCATCTTGGCTCCACCCCCATTTGCCATTTCTTTATAAGTGATACCCGGAAGCATAATACACCCTCTCTTTTCAATGGTCTTAGAATATAATTTGGAAATATACAAATAGAAAAGCACGAGTTTCTGCTATCAAAAAGTTTGCATTTCTAATGGGATAAATGGCACACATAATAAGTTTCAGTTTCAGATAAACACAGTTTAGTATATGGTATATGGTCAAGTGGAAAAGACTGCTAGGTAAAATAAAGTACTAGCAAAGCTCAGAGGAAGAAAAAAATACTTCAAGTGCAAGTGGTTACATCTTGGCTTTTTGAAGGTGGTAGGACTTGAGAGGGGCCTTGAAGTGTGAATAGGAAAAGGGGGTATATATAATGAAAGGGAAACCACCAAAGACACAGAAGAAGAGTTACAGACATATATAATAAGGGTATTTAGAGGTCTATTGATCTACTTTGGCTAGAAAGCACTTCATGCATGATTCTTAGTGGGGTATTGTAGGGGTTTCATCTGACCACTCCTAGAGGCACATCGTTTGGTTAGCATGGAATGGTAATATTGAAATCCCATTTGTCCATGTGATTGCAGTCAGGGGAGGAGATTGAATCACAGATAATTGGCTTTGGAACCTGGAAAGGCAGTCTACTTAGTAGATATTAAAAATGGTAACTCTACCTCTAATGTTCTCTCTTCCCATTTGTCAAGGATGTAAAGACTGTAAATAAACATATTTTCACTTCTGAGAGCAAGGCATGGTCTGTTGTCCATCCTACATTCTCCCCCAATATCTATGACAGTTGCTAACACATGGAAGTAGTCACATATGCTGTATATGAAAACCTGAGCCTGAACATTAGATGCCACTTCAGGTTTTAATTTCTTTCTCAAGCAAAAGTGACTTAACAGTGCTCCTGAAAAGGATATTTCACAAGACAACCACATGGATTCAAGGAGTCAGGAATTACTCAGTCCCTCAGAGCTTACCAACTGGAAAAGGTATTTCAGGAACTTGTGCTTTCTTCCCAATAGGAGGGTGAGCTCACATTGTGGCCAGGCTTGCCAGAAATCATGGACATAAAGGAAATGATTTATCTAGTTGAGAGATGAAATAAAGATGAAGTGATTGTGAAATAGTTTCTTAAAATGTTTCATGTTTTAATATTTTAAGTATTGGTCTTCTGTAGTAGGCTATTGCTGGTTTTTTCTTATTTGTAATAAAAGTTGCTATTTATTTTCAGGAGAGTCAGATTTACAGGCAAAAGCCTATTCACTTTTCAGCATGAACATTTATGCCTCAGAAATAAAAACACTACAAATCAGGTCAAGATTTATTAGTTTGTTGGTTGACTAAATTTGAAAAAAAAAGGTCATGGGAAAATGTTGATAATGTTAATTAAACTTAGAAGTGTGTAAGTCTGTCATACCAGTTGTTAAACATTTAACAAGAAAACCCCATACGTATTCCTTTTCTTTGAACTGTTCATCCTTCATTTTACAACAGGACTAATAGCATCAAAGGGAGATATCTTGACTTGCTTAGGGAATTGGATTCAAGTGAATCAGAATTGCACAAAACCATCAGGCTCACTCTCTCTCTTCCGGAATCATCAAAGTCCATTGACAAGAAAAAAGGGAGAATGACTAGCAATGGATAAGGATGCAGTGGATGAACTTGGCATCTTCAATATCTGATAAAGCTCTTATCACCCCACAGTGTCTTCTTCAGCCACTTTTGTGGTGTTTCTCATGTTCTTATTCTCCTATTCCACTGGATGAAGTCTTCACATGCTTGGGGTAGATGGTTCCCTAACTTCTGGATGAATTTGAGGCCTATTAGTTAGCCTCAAAGTGGTTTAAACCTAGTGCCAAGAAATTTTTATCAAGATGTCGTTGCTACATGCTAATGCTTCTTGGAGCTACAGATGAAAGTTGAATGACAGATGGATACCAAAAATCAATGAGCAGCCCTGAAAAGGGTTGGGCAAGTCCTCATACCAGAGATACTAGTCCTCCCTGAATGCTCCTATGTCAGCAAGACTCATCTTTCAGTAACCTGTTCTGATATCTTCTAGAAGTGGCTAAATGGCAAAATGGAGAAAATATAGGACCTCAAGAAAGGAAGATGAATTCAAATCAAGCTTGAGATCTTTACTAGCAGCCTGATTATAGAAAGTCATTTAGTGTCTAATTGCTTCTGTTTCCTAGAACATAAAATGGAGATAATATCATCTACCTCACCCCGTTGTTCTGGGGATGATATCAGATAATTTCTATAGAGTACCTAGCATAGTTCCTGGCACATAGCAGGTGTTTAATAACGTATTGTTCATTTCCTCCAAATAAATATGAGAAGAAATAAATTCTAGATTTTACCACATGTATGCACATACAAAACAAAATTAATAGTTTTCATAAATGAAACTTAATGTAACACGGGACTTTTTAAAATAAATCATTTAGTTTTTAAATGTGTATCAAGACACAATCACAGTAATTAATAAGACACTTGTTTATATTTCTGGCCAACCAATAATTTTTATTCTCAGTAGAATTTTTAAGAAAAATGCAATAATCGTTCAATTGCTTTCATGCTTTGCTCTTTATTAAGAACAAGACTGAGAAATCTGATTCAGAGAGATAAGTTGTCAAATAAAAAACTAAAATTGTCTGACAGTGTTTAATAAGAATGGGACACAATATATATTTTTTGTAACTGCCCTGATGGGAAATCAATGAGGCTCTTTTTATTGCAGCAATAAATTCGTTTACTTTTCACTGATTCACTCTAGTTGATATTTTTGCCCCAAAACAATATGAAAAGGTTTTCTTATGTGAACTTCTTTCATTTGGGTTTAGTCTTTGAGATTTTCTCTTTGAACTATCCCTTTCGATTCTTTCATGTATATGATAACTATGCCTCACTTTCCTACTCTGCCCCCTATCTCCAAACATCTTTTTCATGATCATCTTTTTGAACAATTTATTCTTTGTTTCTGAGGACTATGACTTAAGGGATATTTAAAATAAGTAAAATAGTTATTTACCAAATTTTTACCATGGTTTCTTGAAAAAAATATTTTATTGCCTAGGGTTTTGTATATTGTGACTATCATCACATTTATGGGTGTTGTTTCTTTTTTTTAATTCATAATGCCCAGAAATTAACTCTGCATTCAGTTTAGATGAAAATATGACTATGGCTCCTAGATAATTGGGAATTGTATTTAATAAGTATATTCATCCTGCTTCCAAAATGGACATGTCTCTATCTAAAAATAGGTCTCCCTTTCTTTCCCAAGCTAAAAGTATAACAGCCAGTCATCATTAATCACTGCTTTTCAGTGATTCCTTCATCTACTCCTTTTCCAACCTTAAATTGTTTGCCTCTCCTTTTGTATTCTAGTCTTCTCCCAAATCCATCTCCTGTGCTTATTGTATTGTTGCCATACTTAGTATAGACTTATGGTAGGCCTTAGCCTTACTACAGGTTAGAATGCAATGATCTATCAACTTCAACTTCTCCCAAAAATAGTAGGTATTACAAGTGTGTGAAAAAAAAATCAACATGTTTTAAGAAATGTCCAACTTGTAGAATGTAATGGTCTTTGCCTGAATTTAAGTGAAATGAAAGGTGAAAGGGAGGGAAGGAAGGAAAGAAGAAAGGAGGGAAAAGGGATCAGTCATCATGAATGTAAAAGAATAACATACTGGATGATCTTTAAACCTATCGCAATAAAAATCTCTGATTAAAGAGAAATTGAAGCACAAAGTTCTGAAGATGACCAACTTATTAGTACGGCTAGCAAATACCAATTAATTGGATACTAGACACTTCATAGTCAAGGATCCATCTTCCAATAAGAACAGCTCTTTTATGTAGGTGAAAAGGTAACAGATTATATAGGATACAAAAAACTGCAATGGTGAAAATTACATTTAAGACTGTAATTTGTCTGACCCAGATATGGAGGATAGGTTATGCTTGGTTTGAGTCAGAGGGGGGATTTTCATAACCCCTTTATAATCCAAAATAACAGTAAAAATTGATTAACCTGCTCTATAAAGTCTCATACTGAGAGACTCTCTCACATCCTATGACCAGGTTGACTCATCTCCCCCCATGGTGACCAAAAGTTCACAGGTTTCAATCTTTGTGGTTGGATTTTAATCCATAAAAATAGGGAAGCTAAACTTACAAATTTTACTAATAGTGCCTATGGAATCAAGTCTGAATTTGATTCACAAATATTGACAGTTCTCCATCAATAGTAATCATAGAATATTAAATTTCAAATTCCATGATAAGAAATTGAAGTTACAGGCTGAAGGGAGTTAAAACACACATAGCAAAGAGAGCAACAAATACATAATGTGTTTATCACTAATACAAAATTAATTTACTAAACTTTATTAAAATAGTACAAAATAAAGCAGAGTGGCAATTTTTACTTTCAGAAACATTATGAAAGAATTTAGATCCAATGTATAAATATCTAGAATTATAAGCCTAAGAGTGAAAGGGATCTTAGGAATTATCTAGTGAAACTTCCTCAATTATCAGGTAGTGAAACTGAATCTCAGAAATGGAAAGCAATATGTATGCTGTATACACTTAGTATTTTGCATAACAGGGATCACAATACAAGTCCCCTTCTTTAAAATCTTGTAGCCCATATTGTTTAGTTCCAATAGTAATAATACATCTGTTGTGTTATTAATATTTCTTCTTTCCAAAGACTAGGTAGTGATTGAATGAAAAAACTGTATGCTAAGTTTTTACTATGTTCCTGGCATTATGTAAAGCTCTGTTCACACAAATAGAAAAGTTAAGTCAGCCTTTGTTCTCAAGGATCTCACCTTGAGCTCCTTTATGGAGAGATGAGACATATAAATGGTTTCAGCTACAATCAGTCAGTTGGTGTGACAAAGCAGAAGATATTGCATTTTATTTTATGGTATTTCTATTATTAAAACTGAATGAATTACTAATATTCACCCTGGGGATAGGGTCAAGGAATTAGATGAATAGTATTTTATTTTCTACATCTTCAATATCTATTACTGCTGAAGAGGTGGGTGCCATGGCACATGCAGAGTCAGCTGCCATATCAAATCAGTCCAAGTGTGGTTTCTGTGGAGTATGAATGGGAGCAGACTCATAGTGTAGGACAGGACTTCTTAAACTTTTTCCACTCTCCACCACTTTTCACTTTTCAGCTGTATTTGTTGGTGTTGTGTGGGCATAGTGTGCACAGTGCAAAGTTTGCATGTTGTGTGTTTAGAACCAAGGCTGCAGTGAAATTGTGCCAGCCAAAATGGGCAAGCATTGCCAGAAATACACTACATTCATTAGACATTAGACTTTTAATTAATTTTTGGTTGTTGGATGTTCAGAAACCTTTCATTGTTGCCAGTTTTTTTCCTCACCCCATATGGGATTGTGACCCACAGCTGAAGAAATTCTCATCTAGTGGATGCTACTGTTACCAAAACTTTTGAGCTTGACTTTCTCATTTGAGGCAGTTGGCCAGCAACTAGTGTGGACTTAACAGGAATGTCTGGCCACTTTTGCCATAGTATTTTCTCCCTGGTTAATGAAATCTTCAAAGGAAAGTCGGAGGATCAATGGAAGTTTGACAAAACACAGGAAGAGCCCTATTAGCAGCTCCAAGTTTATTTAATCTTTATTTTTTGACTCAGAAAGTTCAAAATTTAACTTCAATTTGTGCAAGAGTGTCCAATAGAACATTTGATGACAACATACTTTATTTTTTCTCCCATATCTCTATTTGGCATGAATGGTCTTGCCCCAGTACCCTTTATCTAGAATAAATTTAAATAATAGGTAGTAAATCTTTCATTTATTTAACAATAACTAATATTTATATAACATTTACTAACTGCCAGTTATCATGATAAACACATTACAGCTCTTATCATATTTAATCTTTACAGCATCTCTGGGAAGTAGGGGCTATTATTATCCTCATTTTACAGATTAAGAAACTGAGTCAAATAGAGGTTAAGTCACTTTCCCAGGTTCACAAAGCTTTTTTCTGAGATCAGTTTTGAGCTCAGGTCTTCATACTCTAGGCCCTGTCCTCTATCCTCTGATCCATCTAGCTGCTGTATCTGGTCAATAGACTTCCCTGGCATATTCCATGCTACAAAAAGCACATACAGGTTTGTATGTCTGTGTTGGGAAAATGGAGAATACATTTTTTCCTTAATAATATTTTATTTTTTCCAATTATGTGTAAAGATAATTTTCAAACATTCATTTTTATAAAATTTTGAGTTCTAAATTTTTCTCCATCCTCTTCCACTTCCCCTCCCCTTCCCCAGACAGCAAGCAATCTGATATTGATTAAACATGTACCATGATTTTAAACACCTTTCCACATTAGTCTTGTTGTAAAAGAAGAATAAGCACAAATAGGAAAAAAAAAAACATGAAAAAGAAAAAAAGGATGAAATAGTGAAAATTCTGTGCTTCAATATGCATTCAGACTCCATACTTCTTTCTCTGAATGTGGTTAGCACTTTTCATCATGAATCTTTTGGAATTGTCTAAGATCATTGAATTATTGAGAAGAGCTAAGCCTATCATATTAAGCATCACAAATTGTTGTTGTTGCTGTTAACAATGTTTTCCTGGTTCTGCTCACTTCATTCAGCATGAGTTCATGTAAGCCTTTTTTCTGAAATCTGCCTGCTTATCATTTCTTATGGCATAATTGTATCTCCTTACATTCATGTACCACAAATTGTTCAGCCATTCTCAGGTTGATAGGAATTCTCTCAATTTCCAATTCTTTGCCAAAAATTGATAAGATTCTTGAGATATTGTATAAAAATTTGAATTTCTGTATGTTTCATATGCAAAAGGCAGCAAAATCAATGAGACAAATTAGCATTGTTTTACTTGTGTACTTGATGTGTTTCTCAAACCAAAAGCCATGTTTACAGTATTTCCACACTCATTTCTTTTTGTGATATGGATGATCAACAACTGATTCACTTATTTTTACTAGATTACCAAATTGAAATGACTTATTTAAGTATCAGGGACTTTTTCATATGATTATTTGTCATGCCTCATACAAATGTATCAGGATGATTGTAAAGGATAACATTTTTTATCATGATGTTTTTTAAAAATTATTTTGGTCATTCTATTTCTAAGAATAGTTAAGTCATTCTGTAACAACAATCAGTTTAGCAGATACTTAGCACTTAGTAACTTGGGGCTAAGTATGGAATGTGTGAACTCTGTCCCACTGTTGAGAGGGCATGAACTCCCCTGTTGACGTAGAAGGGGATTGGCTGAGACAGGAGGCCAGTGTGTATATATAAAGAAGAATTCCAGAGACAGACAGACAGAATTGGAATGTTGCTCCTGGTGGAGGAAGAATCCTGGAGACTGAAGCCAGCTGAGAGAGACAGAGAGAGAGAAAGAGAGAGAGAGAGAGAGAGAGAGAGAGAGAGAGAGAGAGAGAGAGAGAGAGAAAGAAAGAAAGAAAGAAAGAAAGAAAGAAAGAAAGAAAGAAAGAAAGAAAGAAAGTTTCTCTGCCAGCATATGGAAGCTGACTGAGAACTGAGATGGAGTTGTCCTGAGACCAAAATCTGGTGAAAGCCACCTGGAAGGCTAACAGGACTTGCCTGGAAGGCCTCCTGCAAGGCTGAGAAGGCTTGCCTGGAAGGCCACCTAGAAGGCCAATATTCTTTCTGGGTCCCAGGGCCAGCTGGAGTGCTGGAGGACTGAAGAAGCATGACCAGGATAAGACTTTGTTTGTTTGTGGCCTGGCTGATCCTTGAGTTCCAGGCAAGAAAAGTGGTGAAGGGTCTGAGATGTGCTGGAGCCTGCAAACTTCAGTGTGTGCCAGGGACTGCCCTGAGGACTAGACAAAGACCTTTGAGGTGTCTGCTTCTGAGGACTGGACAAGGAGCTGGGAGCTGTCTGCTTCTGAATCCAGGTGACTTTTTGGTGGATTCAGGAGGGAGCTGGGACCATGGAAAGGGATCCAGGGAGTCAGAGAGACCACCCATAATCAAAATGAAGAAAAGGCCTCCCCTTGAATGAAATTGAGGTTTGTTGGACATCAGGGGGTGGAGGGTTTGTGGTTTTCTAATGATTGTATTTACTGATTGATTGAGTTGATGTATGATTAAGTATTCGTTGCCCCATGAGTGGAAGATTGATTTTTGTATTATGAATTGATTGAATGATTAAGTTAATGCTTGCCCCATGAGTGGACAACTGATTCTTGTATTGTGAATTGATTGAATGATTGAGTATTGATTACTGTATTGCGAATTGATTGAATGGTTTGTTCTAAATATTGTGGCCACTGCAGTGAAAACTGTGTAGCTGTTCTAATGTTAAGCTGTTATGAGCACTATATTGTGATATATTGTGAATGTTTGTCTTGATTTGTAATAGAATAAACAGAGTGTTCACTACATGATGTAATCTGAACCTTAAAAGGTGTTCACAGTAGCATTCTTTTGGGAATCTGCTGGTGCATGGCATTTCACATTCTCAGTTAATTATCCTGCAATATTGCTGTTACTGTGTACAATGTTCTCCCAGTTCTGCACACTTCACCTTGCATCAATTAATATGTCTTTCCAGCATTTTGAGTTTTCTTGACAAAGATACTGGAGTGGTTTGCCATTTACTTCTCCAGCTCATTTTGCAAATGAGGAAACTGAGGCAAACAGGATTAAGTGACTTGTTGATGGTCTACACAGCTAGCAAGTGTCTAAGACCAGATCTTAACTCAGCTGTTCTTGACTCCAGGCCTGGTGCTATGTCTACTTTGCCACTTACATAAATGATAATGCACTAATTTGCCTAAAGGAAAGAACAATTAACAAATTATTTTCTTCTCTATATTCTAATTACTAAATCCAAATAATAGTCTTAAAGCTTTGTCTCTGGATCATATGTGTTGGAATATGAAAGTGTTCATTGAATGTGGCTCCTTGAACTAAAATAGAAGTCCATTTTTTTTCCAAGATAGAAAGCATTGTGGTGTAGAAGATGGAGCATGAGCCAAAGAACATGATTTCAAATATCACCAATTTGGCATAGACTTAACTGCTAGCTCATCTGTTCAGGTTAAATGATCCCATGAAATGAGATATTTATAAGTCATTGAACAATTTTAAAGGGGGAGGGGTCTTGCTTTAATTGGCACTAAAATAACATGCATATGAAGAGTAGATATAGGGACACAGCTTTGGTAGCTACATCGCCCTTGGTCTCCATAAGGCAATATATCTGTTTAACAAGGAAGGGTGTGGTGATTAATGTGATGTTCAGAAAATCATCAATTATGAAGGTTACCAATCCCACATTGGTGGACACTTTTTGTTCCTAGGTGATCATGAAGTCAAGTTAAAATAGAGAGCAATTACTAGGAAATGGCTTCCAGGGAATCCTATATTGAACCTTGTTCTACTTGCATGTCAATCATGTCTGAACTTTATCATCTTTTAAGGACAATCTAACCTACTGCATGTTGGAGTAGGGGTAGGGTTGAAGCAAAATTGGGTGTTTTAGACTATAATGCATATTATTTGAATTTGGAGAAGTCTCTTAAACATCCTGTATCCCAGATTTAACATCTGTAAAATGAGGTGGTTAGATAATATAACTTCTTGGTCCTGTTCCAACTCTAGATCCATGCTTCTGTGATTAAGGCAAATGCCTCTTTAGGTGTGGTATAAGTTGAATTAAGTGACCTCTGAAGTCCATGTCAACTGCAGTTCTGTAGTTCTCTTTCCATTTACTTGGCAATAATAATGATTATATTTAATAAAAATTAATGGGATATCTAGTTAAGAGCTGAGTATTTTTGCTCAAAACAGTGCAGAATCCCATTTTTCTAAAGGACTTGTCTCTGATTGATGTTGCTTCTTTTTCCCAAATTTGCTTGAAACTTCATTAATCCTTATAGGACTTATTTTGCAATCCTACTCTTCCATTGAAGTAATTCCAATTCAGTTTAGGGTACACAGTGGCATCACTCATTCAAATACACTTCTGTGGAGCTATATAATCTTGCTATATCTTGCTATAATCACTGCTTAGTTTCTGTGCAGGGATTGGATATGTTATTGTACTTGGTAATGATTCTTTTTTTCCAGTTGATATCAATTAGAATTCACAAATAATACCATTTGCAAATATAACACTTTTGACAAGTCCAAGTCATGAAGGTGAAAAGAGTTTTGCACTAGAATCCTACTCTATAGTTCATTACGTTTAGCTGTATGGTAGTATTCTGTTTTGCCTTTCTGTTTCTAATCACTATACTCTCCCACTGCCTTTCTTGGTTCAACTTTATATCTTATCTATGAGATGTTAATTGGCACAGTGTATGAAGAGTGCTTATGTGTGAACCAGGAAGGCTTCAGTTCATGTTCCACTTTTGACATATACCATACTTGCTGTATACAGGACAGTCACTTATACTCCCAATGCTCCAGGCAACTTTCTAAGTCTATAAATTATAGAAAAGGTAGTGTTCTGCATCAGAATAGGGTCTTTCTCCCTAGAAGTTCACTCAACCAAAGACACATTAGGTCTAAGTCCTAGTTCTCAGGTGACAACTGAGGTCAGCTGATGAAAGATCATCTGTTAAATTAAATTAGGCAAATATTAATTCTCACTTACATTTTCTATATTAGGTCAGCAAATATGAGTCTCATAAAAAGCCATTGGAAATTAACCTCTAGCCTTCAAAGAGTTAATTAAAAAATTAGGGAGGACTTTGACAAAGTGGGAAGTACTCTGATAGGGATGAGCAAAAACCCTCAAATTCATGTCATGTGAAGATTGACTGAGGAATTGAGAATGTCTAGCTTAGAGAATAGGAGATTCTGAGCTATCAACACAGTTTCAACTATTTGAAGGACTGTGATATGGAAAATGGATTAGATTTTTTCTGTTTTACTACAGAGGGAAGAATTAAGAACAGTATACTGAAGTTATAAAGAGGGAAATTTTGACTTGATGAGAGAGAAATTTTCCTAACAATTTTTCATCTCCAAAGGTAGAGTTGACTGCCACAAGAAATAGTGGCTTTTTCTCATTAGATGTATCTAGCCAAAGTATGTATGGCCATTCATACTGTTGCTTTCTGGGTTTTCATTGCACCTACACATCCTGGTTCCCCTATATCTTTCCATTTCCCTCCAGCTCTTTCTGGCTTATGCTATTTATAAACCTGCCTAACTGTATTCTTGGCATAACTTGGTATTCACCAAATCTGTGTCCTCAACATTCTCTTTATAATATCTCTCTCACTAGCCTCATTGGTTTCCATGAGCTTAGCTATATCATATCTATATGGTTCATATACAAATATTTTGCATACACATACACACAGTTGGCAAGTCTTGCTGTTTTTACTTTCAAAATTTCTCTAACATTAAAACACTTCCCTGTAGTTATACAGATAAAATATCTATATAATTTTGACCCCACCTCCCTGGTATACCTGTTTCAAGTCTCTCCCTACTCAAGTTCATCTTTCCCACTGCACCCAAATGGATTTTCCTTAAGCTTATATTTAGTCATTTTACTCCTCTACTAAATGATTTTTTTGACTCCTAGTAAAATAGAAATTGCACTATTTAATATTCCAAATCCTTAAAAACCTGATTATAACTTATCTTTCCATTGACCACTATCGTCATTGGCAGTTACTTCTCTCGTGCACTCTAAGAACCTTCCAAAGTGATTTCTCCATTCCTCATATGCAATATTCAATATTTTATCCATTAATATTTGTAATAGCATCCCTTCTTGCGTAAAATGTGCATTATCCTGACCTCTGCCTCAAAGAATTCCACTATTTCTCAAATATGTAGCTACATCACAAACTTTTATATAAAGTTTTTCATAGTACCCTTTTAACTGTGGATCTCCTTTTCCCCTGTCTTGCATTTAACTTTTTTGTATGCATGCTTTTTATATTTATTCTGTGTAGGTTTATGTCCATATTTTCTGTCTCCTTTAGAATATATGCTAATTAGGAGTGTATTATTTCTTTCCTTTATATTTGTGTCTCCAGATCCTAACAGAAAGTATACATTTAATAAATGTTTATTCTTTGATATTAAATCATAGATGACCCTTGAGGTTTTTTTTTTAATTCTGTGATTTTGTAAAATAGAACAAAATAAGCAGAATAGGTCATGAAAGGTCAAAAACAGAAAAGCGTATTATGGGCTAAAGAAGTTTTCATGGAGTAAGTGTTACTCAATATGACTTTAAAAGATGGGTTACAATATAAGTAGGCAGAGGAGAAAAAAAGGAATTTCAGGTTGCAGACAGAAACTGGAAATATCCTGACCTAAAGCAGGGAGGCAAGAAAGAGCAAAGTGTTCTAGGGTACATATGTGAAACAAGTTTTCATTTAATTTTGTATACATAAAAGTTAGTATTAGGTGATAAAATTAGACTGAATAATAGAATTTGGAGACAGGAATTGGGGTCTTGAAAATTGAGAGTTAGAAAATGTTGGTCATTTATGGTTAAAATTACAGAAAAAGTAAAGTTCTTAACCCTAAAGACAATGAGGAGTCATTGTAGGTTTGTGAACAAGAAAGTGGCATGAACAAAGTGATATTTTATGAATTTTAATTATATAGTAGTAGGTAAAATAGGAATTGATGTAATGAGAGAGTCAAAAAACTTTTACTATCTAATTACTGCCTTTATTTTGTGATTGATTTCATCTTAATCCTTCTCAGAGAGTCTATAGTGAATCTAACAAGTCTTCCTGAAGTCCCATAAATATGACATTTTATCTTCCTTCTAGATATATTCTCTACAATCTTTGTCTGTTGAAATCACTTCACAGTTCAGCTTAAGGACTATGTTATATATTTCTTCATCTGTTAATACTTTCTCCTGAAACTATTTTGTATGTAACTAACTTATTTGCATAAATCTTGTTTCTACCCAATGAGATACACCTTACCTGAAGGTGAGCATAGCTTCATTTTGACTATTAATCCTCTGTACTAAGAAAAGTGTCTGATTAATGGATGCTTAAAAATTACTTCAATTCAATTGAAAAGTTTTCAATCATTTGAAATGCATGAAGAAATTCAACAAATATTTATTTTTCTCTTACTATGTACAAATCTATTATGCCACTATTGAGATGTGATTTTAGTAAAACCATACCTTCACTGAACTTCTACCCCAGTAGTAGCATCTGGTACTTATACAAATAAATGTAATATCAAATAAAACATATGCATAGCAATGACATCATAATTCACAAGACACTGGGTATTGACTGATTAAACTATGGTTAATGGAGGTTGATTCAAAAGAACCAAGGTTATAAAGATTTCACAGGAAGATTCACAGAACATAGACACAGTTGAGTTATAAGAAGTGAAAAAGAGGGGAGAGTTAATAGGGAGGTATAGAGACTATTTTCTTCTGATGTCACTAAGTGTAATTTGTTGTATCTAATGCAAAGATGAAGAATTTATTTGGAGAAAATATGTTTTGTATTATGACCTTGTTCCATTTATAATTCTTGAAACTTTGGACAAAATCAAGTTAAACAGAGTTAACACACTTCTGTGGCCTGACAATAAATTTGAAAATGTCTGCATAGGAAAAAGCATATATAGGTATAAAAATGTTAATCAGTTCACTTTGCTTTCAGTAAGGCACAGAATACAAAAATAAAACACAGTCATCAGTCTGATCATAATTACTTTCTTCTAATGTGCAGGAAAAAGTTAGCTGTCCAAGAGATATAAATAAAAAATAAAACCAAAGTGATTTTACAATTTTTGAAAAAGTTATTTTTTTCTTACCAAAATATATTACTACATAAACTTTTGATTTGTGTGAATTTTAATATTTTGATTTTTGCATTACAAATCATATATTATTATACATGTTTTATTTATTTTTATTTACTGTATTTTAACTCTTCATTTCCTTTCATTTCTTCTAGAGAGACAAAGCCACAGAGAAAGAGAAATGATAGAGAGAATGAGGTAAGGAGGGAGAGGGGAAAGAAGAGAAGGAAGGAAAGAAGAGAGGGAAGATGATGTGAAGGGAGGAAGGAAAGAAGGAAATAAAGCAATGAAGGAAAGAAATAAAACAAGGGAGGAAGGAAGGAAGGGAGGAAGGAAGGAAGGAAATAAGGAAGGAAGGAAGGATGGAAGGAAGGAAGGAAGGTCACCAAGACATATTGTTGAAAAGCAGGAAATCAGTTTCTGGGTTACTTTCAATACCAAGAGACAGAGAAATAGAGAGAGAGAGAGAGAGAGAGAGAGAGAAAGAGACAGAAACAGACAGACAGACAGACAGACAGAGACAGAGACAGAGAAGGACAGAGATAGAGAGACAGAGAGAGACACAGGAAAAGACAGAGGGATAGATAGGAAGACAGAGAGAGAGAGAGCCTTATATTATGAGTTGATACCAATAAATAGGTCAGAAATTATTAGATTTTAATAAATGGTGTATACTAACATGATATAGACAGAATGACTAAAAAAAACATCCCACCTCCACAAATTCTGTGATGACTTCCACAACAACGATGTACTGGGTCCAGGAGAATGTTGGTTTAAGGTTAGAGAACATATGTATCAAATGGAATACTCACTGCTTCTGAGAGTTGGGAGTACATTTTTACACTTTGTGAAATTTTATGAAGTTACCTTTAAGCATGATGAGTATGTTCTTTGTGGAGTCTTGAAGCAGCCTTTACCTCATGTGTGAAGTTTATCCTTCATACCTCATGTAAATTTTGCCTCCAGTCACTTTTTATAAAATAATTTATTTATTTTAATTTTCAACATTCATTTCCACAAAATTTTGACTTAATTTTTCCTCATCTTTCCCCTAACCCCACCCTAAAATAACAAGCCTACTGAATGCCCCTTATTCCAATCTGTTCTCTCTTAACCCTCCCTCTCACCCCCCCAAAAAAAATTTCTAATAGGGCAAGATAGATTTCTATACCCCAGTGCCTATATATATTATTTCCCATTGTATACATTCATTTCGAAAACTTTGATTTCCAGATTTCTTTCCCTTCTTCCATCCTTCACCCACCCTCACTGGATGGATGAGCAATTCAATACAGGTTGTACATGTGTAGTTACCCAAATCATTTCCATAATTGTTATGTTGTGAAAGACTAACTATATTTCCCTCCATCCTGCCCCCCCCCACTAATTCTATTTACAACTTTGACCCTATCCCTTTTCAAAAATGTTTTCTTCTAACTACCCTCTCCCCCAATCTGTCCTCCCTTCTATCATCTCCCCTCTTATCTCCTATCACCTGATTTTCCTGTAGGGTAAGATTCACAATTGAGTGTGAATGTTATTCCCTCCTGAAGCCAAAATCAATGAGAATAAGTTGTCCCATTCCCTTTAACCTTCCTGCTCTTCCCCACTATTGTACCAGTTTTCTCTTGCCTCTCTTATATGAGATATTTTACCCTAATCTATCTCTCCCTTTCTCCTTTTCCCAATAAATTCCTCTCAATTTTATTTTTTAGGTATCATCCCATCATATTCAGCTCATCTTGTGCCCTCTGTCTATGTATACATGAGCATGTATGTGACTACAATCATATATATATATACACACATACATACATATATATTTATGTATATATTTATATGCACATACAACCTCCTATATGAACATATATATGTATGTATATGTATATGCATATATATTCCCTTCAAAGATACACATACTGAGAAAAGTCTTATAAGTTACAATGATCGTTTTTTCATGTAGGAATGTAAATAGTTCAACTTTAATAAGTTCCTTATGATTTCTTTTTCCTGTTAATCTTCTCAGGGTTTTCTTGCTTCTTGTATTTTGAAGTCAAATTTTCTATTGTGCTCTGATATTTTTCATCAAAAATGCCTGAAAATCCTCTATTTCATTGAATGACCATATTTTCCCCTGAAGCATTATACTCTGTTTTGCTGGGTAGGTGATTCTGGGTTTTAGACCTAGCTCCTTTAACCCAGGGAATATCATATTCCACATCCTTCAGACTCTTAATGTAGAAGCTGTTAGGTTTTGTGTTTTACTGATTGTGTTTCCACAGTACTCAAATTGTTTCTTCCTGACTGCTTGCAGTATTTTCTCCTTGTCCTGGGAACTCAAGAATTTGGCTATAATGTTCCTAGGAGTTTTCTTTTGGGGATCTTTTTCAAGAGGCAATTTATGAACTGTTAACTTTCAATTTCAATTTTGCCCTCTTGTTTTAGAATATCAGGGCAATTTTGCTTTATAATTTCTTGAAAAATGGTTTCTAGGTTCCTTTTTTTATTATAGCTTTCACGTAGTCCAAATATTTTTAAATTGTCTCTCCCTGATCTATTTTCCAGGTCAGTGATTTTTTCAATGAAATATTTCACATGGCCTTCTATTTTTTTTTCATTTGTTTGAATCTGTGTTATAATATCTTGATTTCTCATAAAGTCATTAGCTTCCAATTGCTCCAATATAATTTTGAAGGGGTTATTCTCTTCAGTGAATTTTTGACATTTCTTTTCCATCTGGAAAATTAGACTTTTTAAAGCATTCTTCTCCTCATTGGCTTTTTGTGTCTCTTTTGCCATTTGAGTTAGTCTATTTTTTAAGGTGTTATTTTCTTCATTGTATTTTTTGGTCTCATTTAGCACGCTGTTAACTCTCTTTTCATGATTTTCTTGCATCATTCTCATTTTTCTTCCCAATTTTTTCTCCACTTGTCTTACTTGATTTTCAAAATCCTTCTTGAGCTCCTTCATGTTCTGTAACCAGTTCATATTTTTCTTGGAGGCTTTAAATGCAGGAGTTCTGACCTTTCTTTCTTCCTCCTGCTCCATCCATGCATGATCTTTCTCGTCCCCCCAAAATTATTCTATTGTCTGTTTATGCTTCCTGTGCTTGCTCATATTGCCATCCAATTACTTGACCCTTGAACTCTTTTTCACGGTAGAACTCTGATTCCAGAATAGTGACAGCTTTGTCCCAAATTCCTGGCATTTTCACAGATGCTGGAGCTATTAGGAGGGTACTGTTTCTACAGTCCCAACAAGTTCTGGTTCACTGGACACACCCCAGTACCACCACCAAACACTGTGATCCAGATCAAAGCAATTTAAAGCAAGTGTGATTACCCTCTTAATGGTCCCTTGGTCCCCCTACAATCAGCAGACCAGGAGTTCCTGAGGCAGCCATGCTGCATAGTCACAGTACCTCCCCCACTTCTCATTCTTGGGGCAGAAGCTGGACCACTGTCTTCCATCCCTCTGTTCCAACAAATTTCCACACTGATCTTTTACTTTGTCTTTGGCATTTGAGACATCTTGAAGCCATCACATCTGCTGGTTCTTCACTCTCCTGAAGTGTGCTCTGACTGTTGCTGGTCAGGGCCACTCTGGGGCTGACACTGTATGGCTCCTGTGGCATTGCACTTGGCTCCCAGTGTGCTGAGATAGACCTTTCCTGTTAGCTTGCTGGCTGTCTTCAGCAGATTTGTTTCTCTCTGTCACTTTGTGGATTCCGTACCTTTAAAATGTGCTTAGCATCATTTTTTACAGGTATTGGAATTATTTGGAGCCAGACACAACACGCATTTTGTGCTTCTACTTCTGTATCTTGGCTCCACCCCACTGTTTTCTAAGAATATCACTAGAAAGCCAATGAAAAATAATCCAAATATTCTCATCCTCAGAGGTTAACAAGGTCTTTCTCTTGTCAAGGATGTTTGGGTTAGAGGTGTAATGTGTTTAATCTTCCTACCTCAGTCTTCCCTAAAACATTCCTTCACAGGGATGTCTCTTTTTTGCCATGATTCTCTTTTCACTGATGGCAGAAATTTGAATGCTTAAATTTGAACTGTTTGCACATCTTATGCTAAGCCCACTGTGTCTCTTAAACTAATATGAATAAACTTCTGCAAATTTACTGTTTGGTCCAATAACTTTTATGAAGTGATAACTTGATTGAGGTTCCCCCCACCGCCAACCCAACCATAGACTAAAAATATTTGATTTTTTGGATTATTTTATATAAATGTGCCAGCCAAGGAATGGGAGATTAGTATCCTGTTAGGTTTCCTTTTTTTTGTTGGCATGGGTTAATTGGATGATTGGTTTATTGCTTCAATTAATCCCTCCTGTTTGCATGATAAGATGTCTTATTATACTCAACCCTATTATAACTGGAGATGATGTAGTTATGTTTCTATAACATATGAAGAGAAACAGTAGTCTTTTTTATCTTTAAACATTATGAATTCTCTTATATGTTCTCTGTACTAGACAAACTGGTCATTTGGAATCACTTGGGCATATACATTAGAAAGCCATGTACTCAAAACCTGTGGTCTCATACATGCAGATGTTTACCTCAGTTATTCATTAAGTAAACTATACATATCTATTGTCTTGTGCAATCTATGTCTCTGTCTTTCTAAAAGGCCATTACAAAGGTCCTATTTAGTGATCTTTAGAATTTATCATGTATCTCTTAAAATGGCAAAGTGATGATGGGACCAATAAAGAAGGTAAATAGTCCAGTTGTTGTACCTCACATTGTGATATGAGAGGCTCATCTCCTTTTTTAAAAACCAAGTTATAAAATGTAACATCTTTGATGGAATTCTTTATTTCTTCATAGTGGAGTGTGTGTGTGTGTGTGTGTGGGTGTGTGGGTGTGTGTGTGTGGGTGTGGGTGTGGGTGTGTGTGTGTTAGGTGTTAAATGATGCTCAGATCTTATAAATATCTATCCATTGAATTCTGAGTCATACTGTTTTGAATTCTTCAGAGACTTCTGTATTCCATGACTTGTAGATATACAATAACAGTAATAGAAAGGGACTATTACCATGTCAGACCTTTGGAGATAGGGAGAAATTTTAGGATCGTTACTACAGCTTTGATATTTCCAAAAGACATTTCAGCCAACTTTCTCTCTTTTGTTTAATTGTGTAACCAAACACAGTGTCTATTTTAAATGCCTATCCAAGGGGTGTATGTGTGCATCTATGGTGCTGTAATCTTACACTTCACTGTCCTGAATACTACCAAAAAAGAAGAAAAATAGTAAGCATCAAATAATATAATTAAATGAAAATTAATTATATTTCAAGGTATATTAAACAACTAATTGTTAATGTTAAAGTAATCTCTGAATGTATGTACAGTTGGATCACCTAATAATTAGTTGGAAGGTAGAAATCAGTATAAAGCAAGAATTTAAAAAAGTATAAAATATATGGCATACAATTAAAATTTTTCCAAACAGTTCATTTTCAACAAAATATGAACGAAAATATTTAATATGAGCATACGAAAGGTCACAGACATTATTTTGAAGGATTGATTCACAGGTTTTTCAAGGAAAGCAAGTTAAAAACCACATGGAAAAATGTCATTCTTTATTAATACCAAAAAAAAGTGACTAAGAAAACATAAGGTATTGACATGTCATCCTACTTTACTATATTGGAATAGTCTATCCTCTTTTGAGTCATAGTAAACTTGGCATTTCTTAGTCTTTATTATTAATTCTTAAATTCTAACATTTTTTACCATCCTTACTTTTTCCTACCTGAAGTTACCCAATGTCAAAATCTAAGTTGATTTCCTTTCATCTTCATAGATTTAAACTATTTAAAAAAATAGTTCCTTTTCATCTTCTCCAACAGATATTAGTATATAAGATGTAATTGTTTTCATGATAGTTTAAAATAAAACTTAATATTGATATGAATCATTTCTTCCTACATTATCTTCTCTTTTTGACTTTTGGTTGAGTCTTCTTTTAAGTACTAATAGCTAAATGAAAGATTTTAGGTAGTCTGTCCTGAAGTTCTTGAAAGATTGTCGTGATGGTAGGTTTCAACATACTCAAAGTAGTTTTAGTGTGACCCTATCCAATGATTTAGTCTCCTTAAATGGGATCTGTATGGTAGTACATATTGAGAGACCCATCATGAATATGATTGTCCATTTAATAATGATATCATGAGACAAAGAAAAATACAAAATCAACCTAAACCTAATGGAAGCTATTGTGGTGCAATGTAAAACCTATGCTATTCACATTTTCCAGATGGAAAAAAAATGAATCTTAAAAGCAAAAAATGAGAGAGAATATCCTTAGTAAAAACTACACACGTAAAAAAATGTCATGAACATCTTGTATAAAATTAATATGGTAAATAATTAATGTTAAATAAAAATTTACCTTAGTCAAAATATTAAAACTGGTTGTTGTTTTTTTTTCAGGATATTCACTCTTTCTATCCTAACCATCAATATTTCCTATTACAGAAATTTTATGATCTAGTCAGCAAGAAGACCATATCACTCACTGTTCAATTAAATCCAGTGGTTTTGTATTGCCTCCAGGATCAAGTATAAAACCATCTTGTTTGGATTTTAAAACCCTCCATAACCTGCACCCATCCTGACTTTCTGACCTTTAGGGCTTACACCACCACCACCATGCCTTGCCTGCCATGTAATCTGCTATCCAGTAAGTCTGGTTGATATTCTTGTATATGACACTCCATCTCTCAACTCTGAATGTTTTCACTGGGTATCTTATAAGTCTTGAACTCTCTCCTTTCTTATCTCCACCTCCAGTTCCCCTAAAAAATCCAACTCTCTTCAAAACTTTTCTCTTAAGGTTAGTTCCTTACCTCTGGTATTTCTGATTAATTATAATCTATTTATCATTTATCTATTTGCATCTATCTCTATATGTCACTATGCATTTATTTATGTATATGTATGTATACATATATAACTATAAAATTATACACATACAAAGTTATTAAATCATTAACTCCCACATTAGATTGTAAATTTCATGGTATTGGGACTGTCTTTTGCCTCTCCTTATATCCTCATTGCTTAGCACATTTATTGTTGTTCAGTCATTTCTAACTCTTTGTGACCCTGTGGACCATATTGTCCATGAGGTTTTATTGACAAATATACTGGAATGGTTTACTATTTACTTCACCAGTAGATTGCAGTAAACCACAGTTAAGTGATTTACCCAGAGACACATAGTACATGTCTGAGGCTACATTTGAAATCAGGTCTTCCTGACTCTAGACCTAGTGTTCTATCCACTGAGACATCTAGCTGCTTCTGCTTAGCATATAATAGGCACTTAATCATTGTTAGGTACGTGACTCACTGTTCAAGCAATGGCAGAGCAAAGACAGAACTTAGAGGTCCTGCCAAGGTCAGTGTTCTTTCCATGAAATCATGTTACCTAAGTACACAATGTAAGCAACTGCCTATTCTGCCATTGTGTGAAACTTGGCCCATGCCTGAATAAAAACATGATTAAGCACCAGCCCTGCATCTGATTGTAGCCACGCATAATCAAATATGGCAAGATGGTGATGGATATAGGTCAGAATTGATAAAGTTATGTGAGTAGTTATTCTACTTGCACATACCTCTTACATTTATATAGGACTTTATAATTTACAAAGCATATGCTCACTTATGTAATCTCATGCAAGGCAATTAGTATTATTCCAAGTCTATTGATGGAGAAATTGAAACTTAGGGAAATTAAATTATTTGCTCAGTCACAGGACATGAAATTGGGAGAAATAACTAATTCACTTTTTTGAGGGTTTAAAAAAAATGATGTAATAGGCTAGAGTAGAATGAAAAGGCAATTGAGATGAAACTTAATAGACACAAAAGTATAATACTATATACTATACTCAAATAATCAAGTCTTCAAGGACATAATGAGAAAATGAAAGTAGAAAAGATTAAATACAGGGAAAAAAACTGGGTTTGAGGAGGAGGTTAAAGAAAGAAAATTTGATATAGCAGCTCCAAAAAAAGCAAAGACTGAATTATTAGTGTCCAGAATAAAGGAGTTCAAGTACGTACTACTCATGAAGCATAATTATTGTGAACATTAATAATAATATCAGAACATCACTTTTTGAAAGAATATTAACAACTTGGAGCACATCATCTAGAGAAAAGGGAACATTATGGTCTCTCAAAGTCATACCACAAAGATTAGCCAAATAACTGGACATGCCTAATATTGAGAAGAAAACCTTTAGTGATAATATATTTATTCTTAAGCATTTGAAAGGGATATCATACATTAGCAAAATACATTCCTTTTGCTGACTCTAAGGTTTCACAATCATGAGCACTGAATAGAATTTCTGTAAGAAATTATTTCAATTTTTTGTGAGGAAAACTGTCAGAATTAGATACGTTCAAAAAAAGTTAGTTGGCAGTCTTTCAGGGAAGCCAGATGACCATTTGTTAAAGATATTACAAGGTGGACTCTTGTTCAGAAATATATTGGGCTGATTGATTTATGAACATTCTTCATAGACTAACTTTCTGTCATTTTAACACAGAACTGGAACTAAAATTCAGGTCTTGTAACTATTGGTTCAGTATTTCTACCACACATCATTATGCTCATTTTATAAATTATTTAGAAGCATAAAAGAAAGGAATGTTTTAGCTTAAGATGTCTCTCTTCACAACTCCTTACCTATAAATCTTTCATCAGCCTATACTCGTTGTTGTCATTGTTCATCCTTCATTTACAAAGAGGACCAATGATATCCCTGGGTGATGTCTAACTTAATCATGAACTGAATTTAAGTAAGTCAGAGTTGCACGATGTTATCATTCTCACTTTCTCTTCCAAAGTCCTCTAAATACAGTGGCATGACAAATGTCAAGATCACTGGCAATTACCCAAGATACAGTGGATGACTTTGGGGGCTTTGATGTCTGACCAAGCTCTAAGGGCTACACAGTGGCTGCTTCAGTCTCCTTCAAACAGATGTAAAAAATTGTTCTCATCTGTCCATTTTGCTGGAGGGAGCATCTTTACATGTTTGAGGTACATATCCCCCGACTCACTAATGGTATTGAGACTTGGTAGTTACCTTCAACTTGGGTTAGTCCATCTGTCAAGATAGTTTTACTGGAATGTGGGAGTTCTGCATGCACTAGCTTCTTGGATAAAAAGATGAGAGTTGAGCAAGAAGTAGACACCAAAGGTGAATGAATACCCCCATAAAGGTCTTGGCAAGCTCTCACAGTAGTGGTAAAAGTCCTCCCTGAACACCTCATGAACCTTTTAAATTAAATTTACAAATTTAATAACTTGAATCTACAACTATAAAGATATTTTTCCTGACTAGGCTCTCTAAATTTTAACATGAAATCTCTAAAAGGTCAAAGAGAGTGAATGTAATTTTGATCACTATCTTTAGTGGGTTTCACATCATTTAAAAAAAATTCCTAAGGAATTTTACTTGCACACTTTCATTTCACTACCACTACTATAGTTGAGGTCCTTATTTCACTCAGCTGAACAAGGACAGTAGTGTGTTTACTATTTTCATTGCCTTTCAAATTCCTCTTTATGTCACTGCCATATTAACCTTCCTAAAGTATCATTTTGATTGTGTCATTCCCCTCATAAGGCTTCAGGAACTCACCACCACTCGATGAATAAAATAAAACTTTTTAACCAGGTTGTTCATGTTTTCTATATGCTGACCACATATTACTTTTTTTCTCTCTCTTTCAATACTGCACTGCAGTCAGACAGGACTATTACCAAATCATCCCTTGTACTTTCTCACATCAATGAGAAAGGGAAGACATAATATTGCCTTTGCCTGGAATACCCTCTCCCTATCTTCTCTCTCTGTCAAAATCCTAGCAATATTTCAAGACCTTGCCCAAATACCAGCTTTTTTTCCATTTCTCACATGGAATTTAGCAAATGCTTCTTCAAACTGGAGAGCTATCATTACCTAAAGGATAGAGAGCTGGTCCCTAAGACAGGAAGACCTTGGTTCAAAGTGTACTTCTGAGGTATATTGGTTTATGACCCTGGGTAAGTCATCTAACCTCTATCTACCAAGGCAGATCAGTACCTGCTATAGTTCTAAGAGATTTAGAGAGTTGTCTTAAAACATTTTCTCATCATTAACTGCCTTTGTAATTTTAAACTCAAAGGTCTAGTCAGTTCTATATTCTCTTTACATCTGTATCTATCTCTGTATCTTTCTCTGATTCTGTCTCTCCATCACTCTGCATGTCTCTTTATCACTTTCTGTGTGAGACACACACATATGCACATACACATACACACATATCTGACTTTATGGAACGTGCATGGGTCTGAAAAAGGAGTTGGCAAATTACAGAACAAGGACCAAATAATTTTTAAATCGTGCTCCTTACATAAATATGTACCAGGTCAGATTTTACCATCAAGCCTGGAGTTTGCCAAGTCTTGCTCTAGATTAATGGAGAATAAATCTGCTTAGAATAGTGGGGAAGGCATTTGTTCTGGAGACAGATGACAGAATTCAAATTCTACCTCCAATGACTTTGGGCATATTATTTTACTCCCATTCCCACCTCTGGGTCTCTTTCTTCTCATTTTCAAAGTGAAAATTTTGAAAGAAATTGCCACTGAGGCACCTGCTACCTCTACTTCTGTTGCCCTGTGACAACAATCTTGGTTCTAAGATTATGTGGTCCTTGACTTCTCACAGTATATGGCATGAAGAAAGGCTCTATAGACCACATATGTATATTAAAATGCAAGGATAAGTTGCTTTTTGGATGGAAACAGAAAGAAGGGGCCCTGGGTGACCAAATGAGCATTGAGGAATATGAACCAGAACATTAATAACAATGTTCTTAAGTGAAAACAAGATCCTCAAGACTATCCAAAGACTACAGCAGTATAAAATAGCCTATGGAATTAGCAGCTGGGAATTGATTGAAGACCCAAGAATAGGAGGAGAAATCTAAACACTCAGCCTTAAGACCCAGGACTTCACTGCAAGACATATGAAGTAGACAGGATGGGGTATGGAATTGGTAACTACTCTTTGATTGAACTCCCATAAGTCAGAGTCAGGGGAAGGAGGAGGAGCATGAGGGAATGGAACATTAGAAAAAGAAACAGCACATACTTGAAATATAACTGTGTTTTTGCTAAGAGCATTAGGATATAAAGCCCTTCTCTTTTCTTTAATGCATTTTAATAAACTTGTTTTATCTTTGTGCCTCCGGTATACTAAGGGGCTTTCAGAGGAGATTATTACTTCAAAAGGAAAGCTAGAAATGTGTCAAATTTGAATTTTCCTTCAATTGAGGCAAAGATTACTTGTATTCCAAAATATTCTAATGACTGGTTCCAGTCTGGGTTAGCCAAGAACTTTGGTTTAAAGCCAAGCATTATATAAGGAAAGAAAAGTCCAAAGTTGAATCTCTGTTTCTGGGTAGTCATATACCACTATTAGACAAAAGCAATCAACAATCATTTATTAGTACTTAGTAGGTCCTTAACAGATACAAAAAAAAAAAAACAAAAGCAAAAGCAGTCCATTCTTTCAAGTAATCTATATTCTAAAGGAGAAATGATATGCATATAAATAGAAATATATAAGATATGCAATGATACAATGTGCTAGAGGCATGTGAACTATTAAGATTATTATTAAGAATGATAATCTCTGTTGAATACTACAATAAAATGATGGATAGAGAAATAGCCTCAGAGTAAAGAATTCTTAAAAAAAAAAAAAACCTGTGTTTTACAATTGATTCTTCGTGCTTCACATTTTTCCCCTTTCACAGACCTCACCTATACTTTTGCACTCATCATTGTGATGAGCCTTACATAGTCCTGAAATCTTCAGAAAGAAATCCTAGATATCTTAATATACTCAGTCATAAAATGTCTGCCCTAGAATCAAGCTACCATGATTGTAGAGTGAGTACACAAATACTCACCCAATATATTTATAAATACTTGAGACCTGATCATCCAAACTGTGCTTTATATTTCGTCTATCTGCCATCAATTTAAATACAATTTGAGATTTTTATTCTTCTCTGTCACTACACGTGATGCCCCTCCCACAATTTGCTCTTTATACTTCTTGATCTGTGAACAATATTCAAACAGTAATATAATTTTCCCCTAGAAAAGCAATGTCAGTAAATTCCTATGAATCTAGCCACTGTCCCTGTGATTTCTTAGACCAAAACACTCTTCAATGGTTTCCATTCTCATGTATATATTGTCTCAACCAAGTCAAATGTAATCATTGAAGTTGAGTTATTACTTTTTATTTGTATGCCCAGTAATTAGTACTAATTTTTAATATTTTAAACATCAAATGAAAGCCTTTAATTCATGTATTTATTCATCCATAGCTACACAACATCTCCAAGGAAATCCAGGATTTTTTTTTTGTTCAGAAAACAGTTCATAATTAAACACTTAATAAAGTCTCAGGAAAATTGCACAATCGTTTTAATGGGTGAGGATAAAAAAAAATTTAGCTATTAAAATGAGACAGAAGGATGTTGCAGAATGGAACAAAGAAAGGAAAGGAAAGGGGAAAATAAGCATGTGGATATTAGAGAAATGTTTCTAGGAAAGATGGAGATGGAAACAATGGACCATCTGCAGCTATCAAAAGGCAAGCAACTTTGGTATGCACTGTGGTGATTCTCCTGTCATTTGATTTTCCAGATGACCCGGGAAGTTCATAACCCACAGTATTCAGTGAGCATGCCAAATACAGAAGCATATAATAACAGATAAACATGAATGCCATCATCCACTCTACAAGACTTCTCATTGATTTACACACAATTATACATACACACATATACACAAACACACACATACACATACACACACACAAACACACATATTTTTACCCTTGCTGTCCCCAATATGTGGAATTCATTCCCTCCCCACTTATGCAATTTGAAGTCTCTGATTGCATTGAAAACTGAACCATTTGACAATCCTCTCTAGAATTTTTTTCCTAATTCTCCTTGCTGCAGTTACCACTTCTACATAGTTACATTTCATCTATTTAATTTATATTTTGTGCACAGTTTTCTTTTATACAATTTAAGTCCTTTTAAGGAAAGGACTGCTACATTTATGTTTCTGTACCCACAGGGCCAGCAAATGGATGAGCTGATTTATTAATTAATTGACACTCAAAAAGGATTCTAAGAACACATTTTTTAAATTAAACAATTTTTTTTATTTTCATTTACATGTGAAAAAAATTAACATTTAAAAAAATTGAGAGGGCAAGTGATTTGATTTAAATTATGTGTGTACACTCACGCAAAACAAATTTTCCTAATATTTGCATTGTGAAAGAAAAAATTGAGGAAATAAGAGGAAATAAAGTTAAAAAATCTTATGCTTTTATCTTTATTAAAATTCCATCAGATCTTTCTTTGTAGGTGGATATAATTTTTTGTCATAGTTCTTTCAGATTTTTATAGAATCACTGTATTCCTATGAATAGTTAAGTCATTCACTGTTGATCATCATACCATATTGCTGTTACTGTGTACAATGTTTTTCTGGTCCTTCTCACTTTACGTTTCAACAATTCATGTAAGTCTTTCCAGATTTTTCTGAATGCATCCTGTTCATGATTTCTCATATCACAATAGTATCTCATCACACTTATATACCACAAATTGTTCAGTCATTCCCAAATTGATGGGCATGCCCTCAATTTCTCATTCTTTGCAGCCATCTAAAGAATCAAAATAAATATTTTTGTACACATATGCAATTTCCTTTTAAAAAAATCTCTTTGACATACAGACTTACTAGAGCTATTGCTGAGCCAAAAGTTACACATAGTTATATAGCAGTTACAAAACCTTTGGGACATAGATCCAATTTTTCTTGATAATTTCTTGACATATGATTTCTAGAGTCTTCTTTTTTAATCATAGCTTTTAGGTAGTTCGGTAATTCTTAAATCTCCTCTCCTCTGTCTATTTTCCAAGACATTTATTTTTCCAATGAGATATTTCAAATTTTCTTCTATTTTTTTCATTCCTTTGTTTTGTTTTATTTTTTCTTGATCTCTTATGCAATCCTTAGCTTCTACTTGACTAATTCTAAGTTGTTAGGAATTATTACTCCAGGAAATTTTTGTGCCTCTTTTTCCATATGATCAATTTTGCTTTTTAAAGAATTTTTCTGTGTAGGGAATTTTTGTGGCTCCTTTACCAAACTGTTTAATCTTGGTTTTTTACATGATTTTTTTACACATCTCTCATTTATTTTTCTAATTTTTCCTCTATATCTTTTATTTGATTTGTTAAAACCTATTAGAGCTCTTGCAAGGCTTCAAATAAATTTTCATATTACTTTGAAGCTTGGCCTATAGTAGAGTGTATTGACTTTCTTGTCTTCTTATGAGTTTTGTTTTGATCTCTGTCACTATACCAACTTTCTTTCGTCATATTCTTTTGTTACTGTTTGCTCAGGTTTTCTAACCCATTTCTTGACTTTTAACTTAATGTTAAAGTTAGACTCTGCTTCTGGGTTGGAGGGGATACTGTTTTAAGTTTCAGGTTTTCCATGTAACTGTTTTCAATGCATGTTTTCATATTTTTTTTAATTTGAGTTATAAATTACCTTCTTCCCTCCTTCCCCAGACCCCTCAGTGAAAAGGCAAGCAATTTGACATCAATTATACATGTGCAGTCAAGAAAAACATATTTCGGTATTTGTCATTATGTGGTTTTTGGCTTTTATGTTGTTGTTGTTGTTTGTTTTTCCATTACTGTTTTGCTTTTTGGAGGGGGAAGGCAAGGCAATTGGGGTAAAGTGACTACCTTAAGGTCACTCAGTTAGTAAGTGTTAAGTGTCTGAGGCCAAATTTGAATTCAGGTCCTCCTCACTCCAGGGACAGTACTCTATGCACTGTGCCACCTAGCTACCCCTCTTTTTCATAATGTGAAAGAACAGAATAAAGTTTTAAAAAAAGGAAATGTAAAAAGTGGCATGCCTCAATCTTCATTCAGACTTCATCACTTCTTTCTCTAGAAGTGGATAACATTTTTCCTCATAAGTCCACATGTTTTTAATTCTACCATGGTGGTAAGATCTAAGGAGAGGTGTTTTCACTGCTCTTTGGTCCTGTGTTCTGATCTGTGAGTATCCACAAGCATTCTTTTCCACCCTGTACCTGTCACCAAGGTCCTAGCTTCTATTAGTGCTGCTCCCTTTCCTGCATCCCTGATCCAGAAAAGAATATGACTAATGAAACAGAGTCCTGCTGCCAGTGCCATTAAAGGTAACCATGTGATTGCTACAGGGGCAGGGTCAAGATGACTATGCAGAAGCAGGAAAACTCCATGAGATCCCCCCATAACCAACTCAAATACCTATAAAATATGACTCTAAACAAATCTTAGAGCTCCAGAACCCACAAAGTGACACAGAAACAAATCTCCCACTGAAGGCAGCCTGGAAGGCAGACAGGAAGGGTTCTTGCAGCACACTAGGAGCACAGCAAAACCCAGAGTGAACCTGTGGTTTTAGCCCCCGGGTCACCTTGACTAGCTGTGGCTTCAACATTTGGGAGAGTAGATCACCAGCAGCTGATGGATTCCAGAATTATCAACCCATAAATGCCAAAGACAAAGAGAAATGTCATTGGAACTCAGCTGAATTTGGTGGGGATGGAGGAGGGGTCTGGCCCTCTAACTCCAGAGCTGGGACTGTGGAGCTGCCTCCACATGTCTACTTTAGAGCTCCCGGCTTGCAGATAACAGGCGGGCCAAGATACCATTCAGAGGATAAGTGCTCTGCCTTAACCTGCCTGGATCAGGATCATGGACTTGGGTCTTGGTCCTGAAGTGTGTGACCAGTGAGCCAAAGCTGGTGGGGTCTGTAAAGATGGCAGGCTCCAAATAGTTCCAGCAGCTATGAAAACCCCAGTGATTTGGGACAAAGCTCTCCTCCCTGGAAGCAGAGTTCTACCACGGCAAAGAACTCAAAAGTCAAGTTAATTGACTGACAACATGAGCAAGCAAGGGAAATAAAACAAGTACAGCAATCCAAGTGTAGATTCTTTTTTAGGGAAAAAAAAGGATCAAAGCATGGAATGAGAGGAAGACAAACCCTGTCAAAATACCTGTACCAAAAGCTTCCAAGAAAAATATAAACTGGTTACAAGCCATAGAGGAGTTTAGAAAGGATTTTGAAAACCAAATAAGAGAAGTGGTGGAAAAATTGGGAAGAGAAATGAGAATGATGAAAGAAAATCATGAAAAGAGAGTCAACAACCTAACTGAAAAAAACAGCACCTTAAAAAATAGACTAACTCAAATGGCAAAAGAGGTGCAAAAAGCCAATGAGGAGAAGAATGCCTTAAAAAGTCAAATTTGCCAGAAGGAAAAAGAATCTCAAAAGCTTTCCAAAGAGAATAATTGCTTCAGAATTAGATTGGAGGATATGCAAGTGAATGACTTCATGAGAAATCAAGATACTATTAAACAGATTTAAAAAAACAAAAAATAGAAGACAACATGAAATATCTCATTGAAAAAACACTGACCTGGAATATAGATAAAGGAGAGAGAATTTCAAAATTATTAGACTACCTGAAGGCCATGATTAAAAAAAAAACTTGAAATTATCCTTCAAGAAATTCTCAAGGAAAATTTCCCTGATATTTTAGAACCTGAGGGCAAAATGGAACTTGAAAGAATTCACTGATCACTTCTTGAAAAAAATCCCCAAAAAGAAAACTCCCAGGAATGTTATAGTCAGGTTCCAGAGTTCACAGATCAAGGAGAAAATATTACAAGCTGCCAAGAAGAAACAATTTGAATATTGTGGAAACAATAGAAGGATAACCCAGGACCTAGCAGCTTCTAAATTAATAGATTGAAGGGGCTGGAATATAATATTCCAGAGATCAAAGGAGCTGGGATTAAAACCAAGAATCACCTACCCAGCAAAATTGAGTATAATGTTTCAGGGTCATTCAATGAGTGGGCCACTTTCAATCACTCTTGCTGAAAAAACCAGAGCTGAATAGAAAGTTTGACATTCAAATACAAGAAGCATGAGAAGGCAAATAGAGAAAAGAAATCAGAAGGAATTTATCAAATTTGGTCTATTTACATGCCTCCATGGAAAAACCATAATTGTAACTTAAGAAACTTTTCTCAGGATGAGGATAGTTGAAGGGAATATAAATGTGTATATATGTGTACATGTACATATATATATGTGTGTATGTATACATATATGTTTGTATGTATGTGTATGTGTGTGTATATATGTATGTATATATACATACACATATGTCTATATAGGATGCTATATATATGTATGAATTCATATGTGAGTGTGTGTATTTATTTGTGTACAGATATACATAGACAGACGGCACAGGATTAATTGAACTGGAAGGGATGATATTTAAAAGGTGAAATTGAGAGGTGGGAGAGGAGTATTACGAGAGGAGACAGGGAGAGACAGAATGGGGTTAATTATCTCATATAGAAGAGGCAAGGAATAACTGCTGCAATGGAGGGGAAAAACAGGAAGGCAAAAGGGAATGGGTCAACCTTACTCTCATAGAATTTGGCTTAGGGAGGAAATGACATACACTTTAAATTGGGTATCTTGCCCTACAGGAGAGTAGGGGGAAAGGGGATGGGGGAGGGATGATGGAGAGGAGGGTAGGTTGAGGGGGGGAAGGTTGTTAGAGGCACACACTTTTGTAAAGGGACAGGGACAAAGCAGAGAATAGAACAAAGTGGGGTTGGGATAGAATGGAGGGAAATATAGTCAATCTTTCACAATATATCCATCATGGAGGTGTTTTGTGTAACTACACATGTACAGCCTGCATTGAATGCTTGTCTTCCCAGTGGGGATGGGTGATGAGGGAGGAAGGGAAAGAATCTAGTATTTAAAGTTTTAAAATCAAATGTTTTATATATATATATATATATATATATATATATATATATATATATATATATATACATACATACATACATATATATAAAAATCATTATGATTATTATGATTATTATTATTTATGTGCAACTGTTAAATAAGATATACAGGCACTGGGGTAGGGAGATCCATCTTGCCCTACCAAAAAGTCAGATGAATGAGGGGGGAGGAGATAGAAGAGAGCAGATTGGGTGACAGCTTATTCAATGGTATCGCCCTTTTAGGGTGGTGAGTAGGGGAAAGACAGGCTGAACATTTGTAACTCACAATCTTATGGAAATGTATGATGTAAACTAAAAATAACAAAATTAATTAAAAATAAACATAACCATGTAATCTCCTTTTGACCAGTTTTCTAACCTTTTTCTCCATCTTGACTGAGACTTCTGGAAGCCACTGCTGCTAATTCAGTCACACCCTAAGGCCTGTGCTAGATTGCATTCTACTCTCATCCCAGTGAGATAGAACTTTCCTGCCATTTTCTTACATTTTCTCTGGATATTAAATTATTTTAGCCCATCCTTTTGGTGATTCAGCTGCTCCAGAATTCATTTTGAAGCATTATTTTAATGTTATTTGGTGAGGAATTTGGGGAAGGTCATGCAATTCCCAAGCATTATTTGACCATTTTTGTTATGGGTCAAGAAAATATTACTTTCAACACATACTTTATGAGTTGACTATCATTCTATAGTTGGGTTTTAGAGTGGCTGTACATCCTTAAAGTCATACACACACACACACACACACACACACACACACACACACACACACAAAGAAGCAATGAAGAATTTATTTCCTTCTCTATCATTACATTCCATTCAGTCACCTAATATAAATCTCAGTAAGTTATAATATTCAGTAAGAATGATATATCTGACAATCCATCTAGAACTACATGCACTATATACACTGTATCATTTCTATTTTCTTCTAAAGCATAAATCTGGCCTTAGGCCATTTCTGTGCAACTGAATAGAATATGACATAACTGTTGTGATTTGTTAAGTCTTGTCTGTGCAACTGTTCAAGTAATGGGTATCTTAATGAATTACAGCAAATGAACTGACCAATCTCACTGTCACTCATTTACTGTTGCCATGACCTCAGTCTAAGATATAGATAGCTTCTGCCTATTGTTTACCAAGAATGACTAAAACAATTGCAGATAGCTCTCCTGTTAATTCCTTAATGGACCAGTGCACTTATCGCATCTCTTCACTAAAGGAATTACTCAAACTGCTGGGATATCATATTTTGATTGATAGTAATTGCTACCATATGCTTCCAATCATCTAATTAGAAATTGCTACCACCTATATATCAATTCATACAAATATATGAGCACACACACATGCATATACACATACACATATATTGCATTCAAAACCATCATGGAATTTGCATGTTAGTCTTTGTTTTCTTTGAAAAAACTATTTTTGAATTAGCATTCATTTATAGAAGAATTTCAACATCAATTAATAAAGATAGAAGTCTTTAGGGTAAGTTGCAAAATAGTTAATGTATATCTTTGGCCAAAGTAATACAAATTACACACATGCAAACTCTTGACATATTTCAACTTTAGGAATAATCAAGTCATTAACTTAAGTTTTAGGCTATAAACTATTCTAAATCACTTTTGTCCTGAAGGATCTGTCATATAAGGGAGTTCTCAGTGGAGTTTTATTATTTCTTACTTATTCATATATTCAGTAGTTAATCCATCTATTCATTCAAAAAATATTTATTGAGGTGTCCTAATGGGCAAGAAGATGGGCACTAGATGTCATATGAGACTTACATTAAAGATCTGAGGATATGAAGTTTTGAAAAATAAAGGGTTTGGGACATTATAAGTATTTTTAAGCATCTGGAAAGATAACATGAGTGAGAGGGATTTTATACTTGTCCTACATGGTCTCAGAGGGCATAAGCTTTGAAGAAAGGAATAGAAATTGTGTGGAGACAATTTTAGTCATAAAAGGTGAGGGCAGGGAGAAAGAATTTCTAACAATTTAATCTGGCAGATTAAATTGGGTTATCTAGGGAAGTGATAGGTTATGCCTCACTGGTGGTCTTTAAGCAAGGGCAGAATGCCCATTTATTTATATTACTTTCAGATTTTAAGATGGTCAATAATATTCCTTCCCAGTAAAGATTTCTGACTTCTGTAAGTCTAGGAACTGAAAGCAAAGCTTACAGGTAGTCTTGTCCAATGATCAGAACTAAAAACAAATTAGATACTGGGTTTGGTGGCATAAAAATGAAACAGTGTCTCAAGAAAGCATTTTTTGGATAATAAGTACGGCTCCCAATTACTCAGGACTTGCACATGACATCTCCTTTTTGAGTTTTCTCTACTTGTATGCAAATACCGTATGGCACTTCAAAGGCCAATACAACATATTCTTTAGAAACTGCTGACCCTTACCAGTACCTTTGTGATAACAAACACATATCAGGTAGCTATTAATAAAAGTAAGTTTCTCATTTATAATAGTTTCTTTCAAGAAAACATAATTCCACCTTCCTCAAAAAAGCTAATCAACTTACTGATTTAATGATGGATTTTATACACCTGTAAAGCCAAGCACGAGCAGCTTTCCAGAGGTCACATGGTATAGTGAACTCTCTATTAATTCATCAGTAAACTAAAACAAAACATTAATAGAAACCAAAGTACTGAATTCACAATGATATAACATCGCAACTTACTACTAAAGTGGCCACATAGTTTTAAACAAAAAGATATCATTCAGTAATTACTTAACTCAACCATCCTTAAGGAGCAATCATCATTAAGGGATACAAAGTAGAAAAGTCTCCCACCCCTAGATCACAGTAAATCATGATCTTGTCAGCCAGTACTACATAACCAAGGAAAGATCCTTTCATTTGGCTGGAGGAATCAAATTCCATGGTTCCTCTTCCATATTCCCAACTCTTGCCTGAATTCACCCAACTGTCAACTGAATTCACTGGTAGGCAGCTCTCATCTCCTGGTCCATCTCCTGCTCCATCTCCTGCTCCAGCTCCTCATCTACTTCCCCTTCCATATTGATGGTCACAGTGACCACTCCACCTCAAGCCCTTCACAGTTTCTGTTTCTGGGAAGAAAAAGCTTAACAGAGCCACATCAAAGTTCATGCACATTGCCGGCTTTATCATCAATTCAATTTCTGCTGTGAAATCAACACACCTCCATACACAGGGTCTGAGAAATTAACACACATCATCAGTAGTGTCCTAGGACCTCTAAAACATCATTAAAACCCTCATCCAGCACTTTTGTAAACAGACAACAAGAAAGTCTTTTTTTCAGGGCTTCTGAATCGGCAGTAAGGTTCCATGACTTCTGTAACATTAGCAATATCCTCCATCAACACACAGGTCTGACAAAGTAACATTACCACACAGGAAAAAAAAAATGCTGGCACTACAGCCATACTTCCTCCCAGTTCTGCTCAGTCCCAGCTATATTCAAACTTTATATGATATCAACTCTTCCCTGTTTCACTCACCTCTTATTCCCTTCCTGTTCCAGTCATTGGCAAGTCCCTCACACCGTGGGATTGACAGGTTGTGTTTCTAACAAAGACTTGGTATAATCAGGGCAAGGCTCAAAGACACTTGAACTGAAACAAAGTGCTAAATATCTGAATAGCTGAAACAAGAAGCAAAATACTCTGTTGCTTGCCATTATATCTATATTTGAAAATGTTTTTTGAAATTGAGTATTTGCCTATTTGTACCCTGGGAATATGATCTTTCTGTCTAGGATCATTTTAACATGACCTCATTTCCATTTTGCTTTCTGAATGGATATTTGTCTTTGTTTTTGTTATTTGGAGCGATGGAACAGGAGATGAAAAAGTGCAATGTAGACCTCATAGGAATGGAAAGCTACGTCCTCAAATGATACCACCTTATTTTAAATCTAAGTTAGATTTTTTTAAATCACTTCTTGTGAAAATCATGATAACATGGTAGAACTCCCCTGTGACAGGAATCCCAAATAGGCAGAAATATTCTTTCATTTTTTTCATTTTCACAGGTTCAATATATCCTCTAAACACCTATAAAAATGATTTTCCTAAAGTGGACATCTCACCATATCACTTTTGATGTTGTTCTTCATTAGTTTCAGTCATGTCTGAATTTTTGTGATCCATTTGGAATTTTCTTGGTAAAGATATATGAGTAGTTTGCCATTTCCTTCTCCACTTCATTTTGCTAATCAATAAACTAAGGCAAACAGGGTTAAGTGACTTGCCCAGAGTCACACATTTATTAAGTGTCTGAATCTGGATTTGAATTCAGGTCCTCCTTACTCTAGGGCCTGTGGCTCTTTCCACTATACCACTTAGCTACCCAGTGTTATTATGACACTTACCAAATGTTAAATGCCTGTTCTGCCCTGTTTTCTCTATGATTAAATATTATTTCCTTTGCTTGGCATTTAACACTCTGAGAAAAATCTTACCCTTGCTAAGTTTCTCTCCCTCTTACATATAATATTGTCTTGCACACTCTCTTAGGTTTTTTTTTTTTGCTTTTATTTACCATTTTCACCTACATGCTGTTCTTCAAGCATGATGATACATAAGTTCTCTCTCTGTTTTGGCACTGAATATCCACTTTTCTTGTAATTCTCTCTCTCTCTTCCACTACAACTATGGTAATCAAGTGTTTTCTTCATGATTTAGCACAAGGGACACCTTTTGTAGGATACATATCCTGCTTTCCCCATCTATTAGTGTATTGCTTTCTAAAATTACCTTCTGTCTACTTTGCATTCATTTTGAATACACTTGCATGTATTTTTGTACCCTTCTTTAAATTACTAATTTTGTGAAGGCAGGGGCTCCTAGCCATATACAAGTACCTAAGTAGTATAAATCAACAAGTTGTGTGTATATATATATATATATATATATATATATATATATATATATATATATGTGTATGTATGTATGTATACATATATATATACACACATACATATATACTCACACATATACCTTTATATTTACATGTAGTAACATTAAATATCAACCAACAGAAATAAATGTGTATATTTATATGTATGTGTAAACATATATATAGAAATATAAAATATGAACATATCACCCTAAATAGAAATAACCCCTTGAAAAATGTTTGTGTATATTTGTATGTATGTACGCATGTGTATATAGCCTCCTTACCACTCACCCCTAAGTAGAAGCTGAACTTTTTGAGAGTAGTGAATGGTTTAATTTTTGTCCTTGTACTAATAGTTAACTTACTAAATGTTTTTAATTGAATTAAAATGTTCTATCTTCTGAACCAAAATCTATTTTTTTTAATTTTACTGTTTGTTTATATTTTGTTGCTCTCTATATTTTTTCTGTTTACATAGCAGGTAAGAAAAAAGACAGCATCAATATATTAGGGACTATAAAATCAAATGATGACATCTATAATATGCCTTGAGCCTTAGCATGGAGTTTATACACATTGCTTTATGCTATTGATTCAACAAATATTTATTGAGCAATTGTAGTATAATAAATTGTGCTTGAGAAGATATAAAGTTTAGGTTACACTCAAACTTTGCTCTCTTGAAGTAACTATTTGACTAAAGAATAAAGTACGTACTCATTTGATATATGGGTGATATTGTTAATTTATTGATTTACTTAGTTGTCATACTGTAAATGGGAGAGGAGAAAGAAATTGGTTTTTTTTTAAAGGAATTTGGCCCATATTTTCATCTTCCAAGAGGAATAATATGATCAGATTTCTGTAGAAGATTGGACATCTGATAGTCATCATAAAATGTTTCCCTAATATGCTTAGGACCCAAAGTGGTAGCTGATTGGAAACTTGAATGTTTATGATAAGCTTAGCCATTTGCTTGCTTCCTTTCAAATCAAATTGTCATTGATCCAAGGGTTTATGTTAAGTATTCTTCAGCAATCAATGTTGGGACATTCACATAAGATGCAAGTGAGGTATTTATAAAACCCAAAAGTGGCTTGAAAAGAAAAAAAGATCAAGGAGAGATCAAATACACACATAGACCATGACTTACTTAAATAATGCATGGGGTAGGGTGCTTAGAGAAATGACATATTAGGAAAAGTCATGGGGCTGCCAAAGACTCATTGGCAGGAAATGACTAATAAGTTATGCCTTATCTGGGAGTTAATTTCTATTCTAGATGAAATAAAGTTGTTTTGCAACTTCCAGTATTTCCCTCCTAAATCAGTATAATATTAATGGGAGCTGAAGATCTTCCCCTTTCATTATTAGGTCTCACATGGAGCCCAACATGAGAAGCTTGATTAGGCAAGGCTTGTTTTACAGGAAGAACCACACCATTTGTTACTTGTTATTAGGCAGTAGGTCATGAGGATTTTAACGCACTCTGGTTCTGAAGGAGGGTATATATACTCTGAAGTGAAGTGTTCCTTTGGGCTTCAGTCACTGGAAGAGAGTTCCTGTGATTTGGTCAGACACAGTTGCTAAGGAGCCCCTGGGCTCTGAAAACCCAGATGTTGCTGCTTCTCTCTCATAACTATGTATGTATAGCTTTGGTCAGAAAGTTAGCAGCCCTGTTTGTTGATTTGTCTTATTTTCTCTGTCTGTATTTCTTCTGCTTGTAATTACTGTTTGTATTTTCTCTGAAGTTCAAGGTGCTGACATTTTACCCCTGAACTAAATAAATGATAGAGATAAATAAATATAGAAATAGAAATACATAGATATATAGATATATGTCTATATATCTGCATCTATACACATATTTATATAATATATGTAATTAAAGTAATATTGTTGACCCCTTTAAAGTTGCTTCCCTTTAGAAAGCAGATCAAAGAACCTGTGCTAGCAGTCATCCTGGTTATACTAAGAGTGCTTGTTGTTATAGTCAGTAAGATTTTATGTTTGGAAAAATCTTTGAGTTCTTATGATCTTATGATCATAACTTTAAATTATTGATTGATTTAAAGTACTTTTCATGATATAGGGCTGAATGTCTTCTGGCTAATATTTCTTGTTAACACATGTCCTTAGAGATATATGCAGTTGTGTGGACTATGACATTTGATAATTATCTCTTCCTGACATGTTCAGAATCATGACATACTGTACTCTCTTGGTCCCTATACTGAGCTTATGTGCTGAAAGAGAAATCTTGAGGGGGGAAAACACTGAGTACAGACAGGATTTTTATAGACATAATCAGAAGTCGAATGGCTGAGGCAATGACATACAATGCACTGGAGTATATCTGCACATATCTTTAACCCTTGTTGAAAATTGGATCATTTTTCTGTGCTTTTGATGTTAGTGACATACTCTAGCTCTCTTACAGTAGGACAAAACATAGATTTTCTGTTAATGTCAACTGGAATTGTGTTTTCTTAAAACTGATCTCTACAGCACGAATACATGGTCCAAAAATAACACCAAGTTAAAGGTACATCACTTCACTTTGCATTGACCATTTTGAAATTAATGTATTTTATTTGCACATGGTTATACAAATAAATTGTCTCAAGTTATCATTAGCAAAAGTAGCTAAATTTCCTTTCCACTCCAGAATATATTATAGTATTTTTTTTCCCTGAAAGTTAAGTTCTGTCTCAAAGAAAGGAGATTCTCCTAAAAATATTTGACAGATTGATGATGATTATATGTTGAACCAAATCTAGAAATAGAAATTAAATTAAATTAAATCAAAAGTTTTATACTTTGGTTCAAAAAATAACTTTAAATTAACTACATATATGTGATTAAAATCAGTTCATCTGAAAAATATTTGAGTGCATTAGTGAGTGAATGAATGACAATTGTTAAGTACATGTTTAGTGTTAAACAGTATATTGTGTACCTGAGATACAAATAAAAAGGTGAGATAATCCAAGTCTTCAAAGAGGAAATACATATTGGAGAATCATGATAAGGGAAACAAAGTTAGCATTTTGGAATTGCACATTGCTAATGGAATGGTGAGTTGATCTGTGAGGGAATCAATTCATAGCCTCCTTTGGTTGAAGCAATGATTTGACTAAAGTTCCTAGACCAAGAGGTATAAAGCAGGGGAAGCGGAGACCGAGTAGTCACAGGACATTGGGTTAGAGGGTAATATGGTCTGCATGGATGACTGGATCTGCAAGGAAGACAGTGTGTTGGAAGTTCAAAGTATGTACTGTGACAAGGCATTCAAGAAAGATAATTCAATCTCAGTTTGCATTCAGAGATACATTTAGGTGAGAACTAGGCCATCAGTCAACCAAACGGTCAAGCCAAATTTGAGAAGATCTTCATCGGTGCCAGGATATGCAAAAGCTAAACAAAACAAAACAAAAACAGTCCCTGTCCTTAAGTATCTCATACTCAAATGGAGGAGATAAATGTGAAAAATAACTAGTTACAGATACAATGTATATAGATTATGTTGAGGGTAATTTCAGAGAAGGAAGTAATATCTAATAAACTCTGTATGCTTTGGTTAGACCTCTTTCATACTATATAGTATTTAATTTGGATACTACATTTTAGGAAAGACATAGATGATCAGGAAAGCATCAGAGATCAAACAGATGAATGAAGATCATGGGTGTCATGTCACATGATTTAATCAAACGAATTTGAGATGTTTAACTTGCAGAAAACTTACAGGACACAAGATAGATGTCTTTAAATATCTAAAGAAAGTGGAATTGTTCTGCTTAGCCACCAAATTCAAAATTTAATTGTCTTCTGTTCCTTTCCATGGGTGGGTTTTTAGACATATCTCCTTTGAAGGCAGTACTTCTCATCAAAGATATAACTCTGTGGGGAAGGGGAAGGTTGATGCAATCATCACAATGTTAGAAAAAACAAGTTTAAAAGCTGCAGGAACTAACTTTAGGGAATACCTCTTTCTTCTGAATCCTTTCAAGGACATCAGCTATGATAATTTAAAAAAAAACATAGTGAGCATATGTCTTCCTGTTTTATGCTTTAACATAGATTAGTGGAGAATTTTCAGTTAAAGTTATCTCTGTGGTAGAAATGTTCATATTATTTTCTTGTTTTCTTAATGCATCCATGGAAGATAGATTTTGAGGTAATTGTAGTTTTGTCTTTCTATGATCTCTCTAGACATGTAGAGGGACCTTCAATATAAGTTCATGATTAAATCTAGACTTTTTTGGTCTTTTTCTCTTTCCCAGGTATGTAAGTCTCATTGTATGCCAAATTCACACCCTGAACTCAGTGAATGAATGAAAATTAGCCTGTCTTCATCTGGATACAAAATGTATATAATAGTACAGATAGCAAATGAATAAAATTTTAAAAGAACAGGGAACTTCTGAAAGTTAGTAATCTCCATTTCTCAAACAGAAGTAAAGCAGGGAAAGGTGAAGAATTGAAGAGCAGATTAAATTCGTTGGGTTTTAGTAGATGCGACAATCATATAAAATGTGTAAATACATGTAAAGAGGAGAAAAGCTGTTCTTTTTACTTCTTATGCCTTAATGGTTTACTTAGAAAATCCTACACAATAAAAGGACATTTAATACCATTAGCAAATTTGCAGATAACAAATGGAATCCATAAATATCAATAATATCTCTATAAAACAGCAAAAAAAAGTCCAAAAATTATAACAGAAAGGGAAGTCTCATTCAGAAAAAAACTACTTATTTCATTAGTTATTTTTTGAGGGGTAGAGGAATCAAACTATTCAAGCACACTCAGCATGTGTATTCCCTTATAAAATTCTACCAGCAGAAATTAAGACTGAGACATTTTTACTTCTCATAGATGAGCCAGTCAAATATAAAAATAATGAAGATAATGTCAAAGGTAATTTACTGATTTAATATGATACCAAATCAAACTGGTAATGAGATACATTACAGAGCCCGATAAAATAATTTTAAAAAAATAATTTGATGAAAAAATATCAAAGAAAATGAGGAAAAAGTTAGGAATGAAGGAGAAATAGTTCTCCAATTATCAAATTATATTATAGAACAGAAGTCATCAAAAGATTGAATACTGGTTAAAATAAAGAAGCAACTCAATTGAAGATTAGATAAGAGATAATCAGAAAATAACCTGATGAATACCAAAATGTCTCTGTCTCCTATTGCTGACCGAACAGGAAGGGCTTGGCTGAGACAGGAAGCCAGTGTGTGTGTGTGTGTGTGTGTGTGTGTGTGTGTGTGTGTGTGTGTGTGTATGAGAAGAGTTGCAGAGACAGAGAATCAGAATGAAGAATTTTTACTCCTGGTGGAGAAAGCAGACTTGTTCCAGAATCTGCGTGAGCTGGGTTGCTACTGGACTGAGAATTTAGTTATAGTTTTCTATGAGACTAGAATCTGCTGAAGGCTGAAGTGGCTGTTGCCTACTGGGTGGTCAATGTGGCTGTTGCCTCCTGGAAGGCCAAAGCAGCTGCTGCCTCCTGGATGGCTAACATTTCTTCTGGATCCTAGGGCCAGCTGAACTGCTGGAGGACTGAAGAAGCATGACCAGGATAAGACTTTGTTTGTGGCTTGGTTGATCCTTGAGTTCCCAGCAACAGAAGTTGTGTAAGTTTTGAGATGTGCTGGACCTTGTGAACTTCAGTGTGTACCAAGAACTGCCCAGAGTACTGGAAGAGAACCTGGAAGATGTCTGCCTCTGAATCTAGGTGACTTTTTGGTGGATTCAGATAGGAGCTGGGATGAAAAAAGGGCCTCTCTTTGGATATTGAATGTGTAATGAAATTGAAGTTTACTAGACACAAAGGGGTGGAGGGTTTGTGTAATTTTCTAATGATTTTATTTAGTGATTAATGACATTTAGTAATTGTGAATCTGGATAAGTGACTGATTAAGTTAACTTATGATTGCCTCATGAGTGCAAGACTGACTTGTATTGTGAAATGATTGAATGATTAAGTAAGGAGGGTTTCTCCCTTAGAGAAACCAGATGATTATTCTTTAGTTCTTTGTCCTAAATACTGTGGCCACTTTGGTGAAGTCTTTGTGGCCATTCTAATGTTAAGCTGTTGTGAACACTATATTGTGATTTTTCTGTGATAAGATGTAATGTTGTGAATATTATACTGTACCTTGATTTTCTGAGAAAGTTTGCCTTGATTTGTTATGGAATAAATGGAGTGTTCACTATACTGTGTAATCAGAACCTTAAAAGCTGTTCACAGTAGCATTCTTTTGGGAAGCTGCTTGTGTATGGCATTACACCAGGGAAGAAGAGAAAGAATCTGAAATTCAAAGTTTTAAAATAAAATATTTTTTAAAAATATTTAATATTATTGTTGTTGTTATTATTATTATTGTTACATGAAACTGGGAAATAAGGTATACCAGCACTAGGGCATGGAGATCCAGCTTGCCCTACCTGAAAGTTATTGAGGGTATGGGGGAGGATGTAGGAGGAGCAGATTGGTAGTGGGAGTATTCAATGGGATTGCTGTTTTGGGGTGATAGGTAAGGGAAAGATGGGGAAAACATGTGTAACTCATAATCTTTGTGGAAATAAATTTTGTAAACTAAAAATAAACATAAAATTTAATTTAAAAAAATCTTATCCCATTATCTACAATAAATACAAAATAAATACTCAACTTCAATATTAAAAGCCATAATGTTCAAAAAGTTAGAAGCAGATCAGATCACATATACTTCATAGCTATGGGTACAATTTTGTTTTTCGCTCTTTCCTTCATAAATATCTCTGTTTTTATTCAAAGATGTTATCCAGCACTGCTGTTTTAAGCAAGAAAGCTTGAAAGTACCCTAATTTAATAATGATTATTTTTTTTCTTACTGAAGGATTGCATTATATTTTGCATGACAAGAATAATAGGAATATTAATGTGTATTATTCATGAAATTCATCATCATGCTTGTTTTATCAGTCTAGAAATAACTCATCACAGTTAGATTGTTTGCAAATATTTCATCAAATAAAGATAATATTTGATCAAGTAGAGGTTTTTTTTTTGTAAAGCTCTTAGTATTGTTCCTGACACATAGTAAGCATGTTGTTTGTTTTTGATGATTATCATTACCCTCAGTTATACCTGTCCTGTTCAGTGAGGGGCTAGGGAGTAAAGCAAAAGCTCTACTCATAGCGCCCATGTAAACAGGTCTTCGAAATCCAGCTTTCTTTATTTCCCAATAGCTGCAGTGTTTGGATTTGGTTGCACTGTCATCATGGCCCCATACTGGATGTCTTCCCTGTGTGCATGCCTACCCCAGTCCCACTGCCCTTAAGCTTTATTTTGTAAGTTATCTTTTCATGTTAGGTTATATCCCCCACCCCCATTAGATTATAATCTCCTTGAAGGGAATATATTTGGTTCTTATTTGTATTCCTGTAGCTTAACATAATGCCTGGTACATAGTAGGCACTTGATAAATGCTTCTTGTATTTATTTATATTTTAATTTAATGTAATTACATTTGAGCACAATAAATGGTAATCCTGGAGGTGAGGGGAGTTCAGTAGATAACATGGACAATTGTGGGTATTTTATTTAATGCATTTTTTTCTGAAATGCAAGCTGAATATTATTCCTAATGAAGCTTTGTATGCCTGTTAGTTATATTTCCTTTGAAAGACAGCACATTTAACCATTGTCCATCAAAATTTCATATGCAGTTACACTTGCAAATATGTAAATTTATTCATAATAAACACAATTACATAAGATTTGAAAGCACAGTCTGTGTCATTTGAGGGTTAAGCAATCTTTAATTAGTAATGCTGTTGGAAAGCTCTAGTAGTTTTTACAGAAAGACTTTCCTTCTTGATTCCTTTTTCCAGGCACTCACATCTTTCTTGAAATACTACCCTTTGGATCACAATTTCTTATGATTGTACTCAGCTACAAAGTACAAGTTTTAGAAAGGTTAAAAAAAATTCCATTAAGCCATTTTAAGTTATCTAAGGATGAACTTTAAGAAATTGTTCAGACACTTATGATACACTCAACTAGTTGAAAAGTAGTTTTGTTTTTAAAGTTCACACTTGGCATGCATTTAGTCTTTACTGGAGAATTGGTTCTAGGACTCTCATAGGACAAAGTACAATGAAATTGAATTCTCTGAACACTGAACACTGAATTCTCTACCACCACAATGTTAGAGGACTAAATAGTGTCAACATATGGCAGAAGAAGGATGAGTTCTTTGTTTATGGCAGTTAAATGTTCTTATGTCATTTTGTCTCATGTATTTGCAGTCTCCCTTTTAGTCCTCTGCTTGTCAGTTTGAATTCTAATTATGGACATAACATTGTAAAATAAAAGGGACATAATATTTCTAAAGATAAATCGATATATTTAGTTGTACCCTGCAAAACTGGGAGCATTTCTTGTTGTTGTAACTGTCTACGTATTGCTTGCTGCTTACTACTGCTTGAATTATCTAAAATATATAATGGTCTTACTTTTCAATAATTTGATTGAGGTAGCCTCCGGAGAGAAAGACATGACCCTGAGGACTGAGGAACAATTACAGAGATGAGAGAGAGAGACAGAGACAGAGACAGAGACAGAGACAAAGACAGAGAAAGAGAGAGATAAAGGAAGGGAAAAGGAGAGGATAGAAGGAGGCAGAAAGGGAGAGAAAGAAAGAAGGAAGGAAAGGGAGAGATTGTCTACATTGTTGAGGTAATAGGTATCATTTAATTATATAGTAATCCAAATTGCATTTACATTTTGAGAAATGTAGTATGATATGTCTTAGTAATATGTAATAAGAATCATCCCAAAACCAAGTTTGAAAAAAAAATGTATAAATTAATATAATCCCAAACCATAGTGTATTTTAAACTAATCAAAATTCCCCTAGAACTCAGGAAAAAAATAATAAGCTAAGTTGTACTAAAACCAAAATTATAGTATATATAGTCCAAAAGTGATTCTTTATAATAGGCTGCAAAATGAACAATTTTAAAATTCATATTGAGGACCTGGCTTAAAATAGACTCAATTTAGTAAGATACTTTAAAACTATTAAACATATCTCCCCTTAAACTACCTACCTTTACTTTTAAAAGAGATACATACAACTTTTTTTTTGGGGGGGGGGGGGCATTCAAAGTAAAAAACATCTAAATATAAGGAAATCACCTGCTTGCTGTGTAGTCAATTTTTTTTTCAATTTTATCCACCAACTCTACTAAGATTCTTCTTGAAATTTGGCTAGTAAAATTTTCATCTTTTTTGATAGGGAAGTGAATAGGGAGCATAAAGTTAAATCCTAAGTGAGAGAAAGATCTATTTTGGGACAGGGTAGATGAAAAAACAACTCTATAAGCCCTGGTGTCTTGATAAAGGGAAATAATCATGTACATTAACTTCTGAGATGTCTGAGGGATGGGAAAGTATAAGAGGTGAAGAGATGCTCATTTAAATTACTCAGTGAGATACTATAGAGGGAAAAAAAGAAAAAGGCCAAGTGCAGCAAACTGACAGCCACACACTATTAGTGGAGGATGACTTGGATAAAAACCTAGAAAGGAGGTGCGGCTAGGTGGCACAGTGAATGGAGCACTGGCCCTGGAGTCAGGAGGACCTCAGTCCAAATCCAGCCTCAGACACTTAACACAAAAACTAGCTGTGTGACCTTGGGCAAGTCACTTAACCCCAATTGCCCTACCTTCCCCCCTCCAAAAAAAAAAATAACAAAAAAAAACAACCTAGAAAGGAGATTGAGGAAAGCATAGACATATAGAAGGAGAACCAGGAGAGCTCAATGCAACTAAAGCCTAGAGAGAAGATAGTACACCCAAACAAAACGTGTAGATAAACTGTAGTATAAAGTGCTTCAGGAATGTTAAAAATTGATGAAAATTGAGGAGTTATTGGATTCAGGAATAAAGAGATCATTGGCACTGGTTGCTTTCTAGAAATAATTTTTAATTGAATGATGCATTCGGAAATCAGATTGTAGAGAAGTCAGAAGAAGTGAAAGTGTAAGAAGTGGAAACATCAAATTTCTGTAGTTTTATTTTTTAAAAAAGTATAACTAAAAAGAAAATACTAGATATAGGATAAAAGTCATACTAATTACAGGATCAAGTAAGCTTCTTTTGAGATTTTGTTTTGTTGTTGCTGTTGTTGTTGTTAAGGATATTTTATGTTTGTAGACAGCAAAGGAAGAGCTGGTTGATGTAGAGATATTGAAAATCAAGAGGTATGAGGATGAATATGGATGACAGTGTAACGATACTGGGATTTGAAGATCTTCCACGCCCCTTGAGCTTGCTGATGTAGCAGGAAGGGGTGGAGCAAGAGAACGCCAGAACCAAGCTAGTCTCCGTGCGGTGCTGACTGGAAGCGGCGTCAGAGGCAGTAG
>CM053584.1:227895190-227915679 GCA_028627135.1 Pseudochirops cupreus
CTGTTTGTATTCTTTGAAGTTCAGGGTGCTGACTTTTCCCCCTGAACTAGGTAAATGATATTTGATTGATTAAAGTAAGATTGTTAACCCATTTTGAGTTGCTTTACTTTAGAAAAGCAGATCTAAGAACCTGTGCTAGCAGCCACCCTCAGTGTGCTGGGGTGCTTGCTGATACATCATGGCAGTAAAGTATCTTGTTAAAAATAGCAACAGTACAAAAAAGGATTCAAATTTATATCTTCTCACTCCAAATTCAACACTATGTTCAATTTTGCCATAAAAAATATACTACTTTGTGCCCGATTTCATTTACATAGATGACCTTGTCTTCTGGTCTCTTCAGCCTCTGCCCAACCATTTCACACAGCAATACACATTTCCTTCAGTGGTACTGAAAATGCAGTTTGATGAGATTTGAAGTCTATTCTCTGATATTACTAGACTTCACATTTTCAGGATGACAGGGATACTCCCACCACATTGACTGGACCAGTTTCAAACACAGAGAAGAAAGTAGAAAGTTTGAGGTTTGAGGGAAGTCTAGAGGGAGGAAAACTAGTTGGAGAAAGCAGTTAATTTGGGCTTCCTAAGTGTATTGGGATCCCACCCAAGGTGTCAGTCATGCAAAAATTTTTGACCCTAGAAGTCCCCTGACATATTGGCCACCTGCATGTAAGGTCAAATATGACTTTTAGACTCAGAAGAAGTGATATGAAGTAGTTCATTCCACCCAAAATCTACCTTGTTCTTCAGTGTCACTTCAATGAATCTTTACACACTTATCTTCAAATCTTGTATTACCATGGGAAGAAATTTGAGATGGCAAGGAAGTGAATAAGGCAAAAAGGGAACTGATGGTAACTGAAGAGTAGTTGTGAGAGAATTAGAGTAGGCAACAGAGAACCAGAATGCATGTGATTTGTGCCTGGGGAATCAGTGTAGGAAGAAAGGAATCACTCATTCCTAGAGGTGTAAATCATAGCACTAAATAAAGGTTGCCATGTCCGAATTATAACTTTTTCTAAATATGACTTGATCTTGCAATTATCTTATAAATTAGCATTATAATGTTTACAATTGATTACCCAATGAAATGATTAGGGGATATCTCTGAATGCCATATTGATTCTGAATAGACATGATTATGGTTCAGTGAAGGATTAGTTATTCCAGATATCTATGCTTACAGTAATTTGTGGGAACATAGTCCACAAGTATTTTTTTTTCTTTCTCCTGAACTCTAAGGGAAAAATAAATTCTAGAAAGGCAATTTGGCACCTGCTATGAAACATAGTCTTAGACGGTTTGTATGGGGTACTGTGAAATTAAGTGAATTATTCAGAGTCAATCAAATAGTAAAGGCAGAAACAATACTTGTAATTATGTCTTGGTGACACAGAGACTATATCTAACAACAGCAACAAAAACAATTGAGGGTTTGTATAACACTTTAATATTTGCTAAGAATTCAGTAATTATTATTGCAAATGATCCTCACAAAATCCTGAGAGATGAGTGCTATCACCATTATCTGTCTTCCTACAAAATAGGAAGCAAAAATGTTAAGTGTTTGTCTAGGATTATTTCATCCATATGACACCCACAGCAGCTGCTATGTTTATGCAGGCATATTTCCAGGTTCAAATCTCAAGATGTAAAAGATTCTCTTCCTTGAAAATGAAAACAAGACATCTATTCAAATATCAGTAAGCCAAATCCATCATTGTAACAAAGAAGTCTATACACATTGCCAATGCAGGGAGCGCTAACATTCCAAACATTCTTTTAAAGACAAAATGCAAAAACATCACCAATGCAGGGAACACCAACATCCCAAGCCTTCCCTCTGTTAGGTCTCACTACAAAACAAATTTCCTCTCTCATGCTAGCTTCTCTAACTGTTCTCTCTCTCTCAGCTCTGCCTCACCCATGCTTCCTGCTCCACCCCTTCGTTCTCCATTCATTTCATAAGCTCCTCCCACCATAGACTCATGTGACTCAGGTTCAAAGTAGGGCACATGGGCCTATTAACGGATGGCCTAGATCTTCCCATTCCCATTAACATCACAGAGATCACACAGCTAATAAGTATGAGCCAGATTTGAAGTCATCTTCCTAATTTCACATGCAATCTTATATCATCTGTGCAATCTATGTGCCTTAAGGCATATTCTGTTCCCTTTCTACAAATATGTAATTTTGAAAAAAAAAAGGTTCAAATTTCCTTTAAAACTCCATCAATTAATTTCATTCACCTGAGATTTTCTGTTCTGCTTCATTCTGCTTCATTTCTCTAATCCAGAGTGATCAGATTTTTTTTTTAAGGAATGCACAATCTAATTAAGAATGATGAAATATTACTTCCTAAATATGTCTATATTTAAGAAAGCAGTGGGAAAGTCACAGTTACTGTCACTATCATCACACATTCATCATCATCCTTATCATCCTCATCCTCATACACTTCCTCATGATTTCTTTTCATTATACCCTGTATAAACTCATGCATGAATAACTTCTATTTTATCTAGATAATTAAAAGGCAAGTAGCCCAATACCAGATGTTAATGATAGTTTCTAACATTTTTATTCTGTTCTATTTTGTAAGTTTCAATTGATTTTGATTTAACATGCCCACTTAATTGTATTATTTTGATTTCTGAAATATCATTATTTTGTAACATGCCAAACATGCAACAACAGAGCATTTAGATTTTTTTCTTATTTTAGTAAGAAAATATGTTGTTCATTTCAAAACGGACACTTCTTTTTTGGTTGCTTGAGGTATATTTTAATCTCTTAAATATCAATGTTCATTTCTACTTTACATTGATATATTGTTAGCAATCAGACTGTAAGACAAAAGAATAAAGAATTACATAGTTACAGTGTGATAACCATCAATCAGGAAGCAAAGAAGATTGCTCAGTTTTGTGGGGAGAGGAGACTTTTAAAATGCAACTCCACTGAGAATCATTGTTATTTAGCAAAGTTCCACTAGTATCAATGATGCTGAAATCTCATTTATATCATGAGGACTTCGTGAAATACAAATATTGCAGTATAATTCCAGTTTCTGTGATATTTAGAGAAATTCTAGAAATGTGGAAACACCAATACAATTTAGCTTTCTGAAGTTTTTATAAAGTTATTTTTTCTTTCTAAGACAAAAAATCATTTAACAGGGAGTAATGGCAAGCAAAGAAGTATTTAGCACGTTGTTTGAGTTCATGTGTCTTTGAGCCTTGCCCTGTTTATATCAAATTAAGAAAACACAATGTATACTGTTTACAACAAAGACTTTTGATACAATCAAAGGAGAGGTTCAAAGACTTGCCAGCATATCTCAGGGTTACCTTTGTGGCTAAATTACCCTTCTTTTATTGCATCCTATAGTTTGCTTTGCTTATTGGCCATGTTTATTGGCACTCAATGCTATTGATTTTAAAGCTAGTTCTGTTCTTAGATATAGTTTCCTAGGAATTACTAATTTGCTTTTTTGCTGTTCTACTTCCTGTAGTGTATCTACTACTCCCTACCACATTTGCATCTGAGAATTTATATGAGAAGTTTTCTTTCTTTCATTATTTTTTCAGTGGAAAATCATTTGTGTCAGATTCACTAGGCTCTTGGCAAATATATTTCAAATATTCCTTGATAATGAACACTCTTATCTCTGATCCCAGCCTCCTAATTCCAATATTTTGTGGATGGTCACCAGAATTTTTTTTTCCCTCTGGGCTCAGTAATCTTTAGCAATGCTTTCTATTGTTGGTTTATTTGGAGGTAACTATTGTTCCCAAATGAACTCACAAATGTATGCAATGGTTATCAGGACTGATGAGGCTGAGAGGTTTCCCTGTCACATTATAGATTCATCTCACTAGAAAAGACATACTTCCCCATAGGTTATGTCATATTGACAAAAAGTTTCCTCAGAAGCCTTCAGCAGGTTGTCACAAGTCACTACTACTTTTCTTCCAGTCATTTTTTCTCATGTCACCAATTGTTTATCCTTTGTTTTCAAAGAGGACCAAAGAGATCATAAGTAGATATCTTGTAGATATCTTAACTACTTGAGATAAATTGGATTTAAGTGAGGCAGAACTTCATATTCATCAGTTCCATTTCCCATTCCAAAGTCACTGAAGTCCAGTGGCAAGGCAAGAATCAAGAAAACAGGCAACAACCCAGGATGCAACGGATGACCCTAGCATCTTCAATGTCTGACCAAATTCTAAGCATTCCACATTGTCTACTTTATCTGCATTCATGACCATAGGAGCAAATTATTCTCATTGACTCATTCCACCAAATGAAGTCTTCACATGCTTGGGATAAACATTTCCTATCTCACCTTTATAATTTCTTGAAATATGATATATAGGCACTTTTTTTATCATGACTTTCAGAAGCTCAAGTAATTCTCATATTATTTCTCCTCTACCTGCTTTCTCAGGTCAGGTATTTTTTCAACAAAAAATAACTATTTGTTCTATTTCTTTTTTACTCTTTTTATTTTGTTCTCTTATTTCGGGATGTCTCATGGTGTCATTACCTTCTGCTTGCTCAATTAAAATTTTTAACAGTTATTTAACCAAATAAATTTTTGTACCTCTTATTCCATTTGGGCAATTCAGCTTTTTAAGGAGATATTTTCATTAGTGAAGCATTGTTCTTACCATTTTGCCAATACAGTTTTTTAAGTTCTTATTTTTAAGTATTTTTGAATCTCTGTTTATCAAATTATTAATTACCTTCTCTTAATTACCCTCCCTTCCTCTCATTTCTTTACCCATTTTTCTTTGGCCACTTTCATTTGATTTTGAAAATTATTTTAAACTTTTCTAGGAATTTTAATTGGCTTGTATCCAATTAACATTTTTTTCTTTTGACTATTTCCTTTTATCTGTTGACTTCATTGTCTTCTACTGAATTTGTTTTTTGATCTTTCCTGCCTCCATAGTAGCTTTGTTTGAGAGTTAAGTATTTTTTTTGTTTCCTCAATTTCTCAACCTTTTTTTCCAATTTATGTATTTATTTTTAGTTTTCAACATTAATTTCCACAAGGTTTTGAGTTACAGATTTTCTTCCCATTTTTCCCCTACCCTTATGCCAAAATAGAGAGCCTACTGAGTACTCCTTCAATGAGTCTCTTCTCTCTTATATCCTCCCTCATTATCTCCCCCAACATTCTAGTAGGCAAGATACTCCAGTGCCTGTATATCTCATTTTCCAGTTGCATGTAAAAAATATTTATTTACCTTTGTTTTTAAAACTTTGAGTTCCAGATTTTTTTCCCTTCTCTTCTCACCCACCACCCCTGGGAAGATAAGTAATTCAATGCAGGTTGTACATGTGTAGTTATGCAAAACATTTCCATAGTTGTTATATTTTGAAAAAACTAACTATATTTCCCTCCATCCTATCCTGCCCTACCTGCTTGTTCTATTTTCTCCTTTGACCCTGTCCCTTTTCAAAAGTGTTTACTTCTAACTACCTTCTCTCCCAAATTGCCCTTCCTTCTGTCATCCCCCCTTTTATCCCCTTCCCCCATTTTCCTGTAAGGTAAGATACTCAATTGAATATGTATCTTATTCCCTCCTTAAGCCAAGTTCAAAGATAGTAACACCCTTTCACTTTCCTGCTCTTCCCCTTCATTGTAACAGTTTTCTCTTCCCTCCTTTATATGAGATAATTTACCCTAATCTATCTCTCTCTTACTCCTCCCAATAAGTTCCTCTCTCACCTCTTAATTTTATTCTTTAGATATCATCCATTCATATTAAATTCATCATGTGCCCTCTGTCTATGTATACATGTACATACATATGCATACACTCATATATATATCTATATATAAACACATGCATACTTCCTCCTATTAAAACACATATATGCATATATATACATACACACATATGTACATGCATATATATACATACATACATATACCCATATATGTACATATATATACATACATACATACACACACATAAATGTATACCCTTCAACTATCCTCATATTGAGAAAAGTCTTATGAGTAACAATTATTGTTTTTCCATGTGGGAATGTGAATAGTCATCTTTAATAAGTCCTTTATGATTTCTTTTTCATTTTTACCTTCTCATGCTTCTCTTGCTTCTTGTATCTGAAAGTCAAATTTTCTGTTCAGCTCTGGTTTTTCCACCAATAATGCTTGAAAGTCCTCTATTTCATTGAATGACCATATTTTCTCATGAAGCATTATACTCAATTTTGTTTGGTAGATGATTCTTGGTTTTAATCCTAGCTCCTTTGACCTCCAGAATATCATAATCCAAGCCCTCTAATCCCTTAATGTAAAAGCTGCTAGGTCTTTTGTTATCCTGATTGTGTTTCCATAATACTCAAATTGTTTCTTCCTGATTGCTTTCAGTATTTTCTCGTTACCCTGAGAACTCTGGAATTTGGCTATAATATTCCCAGAAGATTTATTTTCTTTTTGTGATCTTTTTAAAGAGATGATTGGTGAATTCTATCCATTTCTATTTTGGCTTCTGCTTCTAGAATATCAGGGCAATTTTGCTTGATAATTTCTTGAAAGGTGGTATATAAGCTCTTTTTTATGTAGTTGTAGTTCATGTATTTCAGGTAGTCCAAAAATTTTTAAATGATCTCTTCTGGATCTATTTCCAGGTCAGTGGTTTTTCCAATGAGCTATTTCACATGACCGTCTATTTTTCCACTTGTTTGGAACTATTTTATAGTATCTTGGTTTCTCATAAAGTCATTAACTTCCATTTGCTCCAATCTCATTCTGAAGGAACCATTCTCTTTAGTGAGTTTTTGAAATTCCTTTTTCATCGGGCAAATTTAGCTTTTTAAGGCATTCTTCTCCTCATTGTCTTTTTGGGCCTCTTTTGCCATTTGAGTCAATTTTTTAAGGTATTATTTTCTTCAGTATTATTTTGGGTCTCCTTTATCTGACTGTTGACTCTCTTTTCATGATTTTCTTGCATCGTTCTCATTTGTCTTTCCAATTTTTCCTCCACTTTTCTTGCTTGATTTTCAGAATCCTTCGTGAGTTCCTCCATGTTCTGTAACTAGTTCATATTTTTCTTGGAGCCTTTTGATGCAGGAGTTCTGACCTTGCTGTCTTCCTCCCGCTCCATGCCTTTATCTTTTTTGTCTCCCCAAAATTATTTTATTGTCTGTTTGTGCTTCCTGCACTTGCTCGCATTGCCATCCAATTACTTGACCCTTGAGCCCTTTTCCACAGTAGAACTCTGACTCCAGAATGATGAGAGCTTTGTCACAAATTGCTGGGGTTGTCACAAAGATGCTGGAACTATTAGGAAGGCACTGTTTCTAAAGCCCCCAAAAGTTCTGGCTCACTGGTCACACACCCCAGGAATACCACCAAAGATGGTGATCCAGATCCAACCAGGTTAAAGAAAGAGTGATTACCCTCTTCATGGTCCCTTGGTCCCCCTACAATCAGCAGTCATGCTGCATAGCCACAGTAACTCCACCACTTCTTCCCTCTCACACTTTACTTTCTCTTTGATGTTTATGGGTTGAGAAGTCTGGAAACCACCACAGCTGCTAGTGATTCACTCTCCTGAAGTTTGCTCTGGCAGCCTCTGGTCGGGGCCTCCCTGGTGCCAGAACCACCAAGCCTAAGTGTGATTGTGCTTGGCTTCCAATGTGGTGTGTGATAAACCCTTCCTGGAGGCCTTCCAGGCTGTCTTCAGTATGAGATTTGTTTCTCTCTGTCATTTTGTGGGTTCTGTAGCTCTAAAATTTGTTTTGAGTAATTTTTTTTGCATATATTGGAAATGATTGGAGTGGGAGCTCACACCAAGTTTGTGCTTTTATTCTACCATCTTGGCTCCTCCCTCAACCTATATCTTGATTTTAACTTTATTTTAAAGTTAGGCTTCTTCCCAGCATGGAAAGAATAAAGGGCAGTGTCCCAACTTTCAGGCTTTTTTACTGTTATTTTCACAGATAAATTCTGAGTATTTGAAAGTATTTAGTACTTCCATGGTGGTGTAATCTGTAGAAAGATGTAGTAACTAACCTGCTTTTCTGGTTTCTGGTACTTACCTTAAACAGACCCTTGCTCCCTTGGAATGGCAGGGGTTGCTGCTCCTCAGAGTCCCACCTCCTTTTTACGGGATGTTATAAAGCTCACCATCTTCCCTGATCCCTTGTGATGGAAAATAATACTGTTCCTCAGAGCCCTCACTGCATCATAGCTAAATGTTTTCCACCCTTACAATGAGCCATGACTGAAAATTGCGTATAGGGAACAGAGTTGCCAAATATAATAGCTTCTGATGCCTCAGGCACTCCAGAATTTGATTTAATGTTATTTTAAAGTTGTTTGTAGAGTAATTTTGACTAAGTCTTTTCTTTATCCTCCCATCTTGGCTGCCCCTTAGAAGTCCGTGATACAATATTTTTAAATTGTTTGGAGGTTAATGTCAGGAGAGCTCTGCAGAGTTGTCTCTACTGGGCTATTGTAGCTCATCCTCTGATTTTTCTTTCTAAAATATTTCAAATGTAGAAAAAGATTTTATATTAAAGATCATATATTTTCTATAGAGTGACCCCATGTTAAAAAACAGTATCACACAGTTAGCACATCATCAAAATATACCCATTTGAATTTGTTTTATTTTCCCTCAAAAATACTGAATGTTTTTTTACTGTTTATTCCCTAGTGTATAGTTTATGTAAAATTCATAATCAAGGAATCCTGAGCCAGGATGCAAACTTGTTTTTGTTTAGGCAAAGTATTAGTATTGTTTACAAGAAAAGTGATGCCTAAAAAATTTATAAGTGCTTTCACTTGACATTTGGGTTCATTTTTCTCCAATAGTGTAATTTTTTTTCTATGATAACTAATGAATGAAAAGAATGTGAAAACATTCACTCCATATGGTAATACTACTGAACAACTTCGAGGAAGAGATTTTCTCTGTAATAGCACAGATGTTCCAATCTTTACTTGCTTTCAATGCCAAGATATGTCTGCTGGGGGAAAAAATTCAGGATAATTTGTGTAAATCATGGAATGTTAAGTGCATCATGTATTAAGTATATGTCTGTTAGTCCTGGAAAATAATGTAGTTTAAACTTGTGCATCCTGCTGCCTACCCCATAGCACATCAGCTGAATTACCCTAATAAATGAATAATGAGGAACTTAGATCCTTTGCAACACATCAAGTGGCTTTAGCAGAAAAATTTTATCTGACATTTAAATTTCCTCAAGAAGTGGAGAATTTGACTATCATTTTCTCTATTGGAAATTACATTATACAGATTACTTTCACTGCTGACTACAGTCCTGTTTTCTGCTGTATTCACCACATGTTCCACATTTAAGTTGTGACATATGAATATCAATCTGAATTAAATATTAAAGTAGTCATATTAATAGTATAATGAACCTAGATGCATCCTAGAATGTCCACTACACAAAACACATAACAATCCATATACATCAAATAAATTTGGTGAACTGTTAGATATATCAGTATATTAGAGTAAAATAATTAAATATCCTTCTCACTGAACTATCTATCTTCTAAAATACCCATTTGGGCATGGTTGGCCAATTTCTAAACTTGCCTAATCAATGATAAGCAAAAGGCTCTCTAGCTTTTTGAAATCATTACTCACATCTATTTTATTGCCATTCACTAAGTATATTCGCTACATAGAGTTATATTTTTAGTATCAGACGTCCTGTGGCTAGTAATTCATGGAGAGACCATGTACTTTGTACTTATCCATTTTGTAGTCTCATTTGTTTCCTGCTTGGTGTTCATTACTTGTTTCTGGATTAAACAATAAAACCTTCCATTCATCATCAGAACCACGGTTTTCAGGAAATCTCCTTCTTATTCTGTGATATTTTTAATAACTATGCATCTATTTTACAATGTTTGTCTGTTCTATTTTCCTTCCTTGTTATACAGACCACGATGTTTTTGACATACTTTATGATTTTACTTTTCTGTAGCTAGTTATAACAAATAATTAGGCAAAATTAAAAGCTATCAAATGGACCTAATTCTGCACTTTAGGTGCTCTTCTCCCTGGTCCTGTGCCTCCTTATTTTTTTCTTTATCTTGAGAGTGAAAAAAAAAACCACTTTGATTTCTCTAGTTAAATGTTATTATGCTGTCTTCTTATAAAAAATTTGCCTGTGAAAGTGATGGATGGTGACTAGTACTTTACTATTTTTAAAATGGTAAAAATTAGTACTTAACACTGTGGCTGACACACAGTGGGTGATTAATAGATTCTTATTGATTGATAAATTATTCTGTTTTGAAAAATTGTAGAATGCTAACTTTATTGAATTATGTGTGAGTTTTGCCTGAGGAATGGCAAAAATCTTGCTGAAATGAAGAATAATCAGTTACTAATTGATGATAAAAATGCAGTATTTGGTATACTATAAATATATTCTTGTAATTGTTCTGAGTAACCACTAAAACCTTTTTAAGAAGGAGAGTTACATAATCAGAACTATGTTGTCATATTGTGTAACTGCTCTATCTTCTTTTCATCATTAATTTTCTTTAACTCTGTTTCAGTGTCTGCCGCTTGCTCATTGAAAGTTCATCCTGTTAGAATGTAACCTCTGGGAGGTTAAAAACTGTTTCTTTTTTTCTCTTTAAAAACTTAAGGCTTAGCATAGAACTTCTCACTTAATGAACATGCCACAAATTGTCCTACATTTAATTGAAGCAACCTAGGAGATATCAGAAGAAGAGTTTATAAGATATTATATAAAAAATATCTACCTTTGATGTGCTACCATATACATAATGAAAACAAAACATTTTGAATCTATAATTCAATTTGCAAGTATAGCATGCAGGTAGACTGCGGTGGTATTTTTACACTGGGAGATTGCAATGTGTGACATATTTATATCTCTCACCTAGGTGTGTCTAACACTCTTTTTATTTCTAGGTTTGACTCATTTGCTACAACTTACTCTCAGAGTAAGAGATCTGTATTCTGAATTTTATTATCAAACTATTACATTGAAATTAGCTCTAAGATTAACTCCAGTTAGGGTAAATAAACTTCCAACAGTTATCTGAGTCCTTGTCCAGTATGTTTCTATTTACATGATCAGTCACTCAAAATGAGTAATTTTTATACATATAGCCACATAATAATTTCACTTTTATATCTTATAAAATCATTTAATTAACAATAAGGGAACATAAATAATAATATTGCATATACTAATATATGACACCCAGCCACTCCTGGGTCTTCGATCTTTCCTACCATTAGTTGCCTTCACATCTACACACAGGATGTTGAACAAAGATGGAGAAAATCAAATCTTCTGACTAGTTTGATTGCAAATTTAAATAACATAACCTTAATTAGGCCCTCACTAATGCTGGGCAATATGATCTTATCTCCCTCATCAATTTTCCATGGAAGCTTTTCAAAAATTTTGATCCTTTCTAAAACCTCCCATCAGGTTCACTAGCCTCACTCAGCTGAGAACCATGCCTCTTATTTAAAAAAAAAAAGGCCTATTTGCCATGAGCTCCTTCTTCTTTCTTACTCATTTTCTATCACTCAGATGCTTTCTGCTATGGTCTCCTCTTTCATCACTCTCTCAAGTGATGAACTGTCCTTATTCATTTTGAAGGCTAACCCCTCTACATGTTCAAATGATCCCATTCCATCCTGTCTCCATCAACATATTACTCCCTGTTTAATGCCTTTTTACTTATTTTCAATTTTTCTCTGTCTATTACCTTCTTCCCCACTGCTTAAAACATGTACATGTCTTTCCCATGTTGCAAAAACAAAACAAAACACTCTGAAATCCAATTGCATTTTACTGCTTTCTCCTTGCTAATTATTTCCTATTTATTCTGTATGTATTTTGCTTTCTATATGCATTTGCATGTTTTCTTCCCCATTTGAATGGGAGATCTTTGAGGGAAGGAATCATTTTTCTCTTTTTTTAATATTCAGGTGTAAAGCCAAACAAAGGCAACTTCCAAGGTTCAGAATACCAGCATAGTAATTCTCTATTATATTCAGTGACATAAGGCAAAATATTCACAGAATAGAGAAAATCAAAATACAGCATTCACCATGTGTAATTCAATAATTTAGTAAGTCTTCAATTCAATCACAAAGTAGAGTCAAAGTATCCCACCCCTGGACAATACATTCATTTAGTCATTTGCAAAATCCCTCTTCTCAAATACAGATTAATTTCCAATCTTTAAAAAAAATACATTCATTTGGTCAGTCACATAGCCCAAAAAGTCAAAAATTTCCCATCCCTGAATCACTACCAAATGACAATACCATCCATTACCACCAAGCACCTTCTCAAAGGGGCAGTTAAGAGCACAAAGGCTATCTACAGCAAGCCACAACAAGGTTATCATCACAGTATTAAATATCCAAAGAGAGGTCTTTTCTCCATTTTGACTAGAGACAAGTTCTTAGCAATTTCTGTTCCTGAGGAGACAAAGCTCAATGAAGCCACAATATACATTGCCAGTGTTCCCATCAATTCACTCTTTGCCCGCAGAATAGTCTCAGAGCCCCTGAAAACATCAGCAAGACCCTCTTCCAGGATTTCTGTACACATACAACAATAAAATCCTTCTTCAGGGCTTCTTAACCAATAGCAAGGTTCCAGGACCTCTGCAACAATAGCACTGTCCTTCTCCAGCAGAAAAATCTGGCAAAACAACATCAAAACAGACAAACAAAAGAATGGCATCACAGCCATGCATCTTCAGTCCTCAGCAGCTCCAGGTGGCAGTTCTCAAAAGTCCTGGGCAGCTTCAACTAGCCCTCAGAAGTCTCTCAGAAACTCTGGCCCCTGGCAATACTCTTCTCTTTCTGTCTCCATGATACCGCTCTCCAAAAGTTCTTCTGGTCTCTCTCTGCTTGAGCCTGTCTCTAAATCTACCACACCAGCTCCTCCCAGTTCAGCCATCTCTCTTCACATCAACAAATCCATCCCACAAATGGGATTCACAAGCTCTGGTTTTTAACACTCAAACTGAAAACCAAGCCAATACAGGGGGATATTTAAATTCCATTATCATTACACCAGGATTTACACATTTACTGACACATAGCAGGTACTTAATAAATATTTATTGATTGTTTAAAATGCATTAATAATCAAATTTATCATAATTCACACATAAATCCAGATAATATTTTTTTTCTACCAAAACACTCCATAACTATGTGTAAGAGCCTGAGAAGCATCCTTGAGAGTAGATGCAGCACATGAGGGTAGAAAATTCATGTATTAAGGGTAACTAACAATTGTAAAATGCAGGTCTCAAAATTATTTCTCTACTCAGCAATATTTGCCTTTCACAAAATGCCCCTCTTTTCAATACATGATTATTGATCTTCACCACTCTTTATTTGTGCAAATACTCTTCTCAAACATGTTTTTGGAATAATGTTTTTATTTTTAGTTTTTAATATTTGCTTTCATAAGATTTTGAGTTTTGAATTTTCTCTGCTATCTTTTCCTTCCCATCCCCAAGATGGCATGCTATCTGATATAGGCTCTACTTACATTCATATTAAATATCACTTTAATAAAATGGATTTCAAGATATTCACTCATGTAATATAATTATCTCTGCATTTTTTAAAATTCTCATGAGTTAAATCATGGAGATATTAGGAATATTAAAATTAGTAATATTACAAGTTATAACTGAAAGGAAGTTCAAGCATTCTAATTTTCATATTTTAAACAATTACTCAATTGTTAATCTTTCAAATATTAAAATAAATAAATATCACATACATGTTTCTGATTCTGACATGTTCTCTGTATATGAATACACACATGTATATATATATTAAATTGTATATTTCATTTTCAAAGTAATTCTTTTACTATTTAGATTGCATTATTCCCTAAGTGCATGGACAAAATGAATGATGATGTATGAAATTATTGATTAATCTATTTGCTGAGGAATACTGTGTCTGGTTTCAATATTACCTCAAAGTATAATAGATATCATTCACTGAAATGTGAACAAAAAGTAAAATAGGTTCTAATTATGGCATTTTATAAGGATTTCAATAAAATTCAATGTGATGAATATAGGATAATGACTGATGATTAAAGTTACCACCCGTCTCAGTTTTTTGAAGGAAAATAGAATGCTTAGATGAGAAATGGTCTTGTTCCATATATTTTTTTAAAAGTCTCCTCTTTAATTCCAGTTTATACAGTAAAATAAAGTCTCAGCTATTTGGAGTTCAGCCTTGAAGAAACCTCAGGATTCTGGAAGAAGCCCAGAAGTAACAAAATCAAAATAAAACCAGTGACACTGCTTGAACAACAAAGGATCAGAAGCTTATCACCAAGAAAAATTATTATGTCCAATGTTGTATGACTGATCTATTTCCCATGTGAAAATGTAATAGTGGTGTGATAATAGAGTTATACCTATTAAAAGGAGGCCTTTTTTTTTGTAAAATAAAGAATACATTTTATTTATTTATTTCAATTTGTCTGAATTACTTGTAAATTTTTTTTTTATTTCCAATGTTCTCTCCCTTGTGTCTTTACCCCACCTGTTGAGAAGGCAAGCAAAATTATATAGATTAAATATATGAAGCTATACAATATTTATTTCCATAATAAGTGTGCTGCAAAAACCCCACAAACCCATAAATAAAACAAGAAAGAAATTTAAAAAGTATCCTTCAATCTTTACTCATAGTGCATCAGTTCTTTCTCTGGAGGTAAATAGTATTTTTCATCATGGGTCCTTTGAAATTGTGTTGGATCACTGCCTTGATCAGAGAAACTAAATCTCTCACAGTTGATCATTCTTACAATTATTATTGTTACTATGTACAATGTTCTCCTGGTTTATTCATGTTATTTTATAATCAGTGAATATGAGGTTTGCTTGGTTTTTTTGTTGTTGTTGTTTTTTTTACTTTTAATTTTATTAATCTCTCCTTTCAGATTTTCCTTTTTGGTGTTTAATTAAGGACTTTAGATTTCTTCTTTTCTTTAGTTTTCTCCTTAGTTGCATGCCCAATTCATTGATCTTTTCCTTCCCCTACCTTTTAAAAATTGTATTACTTTAGAGATATAATTTCCCCTAAGTATTGTTTGACTTCATTCCACAAATTTTATTGTTATTCTCTTTAATGAAACTGTTGATTGATTCTATTTGTTCTTTGACATACTAATTCTTTTTTGTTGAATATTTTATTTTCCCCAATTAAAAAAAGAAAACAATTAACATGTTGTTGTTGTTGTTGTTGTTGTTGTTTGAGTTTCAAAATCTTTCCCTTACTCCCTCCAAACTTCCTCATTGAAAAGGCAAAGAATTTGATATAGATTGCAAATGTGTGGTCATGCAAAATATTTTATTACTCATATTGTGGAAGAAAACATAGACAAAACAAACTCAAGAAAAATAAAGTTAAAAAAATATGCTTCAATCTGTATTTATTGTTGTGTGGCTGTACAGAATTTTTCATCAGAAGTCATTCAGAGTTGTCTTGGATCATTGGTATTGCTGAAGGTAGCTAAGTAACACACAGCTGATCATCTTACAATATTGCTGTTACTTTGTACACAGGATGTGTAACTGAATGAGCTTCTGAAAGTCCAATTGTTGTTGTTGTTGTTGTTGTTTTCTGAGAGCATCTTGCTCAATATGTCTTATAACAAAATAATGTTCCCCCATAGTGATATAGAATAATATTTTCAGCCATTTCCCAAATGTTAGGCATCCCTCAGTCTCTAATTCTTTGCCAACAGAAAAGAGCTGCTGTAAATATTTTGTACATATAGGTACTTTATCTTTTTTTTAAGTCCTCTCTTTTTACTTATTCATTTGTTTGATTATTCATTCATTTGTTCATTCATTCATTTGTTTCTTTGTTTGTGTATTTATTTATTTATTTAGTTGCTTTTTGGAGGGCAGTCGGGGTTGAGTGACTTGCCCAAGGTCATATGGCTACTTTTTGTGTTAAGTGTCTGAGGCTAGATTTGAACTCAGGTCCTCCTGACTCCAGGGCTGGTGCTGTATTCACTGTGCCACCTAGCTGACCCCCCCAAAATCCTTTTTTTTAGATGCAGACATAGTAGTGTCATTGCTAGGTAAAATGGTATGCATGATTTTGTAGCCCTTTGGTCATAGTTTCAAATTGTTCTACAGAATGCTTGAATCAGGTCACAACTCCAACAATAATGCATTAATGCCTCATTTTTCCCAGATCAGCTCCCCTCCCAAACACTGGTCATTTTCCTTTTCTATGCTATTAGCCCACCTAATAGGTATAATGTAGTGTCTCAGAACTGTTATAATTTGCATTTCTCCAATCAATAGTAATTCCTTTTTTAAAAAAAAGTATGAGTATAGATAACTGGTTACATCATTTGAAAACCGTTCATATCTTTTGACCATTTATCAATTGGGGAATGGCTCTTATTTTTATAAATTGGATTCAGTTTTATATATGTTTGAGAAATGAGACCTTTTTTGGAGAAACATGTTTCAATTTTTTTTCCCACAGTTACTATTGCTAATTGTATTTCCCTCCATCTTATTTCCCACTTTGTTTATTCTGTTCTCTCTCTCCTTTTACTCTGTCCCTCCTTAAGTGTTTTTCTTCTGATTACCACCTCTCCCAATCTGCCCTCCCTTCTGCCATCGCTCTTTTTTCTTATCCCCTTCCTGTTCTACTTTCCTGTAGAGTAAGGTAGACTTCTTTTTTTTTTCTATTTGGAGCACAGTTGAGGTTAAGTGACTTGCCCAAGGTCACACAGCTAGTAAGTGGTAAGTGTCTGAGTTGAACTCAGGTCCTCCTGACTCCAGCGTTGGTACTCTATTCACTGAGCCACCTAGCCACCCCAGTAAGATAGATTTCTATACCCAAATGAATGTGTATGTTATTCCCTCTTTGAGGCAATTCCAATGAAAGTAAGGTTTACTCACCCCTTCTTACCTCTCCCCTTATCTCCTCCTAAAAGGTTATTTTTTGCCTTTTTTATGTGAAATCATTTGTCCCATTCTACATTTCCCTTTCTCTTTCTCTCTGTGAATTCCTCTCTCACCCCTTAATTTGACTTTTTTATATGTCATACCTTCAGTGCAGATAGGTGGTGCAATAAACAGAGTACTGGCTCTGGAGTCATGAAGGCTTAAGTTCAAATTCGCCTTCAGACACTTACAATGTGTGTGACACTGGGTAAGTCATCCATCCCCAATTGTTACACACACACACACACACACACACACAGACACACACACACATGTCACCCCTTCATATTAAACTCACAACATGATCTCTGCCTATATATACTCCTTCTAACTTCTCTAATATTGAAAATATTTTTATGAGTTACAAATATCATCCTATAGTAATTTAACCAGTTGCTGGGGTAAGTGATTTTGGTTATAATCCTAGCTCCTTTGACCTTCAGAACATATTCAAAGCCCCTAGATCCTCTGACATAGATGGGGCCAAAATTTATGTTATCCTAATTATGGTCAAAGGTTATTTGAACTATTTGATCCTGGCTACTTGCATTAGTTTCTCCTTGACTCGGAAGCTCTGGAAATTGGATATAATATTACTAGCAGTTTCATTTTGGAATCTCTTTTAGGAGGTGATTAGTGGATTCTACTAATTTGTATTTTACACTCTTGTTCTAGAATATCAAGACAGTTTTACTTGATAATTTCTTGAAAGAAGATTTCTAGGCTTTTTTTTAAATCATGATTTTAAGGTAATCCAATAATTTTTAAATTACCTCTCCTGGATCTATTTCCAGGTGCATTATTCTTTATTTCTAATGAGTGAATCTACTTTTTCTCCATTTTTTTCATGCTTTGGTTTTGTTTTGTAGTTCCTTGATTACTCATAAAGCCATTATCTTCCATTTGCTCAATTCCAATTTTTAAGGATTTATTTTCTTCAATGACCTTTTGTTCTTACTTTTTGATTTAGCCAATTTTATTTTTAAGGATTTTTTTTCTTTATCATGTGCATACATACACACACACACATATGTTTTGTATATATGAATATATGTATGTATATGTATATATATGCATATGTATATGTGTGTGTATTTTGCTTTTGTTTGATTTTGATCAGGATAATTACACCTGTCCTTTTTATATCATCTTAAGCAGAATAGATTCTGATTCATCTATTTATTTTAGATCTTTATGTGTTTCTTTGTTTCAAGTGTATTTCTTTTTAAAAAAATAATTAATTAATTTTTATTTATATTTTAGTTTTCAAGATTCATTTCCACAAGATTTTGAGTTACAAATTTTCTCCCCATCTTTCACCTACTCACACCCCAAAATAGCAAACTTCCTAAGTACCCCTTGGCCCAATCTGTTCTGTCTTATATCCTCCATGATCCCTCCCCCAACTTTCTAGTAGGGTAAGATGGATTTCTATACCCTGGTGCCTGTATATCTTATTTCCCAGTTGCATGAAAAAATCATTTTTTTAAACGTTTGTTTTTAAAACTTTGATTTCAAAAATCTTTCCCTTCATCCCTCCTCACACACTCCCAATGGGAAGACAAGCAATTCAATATAGGTTGTACATGTGTAGTTATGCAAAATGGTTCAATAGTAGTTATTTTGCGAAGGACTAACTATATTTCCCTCCAAACTATCCTGTCCCCCAATTATTCTGTTTTCTGCTTTGACCCTGTCCCTTTTCAAAAGTGTGTGCTTCTAACTACCCTCTCCCCCAATTTGGCCTCCCTTCTATCATTTCCCCTCTTATCCCCTTCCCTCATACTGTCATGCAGGGTAAGATACCCAACTGAGTGTGTATGTTATTCCCTCCTTAAGCCAAACTCAATGAAAGTATGGTTGACTCATTCCCTTTCACCGTTCTGATCTCCTCTATTCTAAAAGTTTTCTCTTCCCACTTTAATAGGAGATGATTTACACTATTCTATCTCTCCCTTTTACCTTCTCTCATTATATTTCTCTTTCATCTCTTAATTTTATTTTTTAGATATCATCCCTTCCTATTCAACTGATCCTGTGCCCTCTCTCTATGTACACATGTACATACATATTGACACATTCCCATATGTATTTATACACACATTCACCCTCCTATACATTCATATATATGTATGTATATATACATATATATCCGCTTCAAATATCCTCATACTGAGAAGAATGTCACAAATTACAATTATCATTTTTCCATGTAGGAATGCAAATAATAAGTTTGCATTATTTAGGAAGTTCAGCTTTAATAAGTTTATTATGATTTCTTTTTCCTGTTTAACTTCTCATGCTTCTCTTTTTCCTTGCATTTGAAAGTCAAATTTTCTGTTCAGCTCTGTTTTTTTTTTCATCAAGAATACTTGAAAGTCCTCTATTTCTTTGAATGACCATATTTTCCCCTAAATCATTTTACTTACTTTTACTGAGTAGGTGATTCTCGGTTTTAAACCCAGCTTCTTTGACCTCCAGAATATCATAATCCAAGCCCTTCAGTCCCTTAGTCTAGAAGACGCTAGATCTTATGTTATCCTGATTTTGTTTCCACAATACTCAAAATATGTCTTCCTGACAGCTTGTAATATTTTCTCTATGACTTGAGAAGTCTGGAATGTGGCTATGATATTCCTAGGAGACTGGTTTTTGGGGATCTATTTCAAGAGTTGATCAGTGAATTCTTTCAATCTCTATTTTGCCCTCTGGTTCCAAAATATCAGGGTAATTTTCCTGGAGAATTTCTTGAAGAATGAGTTCTAGGCTCTTTTTCTTTATCATGGTTTCAGTTAGTCCAATATTTTTTAAAATTATCTCTCCTGGATCCATTTTCTAGATCAGTGGTTATTCCAAGGAGATATTTCACGTTGTCTTTTTTTTCTTTTTTTTCTTTTTTTCTTAAATTTTATTTTAGTTTGCATCATTCATTTCCACAAGATTTTGACTTACATATTTTCTCCCGATCTTTCCCCTACCCACTGCCCCAAAACAGCTATCCCAGTGTATCCCCCCTTCCCCAATCTATTCTCTCCTATGTCTTCCCCCCTCACCCCTCTGACTTTTCAGTAGGGTGGGATGGATCTCCCAATCACAGTGCCTGTGTATCTCAAGTTCCAGTTGGATGTAGTTAATAATAATAATAAAAATAATTGCATATATATATATATATACACACACACACACATACATATTAACATTTGATTATGGAACTCCAGATTCCAGACTCTTTCTCCTCCTCCCTCACCACCCACCCCCACTGGAAGGACACGCAATCAAATACAGGCTGAACATGTGAAATTACACAGAACCTCTCCATAGTGAGCACACTGTGAGAGTCTGATTACATGTCCCTTTTTTCTATCTTGCCCCACCCCAAACACTCTCCACCCTGTCCCTGTCCCTCTACAGAAATGTGAACATTCATCAGCCCTCC
>CM053584.1:227916179-227978657 GCA_028627135.1 Pseudochirops cupreus
GTTTTCCAGGTCAGTGGTTTTTTCAAGGAGATATTTCACAGTGCTCTCTAATTTTTCATTTGTTTGGATCTGTTTGATAGTATCTTGATTTCTCATGAAGTCATTTGCTTCCATTTGCTCCACTCTAATTTTGATGGAATTATTCTCTTCACAGTGCTTTTGAGATTCTTTCTCCATCTGGCAAAGTTGACTTTTTAGGGCATTCTTCTCCTCATTAGCTTTTTGGGCCTCTATTGTCATTTGAGTTAATCTATTTTTTAGGGTGTTGATTTGTTCAGTCAGATTGCTGACTCTCTTTTCATGATTTTCTTGCAACATTCTTATTTCTCTTCCCAATTTTTCTTCCACTTCTCTTGTTTGGTTTTCAAAATCCTTCTTCAGCTCACCCCTAGCTTTAAGGCAATATTCATATTTATTGGAAGCCCCTGGTGGGGGAGCTCTGGCTCTGCTGGCCTGCAGCTCTCTGCCCTGTTCCTTCCTTTCTTCAAAGAAGGAATCTAGGGTTTCGTTGCTGTTCTTACCCTGCTTCTTATGCTTTTTCTTACTCATGGTTGATCAGTCTGTGATTTTTTTTTAAATCTCTGTGGGGCTCTGCTTCCAAAAGGGAAATCTGTGTCCCAAATAGCTGGGGTCCTCCTGGTTGCCATAGCTCTCAGGAAGGTGCTGGGTCCCTTCCCAGTTCTGGTTCACTGGATAAAGAAGACCCATAAGACCAAAGCTCAGGACCACAATCCATATCTAGGCTGCTCAATGCAAGAGCAATGGCCTCTGAACGATTGCTTGGTCCCCCTGCAGTCTGCTGGCCAAGGGCGTGGAAGCTGTAATGCAGAGGTGAGTGCAAAACCTCTGCCTTTTACTGTCCCTCTCTGGAGACATTTCAGCCGGATTGCTTTTCTCCCAATACCTTGCAAGTCCCACTGACCTAGTTCTGAACACTGCTGCAGCTGCTGCCAATCCGCTCACCTGATGCTCCTCAGCTCCTCTCGTCCAGCCGGCCCCAGGCCTCAGCCAGGGCTTCACGCCAGGCTGGTTTTGGTTCACGGTGCTGATATGGTTCCTCGTAGCTGAGCTGACTTTAGTGGAAAGTATATTTTTGTATGTTTTGGAGTTCTAGGATTAGTTTAGAGTTATATTTTATGGGTATTTTGGGGTGGCTATGTGAGCGCTGCAATATGTTGCTGCTCCTTCATTGCCGTCTTGGCTCTGCCCCACTGAAAAGTAAAGTTTATTTAAAATTCATTTAAAGTTCACCATATTGGGAAGACTCTTAAGGAGCCTAGGTATCTGTGATGCTTGCATTGGGTAAGCAGGACAGAGTAAGTCTATCACAGAGTAAGTGCCAGGTCTGTGCTAGATCATTCTATGGCTCTCCTGTCTTTTTTTTTTCATTCATTTTGATCTGTTTTATAGTAACTTGATTTCTCATATAGTCAGTAGCTTCTATTTGTTCCAATTTCATTTTGAAGGAATAATTCTGTTCAGTGAGTTTTTGGAATTCTTTTTCCATCTGGGCAATTCAGTTTTTTTTAAAGCATTCTTCTCCTCATTGAGGGGACCTTTTTTGCCATTTGAGTTAGTCTAATTTTTAAGATGTTATTTACTTCAGTATTTTTGGGGGATCTCCTTTAGCTGACTGTTAACTTGCTTTTCATGATTTTCTGGCATCATTCTCTTCTTTCTTCTCACTTTTTCCTCCACTTCTCCTATTTGGTTTTCAAAATCCTTTTTGAGGTCCTCCATGGCCTGTCACCAATTCATATTTTTCTTGAAACATTTGATGCAGGAGTTTTGACTTTGATGACTTCTTTGGGTTCTAAGTTTTGATCTTTTTTGTCCTGCAAAACAGTATTCAATGGTCTGATTGTGCTTCTTCTGCTTGCTCATTTTGCCAACCAAATACTTGACTTTTGAGCTTTTTGCCACAGTAGAACTCTGCTTCCAGGGTGGAAAGCTGCGTCCTAAACTCTTGGGGTTTCACAAATGTTGTCAGAGCTTTGAGCAGGGTGACTTCCCTACAGACACCCCAAGCTCTGCCATTCTGGTCACACACCGCAAGACCACTACTGAAAACCATGATCCAGATCCAAGCACGTCAAAGAAGAGCAATTACCCTCTGAATTGTTGCTTGCTCCCTCTACAATCTGTTGGCCAGGAACTCCAGAGGCAGCCATGTGGGAGCAGCTATAGACACCCTGCTTCCACCTCCTCCTGCCTTAAGGACAGAGGTTGGATCATGCTCTTCTATTACACAATTCCAAAAGGGTTCTTCGTTGACCTTTTACTTTCTCTTTGGTGTTTATGGGTTGAGAAATCTGGAAACCATCACAGTTGGTGATGATTCACTCTCCCTGAAGTCTGCTCTAGGCAGCTTGTGCCACTAGTCAGACCCACCCCACGCCTGGTCCTGTGAGGCTCACATGGGGCTGGCCTGGGCTCCCAGCTTGATGTGATAGCCCCTTCATGACAGCCTGCAAGGATACCTTCAGCAGGAGATTTGTTTCTCTCTGTCACTTTGTGGGTCTTCTTGCTCTAAAATTTGTTTTGAGTCATATTTCACAGGTATTGAAGGTGGTTGGAGAAGGAGCTCAGCCAAGTTCCTGCTTTTACTCTGCCATCTTTGCTCCACCCTCCAAATATATTTCTTATGAACAATATATTGTTAGATTATTGTTTCTAAGCAATTCTTCTATATATTTCCATTTTATTAGTGGCTTCATGCAAAAACCATTCACAGTTTAAGTACTATTTGTGAATTAACCTCTATCCTATTTCGTCTGTTTCTCATTTTCTCCTTTTTTCTCCCTCTGTCTCCTCGGAAGTCAATTTTGCTTCAAATTATTGCTTTCCTTTATCTGGCCTCTTTTATCACATCCATTTTTCTTATCTCTTTTCCCTCCTACTTCATGATTGGGTAACATCTATTCCTATACATAATTCAGGGTGTGTGTATGTGTGTATGTGTGTATGTATTTATATGTGTGTGTGTGTGTGTGTGTGTGTGTGTGTGTAAATATTTTCCTTCTTGAGCCTGTTTAGATGAGCATGAGATTCAGTCATTACCCCACCACCACCCATTGTCCTTCTCCATTATAAGAACTTTTCCTTGTGGGCCTCTTTTAGATGAGATAATTTTCTCCATTATTCCTCTACCTTCTCCCTAATCCCAGGGTATCCTCTTTCTCCTTCATCATTTTTAGCACTATCACAACAACAACAACAAAAAAATATGACTCACTGCCATGCACCCCCATCTATTCAGAATCCTTCTATCTTAATAATCATAAATTGCTTAGAAATTACACATGACATTTACTCATTAGAAATGTAAACACTTTTACCTTATTGAGTCTCTTATGACTTCTTTTTCATGGTTACCTTTTTATGTTTCTCTTGAATCTTTTATTTGAAAGTCAGATTTTTAATTGAATTCTGTTCTTCTCATCAGGAATATTAGTTTGTTTTTTTTTTTTTAATTGATTTGTTTATTTACTTTTCATTTAAAGATTCAGTTCCAGAATCCCTTGAGTTTCAGATTTTCTCCCCTCCCTCCTCCCCCGACACAACCCATGGTGGCACACAATCCAACTATAGGAAAGCAAATGCTTTCACATTGGACATTAGTCTGGTTATATAGAAGGGTTGTAACTGATGGAGTGAACAGTGGGAAAAAAGAAACAATTCCAAACATGGAAAAGAATGATAGCATGTGGATTGCTTCAGTCTCCATTCAAACTCTCTTCTTTCTAGATTTTTCTCTGAATGTAGATATCTCCTTCCATCCTGAGACTTGTAGAGTTGTCTTATAACTGTGTGTTGCTGAGAAGAGTCTAGTTTATCAAGGTTGGTCATCACACATATGATATGTCTGTGATTGTGTACAAATTTTTCCTGGTTCTGCTCTTCTCACTTACCATCAATTTGTATAAGTCTCTCCAGGTAAATATGAAGTCCATCTCCTCCCCATTTCTTATAGCACAATAGCATTCCATTACATTCATATACCACAATTTGTTTAGCCATTTCACAATTGATGGACATCCCCTTAATTTCCACTTTTTTGCAACCACAAAGAGAGCTGCAATAAATAGCTTTTGTACATATGGATCTTCTTCCTACTTCTATGATATCTTTGGGATATAATCACGGAAGTGGTATTACTGGGTCAAAGGGTATGCAATTATTTATAGCACTTTGGGCATAATTCAAGATTGCTCTCCAGAATGGTTATATCAGTTCACAACTCCACCAACAATGCATTAGTGTTTCAATTTTTCCACATCTTCTCTAGCATTTATAATTTTACTATTTTGTCATCTTAGCCAATCTCATCAAGAATATTTGGAAGTCCTCTCTTCCATTGAATTTCCTTTTGTCCCTCTTGATTGATTATATTCAGTTTTTTTCCCCCTAGGTATGTTATTCTTGGTTGAAATCACATTTATTTCTTCTTCTAGGAAATCATTTTCCAAGCCATCTTCTCCTTTAAAGTCATAATTTCCAAATCTTGTGTAATTCTGACTGTTACCCCATAATATTTGGATGGCTTCTTTCTGGCTATTAGAAATATTTTCTCTTTTACCTTTGAGCTCTGCAATTTATTATATTACCCCTTAGTATTGTCATTTTGTAATATTTCAAGAAGTAATCAGTGAATTCTTTCCACTTCAATTTTACCCTCTTTTTCAAGGATATTAATCCAGTTTTCTTTGATAAGTTATTGTAATAAGATGTTTAGGTGATTTTTGTTTGTTTTATCACAACTTTCAGGTAGACAGAACATCATTTACTTTTCTCTCCTTAATCTATTTTCTTGTCAGTTTTTTTTTGCTTGTTTGTTTTTAAGAAGAGATATCTCACATCTTTTTTTCTTTTCTTTTTTTCATTTTTATGGCTTTATATTTTCTTGAGGTTTGATGGAGTTGTTAGCTTCCACTTGCCCAATTATAACTTTTAAGGAATTATTTTATTTATTGAGATTTTTTTACCTCTCCACACCCCAATTTGGCAAAATCTTTTTAAGAACTAATTTTCTTTAGTGAACTTTGGTACATCATTTTTGTTTTTTACGTTTGGCCAGTTTCATTTCATAGGGTTTTACTGCAATCTTGTGTGTGTGTGTGTGTGTGTGTGTATTTTTTCTTCATTCTTTTTTCTTTTTGTATTTTTCCTCTCTTGCTCTCATTATTTTATCTAATTTTATCTCTACCACTCTTATTAGTTTTTGAAAACCATTTTTCATTTTTTCCAGGAATTATTGTCAGGTTTGTATTCAATTCACATTTTTTTTCTTTGATGCTTTGCTTATAGCTATTTTTACTTTATTGTATTTTCTGAGGTTGTGTCCTGATGTTCCCTGTAATCAATAGTAGTTTTAAAGTTTTTGGTGGTTCTAAGGTTGTGTGATCTGGGGAGGTGCTCTGGCCTGCATTCTAGACCTAACCAAGGAAGAGATCCTGATGACCAGGGATTGCAAAAATAATGTTCCTTGGGCTTTTTGTTCCCTTGGGACCAGAAGTTATACTGGTCTTTTGAAACTAGAAGTGATATTGATATTTAGAGCCGCACATCCCTTGGGACCAGACATGATATCATTGCTCAAGGTCTGTGCTCCTTCTTGATGATGATTTTTTTTTATCAATACTCATCAGTTGGTCATGAGCTTCTCCAACTGCTGTGATGTAAGACTTTGATGCATTTTAATGGAAAATAAGTTAAATGATAATGATGTTGAAGATGTGAGGGCTATCAGTGAAGTTGCTTTGTTGCTCACAGATCTTTTTGTCTACTCCAAAAATATCCTTCTCCTTTATAGCTCTGAGGACTATTCAGTGAAAGATTTCAAAGATCTTGTGCTGGGTCTCAAAGAAGAAATAACTGGTCTTTACACCTGGGGAGATAGTTATGCAGAAAGAGGAAGTTGGACTCAGGTTGACTGATAAAAGATTTCTTAAATATCTATCTATATTATTTTTAAGTCAATATATAAAAAATTGAAATATTTTCTTTTTGTAGGAGAGGAGAAGAATTGAGCATTGGAGGAGACTGGCTTTAAATTCTGCTTTAACCTCCTCCCCACAAGTGTGTAACTCTGGATAGTACATACAGCTACCTCTTTTAGTGCTTATCATTCCACTCCCTCCAATTTATTATTGTTTTTTAAAGATGTCAAAGGTGATAAAATAATTGACATTAGCCTATTCTTATTAAAATAATTCACATGAATAGTAAGATAGAAGGTGAATAGTTAGACCATTAATAAGATTCTGATATACTAGCATCTATGTCTTCCTCCTATGAGATGACATCAAGATTTTCATTGGTGCCTAAAGATAGATAAGTGCAAGAGGAAAACAAGTTTTCTGAAGATAATTCTTCCTAGTTCTGTGTTACAGAGGCATTTCAAAACTCCATCTTCATGCAAAAATAGCATCTATTCACTAAAATAACTAGATTTTGTTCTCTTTCAGAACAATAGGAAGATTAGAAAGATAATAAGCTTACATTTATATAGAATTGTATGTTTGCAAGTGCTGTAGCACATTACAGGGTATTTCTTATGGAAGGCAAAATGAATTTTGAATCAGAAGTTTTCAATTTAAGATTCACTTCTGCCACTTAACCTTCTTCAAGCAGAGATATCCCATCTGTAAAATGGTGGAATTAAACTAGGTGGCTTTTAAAGGCCTCTCAAGTTTTGATTTTATAAATCATGTAGATTTAAATTAGAAAGAGATCTTATCATTGAGTAATACTTCCTCCTTCCTTCCTTAAATTCATGGGGCCACTGAAACCCACAGAAGCTAAATCCCTTAGTTGAGATTATTTTTTTTTCACAGTATCAAAATGGAATTTAATATTTAAAATTATTTTTGGTTCTGTGTCTTCTTCTGAGTACATTTATACCTAACACTTTGTTTAAAATTAAATTATTTATTTTTAGTTCTCAACATTCATCTCCACAAAATTTTGAGTTACACTTTGTAAAGCCATGCATGAGCAGTTTTCCAGAAGAATGCTACAGCTTTTAAGGTTCTGATTACACATTATAGTGAACATTTTATTTATTCCACAACAAATCAAAGCAAAACATTCACAGTAAAATCAAAGTACAGCATTTACAATATTAGAACTTGCCACAGAAAATCCAAATATAGCATTCACAACAATTTATCACAGAAAATGGTCACATAGTTTCTACTACAGTAGTCACAAGGTTTTAAACAAAGACCAATCATTTAGTAACTCAAACATCCACAAAATCCTTAATTCAATCACAAAGTACAATAGTCAAAGTGTTCCACTTATGGGGCATACTAGATTATAAATCAATTACTCATTCAGTCATCAATCACTAAATACAATCATTTGATCAATCAATCATAATTCATTATTCACTATTCAGTCATCAGAAAATACACAGACCCTCTACACCTAGGTCACTAGTAAATTTACAATTTTTCAGTCAGTGCAGAGTATCCAAGTAAAGTCATCTTTCAGCTTGACTCTGGGTGGTTTCTCAGATTCCCTGGATGCCCTTCCGTGGCCCCAGTTCCTACCTGGATTCACCAAACTGTCATCTGGGTTCAAGGGCAGACAGCTCCCAGGTCCTTGTCCAGCTCCCTGTGCAGGTGCTGCTCTACAATGGAGCTCACAGTGTCCAGTCCATCTCAAATAATTCAGTCTCCACTCCCAGAAAGTCAAGGCCCAACAAAGCCACAAACAAAGTCTCAGGATCACAGTCATGCTTCCTCAGTCCCTTGGCAGCTCCAGCTAGCTCTCAGACACAGGAGTCTCAGCTAGCTCCAAGAATCAAAATCACTCCATCCAGGTATTCAAAATCAAAACCATTCTCTTCAGCCTGTGGGAGAGTGAGGGGTGAGGGTGTATGGGGGAGGTCCTCTTCAGCTTCCTTGGCCCCTTTCAGCCTCTTCCCAGCAGCTGCTTCTGCCTCCATGGTGCTCTAAGAAATTCTGACTCAGTTCTCAATTCTCATTTCTCTTCTCAATCCTCAGTCCAGCAGTAGCAGCCCAGCCTCCAGATGCTGCTAAGAGAAACTCTCTCTGTCTCCAGCAGGATAGCTTCTGCCACCAGAACTCTTGTCTCAAGAAATTCTGACGATCCCTCTCTAGGGCTTTTCCTTGTATACACACAGCATCAGCTGCTTCCTGTTTCAGCCAGCCCCTTCCTGTTACATCAGAAACAGGGGTTCATACCTTCTGTTTCTTTCACAGAGGCTTGATTAATTACTAAGTGCTAAGTACCTGCTTACTTGCCAATACAAAGAGGTCTTCAAATTCAAATTACATTACCATTACACAGTTTTTTCTCTCTGACTTTCCCCTGCCTGCCACCCCAAAACACCAAGCCTACTGAATACCTCTTACCCTAATCTGTTCTCTCTTATATCCTCCCTCATTACCCCCACAACCTTTCTAATACAGTAAGATTTATTTATATACCCCAGTGGCTGTATATCTTATTTCCCAGATGAATGTAAAAAACAATATTTTAAACATTTGTTTTTAAAACATTGAGTTCCAGATTTTTTCCTTCCCTCTTCACCCACACCCTCTGGAAAGATAAGCAATACCATATAGGTTGTTTATGTGTAGTTACCCCAATCATTTCCATAATTGTTATATTGTGAAAGACTAATTATATTTCCCTCCATCCTGTCCCACTCCCCTCTTATTCTAATTTTTTCCTTTGACCCTATCCCTTTTCAAAAATGTTTGCTTCTAACTACCCTCTCCCCTTGATGTGCCCTCCCTCTATCATCCCCTTCTTATCCCCTACTCTCCCCCCCCCCATTTTCCTGTAGGGTGAGATACCCAATTGAATGTGAATGTTATTCCCTTCTTAAGCCAAATTCGATGAGAATAAGGTTGTCCCATTCTCTTTCACCTTCCTGCTCTCCCACTCCATTTTAACAGTTTTTCTTGCTTATTTTATATGATATATTTTACCCTAATCTATCTCTCCCTTTCTCCTTGTCCCAATAAATACCATTCTCACATCTTAATTTTATTTTTTAAATATCATCCCTTTATATTCAACTCATCCTGTGTCCTCTGTCTATGTATACATGGACATACATATGTCCACATTCACATATATATTTATATACACATAAACCCATCTATACATACATATATGTTTATATATATGTAAGATTATATATATGTATATATAATATATTTATGTGATATATTTTATATACATATATACATACATACATACATATATATATACATATATATATATATGTATATATATATATATATATACATATGTATATATATATTCACTCTCCTGATGTCTGCTCTGGCTGCTGCTGGCTGGGGCTGCCCTGGGGCTGTAACCATGCAGCTCCCATGGCACTGCACTTGGCCTCCCAGCATGCTGTGGTAGACCTTTCCTGTTGCCCTGCCAGGCTGTCTTCAGTGGGATATTTGTTTTTCTCTGTCACTTTGTGGCTTTTGCAACTTTAAAATTTAGAGCCATGTTTTTACTGGTATTAGAATTGTTTGCAGCCTTGTGCTTCTACTGTGTCATCTTGGCTCCCCCCCCCCCCCAGTTGAGATTATATAAGTAGCAAGGAGGACATCTGGGATTCAAATTCTTGTCCTTTGATTTCAAAGTCAGTATTTTCTTTTCTGCACCCTGCTTTCCCATGAATTTAATGCTCTTCATGTTTTCTGTGGTCTTTATGGTAAGCATACAATATAAATGGATCTCATGCACTTCTCTGATTCCTGAAATGCTCTTAAGAAAGGCAGTCTCCAAATAAGCATATTCTTCTACCTACAGAAAGGCTGTTTTTTTTTTCTCCCTCTCACTGAACTTCTTAACTTTGGCATGAAAACTCCTCTGGCAGCTTGACACTCAATTCCATTTTTGCTTCTCTTTTATTGAAAGATCCCATGAAGTGCCCCCAAGCAGGTCAATTAGAAAGGTGGCTTCCTTCTTGAGTAGTCTCTGCAGCATTTTTCTGTTTTTCCTTTTAGCTATCTCCCTCAGTCATTTGCTGAGTTAAGCTCCCTTCCTAGTGGAACAAAAAAAATGCTCTGAGAAACTAAAGGTATATCAGTCCCCTTGTTGTGACACTGATGGATTTGTAATCCCATTCATGCGGCTACTTCCTCAACCAGCTCAGGTTGCCATTTATTATTATCATTGGATCCTAGAGATATCAAGCCTTATATCATTTAGATTTCCTAAAGTCAGAGCAGAATCTTATTCTTACTTTTGTGCTCCTTTCTTTCTCACTTTATTTGCTCCATCTTAGTTTATTCAAGTGGCAGCTGGGAGGTACAGCGAATAGAGCAGTGGTCCTGCAGTTGGGAAGACCTATGTGAAAATGGAAACCTTGATTTGCTCAAACCTGTTCCCCCATCATTATCCATGTAACCAGACAAATTACATGAGAAATGGTTTTATTGGTTTGACTTACCAATAATCCTTGGTGTGAATGAATGTTCCTTACCCTGACCCTTCTAGGTTTAGGATTAACAAAGACAAATTTTTGATTTACATAAATGCAATATTAACCCCTCTCTGTCTAAGGGCTATAAGGAATGTATTTGCAGTAAAAACACATCTTGAGTTCCAAATGCCCTCTGAATACAAGACTACATATTCAGTAAGCCATACTCCATTCTCCTTCCAACGCCAAAATTTTGGCTTCAGTTGATTCTATCAAAATGTCACTGAATGATTAGTCCTAGATCTTTTGGTTTGGCTGTGGATAATTATCATGCTATAGAATAATCACATATAAGCTCAGTGGAAACTCTAGTCAAAGCATACCATATGTAATATATAGACACAGATAGATGGCTAGACTGACAGACAGATATAGATAGATAGATAGATAGATAGATAGATAGATAGATAGACAGACAGATAGATAGTTAAGTACATACATACATAGGTAGATGACTTGTTTAGAAATCACGATTCTTTCTGACCCCAAAAGACTAGAGGATTGTGGCTGTTCCCTTTCCACAAAAGGACTATTTTACTCTAGATCAACACACATGGTGATTTGGTTCATTCTTTGACAATCTTGCCCTCTAATGAGAGAAATTAGATTCTGTTTCACATCCTTTGGTTTCTTATCCTCCATTCCAGATCCTTCCGTACAACTAATTAAATCTCATATTTATACTTGTTTATAGTTTCACAAAAGTATAGAAGAAATGGAAATATATTCAACATAACAATATGGATAAGCTTTAGGACAATCATTTATTTCCTCCATAAAAGGAAGGATGGAAAAAAGTCCCTATCAAGTACCAACTCTGTGCCACCTACTGTACTAAGTACTTTTCAAATATTAGCTCCTTCAGTAATTTAAGTAACTGAGGGAGTTAGGTGTTGTATGCATTTTCATACTTACAATTGAGGAAATTAAGACAATTAACAGTTAAGTGCCTTGCCTAGACCACACAGTTACTAAGTGCCCAAGTCTGGTTTTGAACTACATCTTCCTTACTTCAGGACCAGGACTCTATTGAATGAACCATCTAGAAAGAAAAGTTCCAACAAGCATTTATAAAAAAAAAATTATCATAGTGTGAGTTACATATAATACTATTCTACTCTCTTTGGAGGTTGAGAATTAATATTATTAAACATAAAACTTAATAAGGGTTATTTAGTATAAAACTTAATAATTTTACTTTGGCTTTCCATGTTGAAACAATATTCTCTAGGTATATATCTTATGTCAAGTCAGTTCATATTTGGTCTCCTCCTGCATTAGTGTAATTCTCTTCAATACTGAGCATAGACTCTACCATACTATCAGATGTCATTCCACTCCATTCAATTGGCCAGGGAATATCAAGCGCTCTTTAACTCATGGGTTTGACTCCAAGTCTGAACATTCCCATCTTAACTTTTATTTTCAATTACTGTTGCTCAGTGTATTTACATACATTTAAAGAGAAAACAAACATCCCAGATTTGAGCTCACCTAATGGAGCACCTCAATTTATTTTCCCTCTTATAGTTGTCAAGTGAGAAAAAAATAACATACTCCCTTAATGAGAGGAAAAGTGGTCTTACTGCCTACTTTTCATAGGACAATTTCTTACCTATCATCCTAGTGAGTCAAAGGAAAAGAAGTCAGAGGTTTTCTTTCCTTTTTAATTTACACAGAACTACCCTCATACAATACCTCTGCCTACTATCACAGGGTCAAGGTTTATTGCATCATAAGAAAGCATCAAATATTTTTAATACTTGGTTGGCCACAAGTAATCAGAGTAGTTCTCTGAGTGCATTCCCATTATACTTTTATAAGGACAAAAATTGATGTTCATAAAATTCACAGATGTTACAAAGTTGATAAGGTTAGATAACCCACTTGAAGACAGAAGCAGGACCCTCAAATACCTTGACATTCCAGATTATTGGACTATACTAAAAACAACATATAGAGTATTTTGTTAAGCCAACAAAATGTAGTATGGTATAAAATAATTTCTGGAGTCAAAGAACTTGAGTTCAAATCCCAGTTTTATTATTTACTACCTGCAATGGGCCCAAATAAGGGGCTAAATTCCTCTGGATCTGTTTCCTCATTTAAAAAATGAGGAGGCTGGGAAAAATACTGTATCTGGATTGGAGACTTCCTGGAATAAGTAGAAAAGAACACTATATTTGAAATCAAAGGACCTGGGGTCAAACCCCAGCTGAGACACTTACTTTGGACCTGAGTACCCTTGGGAATTCACTTTACCTCTCTAAATTTCAATCTCCTTGTCTATAAAATGTGGATTGGACTAGGTGACCTCTAAAGTCCTTCCAAATCAATATCAACAGTATAGAATGGTGTATTCTTTAACTCTCTGAACCTCAGTTTCATCAGTCAAAAATGAGGGAGCTAACTTGGGCAGCCTTCAATATCACTATCAGTCCAATTTCTAACATTCTGATACAAGATAGGCACATGTGTAATACATTACTCAAGAAAGTCCTACAGATCTTGACTCAGAATAGCTCACTTTAATAAGGGAGGTACTTAGCTCTGTATGGGACAGGAACCAGAACCGCATAACTCTACAACCCCTCTTGACATAAACTTTTTATATAGCTTATTAACAAAAAAGTACTTACACAAAAAAAGTTATAAAAGTTAAAACACAAAACACAAAAAACACAAAAAAGAGATCTTTGCTTGCAGAGAGTACTTTGGATAGAACACAGAATATACTCATCCCAGAAAATGTACCCCACAACATACCTTCTTTTATGAAATAGTTCTCTCTCCCTCTCTGTCTCTCTCTGTCTCTGTCTGTCCGTCTGTCTGTCTCTCTATGTCTCTCTCTTTCTCTCTCAAATACAAAAACAACAACAATACCTAACTCTCTTCTCTAAATTTTAGGAAGGATTGAATCTTTCCCCCTGTCTTGCATGACCAAATGCCACTGAAGCTCTTCTAGGAATGTGCTATCATATTCTTCAGTAAATTGTGAGCTCCTATGTGAGATGAAAGAGTTTGGAGTCTGAATCTAAGGTTAGAAAATGTCTTTATTCTTTTTCATGAGAAAGGACTCTACCCCCTGTCTCCCAACATGGCCTCTGCAGGGAGAGAGTGAGAGGTAGAAGGCAGCCCATGGTTATATAATCTTCCAATGCAGAAACCCAACTCCCTCAACTGGCCTTAACTCTTATTGGTAGGGGGGCTGCCACATAACCTAAGGGCAGGAATCTCTCTGAGACAAAGGACCCGGAAACATGTGGGTGTCCATGAAAACAGTCTTAACCTTATTTGGCATATCTTCTGCTGTGTTGGCTCTGGGGGAGGGTCTCCATTGCTCTAATGCTTGAAGGTCAGGTGACTTGACCTTAGGCCTAGTGAATACTGAAGCCATTCTAGATTTGATTTTTCAGACTGGGGAAAATTCACTATAAATTATTCCTCACAAATCCCCACTTTTTCTTTTTATACCTTTTGAAGTTTCCCCAATTTTCTTAATTCTAATTACTGTTGCAGCTTTCGCCACATTGACAACACACAAGGGGGCAGTCCCCTTTATGAGTACAGATACAGAGATTCAAAAGAAAACAATAACAATTGTCTTTTCGAAGTCCAAAAGTCTCTTTTCACACTGCTGTCCAGATGTGAGGAAGTCTTCTGGTCATGTAGGGTCATCCATCTTCAGCCCTGCATCCCAGCTTCTCTTCCTTCTGTCTTCTTTCATTCATTTACCTACTAAAGGAACCTTGGAACCAATGTAAATGACAACTCCTGAAACTTTATCATTCTTACAAAATTAAAATTGGAGTCTTAGTCAATTGTCATGATCACACATTAGAACCAGTTTGTTACATTTTTCATTAATGCATTATCAAGTCCTCCACCAGGAGGATGGGATTTCACTAAGGGATTTACATTTAGCTCACAACTAAAACAATTAAAAATGTTTCCAAGTAATCCAGAAATTATCCCCCTTTTAGCATTGACTAATTATAACAAAATTGAGACAAATGTGATACTAACTGAATAACAGAATAATATTCCCACAAACCTAGACCTACTTGTCATATTATTACAAAGAACTAAAGGACTCTGACTTATACAGGAATACCTATACTAAATCCTAAGCCTAGCAGCTTTATCTTATAGTGACTTAAGATGTTCCAGAATCAAGTAGATTTGTTACTGTTTTATTTAAAAACTTTTGATTATTGAAACTTGCCACCAAGAATAGGGACAAAATTATAATGAGGGAACCCTATTTCCCAAACTTCAGAATGCCAATTCCAGACACAGTGTATACCATGCAATGCTGCAATCTCCATTGAGCTAAGCTTAAAGTCTGCCATGTGCTTGTTCCCAGTCTGAAGAATCCTACCTCAGCCCATGCTGAACAGTCGTTCCTCTGACCTTCATACCTGTATCTTATAGGATCTGGCACCATCGGTTGGTGGCTTGGGTAGCTTGGGCAGCCTCTTTTAACACACCTATCTGGAGCTGAACTCAAAGAAACCATCAGTTAACAGTCCCATCAAGTCTTAAATAACAAGCACCAACAATCATCTTAAGATTGGTTAAGGAACATGTTTGAAGTGAGTCTCAAATAACCTATATTCATTCCTATATTCTTGTTCATGAAGAAAATCAAATCTCCCATTAGGCTTACAAATTATTGCTCTAATAGTTGTGCATCTACTTCATAGATCATATACTGCATCTACTTCCAAACTTCTCTACCTTCTTATAATTACACTTAATCTGAACTCATACTAAAATTTCTCTTCTCTCAACTAAAGATGTCTCTGGTTTAATCTCAACAACTAAGTGTATTAATACCCAATTGCTCTTTCATCACTTTGAAATACACTGGGACCCCATTTCACTCACATACACGAATATAACCTCCTCTACAGTAACTTTATAAATCACAACCTCAGTCCATGGGATAACAATTCAAAGTTGCATTTCTTCCCTTATTTCCTCTACTTCTCAAATTCAATTGAGCTATCAAGTTACAAATCTTCCTTTCTTCCTAGACATTTCCTCAAATCCTTTCTCAACTTACTTAAACCCTTAAAAACTAGTACCACCATCCAGAGACAGTAGGGTTTAGATAAACCCACATTTGTCCTCAAACCTTCTTATCTGCCTTCCATATTCCCAATCAAACCTTTATTTATTCTTCCAAAATCTCTCAAACCCATCACTCAGCATTCCTTTACATTCTTTTTAACCATAAAACAAGATAGCTCATAAGTTATTATCCTTTTATTAACATAACTGTTTTGCTTACACAAAACAAAGAGGTTAATGGCTAAACCTCACAAACTGATAGATCTGACATACAGAATTATCTGATCTTGTTATTCCCTTAGAAGTTTCCACTCTGAGTCTAGTTCTTTAGGAGGATCAAATGCTATTGAGGAGGATCCATAAGTAATTAATCCCAAAACGGTGCATATCAATAAGTTGCATATAATAAAACATGTTTGCACCACAGACTTCATTTCCCTTAGTCTAATTATTCCCATATTATTCAGAAAAGAATGTTCTCCCAAGTTTGTTTATTCTTACTTCAGGAATCTAAACTTTTTACTTACACATTCAATTATAAATGTTAACTTTTGCTTATACCATGCAATAACTACAAATTCAGATTTAAAACAGCAAGGTGTCTTCTCCAAAACATCCTTTCCAAAAGTATTTCCTGTATGAAAGCAAACATACAGTATACCACAAAGGTTTACCAGGACTCATATGCATAATTATTTCCTGTTCTATATTCCAAATTATATTCTATATATTCTATATTGCAAATTATTACCTAAAACCAATTAGTAGAAATCAATTATACCAACTTTAAAGGGCCAGTTTCAAGACTGACTCATCAGTGAGGCTTGTTTTTTTTTAACTGCTGCCCCTCCCCCACCCTCCTTTTTGGTGGAGGAGTGGAGAAATTCCCTTAATCTGATAAGGACTCTGTAGGCAGTCCGCCTGAAATTAAAGAAGAAAATTCACAGTAACTTTGAACATTACAAAATCTATACACAATTAATAAAATGACCAGAAATCTTACAAGGTCTTTGTAAAATTACTAATTTTTCCCTTTTTAAAAAACAATTTAACACAATTTCTAAATTCTCTGATCGTAAAAATCTTTCCCACATAGAAACTCCCACTTAGGGAGTTTCACTGGTCTTTTCTTCACATAGTTACCAATAATTACTTCTCACAAATATATTTCTTTACTGAAACTTCCTTTTAAATATAGAAAAACTTGAAGGTTTATAATTTCTTAAATTACAACACTTCAAAATATCATAACACAACTGTTTACCAGTAACACAATTATTATGTTCTTACATTTAAACTTTTAAATTCAAAACTCATTTAATTACCAATCCAGTGACCTTAATTCAGCTGGATGTATTTTTCAAATTGAGCCACATCCCTCTATATACATATATCTATATCTATATCCATATCTATATCTGTATTTTTTAATTTGCTCAATAAGAGTTCTACAAAAACACATTTCCAATTCACGTTGCACAGAGGATCATTCATAACTACAGGTAAAGGTGTATATACCTGGTTTTCTGAATAGCAGGAGTAACAACACATTACATTTCATTTTACACAATTTTTCTCCATCTTGTAATTTCAACCCAATTCAGATTAAAACTGACAGCATTCCTGGCTCTCACTCTGTTTTTGCAATATATGAGGATTTTGCAGTTTAGATACCATAATAACACAATGACATTATAACATTAATTGCATTTCCAAAGTGAGCAGAGGCTTTTCTCCTCCAGCATTGCCTTTCTTATCTGATCTAGCTTGAGGCTTCAGCAGGCAGGCTGGCCAGATCAAAGATTATAAAGTTTACAGATTTTCCAAATTACAGTTACTTCAGAAAATATTACAGCACTCAAGTCAGAGTGTCCCACTCCTCATTTTCTATTCCTTTAATAATATAGTTCCCAATTTTAATAACATTTAAACAAACAAAAAAATGCTTTTGTTACAACATAGATAATACCCATTCCTGCTCACATTTTAGATACCAGTTTACAATGTGCTGGGCTAGTCATTTAACTGCTTCTTTTGGTTCTAGTGATAATTACAAATATCTTTAAATTCTAATTTCCTAAGTACTCTAAATTCTAAAACATTACACATTTCACCTATATCCAAATTAACATACATAACCATATCCTTAGATAATTTAACAACTTCTGAATAGGAATAAGAAAATGGTTTTAACATCAAAGTTTATAAATATTTCCAAATTACATAATTTAGAAATATTTAAAACTTTTTTTTTTACTAAAAACTTTAGGTGAATGCATTTCTAAACCCCCTTACACAGGAATTAAATTATAACTTTGTAAATTTAAACCACTGTGTAATTTTCACAATAGCCAAGAGTTCAAATGATCAATCTGAACATTATTTACATTTATCCCCAAATACAATGGTCTCACATTTTACCAAATAAATCCAAATGCCAATCTATTTCCACTGAAATATCTTTAAGCCAACACATGGCCTTTCAGAAGACATGTGCTCATGTATGATCTTCAGTTTGCCTTAGACTCCTGCCCCACCCATTCCATTCTTATCTTATTATCATAGACAAAGGGTTTGGAAAACCAGTAAACTGGGTGGGTAATTGTTTAACTTCTCTTTCAAGTGAGGTCCTTAGGAGTTTAATGATTATCTGAACTTTTTAGAACTAAATTCTGATAGAGCCTGAAAGGCAGATAGACACTATTCTTACTGACTTCCCATGACTTGGTTTAAAGTCAGGCTAAAAATTCATTGGTGCTATCTTCCAGCCTTCTAAAGAGAGGCTCCCTCAACCTAATTAACTCAATTAAGCCTTTTTCTTCTCCTTCCACCTCTGCTATGGCATTTCAGACAAACAGAAAAACAGAAGTTTCACTTACCTTTATCTGCTAAGGGTCTGAACTTCTCTCTCTCTCTCCATTCCGAGTTTAGTTAGGCAGAGAAGCAAGGTTCTTAAAGTTCCCAAGGCTTTTTAATGGGGTAAAACATTTTCCCTCTTTCACAAATAGAAAAACTTTACACATATCCACACAGACAAATAAACAAAACAAAACAAAACAAAAAAGAAATACATAAAACAAACAGTCTCAACCAGCTTGGCCGAATTTATCACCCAAGGTATTATTGGGGGGGGGAGGAGGGTGTTGAAGGAAACATTTCTTCCCAATTGACTAGCAGCTTGTGGGTAAAAGCTGAAAATTTCCCTTGACCAGAAGTAGGTGGGATAGCCCATCAGCCAGTCCCCCCTTGCGGATCCAAGGTCTGGCCCAAATGTGTCAGCCTTTTGGTCCAGAAATTGGGGTGCTGAGGCATGAATTTTGAGGGGGCCCTCATCACGGACCACTCATCAGCATCCCCCCTGAAAACTGCCTCAATGTCACCTCAACTCCTGGCCAGACTCAGTTGACCAGGTCAATCTCTTAGTCCAGGAATTTCCTAACTCCTGACCGCACTCAGTCTACCCCAGGCACCACCAAATCACCCAGGCCTCTCCTTACCTGGGTCTGTGCACAGACTTAGGTAATTTTCAGCAATCTTTGTTCCCCCCATTCAGTGTTTTCTGATCTCAGTTTCAGACCCCCTCGGGCCTCATTCTCCTTAGAGAGGAGTCACTCCCCGACCTTACCAACAGGTCACTGATTAAGAGCCAGTGGGACGTCCTTTACCTGTTGGTCAAGGCTGAGGAGCACTCCACCTCTCCAGAGAGGAATTTGAAATATGTCGGTGGAACCTCCAAACTGCGTGAGATAAAAGAGTTCAGAGTCTGAATTTAAGGTCAGAAAAGGTCTTTATTCTTTCTCATGAGGAAGGACTCTACCCCCTGTTGCCCAACATGGCCTCTGCAGGGAGAGAGTGAGAGGTAGAAGGCAGCCCATGGTTATATAATCTTCCAATGCAGAAACCCAACCCCTTCAAATGGCCTTAACTCTTATTGGTAGGGGGGCTGCCACATAAACTAAGCACAGGAATCTCTCTGAGACAAATGACCCGGAAACATGTGGGTGTCCATGAAAAGAGTCTTAACCTTATTTGGCATATCTTCTGCTGTGTTGGCTCTGGGGGAGGGTCTCCATTGCTCTAATGCTTGAAGGTCAGGTGACTTGATCTTAGGCCTAGTGAATACTGAAGCCATTCTAGATTTGATTTTTCAGACTGGGGAAACTTCACTATAAATTATCCCTCACACTCCCATATATAAAGTGTTAGTCTTAACACCTCCTGGAGGTACTGGAAGTATATACTGTATACTAAATAAATGTTTATTGCATTTTATTGAATTGAAAAAAATGCATCTGGAAAACTCTGAAAAAGATCAGCTTTACTTCCTAACTCTCCTATGGTTTGGGTTATCTAGTAAATAACAATGTGTACTTAAAGGATTTCAAGCTCTTGATTCTTTCAGGAAATCAATCAATCAATTAATGAAGTTTTATTGAATACTTCAGGCTAAGTTTTGGGGATTCAAAACAAACAAACAAAAAGAAAAGATAGTTCATACATTAAAGGAGTTTAACAATCTAAGGGAAAATCACCTTTTTTAGTTACTTTGCATTTGCTTTGTTAAACTTTGATCTGAATCGAAGTATTTTTGCTTAAGAATTTTTCCCTGTTGGGATTCCTTTGGTACTATGTTTAGCTCTTTACCATTTAACATTTTTTCTTGGAAATTTTCACACCCGGTTGGCTTTTTGGTGGGAAATTTTCAGAAACATTTTCAGCTAGTTAGGAATATGCTTACTAGCACATGGTGTCTTCCTGTCAATTGAACTAAATTCCACTACTTGTGAATTCCACTAATATTTTTTGATTGAAACAATGAATATCAACTACAAGTTGTATATAAAATAAATACAACTTGTATACACATGGACTAGTGGTAGAGTCAAGATGACATAAGTTCAACTAGCTCTCATATTTACTAGTTGTTTGAACCATGGGCAAGTTCAAGTCCTTTAGGTTTACTCAAGACCCCTTGTTCCTCAAAAGAAAAAGGAAACACAAATTAGACCTTAATCATAACTGAAAATTTTAAAGCACCTTATGGACATTACCTATGCAAACAACATTGCACACAATATTTTAAATGAGACACAATGAGATACACTTTCAATTACTATTATCCCTACTTTAAAAATAGGGAAACTGAGTAACAGAGAGGTTAAGTAACCTGCCTAGGGTCAAAAAGCTAGCCAGTACCTGAACCAAGACCTGAAAACAGGTCTTTTTGGTTCAAATTTGTGATGCTATTCCCTGTTCCTTGCTGTCTCTAATAATATAAGAAAAAAAAAGTGTTTACCCTTTGCTCAAAGTGTTTTGATACAGTTTTAATACTTTTTAAAAATCTTTTTCCTACCAGACTGTTTTTTGCATGTGAAATTTTAGTAGGGAAGAAAAAGAATGCTTAAGAGTTACATTTTTTTAAATATTAAAATATGATTTAAAAATCTTTGACAACTACTTGTTATTGTTTTTTTGTCCTTCATTCTCCAACAGCTCCATGATATCAGTAAGGTAATATCATGACTTGCAAGTCATGCAAAGTCACCAGTTTCACTAACTCCTCCAGATCCCTCGGGGTTCACCATCAAGATACAGATCAGGATGACTGGAGATTGCCCCAGATGCATTGGGAGAGGGTTGGAAGCAACAAATGAGAGAAATAGCTACCTTGCTAGCACAGTGAAGGTGTGGTATCATTTTTATTATTTCTTTAAGGTCTGTCCTTCATGTTTGCAAATTTTCTCTAACAGACAATTTCCTGTTGCTATCTTCATTGTATAAATATTTCAAGTAGTGTTGTCTAGATACAAATCTAAAGATATATTTAGAAACAAGAACAACAAACTCCCTGAAGATTTAAGGCTCATAAATATACTCCTCCAGTAGCTTATTTATTTTCAGTTTTATGAGATTTGTGTTATCCTTTTCTGTGAGTAAATGAAAAAAAAAATAATGCATTCATTTACTTCTTCCTTCACACCTAAAGTTCTACAAGTAAGTTATTTTAGATACAACAATGAGACAACCCTCAGATTACTACAAAGTCTAGAAGAGAGGTGCCTGGTTGAGCTGTTTGTAGATTGGTATAGACTTTAAAACTGGTGTAGGTACAACAGTGGAAGGACTGGTATATAGTGGAAAGAGTACTGGATTTGGAGCTAGGGAAATAAGGGTTCAGAGCTAACAAACGATATGAGCAGTGGCAAATTACTTTATTTTTCTCAATTCATTTGTGAAATGAGAATAATAATGCATTTATTTCCTGTTTCAGAGGGCTATAAAAAATTTCAAATGTGATCATATGTAAAAGGATTTGCAAAATTTAAAACACTATATAATTGTCAGTCATTATGTAAAGAATACTGGAATTTGTTCCCAAGCGATCTTGCTATGAATCTTAGCATTTTTACTTACATGTATGAGAAGTGAGAAGGTAGGTTCATCTCTCTGGGCCTTACATTACTCATCTGGGTAATTGATTTAACCTCTGTACTCCAGACAACTCTGTAGGAATATAAGTTGCAAAAGAGAGTGTTTCAAGGATAGAGGCAGTGAGATGGAACAATGGATAAGTTGCTAATCTTCAAATCAAGTACACATGAGCTCAGTTGCCCCCTCTGATATTTTGTTAGCTACTTTACCCCAAACAAGTTATTTGACCTTTCTCAGACTCACATTTCTCATTTGTAAGATAATATAAGATAAATAATAAAGTATAAAATTTAAGAGGGTTGTTGTGAGGATTAAGTGAGCTAATATTGGAAAAAGCACTTTTTGTATTCTATCATGGCATTTTATTATTATCATTATTAATTATTAACATTTCTCAGTCTCTATGCTTCCTTCTTTCTTTTTTAGTCTTACGTTCTTCTTGCAGTCTGCCCCTTCCCTACTCAGAACTACATTTTGAAAAACGCAAAACCTACACATGCACTATTCAAGGAGGGGGGAGAGAAGGGGTACTTTTAGAAACAAATTTGTAGGTACCTATAGAAATTGATTCTTTAATATTTATGCTGACCAACACTAAGCTGTCTAGAAGAATCATGTGGCAAAAGATAGTGGATTCGGGTGTGTCTCAGAATAACTACTAGAACCTACTAAGAATAATCACTAGGTAATTTATCAGATATACAGATATTATATAATATCTATACAAGGTATACAAATAGTATTCAAAGAGTATACAAAGTATATAAATAGTATAGTATACAGAGTATACAATAGTATACAAATTATACAAAGAGAAGTAAATAGTACACAAAATATAGTATACAGATAGAGTATGCAAAGAGAAGTAAAAGACTATAAATGTGGAATACTGTTTGACATCAGATTTTTTTTTTCATCATAAAGGATAACTCTCTGGGAGAAGCAAAGGGGAGAGATACATTGGGAAAGGTAGGTTATATTAAGAAAAGTAGCTGTCATTAAAATTGAATAAAAAGAAATTACAGCAAGAAAAGAGAATAGGAGCTACTGCTACATGATGTAAAACATTCTGATGGAAGTACAGAGCAGGGATGAATTGAGAAACTGTACCCCTCACTAACATGGATGCAAACTCCATTTTTAGTAGGGAAAGGGGCAGAGTAAAAGAAGACTATTAGAGAAAGTGTGAGAAGTTAATATTCCAAGAAGAAAAAACAGAAGATTATTGAAAAAGATAGAAAAATGGAGACCAAGAAAGGTTAATGAAGAAAAACTATCATATGACTAAACATAAATCAAAAGATACCTTTTCCAAAAAAAAGTAAAATAATGTCTTTTATAGTTCTCCCAGAAATTTTAGATCAAAGTAAGAATCTTTGAATTGATTCAAAATAGAATAAAATAATTAATATAGATACAAAGGGTGGAAGTTATGATGGAAATTAGGAAAAAAAATGAGAGTTTTTAAGAAGCAATTTACTGAGGTGAATTAAAGTTGACTGTTTAGACAGTACAAAAGAGAATCCATAAGGTAGCATAGGCTCTGAAATAGAGAAGGATATGGAATAGTCCACATGTCTGTAAGATGCAGACCTAGAAGAAAATTTGATAAAAAATAAAAAATAATAATATCATTGAAAAAACACATGACTTTTAGAGAAATCAAAATGACTGACTTTGATGATAGCATGTACAAGGATAATTTAAGAATCCTAGGTCCCCAGGGACTGATAGGGAAATGGTGAAATTTTAAAAATAATTGAATAACATACTTAAAATACATTATTCAGAACTATTTTAGAACAGACAGAAAGCCCAAGTTTTAGCCATCAAAAATGTAGTTCCAAAACTTGTTTTACCCTTCTCCTTCACTAAATGAATAGTGAAAAAAAAAAACCTCTGATTAGCTATTCTTTCACTTGGCTTCATTATAATTTCATTTTTCAAAATGTGAATATCACTTACTTCTAAAATCGAGAATCCTATTCTTGATCTGAATTTCACCAATCAGGAAGAATTGGTTGTTAGGTTGGAAATGTTGGAAAGCTTGATAGAATACTCTTTCCTAAAATTTCTGAGAGATGAGAGAAAAGCCTGGAACAACGTGACATATCCTGCACTTTTTTTTTTTACTTCAAAACTCAAAGTGTTCAGAGGAAGTTTAAGTACAATTCCTCTGGATAAAATTATATAGGAAAAGTTAGCTCAAGTGTCTTGGAAAACTCTCAAGGATGAATTTCTGAAATTACAAAGGTGAATAAGTCTACTGAGGTAGGAATCCAAAACTTAATTGAGGAAACAATGTGATTACATGGATTATTCAGCAAACTTAAATTAAATACTATAAATATATGTGTGCATACATATGTATGTTGTTATTTTGTTTCAGCAATGTCCAACTCTCTGGGGCCACATTTGGAATTTTTTTGCAAAAGGCACTGGAGTGGTGCCATTTCTGTCTCCAGCTTATTTTACAGATGAGGAACTAAGGCAAAGAGGTTTATATGACTTGCCCAGGGCCATGCAGCTAGTAATATCTGAAGCCAGATTTGAACTCAGGTTTTCCTGACTCCAGGGCCAGCACTTTATCTACTATGCCACTTAGCTCTCCTGTACATACACATGTGTGCATATATATGTGTGTAGAAATATATATATATATATATATATATGCATGCATATATACTCATGTGCAAACATATTTATGTATATGCCTGTGTGTGTGTGTGTGTGTGTGTGTGTGTAACAGAAACCAGAGCAGTAACTGAGGATGGATATTATAGCATCATATAATTCTCTAACAGTAATGTCTTGAGTACTAAAGATGAAAATAAGCTGAGACTGGAGAAGAAGGCTCAGAACATAAAGGCTGTTAAAAAAAATCTATATTGATTAACAAAAGGATTATCAAAGATGGTGCATAACACAATGATGCTTAACAGTAGAGAAAAGGTAGAGCTGCTGAATGCATATTTTACTTTCATTTTCTCTGACAATGAAATTTCTTCTAGATTGGAAAGAATGGGATGGGGGAGGGGGTAGAAAGAATGATAACCAAGATAAGTAAGGAGAGAATAAAAGGCATTTAACATCCTTAATGAATTTATTACATGATTAGATGAACTGCATACTGAAAAAACTGGCAGATGTGATTCCTGAAGCAACTGTCAGTGATAATATTAAAATATTGAAAGAAAGGGGAGGGCAAGGCATTTACGAAGAAATAAAAATATATGAGTCAAAGGAATCAAAAATCAGGAAAAAAAAACAAATCACTTCATTAGATAATACTCAGGTTACCTCACATAAATTTTTGTCATTTTCATTGTTGTTGTGATTGTAGATGTATATACTCAAAGGGAAATTGTAGGAAAGGGAAAAAGAACGTAAAGAATTTAACCACATTTCTCTCAAATCTGTATTTGAAAGAAAAGAATAAGTGGTCTGTTTTTTTTTTCATCTGTAAGGAGTGATATGAGAGAGAATGATAAGAATAATTGTGGAAAGATTCTTTTATATATAGCATAGTAATTGGGTCTCAGTCTTGGGGGTTTGGGAAGGGTATCCAAACACATATAAATATAGAATTTTGGTTGATTCATGGATGTTGAGTGGATACTTCTGAAGTCAGGAAAAGTGAATTAATATCTGGTTTCAGATGCTTGCTAGTGACCCTGGGCAAATCGTATATACTTGCCTCAGTTTCCTCAATTCTAAAAATGAGATATTAAAACACCTGCTTCACAGAATGGCTGTGAGGATCAAATAAAATAATATATTTGTAAACATGCTTAACAAAGCACTTGGCACATATTGATTGATAGATGCTGAGGTCTTTCCCCTCTTCCTCTCCTTTTTCAAATAAAGTTTGTTTCACAGGAATACATCTCATCCCTTAAGAGACAAATATGAGTGCACAGAAAATTTAATAGTCAACCAAATTTTTTTCAAGTTATGTGCAGAAAATGGAAACCAGAAATGCATGTGCCCCTATGTATGTTCAACTTGGACAGTGCAAAAGAAGACATGAGGCAAGTGGTAGCATACACTACACTTGGAAAGAGAGTGCCACAGAAATCATGTCCTCAGACCTATACTATTTCATATTTTTAAAATAAATTTAACAAATTCCTTGTAGTAAATGAAACTGTGCCTATTAACTTGATGCAAAAATTATATACTTATCACATTTGAGAACAGCATAAAGTCAATTGGGTTAACTAGAATATTAAATAATGTCCAGGATCCAAAGAGGAGTTGACATGCTAGATACCTGGGAATCTGATAGTTAAAATATCTAGGGTAAAAGAAGTCCAACAATTAAATTACAAAACAAGGAAGGAATCATTAAATAATATTCCCGTAAAAACAGGGACTTTGCAAACTGCAGAATTTAGGTCTCTGTAAGCTAACAGAATGCTAGGGAAACAAATTTTTAAAAGCTAGTGAAATTTAATTTATAGTATATTGGAAATATCCATAAGGGAGGGAAAGCCTTTTGTTCCTGGACATGTTCAGACTATTTGGTTTAGTATATTCATTTGTGGGTGTCAGATTTTAATACTTGGAGAGCTTCTGTATCACCTGGTTTAGGGCAAGGGGAACAAATAATTGTTTTGGATTGTTGTCTTTATCAGACAAAAAAACATTCACAGTTGATCATTCTTGGAATTTTGCTTTTGCCAGGTTCTGCTAACTTCATTTTGACTCAGTTCACGTAGGTCTTCTGAGTTTTTTTTTAACCTCTTGCTTGTTATTTCTTATAACAAAATAATATTCCATCACAATCTTACACCACAATTTGTTCCGACATTAAACAATAAATGAACATCTCCACAATTTCCAGGTCCTTGCAACACAAAAAGAGCTGTTATAAATATTTTTGAACAGCTAGGTCCCTTTATTTTTGCTTTGATATCTTTGAGGTATACACTTAATAGTGGTATAGATGGGTCAAAGGGCATGTGTAGTTTTACAGCCCTTTGGCCGTAGTTCTTTTTTTTTTTTTTCAGAATGGCTAAATGAGTCCACAACTCATCCAAGAGTGCATTAGTGTGCTAATTTTTAACATCACCTCCAGCATTTGTCATTTTAATTTTCTATCATGTTAGCCAATCTGATGGAAGTTTGGCAGAGCAATTCATGGGTTTTAGGGAGTCAGAGTCTAGGTCAGTAATTGCAGCCAGTCTTGTATCAATATTGAGGTACTTCATAGTTGTTTTAATTGAAATTTTCATAATCAATTGGGATTTAGAAAATTTTACTGAAATTATTTATAATTTTGATTTCTATTTCTGAAATAGCCTGTTCATATCCCTGGACCATTTATCAATCAAGGAATGGATCTTACTGTTAAGAATTTGCTCAGTGTCCCATATATTTGAGAGAGGAGACCTTTCTCAAAGAATTTAGCTGTAAATCCCACTTCCACCGCAAGTTTCCTGCTCTAATTCTAAGTTTGGTTGTATTTTTTTCATTTGTACATAGTTTTTTTTCAATTTAATATAATCAAAATAATCCAATTTGAATGATGATCCTCTCCATCTCTTGTCTAGTTATAATTCTTCTCTTATCCATAGATATGTAAGGTATAGATTTCCCTTACCCCTAATTTACTTATGATATAACATTTCTTCATTTCCATCATGTATCCATTTTGACCTTATATTGGTATATAGTATGCATTGTCGGTCTATGCCCATTTTTTCAAAGTTGTTTTATAGTATTTCCAGCAATTCCAGCAATTTAAATGATGAATTCTTACCCCCAGTGTTTGGATATTTGGATTTCTCAAATACTAGATTGTGATAGTGATTTATTACTTTGTATTGTCTTCTTAATTTATTCCACTGATCTTCCACTTTATTTATAAACCAGTACCTCATGATTTTGATGATTGTCACTTTGTAATATAATTTGAAATTCGATAGTGCCAAGTCATATTCCTTCACATCTTTTTCACTGACTCCCTTGATATTCTTGACCTTTTTTTCTAGATGAATTTTGTTATTGTTTTTTTTTCCTATCTCTACAAAACCATTCTTTCCTAGTATGATTGGTACAGCTCTGAAAAAGTAAATCTATTTATATCTAATTTAAGACAGGCAGAGTCAACATGGTAGAGAGAAGCCAGGAAGTTGCCTAAGCTCTCCTCAGTTTTCTTTAGAAACAATATTAGATCAAACCTCAAAAATAATTCTAGAGTGACAAAATTCACAAAAAGATGGTTTGAAACAATTTTCCAGTTTTGGATAACTGAGAAAGACTTCAGGAATGGTCTCTCTGACTTGGATAAAAGAGAAGTGGAGCCCATCACAAATGGTTTCTGGACAAATCATGGGAAACTCTTAGCCACAGCATAGATCAATAACCAAGGCCACTTGGTCATGGCTCAGCAGGCCAGCAGTGTAGTAAGCCACATGTGAGACCTCTAGCCCCAGTGCAGCAGGCAAATTGCTTGAAACCAGTGCACAATAGGCATGAATAGGCCAGTTAAACCCACTGCATTGTGCAAGTCATGCAGAGGGTCAGTGACCAGACCCATGATTCACAACACAAGAAGCTTAGGATAGGGCCCACTTTTCCAGAGGAAGAGAACTCAGCTTTTAATAATGATCAAACAAAACAAAAACAAAAACAGAAACAACAGCAACCAAAAATCTCTGACCCATAGAAAATTATTGTGGCAAGAGCGAAGATCAAAACTCAAACTCAGAAGAACACAACAATGTCAAAATGCTTAGAGTGAAGACTCAAAGGGGGATATGAATTGGTTCCAAGCCAAAAAAAGTCTTTCTGGAAGAGATCAAAAGAGCTTTTTTTTTTTTAAATCAAGCAAGGGAGGTAGAAGAAAAAATGGGAAAAGAAATGAGAGTTTTAGAAGAGACTTATGAATATAAAAATAGTCAACAGCTTAGAAAAGGAAGGACAAACAATGACTGAAGAAAACAACTCCTTAAAAATAAAAGTGACCAAATTAAAAAAAAAAAAAGAAAACAACTCATTTAAAAGTAAAATTGACCAAATGGAAAAGGAAGTACAAAAATTAACTTAAGAAAATAGTTCCTTAAAAATTAGAATTGGCTAAGTGGACTCTAATGACTCTTTGAGACATCTAGAATCATCTGAACAAAATCAAAACAAGGAAAAAATAGAAGAAAATGAAAAATAATTCATTGAGAAAACAATTGACCCAGAAAATAGACCCAGAAGAGATAATTTAAGAATTATTGTACTGTGTGAAAGTCATGATTAAAAAACAAATCCTGGAGAATATATGTCAAAAAATTATCAAAGAAAACTGCCCTGACATCCTAGAAACAGAAGGTAAAATAGTCATTGAAATAATCCATTCAGGAATGGCTAGGTGGAACAGTGAATGGAGCACTGGCCCTGAAGTTGGGAGGACCTGAGTTTAAATCTGGCCTCAGACACTTAACACTTACTAGCTGTGTAACCTTGAGCAAGTCACTTAACCCAGTTGCCCTAATTTGCCCCCTCCAAAAAACAAACAAACAAACAAACAAGATCACCCATTGATCACCTCCTGAAAGTGATCTCAAAATGAAAATGACAAGGAATATTATAGCCAAATTCTAGAACTAGCAGGTCACTGCAGGAGAAAACACTGCAAGGAGACAGAAAAAAAAATTGAATATCAAGGAGCCACAATCAGGATTACACATGACATAAGAACATCTACATTAAACTATCAGAGGGCTTAAAATATATTTTGAAAGGGAAAGGATTTTGGATTATAAATAAAACTCAACTACCTAACAAAATTGAGCATAAACTTTCAGGGGAAGAGATAGATATTCAATGAAATAGGGGACCTTCATGAAGAAAAGAACAGAGCTGAAGAGAAAACTTGATATTTAAATTAAAAAATCAAGAAATTTATAAAAAGGTTAACAGGAAAGAAACAACAGCAACAACACGGTATTCAATGAGCTTAAACTGTGTACATCCCTACAAGAGCATTTTGGAGGATACTCAGACAGAAGATGTGGGTATAAGTTGATTTTAATGTGATTAAAAATTAATTAAGGAGTTAAAAAGGATTGTACTGGGAGAAGAAGAAAGGGGGGGATATAGGATAGAGTAAATTATATCACATGAAGAAGCATGAAAGATCTCTTATAGTAGAGGGAAAGAAGGGAGTAGGTGAGTGTTGTTTGAACTTTACTCTCTTGTTAAATTTGCCTCAAGGAGGGAAGAGCATACACACTTAGTTGGGTGAAGAAATCAATCTTACCCTACAGGGAAGGAGAAAGGGAAGTGGAAAAGAAAAGGAGTGGGTCTGACAGAAGAGAGGACATATTGAGAGAGGCACTGGTCAGAAGAAAAACAAGGTTGAGGGGAGACAGGACGACAGGAGAGAGAAATGTATAAATGGGAAAATGGAATGAAAGAAAATATACAGTTATTGATCATAACTATCAATGTCATTGGGAGGAACTCTCCCACAAAAGAGAAGTGAAAAGCTGAGTAGATTCAATACCAGAAACCTACAATGTTTTCTACAGGAAACAAATATGAAGTACACACACAGAGAGAGTAAAGGTAAAAGAAAACAAATGAAAAAATACCCAATTAAATACCATATTAGGAATTCTACTTAATTTAAAAAAATTTCACAGAAATAAAGTCAGATCTAAACAATGGGAACAATATCAATTAATCATGGATAGGCAGATATAACATAATGACAATGACAATTTTATCAAAATTTATTTACTTATTCAGTGCCATTCCAATCAAACTACCAAAATTTTATTTTATAGAGCTAGAAAAAAATAATGAAACTCATATGGAAGAAAAAAAAAAGCATTGAGAATATAAAGGGAATTAACAGAAAAATGGAAGGAAGGTGGCCTGGCCATACTAGATCTAAAACTATATTATAAAGCAGCAATCATCAAACCTATTTGGTACTGGCTAAGAAAAAGAGTGGTGAATTAGTGAAATATGTTAGGTATACATGACACCGTAGTAAATTATTATAGTAATCTGCTATTTGACAAATCCAAAGACTCCATCTTCTGGGATAAGAATTCATTATTTGACAAAAAAACTGAAGGGAAAACTGGAAAATAGCATGGCAGAAACCAATATCTCACCTTGTATACCATGATAAGGTCAAAATGGGTACATGATTTAGACATAAAGGGTGACAACATAACCAAATTAGGAGAGCAAGGAAGAGTTTACCTGATGAATCTATGGAGAAGAAAAGAATTTATAATTAAATATGAGATAAAGAACATTATAAAACGCAAAATGGATAATTTTGATTACATTAAATTTAAAAGGTTTCACACAAACAAAACCAATGCAACTAAGATTAGAAGGAAAGCAGAAAAATGGGAAACAAATTTTATACTCAATGTTTCTGATAAAAGTCTAATTTCCCAAATACATAGAGAACTAAGTCAAATTCATAGGAATACAATTCTTAAGAAATGGTCAAAAGATAGGAAGAGACAGTTTTCAGATGAAAGAAATAAATCTAGCTATAGCAGTGGTCCTCAACCTTCCTAATGCCATGACACTTTAATACTTGTATGTGGGTATATCTACATGTGGGAAGACCTGCCTGGAGACAGATAGAAGAGCCATGTCTTGGTTCCTAAAACCATCAGAAATATGTGTTTTCTGACGGTCTTAGGTGACCCCCAAAGGGGTCACGACCCACAGGTTGAGAACCCTGCTGATCTGTAGTCATATTTTTTTTAATGCTCTAAATCACCATTGATTAGGGTAATGCAAATTAAAATAACTTGGAGGTATCACCTTCCACCTAACACTTTGGGTAATATGATAAAACAGGAAAATGATAAGTCTCATAGATGATATGGGAAAATTGGGTGACTAATTCACTGTTGGAGTTATGAACTGATCCAACCATTGTGGAGAGCAATTTGGAACTATGCCCAATGGGCAATCAAACTGTGCATACGTTTTGACCCAACAATACCACGACTAGCTCTATATCCCAAAGAGATCATAAAAAGGGGGAAAGACCTACATGTACAAAATATTTATGCCAGCTTTTTTTGTGGCAGCAAAGAATTGGACATGGAAGCAGTGTCCATCAATTGTGAAATGACTGAATAAGTTGTGGTACATTGATTGTAATAGAATATTACTGTGTTATAAGAAATGATTAGCAGGTGGATTTCAGAAAACAAAACAAAACAAAACAAAACTTGGAAAGGCTTATATGAACTAGTGCTGAGTGAAGTGACCAGAACCAGTAGCATATTATATATAGTACAACAATATTGTGTGATGATTAAATGTGATTGACTTTGCTCTTCTCAGCAACACAATGATTCAAGACAACTAAAAAGGACTCATGATGGAAAATGCTATCTGTGTCCATAGCAAGAATTATGAAGTCTGAATACTGATCAAGATTATTTGATTTTTTGGTGTATTTTTTCTCCTTTGTGTTTCTTCTTTAACAACATGACTAATGTGAAGATATGTTTCCATGATTGAATATGTATAAGCTATATCAAATTGCTTTCTATCTTTGGGAGGGGGAATTTGAAGGAGGGAGAGAGAAAAAAATTTGAAACTCAAAATATTAGAAAATATAACTGTTGAAAAATATCTTTTGTTTACATATAATTAGAAAAAATACTATTTAGAAATAATTTATTTATGTAGAATTCTCCTTATTTTATCATCTTGGCATAATTTTGAACAATAAATATTTCTCCAGTTGTTAAGATCTTTTATTATTTGTGTGAAAAGTGTTTTGTAATTATGTAATTATGATTATGTTATCCCTTTGTTGCTCTTGGGAGGTAGACTCTCAATTATATTATATAGTCTAACATTATATTAAATGAAAATTTTTCTTTTTATCTCTTCATATTTTATATATTTTTTATATCTTTTGGTTTTATTTTTGTAGAGAATATATAGAAATACTGATTATTTATGTGGAATTATTTTATAACCTGCAGTTTGTGTAAAGTTACTCATTGGTGCAATTCATTTTTTAATTGATTCTTTAGGGGTTTCTAAACAGATTTATCATACCATAAAGGTCATATTGTAGATCATATCATCTGCAAAGAATGATTTTTTTTCTCATTGACTCTTTTTATTACTTCAATTTCATTTTCTTGCATTATTGGTATAACTAGCATTTCTAGTACAGCACTGAAGAATAAAAGACATAATGGCCATCCTTGCTTTTTGCCTGATCTTAAGGGAAGGCTTCAAGTTTAGCCTGTTATAGATGATGCTTCCACTTCATTTTAAAAAAATATACAACTCTGTTCATTATTTACTTACCTATTCACATATATATTTTTTTTAATTTGAGTTCTAAATTCTCTCCCTCCTTACCATTCTTCCCCAAATCACTGAGAAGGTAAGGGCCATGAAATCAATTAACATATAACATAATATCAATATGTTATAATATATAAAATATTTAATAAAATATTCACAAATGAAGTCACAAAAACCTTTTCATATTAGCTATATTGCAAAAAAAGAAAAAGAAATAAAAGTGTACTTAAATTTTGTTCTCAGAATTCATCAGTTCTTTTTTTTTTCCTATAATTTGATAGTATTTTTTATCAACAGTATTTTTGGAATTATCTTAGACAATTTTATTGTTCAAAGTATCTAAGTCTTTCACAGTTAAACATCATTTCAATATTGCTGTTACTATATACAATGATCACTTGGTCCACTCAATTCATTTTGCATCACTTTATCTAGGTCTTCTCAGGATTTTCTGAAAATATACTCTTGTAATTTTTGTTTTTTACAGAACAATAGTACTCCATCACAATCAAATTATACAACTTATTCAGGCATTCCCTAATTGATGGATGTCCCTTAAATTTCCATTCTTTGCCACCACAAAAAAAGAGTTGCTGTACATGTTTTTGTGTGTATGCATGTATGCATGTATGTATATATGTGTATGTATGTATATGCTTTTCCTACTCATTATCTGCATTGTTTCCCCCTCAACTGTAGAAGCTTTTCCTTGTCCATCTCCTTTGTCTACAATAATTTTCCTGATTTTATCCTCACTGTTCCTCCCTCTCCCAGGGCTTCTCTCTTTTTTGCTCATTTATGTTTTTTTTATATCTACCAACATAATCCACTCACTCTTGCTGCCTTTCTCTATCTAAAATCCTTTTACTCAGATTTAATAATGATAAAGTTATTAGAAATTACATTTATCATATCTGCATAGATAATATACTCAGCACAATGGAATGGAAGAGAGATTGGAATAGGAATTTTGGAGAAAATAGTTAAAAGTGAATGTATGTAAAGGAGCAGGGAGTAATGGTCAGGAAAGTAATCTTAAGATCAAGCAACCCACAACCCAGAATCATGATTTTAAGTGTTTTCACAAGGTAGTATATCGTCAAACCCTTCATTCAAATAATTATCTCTTCTTTCACATCTAGTTTACACTAGTGACAAAAACTAATGCCCATGGGATCAAGTGATTATAAACTGCAAAGTAGCAAGGTCTTTACACTTTTTGTAGCCCAGTCCTCTCAGTTTACAGATGAGGAAAATTAAGCCCAAAAAATTAAAGTAACTTGACAAATGACACTAACTCAAGGAATTGAAAGTTTATATTCAAGTCCATATAAGCTAACACCAAATTTATTTTCTATTTGTCCTTTCACATGGTCAGTTGTGTACTCTTATGGCAAGTATCCAAGCCTGCAAGTTTCTTGAAGATTTCATAGCCCTCCAGAAAGTATCAAATGAGTTGATCACTACCTATGAACATGCTGATACAGTGTAAAGCCATACATGAGCAGCTTTCCAGAAGAATGCTATTGTGAACAACTTTTAAGGTTCTGATTACAAAGTATAGTGAACACTCTATTTATTCCATAACAAATCAAAGCAAAACATTCACAGAAAATCAAGGTACAACATTCACAATGTTACAATTTACCACAGAAAATCACAATATAATATTCACAACAGCTTGTCATTAAAATGGCCACACAGTTTCCACAATAGTGACCACAAAGTTTTGAACAAAGAATAATCATCTCAAAGTATGATAGTCAAAGTCTTCCACTCATGGGGCACACTAAGTTAACTTGATCAGTCACTTATTCAGCAATTAATTACTAAGTATCATTAATCACTAAGTACAATCATTAGAAAATAAACAGATCCTCCACTCCTAAGTCACTAGTAAACTACAATTTGATCCCAACTCAATACCAACTCAATCTTTTCATCTTGACTTGAGGCAGGGAACTCCTACCTGAATCCACTAAACAGTCACCTGGATTCAAAGGCAGACAGCTGCCAGTCCCTTGTCCAGCTATCTGTGTAAATGGTGATCCACACTGAAGCTCACAGGGTCTAGTCCATCTCAAATCCTTCACAATTTCTGTTCCTGGGAATTCAAGGCTCAACCAAGACACAAAAAAAATTCTTAGCATGCCAGTCATGCTTCCTCAGTCTTCTGCAGCTCATTCAAAAAATCAGAATCACCTTATTCAGTCTGGGGGGGAGGGGGATGGCTACTTGGCTCCTGGACTCTTGAGCTCCTGGGCTCCTCTTCACCCTCCTCCCAGAAGCTGCTTCTGCCTCCACAGTGCCCCCAAAAATTCTGAATATCTCTCCCTGGGGCTTTTCCTCATATAAACATAGCATTAGCTTCCTGTTTCAACCAACCCCTTCCTGTTATTTCAGTAACAGGAGACAGGAGTTAATACTTTCTGTTTCTCCAACAGAGGTTTGATCAATTACTATGTGTACCTGCCACCTAGTCTTAATTTGAAAGAAGGTGCTAAGTACCTGCTTACTTGCCAATACAAAAAGGGATCTTCAAATTCAAATTATATTACTATTGCAAACAGCAAAAAGCCCTTTTTTCTCTGTTGAATAATGAAATCTTGTTTGAGCAGTAAAGGCTGTAACCCATAAAGATGCAAATAAGCCAAGGTTGAAAAACCCAGAGGTTTAATAGTAACCCTTTTCAGCCTTTTGCATGAATGCTATTGTTAGGAATACATTTCTTACTTTTTCAGTTTCCCACTCCCCACATCTAAGTGGCACAGTACAAAAAGCACTGGTCTTAGATTAAGAAAGATTCAAATTCAAATCCAGTGTCAAATGTTTCCTATTTGTGACCCTGGGAAATTTCCTTGTTTTCCTCATTTTTTCAGCTGCAAAATGAGGATTATTGAGTATATAGCAATAGAGGCTCCTGAAGAAGAGCACCAGAAAATTAATAGAATTATGACAGAGAAAACAAAATTAAAAAAAAAAACAGCAATAACAAATGATACCAAATGCAACTATAGAATGGGAATAATTTGAGATGTTAGATGAATGACATTAGAGAAGAAAAACAGGGTCTGTATGAATGTATTGAGCATGTAAAACCTTTGGGCGAAATTTAATTGTACTTGAAAACACTACAGAAAAAGACCCAGTCATTAAGGATTTTTATATTCTTGGTGTGGGGGGGGGGGGGAAGAGGAAAGGGGGAAGATATATACATAATATATACAAGAATTAGTAAATAACATAAAATATTTTAGCTTCTCAAGAGCTAATACTTTATTGGTATATTTAGAGTTACCACATAATTTCTGAGGCTTCCTATATAGCCTACAAATTAGCTGGGTTATTTTTACTAACTTGACCAATCTGGCAATCAAAACTCACACAAATCAGTGTATATAGGTAGAACTTAAAAATTGAGTTAATGCAACAAGTATGTTGAATTATTTGTTTCTACCCAATGACACAATTAACTCTATTTTGAGGCACTGTAAATATAAAGGGATAAATATATTTTAATCATTGTTCTAAATACATTAAATAAACTAGGAAACAACAAAATTACAACTGCTAAAATTGTAATGTATAGTATATTCAAGGGAATGGGCACTGGGCATGTGATTTCATTGTTATAGGATATAGTACAAAAATTGACTCCCATTTTATACCTCATTTTTTTGTGTGTAATGCCTTTGATTTTCTTTAACTTAAAGTTCAGTGGAGTTTTCTTTTTTTTTAAAATCTTTTATTTATTTATTTTTAGTTTCTAACATTCATTTTCACTAGAATTCGAGTTACAAATTTTCTCCCCCTCTTTCCTTTACCCACCACCCAAAGATAGTGAGACTGTTGAATACCCCTTTCCCCAATCTGCTCTCTCCCTTATATCCTCCTGCCCCAACCCATCACCTAGCTTTCTCGTAGGGCAAGATGCATTTCAATACCCTTGTACCTATACATCTTATTTCCCAGATGCATGTAAAACAAAAACCCAAAAAACATTTTTTTAAAGTGTTTTAACATTTGTTTTTCACACTTTGATTTCCAGATTCTTTCCTTTCTTCCCTCTTCTCCTAATCTCAAAGGGAAAACAAGCAATTAAATATAGGTCATGCATGTATATTTATGCAAAATGTTTCCATAGCAGTTATATTGTAAAAGACTAACTATATTTCCCTCCATCCTATCATACCCCTTACTTAACGTGTTTTCTACTTTGACCCTGTCCCTTTTCAAAAGTATTTGCTTCTAAATAGCCTCTCTCCCAATGTGTCCTCCCTTTTATATTCCCCCTTATCTACTTCCCCCATACTTTCCTATAGGATAAGATACCCAATTGAGTGTGTATGTTATTTCCTCCTTAACCCAACTTCAATGAGAGTAGGGTTGACCCATTCCCTTTACCCTCCTGCTCTTCCCTTGGATGGTAACAGTTTTTTCTTGCCTCTTTAATATATGATATTTTACCCTATTCTATCTCTCCCTTTCTCCTTCCTTTATATTCCTTTCTCACCTCTAGCTTTAATTTTTTAGACATCATCCCTTCCTATTCAATTAATCCTGTGCCTTCTGCCCATGTATACATGTACACACATACACACATATGTAGTTATTATACAGATATACCATTCTATACATATAGAAATATATACATATATATTCCCTTCAACTATCCTGATGTTAAGAAAAGTCTCATGAGCTACAATTATTGTTTTTCCATTTAGGAATATAAATAGTTCAACTTTAATAAGTTCCTAGTAATTTTTTTCCTGTTTACTTTCTCATGCTTCTATTGTTTCTTGAATTTGAAAGTCAAATTTTCTGTTCAGCTATGCTTTTTTCATCAAGAATACTGGAAAGTCCTCTATTTCATTGAATGACCATATTTTCCCCTGAAGCATTATACTCAGTTTTGCTAGCTAGGTGATTCTTGGTTTTAATTCTAGCTCCTTTGACCTCCAGAATATCATATTACAACCTCTGTGATCACTTAGTGTAAAAGCTGTTAGATCTTGTGTTACCCTGATTGTATTTCCATAATATTGAATTTGTTTCTTCCTGACAGCTTGCTCTATTTTCTTCTTGACCTAGGAATTCTGGAATTTGGCTATGATATTCCTAGGAGTTTTCTTTTTGGAATCTTTTTCAAGAAGCGAATGGTGAATTCTTTCAATTTTTATTTCACCCTCTGGTTCTAGAATATTAGAACAATTTTCCTTGAAAATTTCTTGAAGGATGATTTCTTTTCTTTTTTCATGGCTTTCAGGTAGTCCAATAATATTAAAATTATCACTCCTGGATCCATTTTCTAGGTCGGTGGGTTTGCCAATGAGATGCTTCACATTGCCTTCTATTTTTTTTATTAGTTTGCCTCTGATTTATAATATCTTGATTTCTCATAAAGTCATTAGATTTCATTTCCTCCAATCTAATTTTGAAGGAAATTTTCTCTTCACTGAGTTTTTGAAATGCCTTTTCTATCCTGCAAATTTGGCTGTTAAGGCATTCTTCTCTTCATTGTCTTTTTGGGCCTCTTTTGCCATTTGTGTTAGTCTAATTTTTAAGGTATTATTTTCTTCAGTATTTTTTGGGGGGGGGGGTCTCCTTTAGCAGGTTGTTGACTTACCTTTCATGATTTTCTTGTATCATGCTCATTTCTCTTCCCAATTTTTTCTCCATTTCTCTTAGTTGATTTTCAAAATACTTCTTGAGCTCCTCCATGGCCTGTGACAAACTCATATTTTTCTTGGAAGCTTTTGATGCAGGAGTTTTGACTTTTTTGTCTTCTTCTGGTTCCATGTATTGACCCTTTTTGCTCCCCACCCCCAAAAAAAAGGATTCTGTGGTCTGATCATGCTTTCTTTGCTTGTTGATCTTGCTAGACAATTACTTGATTTTTTAGCTCTTTGGCACAGTGGAACTCTGATTCCAGAATAGAGAGAGCTGTGCCCCAAATTGCTGGGGTTTAGCAAATGTTGTCAGAGGTCTGAGGATGGCACCCTCTCTACAACTACCCCAAGCTTTGTAATATTGGTGTTCCTCACCCCAGGACCACCACCCAAGAGCGCTACTCAGATAGAAGTAGGTCAAAGCAAGAATAAGTATCCTTTGAATGGTCTCTTGGTCCCCTTATGATGTGCAGGTTTGCTATCTAGGCAATCATGTGCCATCTGTTGGAGCTATAGTGCCTCAGCCACCTCTTTTCCTTGGGGCAGAGGCTGGATGATGATCTTCCAACACACAGTTCTGTCAGAGTATCCCCACTGACCTTTTACTTTCTCTTTGGTGTTTATGGATTAAGAAGTCTGAAAAATGGATAGCTGCTGCTGATTCTCTCTCCTGAGGACTGCTCTGGCCTTTTTGTGTAGGTGGTCTGGGCCACCCTGGGTCTGGGGCCATGTGGCTCATGTGGGACTGCCCTTGGCTCCTGGCTTGGTACAATAGACCATTGTCATCCACATGCCAAGGTGCTTTCAGTGTGAGATTTCTTTCTATCACTGTGTGGGTTCTGTAGCTCTAAAATATGTTCAGAATTATATTTTATAGTTATTGGAGGTGGTTTGAGCGGGAGCTGAAGTCATTTCCTGCTTTTACTCTGCCACCTTGTTTCCACCCCTCAATGGAGTTTTCTAGAACACTGAGAAATTGTCAGTGGACCTGTGTGTCTGAGTCACATGGTCTGTATATGTTTGAGATAAGACTTGAATCAGTCTTCCTGGCTTTTAGCCTGGAGACAAATTAATTAAGTCTATACTCTGCTTCAATTTATTCATAACATATTGGAATTAATGTAATAGAACAAACATTTACTAATCATATCATAATAAAATCATTATTATGGATATTATTTATGCAGTTCTTACTATGTGCCAAATATGATACTAAGTTATTATATTATATTATAATATATATTATATTATATTTAAAGTTATTAGCTCATTTGATCCTTAAAACAAACCAGGGAGGTAGGTGCTGTTGTTATCCCCATTTTACAGATGAGGAAATTAAGGTTAGCTAAGATTAAGTAATATGTGCAGAGTCATATAACTAGTAAGTGTCTGAGTATGAATTTAAACTCAGGTCTTCCCAACTCTAGATATGACCTCACTGTGCCTAGATGATAATTGTATTTGATGCACTAACTGTGTGGTTAGACATTGGGAATCATATCAACTAATAAATATATAGTTCAATCATGCCACACAGAGGCAATGAACAATGAAAATTGTCCTTAAAGTCAGAGAGACCAAGTTCACATCTAGCTTTGAAAATTACTACTTACAAAGATGGTGGCATAGGAGCAGCAAGATACCGCAGTTGCCACACAACCACCTCAAATACCCATAAAATATGACTCTAAACAAATTTTAGGGCTCTAAAACTCACACAAATACACTTCCCACTGAAGGCAGCTTGGTTTGAAGCAAGCATCTCAGCACTGGGAGCAGAAACCAGCACAGCCTGAAACCATGGTGTGGCCCTGGGGGGTGGCCAGGACAAGTCACAGCTGGAGCTCAAGGATAGTGGATCAGTGGTAGCTGTGGCAGGTTCAAGAATTATCAAGCCATAAGAAACAAGGACTAAGTTAAAGGTCAGTGGATTCTGCTAAACCTGGGGAGAAAAGCAGTCAGGCCAAAGGGACTCCAGGGCAAGAAAGCTATAGAAGCAGAGGCCCTGCAGCCACCTCCATATAGCTGCTTCAGAGCTCCCAGCCTGCAGACTGCAGGGGGGCAAAGAGATCGTTCAGAGCCCAAGTGCTCTTGCGTTGAGCAACCTGGATTGGGATTGTGGTCTTGGGTGGTGGTCCTGGAGTGTGTTTTCAGTGAGCCAAAGTTGGTGGGGGCTGCAAAAAAATGGCAGACTCCTAATAGCTCCAGCACCTGGGAAAATCCCATGGATTTGGGGCAGAGCTTTCACCTCTGGAAGCAGAGTTCTGCAGAGCTAAAAAATCATTGACTGGCCATCATGAGCAGGCAAAGGAAGCAAAGTATGAACTGCAACCATACTCTAGATTCCTTCTTTGGGGACAAGAAGGATCAAAGCATGGAATGGGAGGAAGACAACACATTCAAAACTCCTGCACCAAAAGCTTCAAAGAAACATAAAGACTGTCTAAAAGCTATAGATCAGCTTGAGAAGGATTTTGAAAACCAAATGAGAGACGTGGAGGAAAAATTGGGAAGAGAAATAAGAATGCTGCAAGAAAATCATGAAAAGAGAGTTAACAACCTGGTTAAAGAAATTAACACCTTAAAAAATAGATTAAATCAAATGGCAAAAGAGTCCCAAAAAGCCAATGAGGAGAAGAATGCCTTAAAAAGTCAAATTTGCCAGATGGAAAAAGAATCTCAAAAACTTTCTGAAGAGAATAATTCCTTCAGAATTAGAGTGGAGCAAATGGAAGCAAATGACTTTATGAGAAATCAAGATACTATCAAAAAGATCCAAACAAATGAAAAAATAGAAGGCAATGTGAAATATCTTCTTGAAAAAACCACTGACCTGGAAAACACTTTCTAGGAGAGACAATTTAAAAATTATTGGACTACCTGAAAGACATGATCCAAAAAAAGACTTAGAAAGCATCCTTCAAGAAATTCTTGAGGAAAATTGCCCAGATATTTTAGAACCAGAGGGCAAAATAGTACTTGAAAGAATTCACCAATCACCTCTTGAAAAAGATCCCCAAAAGAAAACTCCTAGGAATATTATACTCAGGTTCCAGAGTTCCCAGATCAAGGAGAAAATATTACAAGCTGCCAAGAAGAAACAATTTGAATACTATAGGAACACAATTAAGATAACCCAGGATCTAGCAGCTTCTACATTAAGGGATCAAAAGGCCTGGAATATGATATTCCAGAGATCAAAGGAGCTTGTATTAAAAGCAAGAATCACCTACCCAGCAAAATTGAGTATAATGTTGAAGGGGAAATATGGTCATTGAATGAGGTGGAGGACTTTCAAACATTCTTGCGAAAAAAAAAACAGAAGTGAAAAGAAAGTTTGACACTCAAATACAAGAAGCATGAGAAGGTAAAGATGGAAAAGAAATCATAAGGAACTTACCAAAGTTGAACTATTTACATGACAACATGGAAATGTTGTAATTGTAACTTATTAAACTTTTCTCAGTATGAGGATAGGTGAAGGGAATACAAATATTTATATACATATACATATACATATATCTATATAGGAAGGTTTATATATGCATACAAACACATATCTGAGTACGTGTATATACGAATACAAAGAGGGCACAATATCAATAGAATAGGAAGGGACAATACTCTAAAAGGTGAAATTCTGATGTGGGAAAGGATTAGAATGAGAGGAGACAGGGAGAGACAGAATGGGGTTTATCATCTCATAGAAGAGGCAATGGATAATTGTTACAATGGAGGGGAAGAACAGGAAGGCAAAAGGGAAAGAGTCAACCTTACTGTCATTGAACTTGGCTTAGGGAAGGAATGACATAAACTCTAAACTGGGTATCTTGCCACACTGGAGAGTAGCAGGGATGGGGATGAGAGGTGGCATGATCGAGGGGAGGGCAGGGTGAGGGGGAGTGTTTATGGAAGTACACACTTTTGTAAAGGAACAGGAACAGGGAGGAAACTAGAACTAGGGGGTGGGCTAGGAAGGAGGGACGTATAATCAGTCTCTCACAATATGCCCACTGTGGAGATGTTCTGCGTAATTACACATGTACAGCCTGTATTTAATTGCTTGTCCTTCCAGTGGGGGCAGGTGATGAGGGAGGAAGGGAAAGAATGTAGAATTTAAAGTTCTATAATCAAATGTTAAAAATATATATGTATATATATACAATTATTATTATTATTATTATTATTATTATTATTATTATTATTATTATTATTAACTACATCAAACTGGGACAAGATACACAGGCACTGTGTTAGGGAGATCCATCCTGCCTTACTGGAAAGTCAGAGAGGCGAGGGGGAGGACATAGGAGACAGCAGATTGGGGGAGGTGTTATACAGTGGGATGGCTGTTTTGAGGTGTTGGCTAGCGGAAAGATGCAGAGAAAATTTGTAACTCAAAATCTTGTGGAAATGAATGATGTAAACAAGAAAATAAATAAATGAATTAAAAAAAAAACTTTGCCCCACCTTGGGGGTCTGTCCCTCATGATCAGTCGTGGAGAAGACCACCCTCTTCTCCCAGAGAAGAGAATAAATACTTGTTCTTATCCTAAGAAAAAGAAAATTACTACTCTCATAACTTTTAGTAAGTCATGTTCTCTAAGTAAACTAGGCACATATCTAAAAGTTGCTGATCTATATTAGTTTTTAGAAGAAGGAATTTCAACTGGGACTTCTCCTTAGAAATGAAACCACAGCTCAAGTCCCTTCCTTATGTCCTGAACAACTGAAACTTCCACACAAACCAGGATTTATGATACTATCAGCATGAACCATCCTTTTTTGTTGTATAAAATAGTTAGCTGATATATTAGCTGTTTCATGACATGTGGTATTATACTTCTAAAATGAAATGGTTCATAGATATAATGAAAATATGCAGATCAGGTTTGTTTCTGAAACCAACTTTTTATCTAAAAATGTTATTGAATTTACACTCTCTGTGGAAACTGTGACAACAGGTTCAATAGAATAATATTAAGGGCAGATACAGAGGGCAAATTCCATAAATATCTTTGTATGAAGTTGAAATACTAATTACAAAACAGCAAACTGCTAAGTAGCATCACATTTGCCACAGTAATAGAAGAGGTCAAAAACCCGTTCTAGCAGTGTTGGAAACATAATCAGAAGCAACATCTCTCATGCAGGCTACATATAGTGGGATAGAATCATACTGATTAAGGCAGATTGTCCCTAAATATAAATGAACACCAAAATTATATTATTTTTCAAGGGCTGTAAAAGTGTTAAATATTTTATTCCAAACACTTCAAGTCCACCAGGCTTTCTCCACAAGAATCACAGGCTATTTGATTAAATATATATGTGCTCCACTGCTTCAAGAATTTGCAGTTGTGTTAATGTGAGCACTAGATTGCAACCTCTCTTTGACTTTGTAGATGAATTATAAAATATTGTATACCCAAATTCACCATTCTCTAGCAAACACAGAGTTTATTTTGGTTGGTCTTTAGGCCTAACACAATACATCAATTAATCAAATAGACAAAATCTTTCTGTATTGATGGGACATGTCAGAGGTTTTTATTTTTGTTTGTTTAGTTTTGTTTTTAATTTGCTGTCAAAACTCTCAGTAACCCAAAGTAATCACCATCCACACAATGAGCACTGGAGAAGGACACTTGCACTATTGATTGCATTATAATCTGTCTTCTCAGCCCTTTGATCATGACCACTTTCTCATCTGCCTTTAATCTCTCCTCATTTATGGTCTGCTTCCCTACTGCCAACAAACATGTCCCTATCTCTCCCATCCTCAAAACAATTTTCACTTGATCCATCTATCTGTACTATCACCCTGTATCTCTCCTTTGTATGGTTAAGAATGAGGTCATCTATAATTCATTTCTTTTTCTCTCACCCTCTTCTTAACTCTAGAACCTAGTTATCAGCTTCATCACTCAACCAAAACTACTCTGTGAATGTTACTAAGTGATCTTTAATTACCTAACTAAATAGTCTTTTCTCAATCCCTATCCTTCTTCATGTCTCTGAAGCCTTTTACCCTATAGATCATCCTCTTCTTAACACTCTCTTTTCCTTAGGTTCTCAGCATGCTCTTCTCTCTTCTTTCTCTTCCTACTTTTCTTGCTCCCCTTGCTCAAGGTCCTTTACTGAGTATTTGCCCAACACATGCCCACCAGTCATGGGTATGTTGCAGGTGTCTGTCCTGCTCTCTTCTTTTCTTCCCTGAAACTGTTTCACGTGATGGTCTTTTCATCTCCCATGGATACAGTTATTATTTCTATTGTGGTGATTCTTAAGTCTATTTATCCAGCGCTAATCTTTCAGCTAATCTTCGACCTCTTATCAACAATTACCTAATAGACAACTGGAAATGGATGTTCCACAGACATTGTATATTCAAAATACCCCAAACTGAATTCATTATCTTTCTTTCAAAACCTTCCCCTTTTTCAAAATTCCCTATAATTCTCAACACTAACCTCCTCCCATTCACATAGGCACACAACCTAATTAACATCCTCAACTCTTCACTCATTGGGGTATGAATTATTTGGAAACAAGGACTGTCTGTAGTATGTAGCACAGTACTTGGAACTGAATAGTTAGTAAAACATTGACTGGTTCACTGATTTAACAGATAGAAATAAACTCATGCACACAAGATTTTTTTAAAAATTAAATACTTACTAGGCATATTTAGAGAGGATTTGGTTCTCCAACTTATTTTTTTTAATTGAAAGACTAATGCTTCCCTTCTCAGCTTAGAATAGCTTCAAATACTTTTTGTGAATGTTTGCAAAATTATCTCACTTTTTAGGGGTAATTCTCGAGCAATGATTTTGTTGATGGACAGAATTTCTTGGAAGGAAAGTCCTCCACCAATGGAGCTTTTAATTACTGTTGTTCATCCTATATCCTTGGGAAGTTGTCTGGATAAATTGAGACGTTATAAAATATATGATTTGCCTAGGTCCTCACAGCCAGTATGTGTCAGAGGTGAGATTTAAACAGAGATCTTTTGTGACTGAGGTCACCTCTTTAACTTTGCCTAATCACCTATGAATTGACTCCATTTTATCGTTAATTAGTAGTACAAAATTATAGTGGAAAAATGAGAAGCTTGAAATAGAAAAGTCATTTACTTTGGTGATTCTAAATTTAGCCTCCTTGGGGAAAAATCCAAAAAGTCTGTTATGAGTAGGATAAATAGACCTCAAGAACCACAAAGTGAAACATCTTAATAAGGGATATGGATTGTGATACAATCAATGTGGCTGCAGAGTATCTGTACTGACTGAGTTTACATTCTGTAGCAAATCAGAGAGAGCATTTTTCTATACTATAAAATTGTAAAATAATCCACTTTCAATATAATTCTTGAAAATTAGCCTTGTAAAATAATTTTAGCCAAGAGTGTATTTTGAAGTTTAAGCATTAAGTGAATAGCAAATAATGACAGTGACTTTTCTACATTGCTTAGAGTTTGCAAAGCAGTTTAAATATACGATCTCATTTGAATAACACAAAAATCTTATGAAGTATATATTACTCACCCATCTCGTCCTTATGAAATCAATCTCATCTCCTTAAGTTTGGCTCAATGTCATAGTCTGGCAAGATTATTTTAGAAGTGAGCAGTCTTCTTGTGTGCTGGTTACCTCTCCCATCTTTGAGAGCCTTCTGAATCTTCTGCCTTATCTTTAGCAAATTTTGTGAAAAAAATATAGGGAGGATTACAAAGAAAACAGAAAAGTGGAAAAAATTTTCCAGCAAGTTTCTCTGATAAATGTCTCATTTCTCAAATATATAAAGGACTGAGTCAAATTTATAAGAATACAAATCATTTCCCAATTGATAAGTGGTCAAAATATATGAATCAGCAGTTTTCAAATGAAGAAATCAAAGCTATTTATAATATAGGAAAAAATACTCTCCATTATTATTCATTATGGAAATGCAATTGAAAGCAAATCAGAGGGCATCACTACATACCTATATGATTGACTAATATGACAGAAAAGGGAAATGTCAGATTTTGAAGGGATGTGGAAAAATTGGGACACTAATGCACTGTTGGTGGAGTTGTGAATTAATTCAATCATTCTGGAAAGCAGTTTGGAATTTTGTCCAAAAGGCTGTAGAATTGTCCATATCCTTTAATCCAGTGATGCCACTACTAGGCTTTTATCTCAAAGACATGAAAAAGGGAAAATGACCTATAGATACAAAAATATTTGTGGCAACTCCTTTTTTTTTATTGGTAAAGTATTAGACATTGAGATTATGTCTCTGAATTACAATGACAGAACAAGTTGTGGTATATGATTCTGATGGAATCGTATTGTGATATAAGAAATAACAAGCAGGATTATTTCAGAAAGACCTGGGAATATTTACATGAACTGACACAAAGTAAAGTGAGCAGAACCTGCATAGTAACAGGAATATTGTACAATGATCAATTATGAATGACTTAGCTATTCTTACCAATACAATGATCCAAGACAATTCCAAAAGGACTGAGTAAAAATGCTATGTATTTCCAGAGAAAGAACTGATGAAGTCTGAATGCAGATGGAATCATACCTTTTTAAAAACTTTCTGTATTTTTCTTTTTTGTCTGTATTTTCTTTTAAAACATGATTGCACATGTAAAACCCATATCATTTTTTTTTTTGTTTTCTTATTGAAAAAGGAAGGGGAGAGAAATGAGGAGAAAATTTGGAACTGATTTTAAAAAAATACTAATTTTTTTGGTGAAATTAGAAAAAAATACTTTAAAAATACTTCACATAACCAGGGATCCAAGTGATACAACAGAAGCAGGTGTGACATTGAATCAGGGACCAAATAATTTTGAAATTCATTGTATTCTGGAATCAGAGAATAAGAAAGTCAGTGCTTTTAGGGAAAAAATTGATAGTATTTTTTCTAGAACCAAAGAAGACTCCAGTCTAGATGTAAATGTTTTAATCACATTTTGGTTCCCATATCATGCCATTTCACCACATATCAATCAAAAGTAGATAAAAATAGGACAAAAAGTTAAACAAATGAGAGAAAATTAAATCTTGTCTAAATTGTCATTTTTTTCATGCTGTATCCCCTTTTAGACTCTTAGATCCTTGAGAACAATCAATTGGGAAAACATAAACTACTATTAAGAAAGTGTACTGAAAGATGCATCTTCTTCAAGGTTATTGAAAATCATTGTTAGATTAGGCAATGATTAACAGTAATTTTTAAAAAAATGCCAGAACTGTAATTTGGAAACTCCATTATGAATAAATTAATAAATTAAAAAGGCTCTATTAGTAGGTACCATTTATTGATAGATAATTTAGAGTAAACATATATTAGGTCAATAAAGCAAGCACAGGATCACTTAAGACATTATAAGACCTTTTCTAAAGGTTAAGTCCCCCTCTCCACCCTTAGTGCCTAAGTTTCATTTTTCTTGAACTGAAGGCTTAATTTCCTCTTCCCAGTTCTGGTGGAGAATTTCTGCTTTTCTAGAACTCCTTGAAGTAAGATCTCTTTTTTGGAAGGAGGAAAACTATTAGTCTACAGGTCCCTTGAATGGTAACATTTGTAATTACAGATACAATATCTGCCAGACAAGATTGTTAAGGCAGCCTCACTTAGACAAGTTGATAGACACAGGCCCTAACCAAGCAGAATATTAGATTTAATTTTTGTCACACCCTAGAAATGTCTTGTTATGTCCCTGGCATTCCTATACTCTAAATGTTGGCAATAACTTTAATTTGTGTTAGGAAAGCCTGAGAGCACTAAACTGGTCAGAAGACCTGCCTCATCCAATTGAATTATGTTCAAAACAAGTTGCCTAAGACTGCTATAATTTGTAATTCCTTTTTGGTTATTATAAAAATAAGCTCTGTTAATCATTCCTGTGTCTCTGAATGCTGAGGAGTCAGATGATCTGATCTGATTGTAAATGCTGTCTTTGAAAATAAATCATGATATGGGGTGGCTAGGTGATACAGTGAATTGAGCACTGGCCCTGGAGTCAGGAGGACTTGAAAATAAATCCTTATGTTTAGAAGATTTTTGCCTCATACTTTTCTATTTAAGATAATATATTTACAATTCTACAGACATAAATATGTGACCTGCTCTGAAACTTAGAGTTTTAAAGATTTTTTTTTCATATGAGAGAAGAGGGTGACTCAGAGGTTATGAGACTTTCCAACGTCATACAAAAATAGTAGGTGGTCTTTAGTTTAGGTCATTCTGACTCAGGGGCCAAATCTTCTTTCATTAAACTACAACATTGGGTCAATTTCAAATTAGGAATACTATCAGAAGAATGATAGCATTAACCATGAAGTGAAATAGTAAAGAAAGGAGATAGTGATTCACATTAACCAACCAATAAAAATTTTTGATTTTCATATCACAAAGATTCATCTTTTTGAACATGCATGCTATCATTTCTGAATTCATAAATATTTTATATAAATCCTTATTTTTTAACAAGTATATGCTGCAGGGAAGTTCAACTATTTTCTCTGTAAAATTGCCAAAGAAGTAAACTATTCATCTAGATGCCAAATCTTGGGAGATATTTTAAGGTGATATATTGAAATCTATCACTAATGTCCTTAATTTGACTTACCACTTAATTAAATTTCTCCCTTTTTGTCAGCATTTGTTTAATTAACAGAATTATAGATTTAGAATAGGAAGGAATCAAAATTCATCCCCTTTCTCTTTTACAAATGAGGAAACTGAGACCTATATAGGTTAGTTGACTTCTCCAATGTCAAACAAATATTAAGTAATGGAGTTATAATTCAAAAGTTGATCTTCTAACTTCAAATGCAGAATTCTCTAATGAAGCTATGCTGGTTGATTAAATTAGTATTTATTTTCAGAGTAACATGCAAAAAAATCTTTGGAATAATGAGGTCAAAACGAGGCTCATTTTCCTCTGAACATTTAGGAGGAAATATGCTTCATGATCCTCTTTACTCTCTTTTAAAATAAAGGTATTATTCCCAAATCAGCATTTTAAATATCCAAAAATACTCCTCACTTTTCACATGATCCTGCCCTTCCCCACTTTCAAACACAAACTGTCTTCCTTGTCATGGGAAAAGTTGTACATTATGAAATAAAGAAAAATACACACACACACACACACACACACACAATTTCCTTGGTTTCACAAGTGTTTCTGTAGCCACTTAGTGAGTGACTGAGGGTAATCTGATTACATGCTTATTTTGTTCAAGGACACTGAAAATAATCTCGACTAGATATTGGATATAATTGGACATGATTAATGTAATTTGGCAGAGTATGTTCAAAAGTGTACTGGAATAACAAAATATTGGTGTTATGACCTGACTGAGATAAGGTTATTTTCCATTCTCCACAGGAAACCTGTATCTTGTTGAACAAAATTCAATTTTTACTGCCATTATTTTTCTACTTTCATCAATTTAAAATTTCCTTCAAAACACAGGAAAAAAACCAGATGAAATATTATTGGTAATTTGGGCTAATTCTCTTTAAGAAAATAAAATTAGGAGAGGGCTTCGACTTTAGTCACCAGAATTGTTCATAAATCTGTTAATAATTTTAAACCTGAAAGTGTAAAAAGGACAATTTTACCTCATAGTTTTTATACTGTATAGGATAATTATGTTACTCTCTGTATGCCAGTGGGAAATTCAACAGAATGGAGAACATAAAATGAAAAATGAAGAAGTCAATATTAATATTTCTTTTACCCAATTATGTATTTTCCAAAAGAATAGCCAATAACATGTCAACCATACTGGATAGGAAAGAAATACATCATTGGAAGAGCAGAATATATTATTTCTCACATAAGGTGCAGTAGAGGTCTTAAACAAATATTTGAAAAATTAAGAATTAAAAAAAAACATTTTGAAATAAATGATGCAAATTGATGCAATATGAACAGTTGCATTTTTCTTAGTAATTTAGATAAATGCTTCAATTCTTTGTATAACTTCATATGTAAATTAAAGAAAGTGAAAAAAAAAGATCTATTATATTTTTGTCTACCTAGTGATTCAAAGGCTTACAAAGGCAAACATCCAGGGTATGCTGATGTGTGGAATGAAGGATTTAGATTTTTGTTCTTGTCATTCAGCTACTGGAGAACCAAAAGAAGTTGAGATCCAAATGGACAATACTATGGATAGACTTTCTCCACCATTAAAATAGTTCATTCTGAATCCTTGTACTCTGACTACATTTTGGAGAATGAGGTAATTCTTGCTTCATAAATTTAAATGTATTCCTTTTATTTAATTTACAAGACTATTTATTTGTATTCTGAATTACTTACAGTTCTCCCCCTTGCCCCCATCCCCTGGGCTGTTGTTTATTTACATATTTATTTATTTTTTACTTTCCCCCTTCTTTCTGTCAATTCCAAGTTGTGGATAACTAGGCGAGTATCCTAAACCTCAGAAGAGAAAGTCAGCCAAATTAACTTAATCTTCTGGCTTGTGGTTTCATTTAAATGCTTTCTTCCATCTTTTACCAGTTTAACTTTGTTTTATCATTTTATGATGCATCATAGAGCAATTAGCTTTCACTTGTCAAATTATAATTTTTAAGAAATTAGTTTCCTTAATGAGTGTTTTTACCTCTTTTTCCATTGGGTCAATTCTGCTTTTTAAGGAGTTCTTGTAGGACTAAGTCTAGAAGAACAACAAAATGTATCATGGGGAAAAGGGTTAGTGCTCCTAAAGTAATTATTAAAAAAATAACCCCACATATTGAAATTACAAGTTTTTAAAATGTATTCAATGTTACACTATTATACGTGGATATTCAATAGAGAGGGCATACCCTCTCTAAAAATTAAAGATCTTATTCAAGACCAGAAAGACAATGCTTTAGCTCCTATGCTGATGGTGTGTGTGATATTAATGACCCTTCTTATTAGCTGCTTTTCTTCAATGCATAAATCTTGATTGGCCTGGCTCTATTAAGTGTGAAATCATTTGTTCCAATCTGTTGACTGAGATGCTTCTGAGAGTGTTACTCAGTATCTAAAAGGAAACCTGGCTTGGACACAATCATTTTAATATTATTTTATAGGTTATTTATATAGGATGGTGTTTTTCTCCAAGTGATAGAAAGGAATATGCAGAAAAAACATCAGATGTATGATTGAACAGCAACAACAAAAATAGAATAACTTCTTAACATAAAAATCTAAGAGTCCTTTTTACATTCTCTTCAGTTATGCTCTACCTATGAAAAAGACAGCTTTTAAAAATTTAACATTTAGGCATGTAGATAACCTTTTTCTAATACTTAATATCTTATTCTCCCATTTATACTAACATATTCCTAGGCCAAGAGAAGAATACAGGAATAAGATCACAACACAAGGAATGTTTCCTTTCATTATTAACAAAGACAGACTTTGTGAATGCTAATGAAGAAGTCTGTTATTTATATATACTTCCCATATGAAAAGAGATTTTCAAATAGCATAGATATTTACATATAAGAAGGAATAGAGATTGGACTTATGCTTTAATTGTATACAGAACTCTAGGATAAAAAATATCTATCAATGTAGATGAACATCTATTCTGAAACTATAAATACTGAATAAAATAATTTTGAACATTGGAATATTAAATGACCTATTCAAGATCACATACCCCTTGTGTGTTAGAATTAGCATTTGAATCCAGGTCTTCCTGGATTGAAGACAGCTCTCTAGCCACTATACTACACTGCCTCATAGAATGCAAAACTACTTTATTTTGGTGTAGGATCCTAGCTCTAGAATCTTAAGGAATTCAGAAATGGTCCTTGGTTAGGTTTAACACTAGGCAGTTTCCCTATATTTTGGTTTCTATATTTGAATTAAATTTGTCATCTGTCGGTTGATAACAGAGTAAACCAAAGGATATTTACATAGTCAGAGCAAGGAAAGGGTAGTCAATAAGAATGTGCATCAAATATATCACAAGATGATATAACTTATTGATTTTCTTCTGCTTCGATGTTGCTCATGGTGCTTCACCGTTCAGTCATTCCAGCATCAGAAAATGACTGGAGCACGTTATTTTACTTTTTTAACTTCAGGGTACCAGGAAGTGATACTAATAGCCCTTGTCTTTAGTTCTTCTGGACAATTAATTTTTGAGGATGACTTCAAAACCATTTGAAAAAAACATTACTAGCATAACTAGCAAGTTGTGTGGTGTTAGAGTGATTCTTTTATTGCTTATACCACAAAAATTATTCACTACTTGTCACTTATTTTAAAGATGAAGAAATTGAGACCAAGGAAAATTAAGTGATGTGCCCAATGTAACACATGAAGTAAGAGTGAGTGGTAGAATGTGAACCTATAACTTTCTAAAACAGGACTAGGAAAACTGAGGATCAGTTTTTTATTTTTATTTCTATTGTAATTGAGCTAAAGGATCATCACCAAGAACTTGGTGGATAAAAAAGGAAAAAAAAAATCTTGCCACACATTACATTCGAAAACACATGTTGCAGTTTCATTGTCTGAATATTTTGATTTGCATAGTATTCATTCTATTAGTTTACCAATCCACTCATATAACAATAAATGTCATTATTTAACAGAGATTCTTAAAAACCGTACATGTCAGTGTAACCTAAAATCCCACTAGGAAAGCATCTTGATCAGAAAACAAAAAACGGGTGAAAGTTTTCTTTTTCTCATGAAGGAGAAGGATCCCTTGCTTCCCTCCAACACTCTAGCTTAATTGAATGATTAACAGCTTTTCCTTTGAAGCCAATCTGTTGTATTTTCTTTGTGTCAAAATTCTTACTTGCTCACACCCCAACCTTTTTCTATTTTGTACATAATTCTAATACCATGTGAATTACCTAAATGTGAAAGTTTAGAAGCAAATGGAATCACAGTGGGGTGCCAACCTTTTGTGGAATAAAGCGATCCATTAAATAGCATGAGCTTTAGGGAAAGAAATCACTTCAAGGGAAGCACAGGATAATGGAATGAGTGCTGCATTTTAAGTAGGAAAAAAAAAACCTAGATAAAATTTTGACACTTTTGGCTGCATTATCACTCAGTTACCTCACTTTAAAAAAATGATGAGATGAGACTAGATCACTTAAATCCCATCTAGTATTATGCCTAGAATTCAAAACTTTGTACAAAGTTATAGCATTTAGTGAATAAAACAGGAAGGTGCACAATCATTTAGGGGGAAAAATTACTTCCAAAGGACAGTTTATCTGATGTGATATTTTTTCTTGAATTTTCAAAACATATTTCTCTGTTAATTCATTTACTCTCCAATGTCTTTTCACTTTGTGTCATTTGGCTACTTAATCATTCAATGGTGTGGTTCGTTCTATGAACCATTCTTCAAGAGTCCTTCAAATATTTTAAAAAATAGCTATGGAAAAATTTCAAATGACGGAAAACCATTTTCTATTTCACAGTTTTGAAATTCCCTCTCCCTTAACAGCTCTAGAAATTGATGCTTTTTTAAGACATGCATCAAGGATCACTTTTCTTACCTACACCATTTTCTTAAGAGACAAGATTTGCCTTTTTGTTATTTACTACTTGCATTTAAATCTTTTATGGATTTCAAGAGAAAATTTTAAAAAACCCATATTTTTTTGCAGATGAGAAAGGGCAGCTATCATTCAGGAGACTGATTAAATTGCTAAAAGGAGATAAAGGACCCTAAATTTAATGTGTGTTCCTGCACAAAATCTCACTGGGCTCATCAACTCTGACAGCTTTACTAGGCTCCATTAACCATTAGTTAAATTAGCCATAACTTTTTAATGTTATTGGCTAATTGCTTTGTGAGTCTGAGGTAACTCTAGAGTATACTAAAACTTCATATCTATACAATAAGCTTTTACTTCACAGTATGATATCATACTACTTTGATTGATGAAAGATTTTTTGAAACTCAGAGCTCAAAAAACTCCTTTGCTGTCTCAAATACTAGAAACTAGAGGAAGGAGAGAAAATGCTATTGTCAGATTCATGTAAGATGGGTATACAAAAATCTCAAAAGTATGAGTGGTTTTGAAAATTATATTGTTTAAAAGCCAGCACTGTAAAAATGGATGGATAAAGTTTACTCTTTATGCGGATATAAAGATTAGTTTTTATTTTTTTTGTTTCTATGTTTGTTTGTTGTGTGTGTGTATGTGTGTGTGTGTGTGTGTGTGTGTGTGTGTGTGTTATTTTTAATAAGATCGTATATTCTGAACTGGAATACCATCTAATTCTACTCCCTCATTTTATATCTGAACAACCTACCATAGGAAGCAGAAGCTGGAGTTGGGGAGGGGCTAGGATATCCCACCTCTAGGTCCTCTGATGCTGTAGAAGCTTAAGTATTTATAAGAAAAATCAAATATCCTGTCAGCATAGGAAAACTAACAAAGAGAAAACTTTTCTTCTTAAGACACTTTGATTCACATGTTCTTTCTAGACACAATCCCACTGAAAGTAATGTTTAATATAGGTCTGCAAGTATGTGGACCTGCATATACCTGTGTGCTTTTGAATTTTAGAAGAATGGAATTTCCTTATACAGGAGTTCTGTATATCTTTGAAATTACCTTATCCTCTTTGTTGGTATTTAAGGATCACCTGAAGCAAACATGGAGTCTTGAAACATACCATTGCAAGATCCTATGTCAATGGTAAAATATTTATTTCCACTTAATATTAAGCTTGTGGGCCTATAGACCAACAATGCCTCCTTTATAAAAAGTTTGTGAATAGACTTATTCTGTGAGGGACTAAATGATTTTTCAAGGCAGTGAAAATTACTAGATTTCCTTTCTGTCAACTTTCTGCCTCTGTCAACTTCCTTTTTAAAATTTGCAACGAGAATTATTTCAACATCTTTTTATCCTTACCAACTGGCACAGTGTCTTACATAAAGTAGGTGCTTATCAATTAGTTCTTTATCTCTATTATTAAGAAAGTCCCCATTGTCTAGAGGCTAAATGATAAAGGGAGGCAGACAAAAGGAAAGTAATATTTTAGGTGCTGGGATATAGCTTCATCAGTACTTTTGACAAACAAAACAAAAGAAATGATTGTATAAGGTCAAAATGAAGAAAATTTTCTTTCTATAAGTAGCAGTTCTGGTGGAAGAAGGGAGAAGAATATTAGGATCACTATACAATTGTTGCTGTATATTAATTCAAGAATTAGCAAAAGATGTCAGGGAATATTGTTGCCCATCTTCTTTTAAAAGGCAAAGTGAAAAAGTTTAAATGGATAAAAAAAGGAAGAGAAGCAGCCATGAGAAAAAAAAAATTCTATAATCTTAATATTAAGAAACATGTGTAAAGTTTAATGGCTGGGATTATTTTCATGCCCATGACAAATACGGTATGCAGTATAAGACAGTTCTGCTAAGTTCACAAACTAAAGTGCCTGCTTAGGTGTCTAACAGATACGTCTAAAGTGATGGGTGATACTTTGCATAGTAGGATAATATTTGCTTCATATGATAACTTTGTAAAGTACTGTCTTTCTCCAAATTACAAAAGAAAAAATAAAGGTCATGTAGTTTAGAAACTATTTTTTTACTTAAAATTTTTGATACACTTTAAACATAAATTTATATAAATCACATTAATTAAACCATTTCTTTGTAAATTTATTAATGATTTATTAAATTTCTCTCTCTGAGATGGAATTGCTTAGTTTCTTAGTTGCCATTTTCTTAATTTGGGTATTTTACCTTTTTAATATTCATCTATTTTAAGTTTTCAATTTTGTTGGCATATTTGACATATAGAATAAACATCTACACGTGCATACATATGGATAGAAAGTACACATAGGGATATGGTCTCCTACTTCATCTCTGACTCTTGGCTTCTTTGCATTTCTGTAAATCCCACCTACACTCCCATCCTCTATTGTACCTTTTCAAAACCCTGTTAATTCTTATGCATTTTCTTTGTTAATTAATTCCAATTTATCTCTAAATATAACTTGTTTGTATGTATGTGTTGTCTTCCCTAATAGATTATGTGCTCTGTAGAGGGCACAGATTGTCTTTTGACTCTTTTTATATTTCACTGCCCTTAGCATAGTGCTTGGCAAGTAGAAGGCACTTAATGAATGTTTATTGATTGAATGGTTGAATGTGTGATTTCATTAATTATTGTTATTAATTATTGGGTGGAGAAACTTCCCCTACAAATATAAATTGTCACCTTCTCATCAACCAATAGTCTTAGAAAATGACCCATGCAGTGCTTCTTGAACTGTGGGTCATGACCCCATATAGGGTGGCAAAAAAAAAAATTAAAAATGGCCACAGTAAAAGGTATATGAACTCATAATGATCAAATATAATTCAAAATAGAATACATAATTGATCTGGGGTGTTTTTTTTTTTTTTTACGGATTTTGACCGTGTTGGCATCAGGAAATTTCACTACAGCATAGTTTCTGAATAAAAAGCCTGCATACTTTACATTGTGCATGTCTGCAGTCCATGCAGCCACAACTAATGCTGCAAAGAGAAAGGGGATAGTCAGTTAAAAAAAAAAAGTTTAAGAAGCCCTGGTCTAGAGCATCAAGATATGAGAATCATAAAAGCTTCAGAAACAAGAGAGATCCTTACCTGAATTTGAAGAGAATGGAAAGAACTGTGATCTTAAGTTGGAAAATGAAGTATTTCAGAGGAAAAATTCTATATTGGAAAAGAATATTTATTATATTTTACTTCTAAATAAAATTGATAGAAGACTTCAAATTTTTTAACATAACAAATTTGTTATTGAATTATCTGTAAAAATTGAAAAAAAGAATGTTCAAAGATTGCACAAAAAGAAGTATTGTGTATATTCAATCTAGAAAAGAAATAGCTCTCTCATGAAATTAGTATGACTTGATATTTCACATTTTATTTTAGAAATGCCAGTTTTACACCACTATCATCTCCTAATCTATCCTTGTTATTGAACCATCCTTCATAAAAAATAAAATTAGCTAAGCAAAACTTAAAAAAAATAACAACTACTGTATCTAATGGTTTAGGCAACAGTCAATAGCTATTGGTCTATACTTCTCTATCAAAAGTAAGTGTATGTTTCACCATTCCTTGTGTGGTACCAATATTGGTCACAGAAATCATGTCAGTTCTGTCTTTTAAGGGCAAGTTTTATGTATTAAAAAACCACAACTTATTGAATGTGTTTTTAATTATGTCAAAATAATTCCCAATGATTCACAATTCTTAAATTTCTGTAATCTTTAATCTTTTAATAGAAATTATGTACATCTATCTCTATCTATGTTTACCTCTATTTCTATCTCTCCCTGTACTTGTATCTCTCTATCATCTACATCTATTTATATCTCTCTACATACCTGTATTTATATCTATATCTATAATATGCATATATGTATATACACAGATATGCATATACACATATTACTTTATCACTTTGCCAATACTCCATGTATTTTTACATATTCATTTATTAATGAGTATTTGACTCTTCATTAATGACATTTCTATATACAATTCTTTATCTGATTTATTTCTTTGCATAGTAGGATAATATTTGCTTCATATGAAAACTTTGTAAAGTGCTGTCTTTCTCCAAATTACAAAAGGAAAAAAAAAGGTCATGTAGTTTAGAAATTATTTTTTCCTTAAAGTTTTTGATAGACTTTAAATATAAATTTATACAAACCCACCTTAGGCTTTCAGTGGGAGATTAAGAGTCTTTTCTTTTGTGTCCCAGCACTGGCCAAGTTGGGATACATGAATAAGTTAGATAATAAGTAATGGAATTAAAAAGCAGAGGGAGATTCTCCCAGAAGTGAGTTGGAAGGTGTAATCAGTGATCAGAAGCTTTAGACTGATAAAAATCTAAATCATGCTAAGGCTGAGAGGGAAAAGAAAGCTGAGAGTTTGAATACAGGCTTTCATTACACCTCAAAAGCTAAAGTTTATATAATGGATTCACTTTAGAATTTCAGTGGTCTCTTTAAAATGCATTATAACAAACCTCTTTGCAGAGGTTGGGGGAGAGAAATTGGACTCTTTTTAGTATACAAATTGTTAAGTATTTAACTTGCTCTACTTTTCAAGGTACAGAGAAGCAGGGTAAAAGTGGGTGAGTGTGATTTTTTAAAAATTTTGAATGTAAAGGAAAACAGAAGTAATCTGAGTAATGGGTTTGAAAGATTGGGAAATAGAAATAAAGGTTTGGGTAAAAATGTGAAAGGTAGAGAAAAAAACATTTTGGTTTGGAGATAGGTGAGGGTGGGATGGCCAACAGTGCTCTAAGTGCCCTTTTGTTCCTCCATCCTGGGGTGGGTGCCCTTGTCTTAGCTCCACTCCAAGTTCTTTGCAGCTTATGTTTATGGGAAAACAAAGTTTAACAGGGCTACAACAATATTTACAAACATTAAGCTTAGCACAGCTACAACAATAATTTACACACATTACCTTCACTATCATCTGAATTCATTTTCTGTCTCAGAAAGAAACACAGATCAACAGACAAGGATTTTGTCTGAGAAATCAAACACAGATCAACAGTAAAGTCCTTTCTCAGGGCTTCTGTAACAGCAGTAAAGTTCTCTTTTGGGACTTCTGTAACAACAGCAAAGTCTTCTTTCAGGACTTTTGCCTAAGAACAATAGACAGGGTGCTTCTGTCTGACAGAACAACAGACAAGGCTTTTGTATGACTGAACAAGAGACTCCTACAGAGTGCCAAAACCACAGGCATTCTCTCTCTCTTAGTTCTGCCTGTTAATATCTATGCTCAAACTTTTCTCTTCTCTGCTCTTTCCTTGTCCACCATTCTTGTTCCCCCCTTTCTGTTTCACTCTTTCAGCAAACTCCTCCATTGGGGGACCCATGTGATTACATTAGACCTATTAAGGGCAGGGAAGTTCTGCAAACCCTCTTAGCCCTATTAAGGGCAACACAATGCATACTGTGCCAAACAAATACTCTTGACACAATCAAAGGTGAGGTATAAAGAGACTTGAATAACTGAAACAAGTAGCAATGTACTACTTTGCTGGCCATTGCAAAGTCATAGGTAATTCCCTGTGCAGGGCAATTTGGAAATGCATTCACATAAATTGATTATGGGTTGTTTTCATGTTTTAAATACATAATAATGTTTAGGGCATTATAAGCAGTTATATAATCAGCTATATATTGTTTATAAGGCAGTTTATTTTATCTGAATTTTAAGAATTCTAATTCCAGAAAAATAATAAATGGGTTAAAAAATGGTTAAGTCATTCTATTGGTTCATTAGTGGAATTTAAGAAGCCATAAGCTTCCAAATTTGTCTTTGTTTAAAAGGAAGTTTCAGTTAAGATTGTTTTGCTATAACTTATGAAATTTGTAAGATTGTTAACTAAGCTATTTAGAATTATTGCATGAATCCAGTATTTACAAAAGTATGTTTGTGAAAGGAAACTTAGTAATTATGTGAAGAAAAGATCTTGTGAAATCTCTTTTGGTAAGTTTTGTCAATTGGAAGAAGTTTCATGACCAGAGACTTTAGGAATTGTGTGGTAGTTAAAATATTAGGATAAATTATAAACTGTTTTTGAGAAAAGATTATACTTTTATGAGGAAATGTTTTGATAGAATGTTGGTGTGATTTTTAGAAGGCCTACTAAATTTCTATTTATGAACTAATTTGTTGCAATAATTTGATATTGATGACAATTAGGACCAAACATACTGTGAATTTTCCAAAAAAGCTTGTGAGGTAGTTTATACATTTGAAAAATTTGGTAGGCAATGGCAATGGTAAATAGGGAAGGGATGGAACTAATATCAGAAGAATTGGTGAGCCAGGTACTGTCCAACTTAACATTACCAAATGAAATTACCATAGTACATATGAAAGGACACCAAAAGAGGAGAAGAATTTGAGGTGAAGGGGAACAGATTAGCAGATGAGAAGACTAGATGAGACCCCAATATTTGGGGAGTTATGCTTATACAGAGGTTTTAGAATAGTGGAGTAGTTTCAGAGGTTTTATGGGAGAAGATTAGGTACAGGATAAGGAAGAGAGGTGACAGGATAGGAGACACAAGATGACGGAGATAAGGAAAATTTTATGACCCAGAATGGGGGAAGCAATCTCATCATCTGCCTCTTACACTCTCTCCTCCTTGGTCAAGAAGGTATCTCAGAGCACAGCAACAGACCTGGGAAAAAGAAGAAGGAGGAGAGAAGGTAGAGAAGCCTGTGAGTCAGTGTCGGCAGTTAGGGTAAGAAAATTCCTTCTTTTGTTGACCTTGGAAATGCATTGGATATTACTTGAAGTTAATTTGTCATAGAAAAATTTGATTATACTATTGGTTACATTTTAATGTTAAAGCCTAAAATTATTAATTGAATACTGTGTATAGAAAGGAGGGGAATGGATGAAAGTTTTATCTTAATTGGTTATTACCCACTCCTCTTATATATATATGGGGATTGGAAAGCAGGGGCACAAGGATCAGCCCTTTCCTGGGGTCCTGTTCAGTTCCCTTTGTTTTTTAAAGTTGCCCAGGTCCCTGGAAACCATTTGTGTGAACAAAGTCATTAGCCCTAGTAAAAGAAACTTGTTTTAGTACAAATTTAAAATTTAAGATATTGGCCCTGGAAAAGTTTTGATTAGTGAGACTTTCTATCAGGTGTAAAAGAACGCACCATCTGGGGAAGATGCTGTTAGCTACTCAGAGGGAATGGGATTTTTACAGGTGGAGGTTTCTCAGAGAAAAAAAGCCAAAAGGACAACCCTGGTCTTGACCAGGAACAGGATACTTCTGGCTTAGTTCCCCCATTGTTTTCCTTTGAAAAGGAATGTTTTTCAACCAACTATTCCTGAGTCTGAATATAAGGTGAATGTGATAGTCTGTGTTGATACTTTCTCTAATCAGTGACATGCAGCAGGTTTCTGTGCTCAAAGCCAGTGGTAAGGGCAATTGGGTATTAAGAAAATTGAGTGAATTAATTACTGAAATTAAATCAGAGACATCTTTAGTTTGGGGAAAAGCATTTCAGCATAAGTTTCTTAGAGGGAGTTAACCTGTGGAAGACTTTTGCATTGGTGGAAAAGTGAAACGTTTCTGTTTTGATCTGAATTCATTCTATGACCAAAACATAAGTTAAAGTTAGTCTTTGAACTTATCACATGTATATGTCATTGAGCATGGTTAGAGGAGGATAGAGAAGCTTGGGAAACAGATGTAAATCTATTAGAGCAATAACTTAAGATATTAATGGGAAAATTTGATTTTATGAACTAGAACAAGTGTAGAAATGCAAGCAAGGGGCGTAGCAGCTGCAACATATCACAGCTCTCACATAGCCACCCCAAAATACCCATAAAATAGGACTCTAAACCAATCCAGGAACTCCAAAATGCACACAAAGATACTTCGCACTAAAGTCACCTCGGCTATGAGGAACCATATCAGCACTGTGAACTGAAACCAGCCTG
>CM053584.1:227979157-227995672 GCA_028627135.1 Pseudochirops cupreus
AGGGTGGAGAGTGGATGTGGGTGGCAGGATAGGAAGAAGGGACATTTAATCAGACTCTCACAGTGTGCTCACTATGGAGAGGTTCTGCGTAATTTCTCCTGTTCAGCCTGTATTTGATTGCTTGTCCTTCCAGTGGGGATGGGTGGTGAGGGAGGAGGAGAAAGAATCTGGAATCTGGAGTTCCATAAGCAAATGTTATGAATGTGTATCTAGCTATCTATCTTTGTATATATATATATATATATGCAATTATTATTATTATTATTGACTACATCCAACTGGAACTTGAGATACACAGGCACTGCGGTTGGGAGATCCATTTTGCCCTACCAAAAAGTGACATAGGAGAGAATAGACTGGGGGAGGGGGAAAACACTGGGATGGCTGTTTTGGGGTGGTGGGCGGGGGAAAGACGGGGAGAAAATATGTAATTCAAAAAAATTTAATAAAATAAATTCAAAAAAAAAGAAATGCAAGCAAGTTATTTAAAACTCTCTTTAAAGATGTTCCTTAACCAATGTCAGGTTATAGTCATATATGAAGGTGATTATTACAGCTTGATATTTAAGATTTTATGGGACTGTTAACTGGTTATTTTTCTGATTGTAACTCCATGTGTGGATATCAAGAAAGGCTATCTGAATCCCTGATCGATGATGCCAGCAACCCTGTAAGATGTGTCTGTGAACTGCAGAGGGTGATCTCACAGGGAGGTTGGGAGAACACCTGTTCCACCTAAGCTGAGGTATAATTCTCCTAACTCAATTTCCTCCTGACATCTGGCAGACTTTGAGTGTGGCTCAACACCTCAACTTCTGCCTGGAATTGACATGAAGTTAGGGAAACATTATTTCCTTGCTTTAGGTGTACTCCCACTCTCTTATTGGCAAATTTATATAACCAAAAACTGTGTAAGCGTAATAGCAAATCTATTAAATAATAAGTTAGTATTGGAACATCTGAGGTTACAATAGTAAGATGTAAGTCTGAGATTGAGTTATTAGGCTCAGAATTTTGGCCCAATATAAAGTCAAGCAGGAGCAGCTTTCCAGAGGACTGCTACTGTGAACTGCTTCAAGGTTGTGATTACACAGTATAGTGAACTCTCTATTCAGTAACAAACTAAGGTAAAACATTCATAATAATCAAAGTACAGAATTCACTCTGATTCTGAAGGAATTATTCTTTTCAGAAAGCTTTCAAGATTCTTTTTTCCATCTGGCAAATTCAACTTTTTAAGGCATTCTTCTCCTCATTGGCTTTTTGGGCCTCTTCTGCCATTTGAGTTAGTCCATTTTTTAAGGTGTTATTTTCTTCAGTCAGGTTGTTGACTCTCTCATCATGATTTCCTTGCATCATTCTCATTTCTCTCCCCAATTTTTCATCCACTTTTCTTATTCCATTTTCGAAATCCTTCTTAAGCTCCTCTATAGCTTGTAACCAGTCCACATTTTTCTTGGAAGCTTTTGGTGTGGGAATTCTGTCTCTGTCGTCTTCCTCCCATTCCATACTTTGACCATTTTTGTCCCCAAAAAAGGAATCTAAAGTTGGATTGCTGAGCTTTCTTTTCTTCCCTTGCCTGCTCATTTTGCCTGTCAGTTACTTGACTTTTGGGCTCAGTAGAACTCTACTTTCAGAGGGGAAAGCTCTGTTCCAAATCTCTGGGGTTTTCACAGCTTCCAGAGCTATTAGGAGGCTGCCACTCTCTCTGCAGCCCCCTACACCTTTGGCTTACTGAAAATACACTTCAGGACCACCACCCAAGACTGCAATCCCAATCCAGGCAGCTCAAGGCAAGAGCACTTAGCCTCTGAATGATTGCTTGGCTCCCCTGCAATCTGCAAGCCCAGACCTCTTAAGTAGCCATGTGGAGGCAGCTGCAGGGCCACTGCTTCAGACTGCTTCCAGATCTGGAGGCATTTGGCTGGGCTCTCTCCTTCAAATTAAGCCAAGTTCCACTGACCTTTTCCCTTTATCCTTGGCTCTTATGGGTTGGTAATTCTGGAAACCAGTCTCCTAAAACTTCCAGGCACATTTTCTCCTGGACATCCCGGGTCTAAAACCACATGGAGTTGGGCTCTGCTTCCAGCACACTGCAATGAGCCCTTTCTGTCTGTCTGCTGGGCTGCCTTCAGTTTCTCTGTTATGTTATGAGTTCCGGAGCTTTAAAATTTGTTTAGAGTCTTATTTTATAGGTGTTTGAGGTGGTTATGGGGGAAGCCATGGAATTGTCCTGCTTCTGTGCCCCCATTTTGACTCTGTTCTCCCTTTAATTTCTTAGATCTTTCAGTGAGAATGAGTCTATCTTGTGGATTTCCCTGAGGAGACATGATGTGGGACCAAAAAAAAGTGTAAGCTCATTTGGGCTAACTCCATGACTATAAATAGTGAACCATTTATATTCCTATATGGAAAAATGATAATTTTTAACTCATGAGACTTTTATTAGTATGAGGATAGTTGAAGGGAATATATATGTATCTATATGTATATTTACATATGTATGTATGTATAGGAGGGTGAATGTGTGTATAAATACATACATGAGTGTGTGTATATGTGTGTACATGTATACCTAGAGGCCGTAGGATCAGTTGAATAGGAAGGGATAATACCTAAAAAATTAAATTAAGAGGTGAGAGACAGGAATATAATGAGAGAAGGAGAAAGGGAAAGATAGAATAGGGTAAATTATCTCCTATAAAAGAGGGAACAGAAAACTGTTGTAATGGAGAGGAAGAGAAGGAAGGTGAAAGAGAATGGGTCAATCTTACTCTCATTGAATTTGACTTAAGGAGGGAATAACATACACAGAATTTGGGAATACCTATGGGAAAGTAGGGGGGAAGGATTAAGAAGGGGGCTGATAGAAGGGAGGGCAGATGGGGGAGAGAGTATTTAGAAGTACACACTTTTAAAAAAAGGATAGGGTCAAAGTAGGAATTAGAATAAGTGCGGGACAGGATAGTTTGGAGGGAAATATAATTAGTCTTTCACAATATAACTACTATGGAAACATTTTCAGAATTACACATGTTTGAGTGCATTGACTTCCTTATCTTCCTATTGGGAGTAGGGGGGGAAGAAGGGAAAAAAATCTGGAAATCAAAGTTTTAAAAACAAATGTTGAAAAAAATGGTTTTTTTACATGCATCTGGGAAATAAGATACACAGGCACTGGGGTTCAGAAATACATTTTGCCCTACTAGAAAATTAGAGGGGGTAAGAGGGAGCTTATAAGAGAGAAGACTGGGGCAAGGGGTATTCAGTAGGCTCACTATCTTGGTGGGGGTAGGTGAAAGATGGGGAGAAAATTTGTAACTAAAAATGTTGTGGAAATGAATGTTGAAAACTAAAAATAAAGATTTATTAAGGCAAAAAAAAAAATAAGGTTGTGCATAATTGAAATCACTTTAGTGTATTTCCTAATTGTACTCTAAAAGGGTTGGATCAAGTCACAACTTCTCTAACATTGCATAGTGTACTTAATTTTCCACATCCTATTCAGCATGCTTTATTTACTACTTCTGTCCTGATAGCCCATCTGAAGAATAGGAAGAAATTTCTCATTTTTTAAATTTGCATTTCTCTAGTCATTCATGATTTAAAACATTTTTCCTATGAATACAATTTTGATTTCTTCTGAGAATTGACTGTTCCTACCCTTCAACATTTTATTAATTGGAGAATCACTGTTATTTTCATAAATTTGCTGCAACTTCATATACATTTGAGAAATACCTTTTTAGAGAAAATTGCTGCAACCCTCTCCCCAGTTTCCTGCTTTCCATAAAAATTTGATCACATGGTTTTATTTTGTGCAAAAATGTTTTAATGTAACCAAAACAATTCATTTTGACTCCTATAACCTTTACTATCTTTTGTTTGGATATAAATACTTCCCTTATATATAGATCTGATAAGTAATTTTTCAGTTCTCTAATTTGTTCATGGTATCAACCTCTGTGTCTAATTCATGTGCCCCTTTTACCTTATTTTGGTATATGGCATGAGATGTTAGTCTATGCCTAATTTCTACTTAACTGCTTTCCAGTTTCCTCAGCAATTTTTTGGAGTGTGATCATGCTGAAAGAAAGAAAGAAAGAAAGAAAGAAAGAAAGAAAGAAAGAAAGAAAGGAAGGAAGGAAGGAAGGAAGGAACAAAAAAAGAAAGAGAAAAGAAGAGGAGGGGGGTAACAGAAAGAGAAATTAAAGATGTAATCATGACTATGATTGGGGTAAATGGAAGCATGGTGGTATCCTTAAAAATAAAAGGAAATGAGGTAAAGGGGAAAGGAAGAGTTTTCTATTTTGGATACACAGATTTTGAGGTACTTAAGTTAACTTTAGTTTGGAATAACTATAAGCAGTTAGTGATATGAGCTGTGGTTGAGGACAGAGAATAGAGCTGTGTAAGTAGATCTTTAGGGATGTTGATTGTATTGTTTAGTGCCTTAACTGTAACTCTCAGATTTGTGCCATCCAAATATTTTATAAATGTATCTATATACCTTCCATGTCATTGTGTATAAATGAATGAATGAATGAATGCATAAGCAAACATACAAGTAAATAAACCACAGTTCAAAATACTGATCCCTGGGACATTCCACTAGAGATTTCCTTCTAAAGGGATTGTAAATGATTAATTATTTCTTTTTTGCTTTAGGTCACTTAAACACTTTAAAATTGAGCTAAACACATTATTGTCTATCCCATTTCTTCCTAAATTCTCTGGGAGAATAGTATAAGCTACTTCCTTAAATCCTTTACAATGATTAAAGTAAATTACTCACACACACACACACACACACACACACACACACAGTATTCCAATGATCTTTTTTTTTAGTTTTGGTAGCCTTATGAAAAGAGTAAACATGTTTGACCTGTATCATGACTTATTTTTGATGAAGCCATAGTTAATCATTGTGATCATTAGCTCTCTTTCTAGATTTTTGCTGTCTCATCAATGCATTTTTTATTTTCCCAAGAATTGAATCTTCTTAGCCTATAATTCTGAGACTCTAACTACCCTATTTTGTTTCTTAAAATATAAACATTTGATCTCTTCTAATGCTTCATTACCTCTTCCATCCTCTAATATGTTTTAAATATTATTGATAGAATCTCACTAATCATATTTTTTTTTTCCTTTCAATACCTGAGGAAGTAGTTTCTTGTGACCTTAGCTTGGCTATAGCTAGGTTCTAATTAGTGGAGATGCTAAATTCTCTACAGTAACTGTACATATTCAAATTATTATTATTTGAAGCTCTTATTATTTGAAATATGGCCATTGTCTCTAACTCAGAAGAAATGTTCATTTCAAATTCAAATGATGGTTATAATTTGGAGTGATTCATTACTTGTGCAAATCAAAACCTAAAGGAGGTGACTTAAATGCCTTTTTTAATCTTTCTATATATTTTGATTATTAACTCACTTTCATCTATTTTCTATCCTTTCCTGGCCAAAGATATTATTGTTATGATGTTTAAAAAATAAAAGGAAAGAAAATGAGTCAAGTTATTCTGTATTTTTCTCCATTTTTAGTTATCATTGTCTCATCCACCCTGAGGAATGATTCTATCTCTCCATTTGTTTCCTAGTGTAGCTTAGGAAAACAACATTTTTATTTCTTTAAAATTACTTGTTAGCCTTAACTTCTTCTGAACTAAAATATTCCTAGCACTATTCTAAGTAGACTATGCTGTGGTTTTATTTGTCTTTTTTTCATCCTCTTTCTTTTATCTTTGTATAAAGTCTGAATTTAAACTCAGAAGGAAACTCACATAAGCAGGGTTGTGTTGAAAATGATGTACAAAATTTATCATGTGCTTAAAAAAAAACAATTGGTATCCAACAGAGTTTAATAGTTCCATACAAAACTTTATTTTTGTGTTGGGCAGTTTGTGTATAAATTCTCCTTTTTATGGTGTTATACTTAAGTATACGGAGGTAGCTGCATGGTACAGTGGATATAGTACTGAGTCAGGAAGACTCAGCTTCCTGAGTTGAAATCTGGCCTCAGACAATTACTACCTGTGTGACTATGGGCAAATCACTTAACCCTGTTTGCTTCAGTTTCCTCATCTAGAAAATTAACTGGAGAAGGAAATGCAAAACCATGACAGCATCTTTACCAAGAAAACTCCATGCAGGGTCACGAAATGTTAGGCACAACTAAAAACATGACTGAACAACAGCAAATTTAATTATAGAATAAAATATATATTTAAATATAAATTAAGATCTCTGTGTTTACAAGGCTGGGTGTTCTATTTGGACAAATATCTATTTCTCCTCATGGGATTTGTGTCTGTTTCTTCAGAATTTCCTTCATAAGAGTTTAACATCCATGCATAGCCTACCTCCTCTACAAAGTTTTAGGCCATAAGATCTTACCTTCCCTCTCTGTGTAACCTTTGAAATATTATCTCCAAATATCTATAGTTACTTATGCTAGGCTTTTATTACATTTATCCAAGAATCACAAACTCTTCCTCTACCACAAATTCATTTGGAGTAGTCCTTTCCTTAATATTACATCACTTTATTCTCTCTAAACAATTTTTCAATTTTCACAAAAATAAGATTTAGGACATCCATTTCTCTCATTTATTCCCTCCTCTTCTGAAGGGTAAAATTATTAATATCAAAATCTAATAAAATATTAGCTGCTCTACTTTCTATAAAGATCTAACTTAGTTGAAGTCAGATATTTGGAGTCCTGGAGTCATGTCTCTGTGCCACTTTTAATTATAATAATTATATTATTATTTATTATAATTATTAATTTAATATAATTATTAATTATAATTCATTATAATTATTATATTCTTCAATTACATCTTCTTTTGTTGGTGGTCTGAAGAGTATTCCAAGAAAATTAACACTTCTGTTTCTGTTTCTATCCATTTTAATCCTAATGTTTTCTATCATGCTTCCTCACTTGAATTCCTGATTTGCTGACATTTATTCAATGTCTGTTATCACGTGATCCAGTCTTAAATTTTTTTTTCCATTTGTCACACAGTAGGCACTTAATAAAAGGTCATTCATTCACTGACTTTATTAATTTCCTGACTTTTTTTTATGACTGTTCAGTTTCCTTGCATTTACCCTCAGGTGTTTCTGCTAATTTGTTTTATGCTTTGACTGTCCTCTTTACTTTGAAACCCTTTCTACTAGGTTTTTACAATATTATGCATAGCACTTTTTGCTCATTCCTTGACCATCAGTCTTGATTTTTAAGGTATGATTCAGAAATTTGAATGTTGGTCACAGACAATTGTTTCTTAAGCATATTTATTTTCCCAAATCTGTTTTATCTTCTGAAATCCTGGACTTAAAAATGATCAACATTGATGAGAATATGACCTTTAGAGAATAGTACCTTCAGCCATGGCTTCCTTCTTAAAGGACTCTCTTCCTCACCTTTGGATAAGAATATTAGGCTGATCAAGACCAAGTTTTACATTCTCCTTCCTTATCTCCTCTGTTCTTCTATCTTCTTTTTGATTGACAAAAGTAAGCTAGTGTCCTCAATGAAAGGAAGGAAGAAAAAGGAAAAGAAAGAAGGAAGGAAAGAAAGATAAAGTAAAAAGGGGGAGGGGGAACAAAAAAAGGAAGGAAGCAAGGAAGAGAAGAAAGGAAGAGGAAGTAAGGGAGGGAGAAAAAGGAAGGATGAAGAAAGGAAAATAACATCAATAAAACATGAAAAAAGAGACCTTCAGAAAAGGACAAAAAAATGACAAATTAATACCTTTAAAATTTATGTAGATGTGCCTATTGATTGTGTTTATTGATTGTTATCTGACTTTTTTCACAAAATGGGTCCCTTTTATCCCTCCAGATCTGTGTGTCTCTTCATTTTTAAGATGATCCTTCCTTCCATTCTTTTCTTTTAAACATCACTTTGTTCTCCTTGATAGTTCAGTGAATCAAATAGCCTCCCTTAAGTCTGTTTCCCTTCATTGCTGGGAAAGAAACCAGAAAACAGTTTGAGAATATATAAATCCCCTTTTCTTGAAAATAATATCACACATTCTTCATAGGTCAAAATTCTCCCTGCTTTCCTTATTGGAAGTGTTATTATATCTAAAAGTGTGTCTATCTCTCACCAGTATGTTGACTGAAGAGATGTCATCAATATAGTATGAGCATACTAGTATTTCATGCAGCAGTAATCTATACATTAGAGACAAAAACATAATGCCTAAAGAGCTCTAATTCTAGATTGCATTTTAAAATAAGAATTAATATAATTAATATATAAATATAATATTAATACTATAACAATAAATAAAAATTTAAAAAATAAGGTATTAAAAACAGAAACCACAACCCAGGTTTAGTGACCAACCAAGTAGCTATCCATTTAATTTTTACTCTTAGTGTTTAGTGAGCCAACTTTCTTTTAAAAAGTTGACTCTTTGGGATAACTAAGCCTACTATCTATAGAGTTGTAATGAGGTTGAAGATAATCTGAGAACCTTCTCAGAATTCACCAAGGGTGTCTTGTAATTAACAGAATTTCTTTAAATATTCCAAGGGATTATTCCTTGAAAGCAAAGTCTCCTCCCTATCTACATAAGTAAATAACTAGCTCAAATACTTTAGCAGTTCCCTAGGTTTTCAGTATAACCATGGCCTTCATAAATTTTTGTCAATGTCAAAATCTTTCAGGGAAAGATACGTATTTCTTATGACTCAGAATGTTTGTTTAACCCCCTCCCACAGCCTCAATCTCAAAAATACTTTTTAACATGAAAAGGAAATGTAATTTACGGTATTTGAGAACAAGTATTATGTGTCATGGACCCTTTAAACAGTCTGGTGAAGGCTACGAGCCCTTTCTAAGAAGACTTATTTTAAGTGCATATAATAAATATATAAAACTTCAAAGGAAGACTATTATATTAAAGACATATATCCATTTGTTTATATATGTGTATGTTTATATATGTGTGTGTATATATACATAGTATACATGTATGTATGCATTATACACACATGCATAAAGATACACAAATATATGTCAGAGATGTGTGTATATGTATATATTTTAGGTACATGCATATGTATGTCTGTATATATACATGTGTATACAAAGAAATTTAAGAACTCAAAGTTATGAATAGGTTCTTAGGTTATACCTTAGTAAAGCATAACATAGTGTATTAAGTGCATAGTTTAGTTAGAATACAGAAAACCTGGGATCAGATCCTGCCTCTGACACTTTCTAGCTCTGGGGCCTTGAGTGACTCAATCACTTAATCTTTCTCTGCATTGAGAATGAATTCCCAATTATTTTATGCAATAATTCACAAAGGAGATGGAAACTGCAATGATTTCTATAGCCTAATCATAAGCCTATGAGTTTATTTACTCTCTCCCTGGTGTGTGTAGAATGTGAATGGAGGTGGTAAGACTGAGTGGGACTTCTACGTATTAAAGTTTTCCAGTATTATTTCATGAGATTTTTTATCTTGTACAGTGTTTCTGCCATATTATCTGAGGATTTGACTTTACTTACTCTATATCTAATGTAATATTACATTTTTCTAAGTTTTAAGAGTTGCCTTACCCAATTCAAGCTACTCCCAAGGATTAGGGTTGGGGATTGATTCACCTAAGATTCAGAGACACAGAAACATACATCCCCTCTGTGACTTTATCTACACCTGACCCTGAATGTATTACAGAAAAATAACTTATGTTGTAATGAAGTTTAAGGTTAGTTTGTATTTGGAGATGGGATACTGAGACCTTCCTGCACTTTAGAAGAACTCATTACTATCCAAGTCTTATTGTACTTCCTTGCTATTTGACAGGATCCTCATTAGTGGACTCAAGATCTCTCCTTAACTTTTCTTCTTTACCCCCAGGATTCCCAATATTTACTCAAGGCATTAAAATTTCTCATTATGGCTGTTTACTTTGCCACAGTTAGAAGAGATCTCTTGGCATTAAGATTATCTTAAAACACTTTGCCTGACTTTTATTCTGAGCTAATTCTGACTAGAATTTTTATCTGTTTATTCATTCCCTATTTTATTTATTTGTTCAAAGTATTCATATATATAGATAGATAGATAGATAGATAGATAGATAGATATAGATATACATATACATATATATAGATATATATAGATATAGATATGATGAAGGCTTGTGCTAATCCATCAAAAGGGAAATAAGAAATGAAGGGTGGGAATGCTGATGTATGGATTGCTGTTTTGGCTAGTTCTCTTTTGGATTGAAATGAGCAAATGAAAGGCTCAGTTTAAGGCTTCTTTGAAAACCATTAATTTAGGCCCCAAGAGAAGTCCTTCCCTACCAAAGCTGTCCATATCAGGCTAGGAGACAAGTTCCTTACAAGTGGTCAGAACCTAGAATATTTATAAATGATCTGTGTATACTGAGACACAATCCAAGAAATAGGTTACACACACTTGCAAGCTTCTTCTTAGGATTTTGAGAATGTGGTTATCTTGCATGAGAAAACCAACTGATCTAGAAAATCAAGGAGAGAAAATTAGAATTATGAGAGTATTTGCAAGTCATGATGAAAAAGCAGTCTAGATATCAGTACAAGAAATTATCAAGATATCCTACAAACAGAGGCTAAAATTTAAATAGAAATAATCCAATGATCATCTCCAGAAAGACGTACCAAATTAAAACTTCCAGAAATATTATAGTCAAACACCATAGCTCCCAGGTAAAAGGGAAAATACTGTAAGCAGTAAGAAGCAATTTAAATATTGTGGAGTCACAGTCAGGATAACACAGGATGTAGCAGTATCTAAATTAAAGTATTGGAGGGCTTGGAATGTAATATTCTGGAAAGGAAAAGAGCCAAGATTACCAGCAAATATAACACATCCAGCAAAAATGAGTATAAATTTTTGGGGAAATGAATATTTAATGAAATATGTTACTTTAAAGCATTCCTAATGAAAAGACCAGAGTTGAACAAAAAAATTTAACTTTCAAAGACAAGGCTAATGAGAAACATCAACAGATAAACAGGAAAAATAAACTATAAGGTATTCAATAAGGTAAAACTGTATTCTTTTATGGTAAGATAATACTTGTAACTTTTAAGAATTTTATCACTACTAAGACAGTTAAGAGGAGTATATGTAGAGAGAAGGCATGAGTATGAGTTGACTATTCTGGGAATATATAAAAAATAAACTATCACTGTCAATGACATCATAGTATACTTAATGAATTCTAGAAGAGATATGGGGGGGGGAGTAAAGATGGCAGCATAAAAGCAGGAAAATTCCTTGGGCTTAACCCATAAGTATCTCAAATATCTATAAAATGTGACTCTAAACAAATTTTGGAGCTATAGGACTGACCAAGTGACAGAGAGAAACAAATCTCCTGCTAAAGGCAGCCTGGGAGGCTGACAAGAATGGTTCATCACAGCCTGCTGGGAGCAGAGCCCAGCCGCTTGTGAGCCCAAGGTTTTGACCCCAGGGGATCCTGGACCAGCCATGGCTGGAGCATTCAAGAGAGTGGATTACCAGCAGTTGTGATAGTTTCCAGAATTATGAGCCCATAAATGACAAAGCCAAAGTAAAAAGTCAGTGGAATTCTACTGGATCTCGGGTGACAGAGTATGCTCTGGCCTCTGTCCCCATAACCAGAAGCACTTGAAACAGTGGTCCAGCCATGCAGCCATTCCATGTGGCTGCTTCAAAGCTCCTGGAATACAGATTGTAGGTGAGCTAAGTGACTATTCAGAGGCTAAGCACTCCTGCCTTAACCAGCCTGGATCTGGATTGTGGTCTTGGGTCGTGGTCCTGAGGTGTGTGACCAGTGAGCCAAAGCTGTTGGGAGCTGTAGAGACAGTGTCCTCCTAATAACTCTGGCAGCTATGAAGAAGCCAGTGATTTGGGACAAAGCTCTCCCTTCAGGAAGCAGAGTTCTACTGCAGCAAAGAGTTCAGAAGTCAAGTAATTGACTGGCAACATGAGCAAGCAAAGGAAGCAAAGCAAGCACTGCCATCCAACATGAGATTCAATTTTGGGGGACAACAAGGATCAAAACATGGAACAGGAGGAAGACAATACAGTCAGAACTCCTGCACCAAAAGCTTCCAAGAAAAATATGACTGGTTACAGGCCATGGAGGAATTCAAGAAGAATTTTGAAAATCAAGTAAGAGAAGTGGAGGAAAAATTGGGAAAGGAAATGAGAATGATGCAAGAATATCATGAAAAGAGCATCAACAACCAGACTGAAGAAAATAACATCTTAAAAAGAGACTAACTCAAATAGCAAAAGAGGTCCAAAAAGCCAATAATGAGAAGAATGCCTTCAAAAGTCAAATTTGTCAGGTGGAAAATGAATTTCAAAAGCTCACTGAAGAGAATATTTCTTTCAGAATTAGACTGGAGCAAAAGGAAGCAGATGCCTTTATGAGAAATCAAGATACTATTAAACAGATCCAAACAAATGAAAAAATAGAAGGCAATGTGAAATATCTCATTAGAAAAACCATGGACCTGGAATATAGATCTAGGGGATATAATTTAAAAATTATTGGACTGCCTGAAAGCCATGATCAAAAAAAGAACCTAGAAATCATCCTTTAAGAAATTCTCAAGGAAAATTGTCCTGATATTTTAGAACCCGAGAGCAAAATAGAAATGGAAAGAATTCACTGATCACCTCTTGAAAAAAATGCAAAAAAGAAAACTCCTAGGAATATTACAGTCAGGTTCCATAGTTCCCAGATCAAGGAGAAAATAATATAAGCAGCCAAGAAGAAACAATTTTAATATTGTGGAAAGACAATAAGGATAAAACAGGATCTAGCAGCTTCTAGATTTAGGGATCAAATGGCTTGGAATATAATGTTGCGGAGATCAAATGAGCTAGCATTGAAAGCAAAAATCACCTACTCAGAAAACCTGTGTATAATGCTACTGGGGAAAATATGGTCATTCAATGAACTAGAGGACTTTCAAGCATTCTTGATGAAAAAAACACAGTAGAATAGAAAATTTGATATTCAAACACAAGAAGCAAGATAAGCATGAGAAAGTAAACAGGGAAAAGAATGATAAGGAACTTATCAAAGTTGAACTATTTACATGCCTACATGGAAAAACAATAATTGTAAGTTAAGAAACTTTTCTCAGTATGTGGATAGTTTTAGGGAATATGTGTGTGTGTGTGTGTGTATACATACATACATACATATGTATATATATATATATATATATATATATATATATATATATATATATATATATGTCTATATAGGAGGGTATATATGAGTAGGAATACATATGTGAGTGTGTGTATATATGTGTACAATTATACATAGACAGATGGCACAGGGCCAATTGAATTGGAAGGGCTGATATTTAAAAGGTGAAATTGAGAGGCGAGAGAGGAATATAATGAGAGGGGATGGAGAGAAACAGAATGGGGTAAATTATCTCATATAGAAGAGGCAAGGGTAACTGTTACAACAGAGAGGAAGAAGAGGAAGGCAAAAGGGAATGGGACGACCTTACTCTCATTGGATTTGGTTTACAGAGGGAATGACATACACTCTAAATTGAGTATCTTGCCCTACAGGAGAGTAGAGGGGAAGTAAATGAGAGGGGGGATGATAGAGGGGAGGGCAGGTTAGGGGGGAAGGTAATGAGAAGCACACACTTTTGTAAAGGGAAAGGGACAAAGTACATAACAGAACAAGTGGGGGAGAGGATAGAATGGAGGGAAATCTAGTCAATGTTTTACAATATATCCATTATGAAAATATTTTGCATATTTCCACATGTACAACCTATATTGAATTGCTTATCTTCCCAGCAAGAGCGGATGATGAGGCGAGAAGGAAAAGTAACTGGTATTATAAGTTTTAAAATTAAATGTTTTAAAAAAATTATTATCATCATCATCATCATCATCATCATCATCATCATCATTATTATTTACAAGCAACTGGGAAATAAGATATACAGGCAATGGGATATGGAGATCCATCTTGCCCTACCGGAAAGTCAGAGGGGGATGGGGAAGGACACAGGAGAGTGCAGACTGGGGGAGGTGGTATACAGTGGGATCATTGTTTTGAGGTGGTAGATAGGGGAAAGATGGGGAAAAAATTTGTAATTCAAAATTTTGTGGAAATGAATGATGGGAATTAAAATTAACATAAAAGTTACATAAAAAAAGAATTCTAGAGAATCAACCTTAGACTCATTGAGACAATGAACAACTTTAGTAAAGTTGCAAGATAAAAATATACCAACATAAACCATCAGCATTTTCATATATTACCAAAAAAATCCACCAGCAAGAGATAAAAATGTTTCGTTTATAGTTGTAGATAATGTAAAATATTGAGTCTACCTGCTAAGACAGACCCAGGAACTATATGAACATGATTATAAAACACTTTTCCCACAAATACAGTCAGAACTAAACAACTGGAAAATATTAATTCATCATGGGTGGGCTGAGCCAATATAATAAAAAAATTAAGTTACTGAGTTCCACGCTAATCAAACCACTAATATATCTATATCTAACTATGTAACTGTCTATGTGTTTGTCTATTTATCTATCTATGTATCTACGTACATATGTATTTATGTATGTATGTATATGTATGTATCTCTCTCTGTCTCTCTTTCTTTCACTCTCTCTGTCTTTCTCTTGTTAGCTAGCTAGGTAGCTAGCTAGCTATTGAGGTACCATCTTACACCTATTAGATTTTTTAATTTGTCAAAAATGGAAAATGATTGCTATTGGATGGGATGTGGGAAAATTTCAACACGAATGTATTGTTGGTGGAGGTGTGGACTATTCCAACCATTCTGGAGAGGGAATTTGGAACTGTTCCCAAAAGGTTATAAACCTGTGCATACCCTTTGAACCAGTAATAGCACTGCTAGAACAGCATCCCAAAGAGATTATATAAAAGGAAAAGGACTCATTTGTACAAAAATATTTGTAGCTGCTCTTTTTGGAATGGCAAAGAATTGGAAATTGTGGGGATACCCATCATCTGGGGAAGTTCTAAACAAGTTGTGGTATATGACTCTAAACAAACACTATTGTGCTATAAGAAACATCAAGCAGCATGCTTTCAGGAAAAATAAAATAAAATCTGGAAAGATATGAATTGATGCTGAATGAAGTAAGCACAACCTAGATAACACAGTTCACAATAACAGCTGTATTATATATTGATCAACTGTGAGTGACCTAGTTATTCTCAACGATTCAACGATTCAAGACAATTCCAAAGGACTCATGAAGAAAAAATGCTATCCACCCCTGGAAAATAGAAGTGATAGAATTTTAATGCAGATCAAAGCATCATTTTTTAAAATTTTACGTGTTTTGTCTTCTTCAATGTTTTCTTTTACATATCTAATATGTAAATATGTTTTGTATTACTGTACATTAGTAATATCAAATTGCTTTTTATGAGTGGGAAGGAAGAGGGAGAAAGGTTTCAAAATTAAGGTTTTTTTTAATGAATGCTAAAAATTACTTCTACTTGTAGTTGGGAAAAATACTATTTAAAATAAAATAAAATTACATTCACTATTTTATGAATGTAAGCTTTGTAAAGACAACTACTTACTTGATCACATTCTCTCTTTTATGAAATACAAACCAATATGGATGTATTTAAAATAACTTATTTATGGGTCATATATTTGTAACTTAATGATTTCAAAGACCTAAATTTCAGAAAATACTTTAATTTAAAATGACTACATTGTACTTTTTGACATTTTGGTGCTTATACCTATGTAGGTGACTCTCAAACATCTTTAAATAATAGTTTCAGTGGGCTTAGTAATCTGCTAATTATCTTTATCCCTTCTGAGACCATAGTGTTTCTTTCATTGTTCATTAGTCATGGGAGTTACCTTTGTATAGGATATGTAGCATTGTAGACAGATGTCTAAGTAAGTAAACAGAATATTCGTTTCATTCTCAACACTTGAATGACCTTAATCTCTCTAAACCTCTATACTTTCAGATGAACAAAATAATGTTTCTTTTTTTTAACTACCCATAGAACAAAGAGAATATATTGACTGACATCACTTTTTTTGTAATGTAAGGCATTGGTTAAAATTTTCCTAAATATAATAAGATTTTGATTATCTAATGCAGTGATGTAACTTTGCATGTGTATAAGTGTAAGTCTCCTACATATGGTGTGTATGGTGTGTGTGTGTGTGTATGGTGTGTGTGTGTGTGTGTGTGTGTGTGTGTGATGAATTCCTTTGAAAGTCTGGAGAGATTATAGAACCCTTTGTATCAGCAATGCAGTATTCACAATGCCTACAGTAACTATAAATATGCTGATATAGTTATTAATCACAAAATGGAACAGGCTCTCTACATAAGAAATATAGATAGTGCATTCATTTAAATACCAGAAAACTGAGTCCCAAAACCAGAAAGTCAAAGCCAACCCAGTAGTGATGAAGTTGGCACATGTGGTCAAA
>CM053584.1:227996172-228009719 GCA_028627135.1 Pseudochirops cupreus
ACATTCTCCAAGCCAGGAGAAGGCTATATATACACCCTGATGTGAGGTTTTGGTTTGGGGCTTACTTTGAGAAGAGTTGTGTGATTTGGCCAGATGAGACTCTGGGCAGCTATTGAGCCCCCCGGCTGTGAAATACCCAGATGTTGGTGCTTCCCTCTCTGGTAACTGAATAGGTAACTGATGTAATGGTCAGGCGCTGGAAGCCATCTGCTGATCTGTTTTTTTCTGTTTGTTTGTAACTTCTGTTTGTATTCTCTGAAGTTCAGGGTGCTGACTTTTCCCCCTGAACTAGTTAAATGATATGCTTGATTAAAGTAAGATTGTTAACCCATTTTGAGTTGCTTTACTTTAGAAAAGCAGATCTAAGAACCTGTGCTAGCAGCCGCCCTGGGTGTGCTGGGATGCTTGCTGATACATCAACCCATAAATGCCAAAGACAATGTAAAAGGTCAGTGAATAACTCTTCTGGAACTGGGAGGGATGGAGCTCAGTTCAGCCCCTACCCCCAGAACAAGAAGTTGTATAGGTGTAGCCACAGCTGCATGGCTGCTTCAGAGCTCCTGGCATGCAAATTGTAAGGGAACCAAGAGACCATTCATAGGTTAATTGCTCTTGCCTTAACCTGCCTGGATCTGGATTGCTTTCTTGAGTGGAGGTCCTGGGGTGTGTGGACAGTGAGCCAGAGCATGTGGGAGGCTGCAGAGAGAGCATCCAGTTAATAGCCCTGGTAGGTGTGAAAACCCCAGCAACATGGGACAAAGCTCTCCTCTCTTGATGCAGAGTTCTACTGTGACAAATTGCTCAAATATCAAGCAATATTGTAGCAACATTAGCAAGCAAAGGAAGCAAAGCAAGAAAAGAAATAAAACCTTAGATTCCTTTTTTTGGGACAAAAAGAATGAAAGTATGGAACCAGAAGAAGACAATGAAGGCAGAATTCCTGCATCAAAATTTACATGAAAATTATGAATTGATTACAGGCCATGGAGGAGCTTGAGAAGGATTTTTAAAATCAAATAAGACAGGTGGAGGAAAAATTGTGAAGAGAAATGAGATAGATGCAAGAAAATGATGAGAGGTGAGTCAACAACCCGACTGAAGAAAATAACACCTTAAAAAATACACTAACTCAAATGGCAAAAGAAGTCCAAAAACCAATGAGGAGAAGAATGCCTTAAAAAGCCAAATTCGCCAGATGGAAAAAGAATTTCAAAAGGTCACTAAAGAGAATAATTCCTTCAGAATTATATTGGAGCAAATGGAAACAAATGACTTTATGAGATACCAAGATACTATTAAACAGATCCAAACAAAGAAAAAAAAATGAAGGCAATGTGAGATATCTCATTGGAAAAAACACTGACCTGAAAAATTGATCCAGGAGAAATAATTTTAAAAATTATTATAGTATCTAAAAGCATGATTAAAAAAAAAAAGGACCTAGAAAGCATCTTTCATGAAATTCTCAAGGAAAATTGCCCTGATATTTTAGAACCAAAATAAAATAGAAATTGAAAGAATTCAGCAGTCACCTCTTGTAAAAGATGCCAGAAAGAAAACCCCTAGGAATATTATAGCCAGGTTCTGGACTTCCCAGATCAAGGAGGAAATATTACAAGCAGACAAGAAGAAATAATTTGAATATTGTGAAAACACAATCAGAACAACACAGGATCTAGAATCTTCTACATCAAGGAATCAAAAGGCTGGGAGTATGATATTTCAGAGGTCAAAGGAGCTAGGATTAAAACCAAGAATCACTTACCCACCAAAACCGAGTATAATGTTTCAGGGGAAAATATGGTCATTCAATGATATAGAGGACTTTCAAGCATTCTTGATGAAAAAACCAGAGTTGAACAGAAAATTCAACATTCAAATACAAGAAGCAAGAGAAGCATGAGAAGGTAAACAGGGAAAAGAAATCATAAGAAACTTATCAAAGTTGAAATATTTACATTCCTACATGGAAAAATGGTAAGTGTAACTTATGAAACTTTTCTCAGTATGAAGATATGAAGATAGTTCAAGGGAATATAAATGTGTGTATGTATATGCATATGTATATGTATGTGTGTGTGTATACATGCATGTATATATGTATACATACATATATATGTCTATATATAAGGGTATACTTTCTATGAATGCATATGTCAGTGTGTGTATATATGGGTAGAGGTATACATAGATGGCACAGGACCAATTGAGTAAGAAGGGATGATATTTAAAAAATAAAATCAAGAGATGAGAGAGGAATATAATGAGAGGAGATAGGGAGAGACAGAATAGGGCAAATTATCTAACATAAAAGAGGCAAGGGAAAACTGTTACAATGGAGAGAAAGTACAGGAAGGCAAAAGGGAATGGGTCAATCTTACTCTCATTGAATTTGGCTTAAGGAGGGAATAACATACACACTAAACTGGGTATCTTATCCTTCATGAAAGTAGGGGTGAAGGGGATAAGATGGGGGATGATAGAAGGGAGAGTAGATTGGAGGGGGGTAGTTAGAAGCACACACTTTTGAAAAGGTACAGTGTCAAAGTAGAAAACAGAAGAAGTGGGGGGCAGGATAGGACGGAGGGAAATATAGTCAGTCTTTCACAATATATCCTCTATAGATATGTTTTGTGTAACTACACATATACAACCTATATTGAATTGCTTGTCTTCCCAGTAAAGGTGAGTGATGAGGGAATAAACGAAAGAATCTGGAATTCAAAGTTTTAAAATCAAATGTTTAAAAATTATTATTATTATTATTATTATTATTATTATTATTATTATATTATTATTATTATTATTATTACAAGCAACTGGGAAATAAGATATACAGACACTGGGGTATGGAGATCCATCTTGCCCTACTAGAAAGTTAGAAGAAGGCTGGTGGAGGATATAGGAGAGAGCAGATTGGGGGAGGATATATTCAGTGGGATTGCTGTTTTAGGGTGGGGCATAGGGGAAAGATGAGGAGAAAATTTGTAACTCAAAACCTTTTGGAAATGAATATTGTAAACTTAAAATAAACATAAATAAATTTTTAAAAATCATTTTAATATTGATAAAATCTAAGTGCTTTAGAATTTTGAAGTGTTTTTTATACATTATCATGTATTTTATATCTATTCATTGAGGTATGTGAAGTCCATAAACTGTTATCCTCACTTTGCAGATTAGAAAATGAAGTTTCATAGTAGGTAATCATATAACAAGAGTGAATAATAATATAATCAACTTGGTACATTTGTACTCCCCAAATATATAAAGGAATTTTTTAAAAAGGAAAGCTTCCTTCAAATTAGATATCTCCTCAAGGAAGGCATGTGAAAGAACTGGAAAACATTGAAAAGTCATGTTGTGTTTGCCATCTTCAATGGTCTTGGGAAAATCCATGTAGATATATCAAAAGTATTATATTTAAAATTGTTTTGGCAATTTACTTGTTCAGTAGTAGATGCAATAGTCAGATAGGGATTCAGTCAGAACAAGAAGCATAAGACCAAAATCAACATGGGGATATTTATTTAAAACAGTTTCCTTGCTGTGTTCTGGATTAGTGAAACCTGTCAGACTTTTCCATGAATATTCCTAGATGTCCTTGTCATACATAGTCCAGATAAACAAGCATCATTTTTTTTTAAGGAAGTGAAGACAATCTTGTCCTTTTTAACAAATTTCCGTGACCATTTCATATACTTTTCCCCCCAGATTCTTGGTTGAATTTATAGGTTACTATGTATAACTAACTTTCCAACTTGGTTGTGATACTTAGATCTGACATTGATGCTTACATTTCATCCCAATATGCTATATTGGCAAAAACTCTAGAGTAGGAAAGAAAAAAATAACAATGATTTCCTGTCTATATCCATCATCTATTAACTACATGACTGTGGAAAAGTTATTTAGGCTCATTTAGGGTCTTAGATTCCTTATCTCTAAAAAGGGGAAATAATATTTCCACTGCCCAACTCATGGAATTGTAATAAGAATAAAGAGCTAAAAAAGGGCCATTATTCCCATATTCTTAAATACATTTCTTTCAACCCCGGCCTTGAACTCCCTGGGCTTTAATTATAATAATTCATTATTGTGGCCTCCTCTTTAGTATGTCTAACATTATTTAATTTGCATGAGTTAGTTACATTTTTGTGTATTAGGAATACACTTTATGAAATGACTTTAAATCATTTCCTTTTATGGCTAGTTTGCTCTACCTATGCCTTTTCTGCAAAAGAAATCTGCTACAATTCTACAATTAGTTGCTTCTTAACCTCTTAGATGCTCTCTAGAGGATGATCGTTGCATTATCACACCTGTTCCACATACTCAGTCCTCATGCTAAAGATAACTGCTTGAGACGGAATTAAATGCTACTGGCATCTGATTCTATTCCCTCCTCCCCTTCTCCAACCCTCTGCTCATTACTATCAAATCATTTTGGTGTTGTTGTAGATGTGTGATGACTCAGAAAACTGGGAGAATGTGGTTGAATATTAGTAGTCCTCTGGCATGCATATTTATGTTCTTTCCATTTAAATTTCACAAAAAATTAAAATTCATATTCAAAAATATTTTAAATAGAATATTTTATTCTTCTCCAGTTACACATAAAGACATGTTTAACATTCATTAAAAAAAAAATTAGCTCCAAATTTTCTTCTCTCTCCTTTCCTACCTCTCTGAGAGGGTAAGCAATTTTATATAGGTTATAAATATTCTATCATGCAAAACATATTAACACGTTAGTTATGTTGTGAAAGAAGACATAGACCCAAAGGGAAGAAAAACACATACACAAAACACCCAAAAAGTGAAAAACAATATTCTTGAATCACATATTCTGAATGTAATGAAACAAAGAGTGAAAATAAGTAAGACATATTTAAACTTAGATTAACATTTATATACTACCCAGATCCTACTGAGTTATTACTATTATTTAGTAAATACTGTTCCACCAGAACAAAAATGATGCCCATATGTACTGAATCAATTAATTCAGCTTGAAAAAATTTCTTACTTCCCTGATGTTACACAGTGGGGAAAATTGTCTCAACTTGATAAATTGTATTTGTGTGCTTTGTATAGAGAAAAAAAATATTTGACCCATTACTAATTTTTAAAATTTTGGTGGATCCACAGTGTCATTAATCTATGTTTTCCATCAATGAAGGCAACAATACTTTCATGTTTTATCATCCTGGACAATTTTTATTTGGGTATTTTCATATACCTCCAACTTCTAACTGTACAATTCAATTTCCATTGACCTATCCCATTAATTAAGAAACAAAGAAGGTAACTAAGGTCCAGTATCTCAACAGATCTTGAACATCACTATCTATGGTAACCAGTCAAAATGTCACCCTGAGGAGAAGGTATCAGCCACCTACTGCTATCCCTATAGATTGCAAAAATGATCAAATATTACTTTATTTATTCTGGTATTAATCATTACCTAAACAGAATTAACTGTCCCTATCCCTACTTCCCATTTTTTTTAATCCTGATCCTTGTCCACTCCACTCATGTCCTCTAAATCTGCTTATTTCTTCCACTCTGCCACCTGGAATTCTTGTTCTGTAGTTAACAAACTTCCCTTCCTTCTGAACCTTTGCTTTTGATCTGCCCCTTCCATCTATTTGGTCTTGTTAAGACCTAGATTCTTCAAATGATGCTGTATTTCTATCTATTCCCTACAGCAGTGGTTATTCTTCTCTAATACACTAACTTTGAAATGTTGGTTTTGGAGGAGAACCAGCATACAGTATTTTTTCTCCTTTGTTGCTTACTTGAATTAAACAAGTTCACCCAATATAGATTCTGATAGATATCTTCTACTGGCCAAACCTGGATCAATTTCTTCCTGTTCTTTCCCTGTTTACCTTCTCATACTTCTCTTGCTTCTTGTATTTGAATGTCAATTTTTCTGTTCAATTTGTGTTGAACACAACTTGCTTTTATTTCCTTAATCAAAACTCTTACATTTTTCTATATGACCATAGCCTCCTATCATAACATCATAACCTATATCTTATCCCTCTTAAACTTCTACATCATCTGCCAAAAAAATTTCAATCACTCTATTCATCAGGACCCTTGTTCTGACTTTACATTCCTCTTTCATGTACTTTTGTCCTATAGTTGACTAATTCAACTTCACTCTTTCTTTTTACTTTCTAAATAATTGATACATTTTCTTTTTGCTACACTTCCCCTACCAACTTACAACCTAAAATTTCTCCCAAAATCTACCCCTACTACTCTTACACAAATGCTGCTGAATGGAGGTTGAGGAAGTCATAATTTTGCTACAAATTTATGTTATTTAACTCCAACTGAGGCTTCACTACAGGAAGGCAATTATTTTGTTCTTCCCTACTTGACTTACTATTTCAGTCCTCATAAAAGCTATCCAAAATCTTTTCTTCTTCCATTAAATTAGCTACTTCTCCTTCAAACTCTCAAGCTTCTTACCCTTCACCCTAAGGATGTCTCTTATTTTACTGAAAAAATGAGGTCATTCACTATGAATTCCCTCTTTTCTCTTCTTCATCTCAAAACCAGTATATATCATCTCTCACTCTATCCCTTAATAAAAACTTATTCCCATGCTATCCAGCTAACCCTCAAATCATCCTTACAATATTCAATCTGTAGTGCCAATTTAAGAACCACTATGACTCACAATATCTCAGGATCCTAAGGATAACCCAGAAATGGGTGATATAATCTCTAAGTCTTCAACATTGTAGAGACTTGGCCCCACTTTGTGGCACTATCCTTGATCCATTCCATTAAGTTTAGAGTTACCCAGCTCATGTAGGAGGAAAGACAGAGTCACAGTCTTATATGCAAGAATTAAAAAGCATGAAGACTAAAACAGGCAATTAAGAGATCATTGGTAAAAGAGTTGAACGATTGATGAAAGGAAAGGTAATTGAAACAGGTGTAGCTTTTTCTAGGATCTGAGAGAGAAGAAATGGTACAGTATTTTTAGGTCATACTAGGATCAGATGAGGTTTTTCAGTCCTCATTCTTATTGACTCTTACAAATGACACTGCAGATGCCCCTTTCTTCCTAGATACTTTTTTTTTTTTTACTCTTTGTCTGATCATGACTTCTTAGTCACCTACTTTGGATCATCCTCCCTGACATTCCCACTGACTGCAGATGTTCCTCAAGATTCTATCCTAGTTTCTCTTCTCTCTTTATGCTCTTGGTGATGTCATCAAATCTCTTACTTTGACTCCTCATTTCTGTTCATGTTGTAACAATGAACTATGTCCAGTTTTTGTTAGAATCATCAGCATGCTCTTCCCCATGTGGAAAAATCTGGGAATCTTTTGCTTCTTGGATGATAACGAATAAAGGAAATACATTAGAGGTGTTTGAAATATCTGAAAATATTTTGTAAGTGGTTCTAGTCTGTGAATCATGTGATAACACAAAGTTACTCTTATTTTATTGGTTAAGCTTTATATCCAGCTATGGGTATGAATTATAAAAGAAGTCACCTATCAAAGCCTTGATGCCTTCTCACTGATGGCATTATGGTGGAAGAAGAGAAAATTATATCTGAGGAAAGACTGAGTCCCCTCTATCCCAAGCTGACATGTGGTCTATGAAAATGGACTTTAGTTCTTTGCCTCACTATTTGGTCTTTAATTTTACATAAAAGAGATTGGCTACTATAACCTTGTGAGTTTCAAAGGAACAGCAGAACAAACCACCAGTACATCTAGAAATGGATTTCATGCTAGGATGTGCTTCCAGATGATCCTTCCTTGAACGTTCATGGAATTATTTGCAGGACTCAGTCCAGTGGTAGCAGAGACAAGAACTCATTAAGTACTGTCATCATATTTAGATATGATATTTATAAGAGAAGTGCTATATAGAAACTCCAATGAGTTGGAATCCACTCTCCTCAGATGTAAATGTCATATAGATAAGGAGATGTTCCAGTTGTATTAGTGATAAATATACTTTTGTGTTAGATATATCTTTGATGTAAATGTCCCTCTATAAAATGTAATTGATGATAACTTTAAAATAGAATTATGACACTATTTACTGGTGGCTAAGAGTGGAGACATCACATTCACTCTTAACAGATTAAGCATCAGAGGATGAGAGGAAATATATCCCAACCCTTCAAGTTTATCCCTGGATCCCTGTGGGTTAGCATAGCCAGCTTGACTCTGGATAATGAGGATGGAATACTCAATACAACATGATTCTTTCAATATTTATATATCTAATCCCAGTTATAGTATATGAGTATGATGTAATACTATTGTGATTTGAGAAACTGTGGAGATGGTTTCAGAAAACAACCTGGGAAAACTTAAATAAACTGATACAAAATGAAGTGGGTAGAGTGAGGACAATTTTGCACACAGTAACAGCAATATCCTAACAGTAATTAACTGTGAAATATTTAGCTACTCTGATCAATACCAAAGGGCACATGACGAAAAATGCTATTGAATTCCAGAGAACGAATTGATGAGCACTGAGTGCAGATTGAAGTTTATTTGTTTTCATTTTATTTTTAATGACTTTCTTTTTTCTTTCTTTTTCTTTCATTCTTTTCTGTGTTTCTTTCTTTTGCAACATGGCATATGAAAATGTATTTTCATGACTTTAAATATATAACGTGTACTGTATTGCTTACCTTCTCGATGGGTGGAGGAGGGGAGAGAAGAAAGGAGAATATTTGGATCTGAAAACAAAAAAAGTAATATTAAAAAACAAACATAAATAAAATAGGAGAAAAAGGAAGAAATATTCAATATGCTGTAGGGCCTTCCTTTATTAAAGGGGGGGGTAGTAAATAATACTTAAGGACTAATAATATATTAATTTTGACTTGCACTTGCCACATAATTGAGTAATTCCACATTTCCATTCATACATTTCCTAGATGATAATCTCTGTGCCACTTTCTGAATGAAATGTATTAATGAAAATATGCTACAATCTCACCATTTTCATCATTCATGTCACCATTGAATCTTGATATTTTGATTTATCATGACTTATTGCTGTTTACTTATTCAAATATTTAAGCAAGGATGCAATGAGATATAGAGAGGATCACATTCAACAGAAATCTTGAAAGAAAAGGTTGAAATTCTAGCTCGACTATTTATCAGATGCATAACCCTGCCTAAGTCCCTTAAATTCTCTGAATTTCATTTTCTTCACAACTTTCACAAGGCAATTGTGAAAAAGAAATAAGTGAGAAAATTGATGAGCTTTTATTTTCTCACTTATTTCTTTTTCACAATTGCCCTGTGAAAGTTGACTTCCTTGTCTACATTCTCCCTGACCACTCCTTCATCTTGTAAGTACCTCCCTCAATACAACTTTCCTCTCTCCTCTCTCTCTCTCTCTCTGTCTCTCTCTCTGTCTCTCTCTCTCTCTTCCTCTCTCTCTGTCTTATTCTCTACTTTACCTTGGAGTTCTCTGTCTCTCAGGCATGCCACTTTTCTCCACAGAAACATGAGATTCTATTAGTCCTATTGCTGAGACTAACAGTCTCAATTGATGCACTTACTTCCCAACCTGAGGTTTTTAGGGAAGGTAGAACATAAGACTGAATCAAAAATCCCATGCCGTGTAATCATGAGAGCTTGGCTTCCCTTTTCCCTGACACAGGGACTGTGACAAAGGATCATTCCATGAATAACATTCCCTTTGTGATTTTCCACCAGCAACATAAATGGCTGATAAGAGAAATTACTGCTTTTCATTGTCCTAAACTCCACAAAACCCAAAACCTAGAAAGCCACCCGGCACATAATGGATGATAAATATTGCTGATTGATTACAAAAATAAAATCATATACTCTTATTGCAATACTGCATATAACCCTTCAGCTATTACACTCTCAAGAAACAAAACTAAAAAAAAAAAAGTGAAATGGTATTGACTCAGGATTGAAAGAGAATTAATTGCATTTGTCCCATGCAGTCTGGTGTTGTTCTACAGTTCACTTTTCCATAAGAATTTAATGAGACTACTGTGTTCCAGTCATTGTGGCAAAAACTCCCAGAAGAAACTTATATTATTTTGGGGAAGTATTGTATGTAAATGCAAGTACACAGAGATATTAGAAGTAAAATTGAGAAGAGAATATCTTATTGGGCAAAGGGAAAGTGGGAGACTTCATGAAGGAGGTAATAAATGAATTTAATTCTGAAAGAAGATAAAGGTTCTGAGAGGAGAAATCATACCCCAGACATGGAGGAAGGTTAGAATGATGAGTTTAGAAACAGTATGTAATTTGGTATAGTATAATAAAAATATAGAGCATAGAGTCATTATAGAGAGTAATAGAAATAAACCTAGAAAGGAATAATGAAAATAGAAAGTGGATTCATAAATTCCATATGAATAAGGGTATATTTTCTCATGTAGTCATTATTTACCTTACTGGTTGTTTTTGTTAAGGAGAATGGTATGATCAGGCCTATACCACAAGAAGAATTTTTAGAACTGTGTAGAGAATGGATTGTAGAAGGGAAAATTTAAAGCAGAGAAATCATTTAAGTTGCTTTTATGAGTCTCACTGAGAAGTGATAAGAATCTCTACTAGGTTGGTAGTTATGTGAGAAGAGATAAGTAAGTAAATGCCAGAGAAAATTCTAGAGTTTGAGGGCCTATGTCCTCACAGTCCTGTGAGCAAGTGTTATAACCTTCCTAGGCCTTAATTACTTCATCTTTAAAATTAGAGACTTGGAATAGATGGTCTCTCAGGTCTCTTTCAGTTCAAGATCTGTATTCCTATAATTTACTGCTTCATAGTAGATAGAATGATAAGAAAAGGTGACCTCGAAATACGGGGTATGGAAAAGAGGGAAAGGTCAAAGGAAACTTAGAATTTGCAAACCTGAGTGAGTGGAAGGACGTTGATATATTCAACAACCACAAAAAACAAACAAACAAACAAAATCAATCAGGTACAGGTTTTTCTCCTAGTGCATGGTATTATTTTAATATATTCTCTGTACCTCTATTTCCACTTCCATAAAATTAGGTAGTTAGATTAGATTACCTCTAAAGACCTTGAAAGTCTAGTGTTCTATGCTCAAACTATGTTTATGTGAATTATCTGTGAATTTTACAGTTCATTCTTTAGAGTAATTTTTTGCCAAAGTGATTTAGCTAACTGACTCTACTCTTCATTTTTCTCATGTGAATAGGCACAGCCTCAGACTTGATAAATTATTTCTGAAATTATCAATATTGTATGGCATTCTCAAATATGTTGAAAAAATTTGTAGTGTTTGCTCATGTTATGAAAGAATTGGTAATTTATCTCTTCAGGTAAAAGTATTTTTAATGGAAGTGACTGCCAGATAAATTGTATTTTGACTCAAACTTTGTAAAGGAATTGAAGTGACCTTGTATTGCTTTAAAATATGACAAGAAAATTTTGAGAGAGGATTATTTATGCCAAGTGGTGTTATTTATAATCATCAATTTTCATAATACAATAAAAAGCCTGATTATGAGGCAAAGCAAAAATATTTGATATTGTCACATTCATTTAATAAAGTTTAGTGTCCTCAGAATATTTTGAGAAATTTTTTAGCTGAACTCATCAATAATGAACAGTTTCTATATAGAAAATGATGAAAGAATCATTCACTGATGGAAGGTTTGTGGAGAGAGAGATATAAGAATATTGGGAGTGGGGGTGGCAATATTAATCAGTGGAAAGAGTGATTATTGGTCAACTGACCATTCTACCTTCACTGTTTGTAAACCAGATGACCCCCAATGCCTAGAGTGTTTTCTTGCTGCTCTATCTCTAAGACTCAAATTTCTTCAGGACAAAGCTCAGGGGACACTTATTGAGTAACCAATTTTAAAAATTCTGCTGGCTTATTTATTTACATCTTGAACTTATTTTTCATATATTTATTTGTTTATGTGTCTATCCTCTCAGTTTATGGTGGCTAAGGACATTTTCTAATTTTTTTGTCTTGGTATCACTAATGCCAAGAACAGTACTATGAGTAACAGTTAGTGCAAAAAGAAAAAGATAATTGAATTGGACTGGACAAGAACACCTATACTAAAGAAGCTATGAATCTATTAAAATCTGTTTGATGAAAAGCAAAATTCAGAAAATTGCAAAATATTCTTTCTAAATTAATTCAATTGTAAGAACATTAAAATGACCATAAAAAACACTTAAATAAAATTTACCACAATTATGAAAACTCAACAAAAAAACTTTTCCCTATTTGTGCTCATACAGAATTTTATACTGCAATTTCAACTTTAACAAATTACATTCATATTATGTCTTCTAGATATCAGTAGGAACTCAATCTCTTCATTCAAAATAGTAGCCTGCCTCTTGGGGGCATAGCCAACATGGCGGCATAGGAGCAGCAAGGTACCACAGCTCCCACATAGCCACCTCAAAATACCCATAAAATATGACTCTAAACAAATTCTAGAGTTCTAAAATACAGACAAATATACTTTCTGCTGCAGGCAGCTCAGCTAGGAGGGACCGCCTCAGTTTGGGAGCTGAAATCAGCCCAGCCTGAAACAGTAGCTTGGCCCTGGGGGCAGCCTGATGAGCCAAGCCAAGCTGCAGCTGAAGCTTCAGGAGAGTGGATCTGTGGCAGCTGTGGAAGTAAGCAGAGCTATCAATCCACAAGAAAAAAAGGACTAGGTAAAAGGTCAGTAGAACTTGGCTAAAATTGGGAGAGATAAGCAGGTGGGGCCAAACTGCCTCCAGGGCAAGAAAGCGGCAGAAGTGGAGTCCCTGCAGCCACCTCCACCTTGCTACTTCAGAGCTCCCAGACTGCAGACTGCAAGGGAGGCAAGCAATCTTTAAGAGGCCAAGTGCTCTTGCATTGAGCAGCTTGGATCCGGATTGTGGTCTTGGGTGGTGGTCCTGGGGTGCGTTTTCAGTGAGCCAGAGCTGGTGGGGGCTGCAGCAGCCTCCTAAGAGTGCCAGCAGCTGGGAAAACCCCAGCGATTTGGGACAGAGCTTTCCCCTCTGGAAGCAGAGTTCCACAGAGCTAAAAAATCAGTGACTGGCCAACCATGAGCAAGCATAGGAAGCAAAGTAAGAACAGCAACCACACTCTAGATTCCTTCTTTGGGAAAAGAAGGATCAAAGCAGGGAATGGGAGGAAGACAACACACTCAGAACTCCCTCACCAAAAGCTTCCAAGAAACATGAAGATTGCCTAAAAGCTAGAGACCAGCTTAAGAAGATTTTGAAAACCAAATGAGAGAAGTGGAAGAAAAATTGGGAAGAGAAAAAAGAATGATGCAAGAAAATCATGAAAAGAGAGTCAACAACCTGACTGAAGAAATTAACACCTTAAAAAATAGATTAACTCAGATGGCAAAAGAGGCCCAAAAAGCCAATGAGTAGAAGAATGCCTTAAAAAGTCGACTTTGCCAGATGGAAAACGAATCTCAAAAGCTTTCTGAAGAAAATAATTCCTTCAGAATTAGAGTGGAGCAAATGGAAGAAATGACTTTATGAGAAAT
>CM053584.1:228009819-228042378 GCA_028627135.1 Pseudochirops cupreus
CCGAAAGAAAACTAGAAATATTATAGCCAGGTTCCAGAGTTCCCAGATCAAGGAGAAAATATTACAAGCTGCCAAGAAGAAACAATTGAATACTGTGGAAACACAGTTAGGATAACCAAGGATCTAGCAGCGTCTACGTTAAGGGATCGAAGGGCCTGGAATATGATATTCCGGAGATCAAGGGAGCTAGGATTAAAATCAAGAATCACCTACCCAGCAAAACTGAGTACAGTGTTCCAGGGGAAAACATGGTCATTCAGCAAGGTGTAGGACTTTCAAAATTCTTACTGAAAAAACCAGAACTGTAAAGAAAGTTTGACACTCCAACACAAGAAGCATGCGAAGGTAAACATGGAAAAGATATCATAACGAACTTATCAAAGTTGTACTATTTAAATGCTAATATGGTAAAGGGACAACTGTAACTGATGAAACTTTTCTCAGTATGAGGATAGGTGAAGGGAATACAGATGTATATATACATATACATACACATATATCTATAGAGGAGGGTTTATATATGCATACAAACACATATCTGAGTATGTGTATAAATGAATATATAGAGGGCATAAGATCAATTGAATAAGAAGGGACAATACTCTAAAAGGTGAAATCCTGAGGTGGGAGAGGATTAGAATGTGAGGAAACAGGGAGAGACAGAATGGGGTTAACCATCTCAAAGAAGAGGAAAAGGATAATTGTTACAATGGAGGGGAAGAACAGGAAGGCAAAAGGGAAAGAGTCAACCTTACTCTCATTGAACTTGGCTTAGGGAAGGACTGACATAAACTCTAAACTGGGTGTCTTGCCACACAGGAGAGTAGAGGGGATGAAGATGAGAGGTGGGATAATGGAGGGGAGTGGAGGGTGGGGGGGAGGGTTGATTGAAGTACACACATCTGTAAAGGGACAGGGACAGGGACAGGGTAGAGAATAGAGCAAGGAGGGGGATAGGAAGGAGGGACATATAATCAGTCTCTCACAATATGCCCATTTTGGAGAGGTTCTGCATAATTAAACATGTACAGCCTGTATTTAATTGCTTGTCCTTCAAGTGAGGGTGGGAGACGAGGGAGGAAGAGAAAGAATCTCGAATTTAAAGTTCTATAATCAAATATTAAAATATATATATACTTCTATATATACAATTATTATTATTATTATTATTATTATTATTATTATTATTAACTACATCATCAAGCCCAAAAAGGCTTCTTGGAAGAGCTCAAGAAAGATATTAAAAGTCAACTTAGAGAGGTATAAGAAAATTTAACAATCCCTTTAAAAATAAAACTGAAAAATGGCAAAAAAAAATCACTGAAGAAAACAACTCCTTAAAAATTAAAATTGGCCAAATGGAAAAGCAAGTGCAAAAGCTAACTGAAGAAAACAATTTGTTAAAAATTAGAATTGGGTAAGTAGAAGTCAATGACTGCATGAAGCAGCAAGAATCAGGCAAACAAACTCAAAGAATTGAAAAAGAGAACAAAACATGAAATACCTCATTGGAAAAACAAGAAATAAGATTCATGAGAGATAACTTAAGAATTATTGTTCTACCGGAAAGTCATGATGAAAAAAAGAACCTGGTCAGTACCTTCTAAGAAATCATCAAGGAAAACTGCCCCAACATCCTAGAACCAGAGGGTAAAGTAGTCATTTTAAAAAAATCCACCAAACACTTCCTGAAAGAGGTCCCAAATTGAAAATGCCAAGGAATATTGTCATTAGACTCCAGAATTATTAAATTGAGAAGAAAATACTGCAAGCAGCCAGAAAGAAACAACTCAAATATCATATAACTACAGTCAGGATCACACAAGGACCTTGAAGTTTCTACATGAAAAGATCAGAGGACTTGGAATATGATACTCCATAATGCAAAGGAGATGGGATTACAACTAAGGATCAATTACCAAGCAAAATTAAGTAAAACCTTTTGGGAAAGGAGATGGACTTTCTATGAAATAGGAGATTTTTAGACTTTCCTGATGAAAAGTCCAGAACTCACTGGAAAATTTGATCTTCAAATACAAGACTTGAGAGAGGAATAAACAAGTGAACAGAAAAGAAAAAATGATATTCAATAAGAGAAAGCTGTTTATATCCCTATACGGTAAGGTGACACTTCAAAATTTTGAGAATTTTATCTTTATAACATAGAAAAAGGGTGTGGGTATAAATTAACTGATTTGATGATAAAAAAATTAGGGGTGGAAAGGGATTATAAACAGAGAAGAGGATATTAAGGGACAAAAAAGGGTAAATTACATTGCATGAAGAGGCACAAAAACATTATACTAGAAAGAAAGAAGGGAGGGAGATGAGCAATATTGCAGGAACAAAATCTCTGCACTGTTTGATTTCCCTTTGGTCAATGTTCTAAACTGGTCATGAGAATGGTTTGATCAGTTCACAACTCCACCAACAATGCATTGTTGCCCCAATAATCCCACATCTTTTCCAAGAGTTATCATTTTCCTTTTCTGTCATATGAGCCAATCTTATGGATGTGAGTTAGAAATTCAGAGTTATTTTAATTTGCATTTCTCTAATAAATACAGATTTAAAACATTTTTCTCATATGCTGTTTGATAGCTTAGATTTCTTTGTCTGATAACTGAATGTTCATATCTTTGACCATTTCTTAATTGGGGAATCACATGTATTCTTACACATTTGATTATTTTCTCTAAATATTTGAGAAATGTGGACTCTATAAGAGATACTTGCTATTAAATTCCACCCTACCATCACCATTTTCTGCTTTCCTTCTAATGCTGGTTATATTGGTTTTGCTTATGCAAAAGCTTTTTAATTTAATATAATCAAAAATGCTTATTTTACTTTTATAATGCTTTCTGTCTCTTGTTTGGTGAAAAATTCTTCCATAATCCATGGATCTGACAGGTAACATATTCTATACTCTCCTAATCTGCCCATGGTATCACCTTCTTATGTTTAAATCATTTACCCATTTTAAACTTGTCATGGTACATGTTGTGACATGATGATAGTTTCTGCCCAAATTGTTTTTTCCAATTTTCTCAATTTTTTTTTTTTTGTCAAATAATGAGTTCTTGCCTCCAAAGCTTGGATCTTTGGGTTTCTCAAATGCTGAAATACTATGATCATTTACTATTGTGTCTTGTATACCTAATCTCTTCCACTGATCTATCACTGTAAGATTTAACCTGTACCAGAATGTTTTGAGGATTACCACCTTAAAATTCAATGTGAAATCTGGTATGGTTAGCCACCTCTTTTACATTAAAAAAAAATGATTCTTTTGACATCTTGGAGCTTTTGTCCTTCAGAAGAATATTTAAAAATTTTTTCTATCTGTATAAAAACATTTTTTGATAATTTTATTGGCATGTCATATGGATAAGGAAATTAATTTAGGTAGAACTGTCATTTTTATTTTATTAGCTTGACCTCACCCATGAGCAATTAATATTTTTCTAATTGTTTATATCTGACCTTATTTGTGTAAAAAGTATTTTGCATTTTGTTCACATTGTTCCTGAGTTTGAATCTTGGCAGATAGACTCCTAAGTGGTTTATTTTTTTTAATTTATTCATTTATTTTTGGTTTTCAACATTCATTTCCACAATATTTCAAGTTGTAAATTTTCTCCCCATCTCTCCCCCATATCCCAACCCCAAGACAGTGAGCCTACTGCATACTCTTTTCCCTAAACTGTTCTCTCTTATATCCTACACCATCCTCCTCCTCCACACATGGAACTTACTAGTAGGGAAGATGAATTTCTATATCCTTGTGCCTGTATATCTTATTTCCCAGGTGCATATGAAAACAATTTTTTTGTAACATTTGTTTTCAGAACTTTGATTTACAGATTCTTTCCCTTCTTCCCTCCTCACTCACTCCCAATGGCAAGACTAGCAATTCAATACGGGTTGTACATGTGCAGTTACGCAAAATGTTTCCATAATAGTTATATTGTGAAAGACTGACTATATTTCCCTTCATCCTATCCCATGCCTCACTTACTCTACTGTCTACTTTGACCCTGTCCCTTTTCAAAATTGTTTTCTTCTAACTACACTCTCCCCCAATCTGCCCTCCCTTCTGTCATCCACCATTTTATCCCCTTCATTGCTACTTTCCTGTAGGAAAAGATATGTAATTGAATGTGTATATTATTCCTTCCTTAAGTCAAATTCAATGAGAATAAGGTTGACTCATTCCCTTTCATCTCCCTGCTTTTCCCCTTCAGTGTAATGATTTTCTCTCACCTCTTTTATACAAGATAATTTATCCTCATATCTCGCCCTACCTCCTTGTCCCAATATATTCTTCTCTCACCATTTAATTTTATTTTTTTAAATATCATCTCCTTATATTCAACTCATCCTGTGCCCTCTGTCAGTGTATACATGTACACACGGACACAAGCTCACATATATATTTATATAAGCATACTCCTCCTATTCATACACATATACATGCATACATATATACATGCATACATATATATATATACATTCATACATATATATATATATACACATATATACATATACATACATACACATATTTATTCCCTTTAACTATCCTCATACTGAGAAAAATCTTATGAGTTACAATTATCATATTTCCATGAAGGAATGTAAATAGTTTGTCTTTAATAAACTCCTTTTGATTTCATTTTACTGTTTACCTTTCCATGCTTGTATTTTAAAGTGAAATTTTCTATTCAGTTCTGGTTTTTTCATCAAGAATACTTTAAAGTCCTCTATTTCATTGAATATCCATATTTTCCCATGAGGTATTATATTTAGTTTTGCTGTGTAGGTGATTCTTGTTTTTAATCCTAGCTCCTTTGACCTCAAGAACATCATATTCCAATCCATTTGATCCATTAATATAGAAGCTGCTAGATCTTTTGTTGTAATGATTGTATTTCTGCAATACTCAAATTGTTTCTCCCTGACTCCTTACAATATTTTCTCCTTGACCTGTGAATTCTGGGATTTGGGTATAATATTCCTAGGAGTTTTCTTTTGGCCATCTTTTTCAAAAGGTGATAGGTGAATTCTTTCAATTTTTATTTTGCCCTCTGGTTCTAGAATATCAGGACAATTTTCCTGGTGAATTTTTTTTTTTGATCTTTTTTTCATCATGGCTGTGAGGCAATACAATAATTTTTAAATTATCTCTCCTGGGTCTATTATCCAGATCATTGATTATTGTAATGAGCTATTTCATATTATCTTCTATTTTTTCATTTGTTTGGATCTGTTTTATAGTATCTTTATCTCTCATAAAGTCATTATCTTCCAATTGCTCCAATATAATTTTGAAGGAATTATTCTCTTCTGTGAGTTTTTGACATTATTTTTCCATCTGGGCAATTTGGCTTTTTACAGAATTTTTCTCCTCATTGGCTTTTTGGGTATCTTTTTTCCAATTTAATTAGTCTTTTTTTTTAAGGTGTTATTTTCTTCAGTACTATTTTGGATCTCCTTAAGCAGGCTTGTTGACTTGCTTTTTGTGATTTCCATGCATCATTTTCATTTCTCTTCCCATATTTTCCTTCACTTTTCTTACTTTATTTTCAAAATTCTTCTTGAAATCCTCCATGACCTCTGACCAAATCATATTTTTTCTTGGAGGCTTTTGATGCTGGAGTTTTAACTTTGGTGTCGTCTTCTGGTTCCATGTTTTGATTCTCTTTGTGTCCCCAGAAACATTCTATGGTCGGATTGTGCTTCCTCTGTTTGCTCAACTTTCCAGCCAATTACTTGAGTTTTGAGCTCTTTGCCAGGGTAGAACTCTGCTTCCAGAGTGGAGAGAGCTGTGTCCCAAATTGCTGGGGTTTTCCCAGCTGTTTTCTGAACTTTGAGGAGGTGACCCCTCAACAGTCATAGCAAGCTGTGGCAGGCTCACCTCAGGACCACCACCCAAGAAAATGATCCAGATCCAAGCAGTCAAGGCAAGAGCATTTATCCTTTGAATCATTACTTGGTCTCCCTATAATCTGCAGGCCAGGATCTCTAGAGGCAGCCACATGGCAGCAGCTCAGCTGCCATGCTGCCGCCAGCCCTGTTGCCTCAAAGGTAGTGGTCCAACAGTGTTCTTCTGTCATCCTCGTCCAACAGAGTTCCCTACTGATCTTTTACTTTCTCTCTGGCATTGAGAAGTTGGATTGAGAAGTCTAGAAACTGCCACAGCTGCTGGTGATTTGCTCTCCTGAAGTGTGTTCAAGATGTTATGGGCCATGAGTCTAGGCCATCAGAGATCATGTGAGACTACAGTCAGCTTCCAGCTTGGTGTGATAGACCCTTCCTTTTGTCTTGCCAGGTTTCCTTCTGCAGAAGATTTGTTTCTCTATGTCACTTTGTGTTTTCTGTACCTCTGAAATTTGTATAAAGTCATTTTTTACAGGTGTTGAAGGTGGTTTGAGGTGGAGCTCAATCAAGTTTCTGCTTTTACTCTGCCATTTTGGCTTCATCCCCTGCTAAGTGTTTTATATTGTCAACCATTATTTTAATTTCTCCTTCTGTCTCTTGCTGTTGGATTTTGTTGGTGATATATAGAAATGTTGGTGGCATTTTAAATGAATTGATGACTTTCTGTAAGGAAAACTAAGATTATTTTAATTATAAATCATATGACCCAAAGTATGGCAGTACAGAATGATGTAGAAACTGTACTGAACTTGGAGTCATAAATATGTTGTTTCAACTTCTCCCTCTGTTTTTTTTTGTTGTTGTTGTTGTTTTGCTTTTTTGGAGGGAGGAAGGAAGGGCAATTGGGGTTAAGTGATTTGCCCAAGATCACACAAGTTTTAAGTGTCTAAGGCTAGATTGAACTCAGGTCCTCTTGACTCCAGGGCCACTGCTCTATTCACTGTACCACCTAGGTGCCCCTCAACTTCTCCCTCTGACACTAATAGTGTGACCATGGCCAAATCATGTAACCATTTTAAGCCTCCATTGCCTCATCTGTGAAATGGAACTACAAATACTTGAAATATCTGCCCCAGGTTGTTACTGTGAGTCTCAAATTCTGTAATATAAGAAAAATATATATGGCAGTTATAATGACAATGTTTAGTAGTAAGCACATAAGACTAAATCACAAATTAACTGAACATTTTGCTAGGAATATTCAGCAATTTGTTTAGATCTGTTTTTAACAGTTAAGAAAAATGTTTATTTGTGTGTTACATATATTTGTGTTCATATATATATATTAGTGTGAGTTTTATTGATACATACATACATACATGCATACATACATACGTACATACATATATAGTGAACATTCATGAATTTCAGTTTTCCATAATATGGAAGTGACATTATTAATTGGAAAATATGTGCTGACTACAAATTACCCTTATAATATGCCCAAAAGGAAAGTATAGTTGTGTTTAGAGCAAAATATATCACACATTTGAAAATAAAATAAAAAATATATGAAATCTAAAGTTTTTTCTCTATTGCCAACATGTGGGAGTAGAATTCTAATGATGTCATTCAGTTTTGGCATATGAAACTGACCCACACCATAAAGTGAATAAGCTAAATATGGTGAAGGGAAAGCAAACACATTTGTCTCCTTTTCCTTCCTCCTTTCTCTCAGCCCACACTAAATGAAATCCATTATTTTCTTCTGTGGCAACTAGAAGCTCCTAAATAATTATGTATGGGCAAAATTTACAATTAATTCTCTGGATGTTCAAACTAACCAGGATCAATCAACAACACTGTCATGTGGTACCTGCCTTCTTGCTTGTAATCACTCAAAGTCTTCAGCAATACTTGTATAAAATGCCCTTTCACACACATTATTCAGTTAGTAAAACACATTTATTGATGCCAAATAGAAATGCAATGTCATTTGGATGGAAAAATATAAATTGAGTGGGTTTTTTATTTGTTGTTTTGTATAGGAAGGGAAAATATTTTACAGGATATGAGCTGTTCCAAACCAATGTACCTGAAAGTAATTCAGAATCTGAGCCAATGATATACTACCCAAATGTGAATATCATGCATATTTTACCAATAGCAGTGCTTCCATTTGCAATAATGCACCTAGATCAAATGTTAGCTCTCCAATTCAAGCAAAAAAAAAAATCACTGTTAATTTCAAGGTTCTTTTTTCCCTAAGAAATATTTTAGTTATATATGAAGAAGCTCTCATGTTTTCTACTTAGGTGTTTATTTTTCATTTGTAATATATTATGACTCAAAAATAGCAAAAGGAACAATTCATTTTAATGCTAATTCACATCTTAAACAATAATTCCTATGTGTTGAACTAACTATATTTTGAACTAAATCTTATATAATAAACCAAAGCTAGAACTTGTGCGTGCCTTTTCAACAATAATTCATTAAATATCTACCAAGGACAAGATACCATACGATATACTGAGGCTACAACACTCCACAGGTGGTCCACACCTTGTAATGGAGGAATTCAATCTTTAAAAAGATAGTTAAACACATTATACTTTGAGGAGGGAGAGAGGGGAAAACCTTCATATAGGAAGTGGCCAGACAGCTCACCTCAATAGAAGATGGCACTAGAAGAAAAGTTTAGGTTAGGTATGACCATCATCACTAAAACTGGTTGAGAAATGAATAACTGAGTCAAATAAAGACTTTCTCTTGATATTAAACTCATCTTTTCCTTCATTGAAGCAATTAGCATTAAGGAGACACAGTCACAGAGAAGTTATGTCATATAAAGAGAAAAAATGTATATGCTAACTCTGCCTTTTCTTTGCAGTATCTCCCTCTCTTGATCTTGTTTCCTTCTTTCAGTAGAGAGACACATTTTACTTATTTCTCACCTGATAGGGCAGGTATTTTTAAAATGATAATATTAATCTAAACTGTCTGGCTACAGAGTATCCATTTTATTTTGTGATGCCATATGTTGTATCCTCTTCCAAGTACAGACTAAAGTTAAATAACCCAGCAAGAAAGGTATACCTGGGCTGATGCAACACATTTTTGAAAATTATTTTAATTGTTTTGGGCCAAAAGGGTGTCATTTAGTAAGTGGCCTTGGCAGACCATGAAGTGTCATCATAGTGACTGAAAAGAAGTAATGTCCTGATACAACAGTATTTTGGCTATATAGAGGATTTCAAAGAATTTATTGATTCAGCTACAGCTAGTTTTAAAAAAAAATGTCAAAACAGTCTGGCATTCTGTCAATAAAAGGACTAGTCAATTGATGGAATTTTATGTTTTTTCCACAATTGGCACTGGGAAGTCATATTCTAAAATTACCCTCAATCATACTACTTTAGCAAGCAAATCCTAAAGCAAATTTATTGCAGGTAATTATAAAAATGTGTTATCTCTATGCACAAAGCAGTTAGTTTTATGAAACCTGCAAATAGTGTGGTGTCAGCATATTTTTATGAATTATTGATCAATGCATGGAAATAAAATGATGCAAGTACAACTGATGAGGGAGCAAGAGAATACCCATGATTCAGATGGTAGAAAACATTGTTCATTTTATATACATCTAAATATTGCATCCAAAGAGTGGCATAGATTATCCAGATTCTTTGTAAAATAATAACTGAAAGGTTTTGCTGTAAAAATAATATTTCAAGTGTATTTTTTAGGTTATAATATTACATGATAGAATTAATAAAAATAACTAGGAATGCAATGTCTTTAAATATTGGTCCTTAGTTGAGTTTTCTCATTTTGATAATTTGATGATTCTGTTTTCTTAGTTTAGTAATTGATAATATTGTGTTCAGTACCACATATTCAATATTCATTTACCTGCAAAGTGTGTTGAAATATATATTATAAAGACAATATAGTTTTACAAAACCTCACTCAATAATTTAATACAGACAGACACACGTGCACACACGCACACACACACACACACACACACACACACATCTACACATCAAAATGAGTGAGCCCAGAATTATGCCAGAAGGGATGAGTAGCAACCCATCTACTAAGGTAAGTGACATGAGAGTGGCAGCACCTGATCTTTTACCAGTGTTTGGGAAAATCAATCATGAAACTCCCTTTTCTTCAGAACCTCAGTTCCAGCAATCTGTATATTTTCATCACTTCCAAATCATACAAGTAGTGAAAAAGTCCAGAGAGAAGCAAGAAATGAGAATGATGAGAACTCCATGCCCCAAATCTTTAAATTTGCATGCTGGGGAAGATTTGGTACCTAGAGATGGGGAGAATGATTTAACTTTTGACTGGCCTTCTTTCCCATGACAAGTTATTAGTTGTCATCTGTATCCAATTCAGGCTGTCCCTGGTATCTAAGGGAAAATAAGACCCTCAAGTAAAAAGACCCATTGTGATACCCCAGTACCCATTTTACTGGGGTAGGCCATGAGGGGTAATACATCCTATGAAGAAGATTGATTGTTTATATCAGCTCCATTCCTTTCTCATCTCATGATGGTCTTCCTTTGCCCATGGAGTATTACCTTCCCGGTTTTGGAAGGAGATGAGGTTCTGGGTGATGAAATCCAAGTAAGGCCAATGACCATGCACTTCCTCCTGTTCTCTCCTCCTTCCTATCAGTTCAAGCACAGCTATTTATGCAAGTATGTAACATCCTACTCCCACCATCTTTATAATAATTGAGGGTCCTATGGTAGTTTTGAACACTAGGCATCCCCTGTTAGAGATGGGTATCAAATTTTAGCACAGAGTTGAAAAGAGAATGCTGTAGTAGGAGTGATGGTGGTGCTGGTGGTGGTAGTGATGGTGAGGAGAGTGTGATGCATGGTACATTCCCTTAATGTTAATTCAATTTTCTTCCCTTCACAGATGACCCAGATATTTAATTCACTCATCTCTATTCTGAAGTCTAGTTCCAAATCATGGAATTATTTTGACCATTACAATCTTAACATTTCCAAATATAATTTATTATATTTCCTTCACAAACTCAACCCCTCTTCATGTTTTGGTTGAAGTCCCCATAGCACCCAGTTTTGCAATTTCTACCCCATTCTGGATGCTTCCCTCTCCTTTGCTTTTAATATTAAAATTGTCAGATTTGTGTACATTCTTTCTGTATATGTGATAAATCTATCCCCTTTACTCTAATCCCAGTGTCATAATAATATTTAAAAAACGCAAAACCTCCAAGTCTGAGGTATTACCTTAGTTGTCTTCTACGTTTCAGTCTCTTCTCTTTCACATCTATTGTCTATGTTGTCTATATAGCTATTGTCTATATAGCTACAAAATTAATAGGCCTTAAGCAAGTCTAACCATGTAATTGTCTGTTCAAAATAATTCAGTTACTCCCTGTTGTCTCTAGGAAAAAAATGCTAATTTTTCTTTTGGCATTTGAAATCCATTGCAATATGATGCCTGTTTTTCAATCTGGGTTTATTTAAATAGGAAAACAAAAATAAAGGGCCATTTATTTAGTACCTACCCTAGTGGAGATTTTGCATTTTGTGATAAGGAAAGAGTGCAAAAATGTGTATTTAAGAAGTTTATGTTCTAACGATGGAGACCCTGAGAACATTTACAATTCTAACACCTATGTGTGGGGTATTTACAAACGCTGTAGCACCCTTAACCTACCACTTGGGAGTATGAACACTTACTTTCTGCACTAACTTGCTCACTTCTATTTGCCCTCATTCTGGCAGGTCTAGTATCTCAGAGAAGACCATTAGCCCATGATCAAACTCAAATTTCCTGAAGTTCTAAGAGTAATATTGTTGTATGGAAATATAATCTCTCCTTCTTCCTGTCCCACCCCACTTGCCACCATCACCATGCTCTTGAGTCTATTCCAATGCACTTCCTTTTACACATACCACTTCCAATAACAATACTAATGGTGTTTCTGTTGTCAATGTATTTTCTTTTGAGAAATTCTATTTTTGAACGAAAGTATGTTCTTTCTTCTTATAATCACCTTTTCAATGAACTTTGAGAAAGTGGTTCTTTCTTAATTTGGCTATTTTATTTCCTTTAATCCAAAGAGCTTATTGCTGTTTTTATTCAGTCATGCAGTCATGAGAAACTCTTTGTGATCCTGTGCACCACGGCCTTCCAGATTCTTCTGTACTCCACTGTCTCCCAAAGTATGTCCAAGTTAATGTTCATTGTGCACATGGTACTTTCTATTCATCTCATTCTCTGCCATCTTTTTTGCCCTTTTTCCCTTAATTTTTCTCAACATCAGGCTGTTTTTCAATGAGTCCTGTCCTCTCAGTAAGTGGTCAAACAATTTAAGCTCCAGCTTCAGTATTTGGCCTAGTGAATATTGTGAGTTAATTTATTTAAATATTGACTGATTTGATGCCCTTGCTATCCAAAGGAATCACAAAAGTCTCCTCCAGGATCATTATTCCCTGCATATGGAGGAAGCAGAGGAGGAGTGGTTTACCAGTTCTCCAGAGTCAGAAGAAAGGATCTTGAGCAGTTGGTGGTTCACCAGCCCCTTATTCTTTTCTTTTCTCTTTTCTTCTCTTCTGCCAGCATGTCCATCCTCACTCTTTCCCACCTTTACCTCCCCTCCTGTCACTTGGAGGATTCTGAATGTGCTTTGATAGAGGTATGTGAGGGAAGGGGAAAAAATCAGCTGAAATGATTGATGAATTTGGAAAATTTATGCAATGTCTAACAAGTAAGGACCTTTCACCTCCAGGAAAGGTGAGGAAAAAATGTCAGCATAACTATATAACCTTCAGAGAACAAAATATTTGCAGCTGGAGACACTGTCTCTGAGAACATTCCAGGTTACAATAGTGTTGCTTTCTTTGGAAATGCATCTAGTCTTAGAACACTCAGAGGACAAGATACTTGTGACAGGAGATAGTCTCTCTTAGAACATTCCTATTACAACAAGTTTGCTCTTTCTGGAATCACATGTCAGAACAACGAGAAGACAAGATATTTATAGCATGATCTAGGTCTCTGTAAAATCTAATCTTGTTTTAGAAAATTCAGACTTCTCATCTGGGTCATGTTCCATGAGAAATAAAGGTAAACAAAGGCACAATTTTTTAAAGTTTTTTCTAGGACTTTAGTCCTCCCACGGGGAAACTCACAGGCTATCCTGTTTTCTACATGCCAAAGAACACAAGCTCATTTTATGTTCTGGACATCAATTGAGCATCATGGACCTTGTTGCTCTGAGAAAAGCTGAGGAGTACCTGCAACTGTCCCAAGTGTACTGGATTGTCTGCTCATACAATGTAAACAAGTAATTCAATCACGTGTCTAGATTGCTGCTAGCAGTGTGAGATGGCCTTTTAACAGAACTTATTTAGTTAACCTTTCCAGTTTAAAGAAAAAAAATATATCAAATGCTGTCTTAAGTCTTTTGAGTGTTTGCTTGCAGTCTTGAATTCAAATCTTGAAATATAAAACTTAACTCTACAGCATAACTGCAAGAAGGCAGTAAACATTGTTACAAAGATCCTACCAACATATGAGGCCATTCTTCTTCAGATACAGAAAGTAGATCTAGATTTGTCCAGGCCCTTTTACACTATAGCTGCACTATTTTCAGCATGCAGGGTCCTAAAGCTAAAAGTAGAGAAAGACAAAATGGTGGCCACATCAAGTGTAGAGGAAGGTTAATTTGATTAATTCTGTAAACACACGGAAAAATTTGAACAGCAAGTTAAGAGAGAACCTAGCATTTCAGCTTCTCCATCATCCAAAAGATATAAATAGGAAGATAGACAGATGGATAGATAGATAGATAGATAGATAGATAGACAGACAGACAGACAGACTGACAGAGACAGACAGACAGATAGATAGATGTGTATGTGTGTGTGTGTCTGTGTGTCTGTGTGTCTGTGTGTGTGTATGTGTGTGTGTGTGTGTGTATGGAGAGAAGGGGAGAGAAAGAGAGAGAGAGAGAGTTGAAGATTATAAGAAGGAAAAAAAGGATGGAGCAGAGTCTCTATGCAAGTAGAAATACAGTGAAGATTTAGAATGACATTATGAAGAATGGAAAAGAAAACAATTCAGAAAACACTGCTAAAGAAAATAGGAATGATTTCAGTTTTCAGACAGCACCTGTCACCAGACATGAGTCTTTCCTCCCCTCCCTAGATGGTTTGTTAATATTTTCTCTTTTTTTAACATTTCTTTTTAAAACTTTGATTTCCAGAATTTTTCCCTTCTTCCCTCCTCATCCATCCCCACTGGGAAGATAAGTAATTCAATATAGGCTGTACATGCGTAGCTATGTAAAATGTTTCCGTAGTAGATATATTGTGAAAGACTAACTATATTTCCCTCCATCCTATCCTGCACCCCACTTATCCTACTGTCTATTTTGATGCTGTCCCTTTTCAAAAGTATGTGCTTCTAACTACCCTCTCCTCCAATCTGCCCTCCCTTTTATCATCCCCCCTCTTATCCCCTACCCCCCTACTTTCCTGTAGGGTAAGATACCCAATTGAGTGTGTAGGTTATTCCCCCCTTAAGCCAAATTCAATGACAGTGAGGTTGACCAGTTCCCTTTCACATTCCTGTTCTTCCCCTCCATTGGAAAAGTTTTCTTTTGCCTTTTTTATACGAGATAATTTACTTTATTCTGTCTCTCCCTATCCCGTCTTATTATCTTCCTCTCTCACCTCTCAATTTTATTTTTTAGATATCATCCCTTCCTATTTAACTGATTGTGTGCCCTCTGTCTATGTATACATATACGCACATATACACACACTCACATATGTGTTTATATATACATACACCTTCCTACATAAGCATATATATGTATGTATACACACACACACACACACAGATATTTGTGGCACCAAGCACAGGCAACTTCCAGGTTTTGATTATGAGCATAGTAACTCTCCATTTATTCAGTAACAGATTAAGGCAAAACATTCATAGAAAAGAGAGTGAAAATACAGGGTAACTCAATCATTTAGTGATATCTCAGTTCAATCACAAAGTACAAAAGTCAAAGTACTCCACCCATGGGTAGTCTCACTTGGAGATTAGTTTCCAATCATAAACAAAGTACATTCATTTGGTCAGTCACAAAACACAGAGACCATCCACCCCTAGGTCACAATATCATCACAGCATTCAATACCCAACGAGAGGTCTTTTCTTCATCTTGACCCAAGACAAGTTCTCAGCAGTTTCTGTTCCTGGGAAGACTCAGCTTAACAAAGACACAACACAGATACACATGGCTGACATCCTCATCAATTAACAAGCTATCCCAACAACAAGGTCTGAGGAAATAGCACAAATCACCAGTAACAGTCCCAGGACCCCTGAAAACATCAACAAGACCCTCCTCCAGGTTTTCTGTAAACATACAACAAGAAAATCCTCTTCCAGGGCTTCTGAACCAAAAGCAATGTCCCAGGACTTCTGCAACAACAGCAATGTCCTCCATCAGCAGACAAATCTGACAAAGTAACATCAAAACAGACAGACCAAGTACTAGGACCACAGTCATACTTCTTTCCAGTTCAGTCCTCAGTTCTGATTTCTCTCTCTCCAGCAGTAGCAGCAGCCTCCAGATGCTGGCTCCCATAAGTTCTTCTAGCCTCTCTCTGCTTATGCCTTCTCTCTGCTGGGGCCTCTCTCTAAATCCATAGCGCCAGCTCCTCCCAGTTCAGCCCCCTCTCATCACATCAACTAGTCAATCTCATGGAAGCTCTGGGTCTTAACACTTAACCCAAAAACTAAGCCAATAAAAAGGGATCTTTAAATTCCATTATCACTACAATATTCCTTTCAACTATACTCATACTGAGAAAAATCTCATGAGTTACAATTATAATTTTTTCCATGTAAGAATGTAAATACTTCAACTTTAATAATATCCTTATTATTTCTTTTTCTTGTTTACCTTCTTATGCATCTCCTATTTGAAAGTCAAATTTTCTATTCACCTCTGTTTTTTTTTAATCAAAAATGCTTGAAAGTCCTCTATTTCATTGAATGACCCTATTTTCCCCTGAAGCATTATACTCAGTTCTACTAGGTTAGGTGATTCTTGGTTTTAATCCTAGCTCCTTTGACCTCTGGAATATCTTATTCCAAGCCCTTCAATTCCCTTTATGTAGGGACTGCTAGATTTTATATTATCCTGATTGTGTTTCCATAATACTCAAATTGTTTCTTCCTGGCTGCTTGTAATAATTTCCCCTTGACCTGGGAACTCTGAAATTTGGCTATGATATTCCAAGGAGTTTTCTTTTGGGGATCTTTTTCAAGAGATGATTTGTGAATCCTTTCAATTTCTATTTTGCTCTCCAGTTCTAGAAAATCAGGGCAATTTTCCTTGAGAATTTCTTGAAGTATGATTTCTAGGCTATTTTTTTTTATCATGGCTTTCAGATAGTCCAAAATTTTTAAATTATCTCCCCTGGATCTATTTTACAGGTGAATGTTTTTTTTTTCCCCAATGACATATTTCACATTGCCTTCTTTTTTTCATTTGTTTGGATCTGTTTTATAGTATCTTGATTTTTCATAAACTCATCAGCTTCCATTTTCTCCAATCTACATTTGAAGGAATTATTGTCTTCAGTGAGTTTTTGAAATTCCTTTTCCATCTGGGCAATTCTGCTTTTTAAGGCATTCTTTTCCTCATTGGCTTTTTGGGCCTCTTTTGCCTTTTGAGTTAGTCTATTATTTAAGGTGTTATTTTCTTCAATCTTTTTTGGGGTCTCCTTTAGCAGGCTATTGACTTGCTTTTCATGATTTTCTTGCATCATTCTCATTTATTTCTCTTCCCAATTTTTCCTTCACTTCTCTTACTTGATTTTAAAAATCCTTCTTGAGCTCCTCTATGGCCTGTGACCAATTCATATTTTTCTTGGAAGCTTTTGATGCAGAAGTTTTGACTTTGGTGTCTTCTTCTGGTTCTATGTTTTGATCCTTTTTATCCTCAAAAAAGGATTCTATGTTCTGATCTAGCTTCCTCTGCTTGTTCATCTTGCCAGCCAATTACTTGTATTTTGAGTTCTTGCCATGGTAGAACTCTGCTTCCCTGGTGGAAAGCTTTGTCCCAAATCACTGGAGTTTTCCAAATGTTGTCAGAGGTCTGAGGAGGGAGTCCTCACTATATCCAACACAAGCTCTGGCAGACTGGCATTTCTCACCCCAAGACTACCACCACCCAAGACAGCAACCTAGATTTAAGCAGGTCAAAGCAAGAGCAATTACCCTCTGAATAGTTGCTTGGTGCCCCAATGATTTGTAGGCCAGGAACTCTGGAAGCAGCCAAGAGGCAGCAGCTGCAGCCTCCATACTGCTGCCACATCTTGCTCTGGGGCAGGGGCCAGACCATGCTCTTCTGTCACCAGATGCAAAAGAGGTCACTATTGACATTTACTTTCTCTTAGGTGTTTATGGATTGAGAAACCTGGAAACCACCAAAGATGCTGTTGATTCACTGTCCTGAAGTCTGTTCTTGCTAGTCTGGGCTGCTGGTCAGGGCTGCCCGAGGCTCAGCGTGGCTCAATGGGACTGTGCTTAGCTCCCAGCTTGGTGTGATAGATCCTTCCTGTTGCCCTGCTAGGATAATTTCAGAGGGATATTTGTTTCTCTCTGTCTCTTTGTGGGATCTGTAGCTCTAAAATTTGTTTAGAGTCATGTTTTACAAGTATTAGATATGGTTGTGGCAGGAGCATACACAATTTCCTGCTTCTATTCTGCCATCTTGGATCTACCCCTCAATATTTTCTCTTGAGCAAGAATTTTCAAAGTACTGCCTTAATATGCTTGAAGTTCTTTTTCCTGGGATGTACTAAATATTATTTCAAGGAAAACATTTTACTTCCTCACTGAATGTCCATAGCTTGCTGAGGTTACTTGAAGAAGGCAGCCCAGAGGTCACATATAAGCCAGTGGGACCTGAATCTTCTGGCCTCGGAAATAAGCTTGGCATAATCAACTATGATATCATTCAACATAGCTTCTACTTGCCTAACAGGTATGTATGTTCTTTTCCAAAAGAGACTAAGAAAATATAATACTCTAGTTTGCATTTTAATAATTAAATATTAATAACTCATATTAAAGCAATACAAATGGGTTTCTCATGGTATCTGATGTTGGCTTTAAATTAATTTTGAGACTTTTTATTATCATAGAATCTTTCAATTTAAAATAATGTGAATTTAAGACAAAAAAATATTTTTACAAGTCCCCCCCAAGCACCCAAATTTGGAAATATCAGTTCTGTAGCACTCAATTTTCCTTATACTCCAACTCTTACTCTATACTCTCTTACACTGCTATGGGATAAACCACAGCTTTGAATATACAGAAATTTTTTAAGCAAGTGTTGTCTCCATCATCCAGATTTGTCATAACTTTCCTTCCAAGGAACAAATGTCTTAATTTCATAGCTGCAGTTGCCATCTGTAGTGATCTTTGAGTCCAAGAATATAAAATCTGATGCACCTCCCATTTCTTTTCCTTCTATTTGCCAGAAAAATATGGGATAGATTGCCAAGATCTCACTAGTTTATTTTGTTTGTTTGTTTGTTTTTGTTTTTAATGTCAAGCTTCAAGTTAGCTTTTACACTCTCCTCTTTTACCCTTACAAAGAGACTTCTTAATTCATCACTTTCTGTCATTGGAGTGCTATTGTCTACATGTCTGAGACTGTTGATATTTCTGTCAGCAACATTAAAATTGATCTTTGATACATCCAGCCTGGCATTTCACATGATGTACTATTTTTATAAGTTAAATAAATTAAGCGACAATATGCAGCCTTGTTGTACTCATTCTCCAATCTTAAGTCAATCAGTCGTTTGACATTCAGTTCTGTTTCTTTTTTACCTGCATATAGCTTCCTCAGAAGATGAGTAAGATGATCTAGTAATCCCATATCTTTTGAGGGTGGGGGCACACTTTGCTGTGACTCACTGTCAAGGGCTTTAGTGTAGTCAGTGAAGCAGAAGTAGATGGTTTTCTGGAACTCCCTTGCTTTCTCCATATCAGTGTTGGCAATTTGGCCCTTTTTTCTCTGCCTCTCCAAAAACCAGCCTGCCCTTCTGGTAAATTCTCAGTTCACATATTGCCGAAGCCAAGCTTATAAAATCTAAAGCATAACTAAGCTGTCCTGTACAATCATTTGGCAATTTGAGTATTCTTTGGTATTTTCCTTCTTTAGCATTGGGGCATGAACTAATCTTTTCCAATCCAGTGGCCTCTGTTGAGTTTTCCAAATTTGCTATCATTTTGTGGGTAGCCCTTTAACAGCCTCATCTTTTAGGATTTTAAATAGATCATCTGGAATTCTGTCACCTCACTAACTTTATTGTTACCAATGCTTCCTAAAGCCCACTTGACTTTGTTCTCCAGGATGTCTGCATCTAGATCGGTAACCACACCATTGTAGTTATGAGCAATAAGACCTTTCTTATATAAATCTTCTGTAGGTTTTTATATACACATCTTTTAAAATATATCCAACTCCCTTTATGCCCCTACCATTTTGTCTTTTTTGTGATCATTATTGCACAAAACAATCTCTTGATGTCTCTAATTTTCTTGGAGATCTCTTGTCTTTCCCATTTTATTGTGTTCTTCTCTTTTTTTGGATTGCTCATTTAAGAAAACCTCTCTTTGCTATTCTTTGGAATTCTGCGTTCAGAAGGATATATCTTTCCCTTTCTCATTTACCTTTTTGCTCTCCTTCTTTCCTCAGCTATTTGTAAAGCCTTATCAGTCTATGATTAAGACTAAGACTATCAGACAAAGAATATAATATCTTTCTGGCTTACTTTTCATGTTCTTTGTAATTTTTTTTAGCTTCCTGTGCAATTTTGTGAGTTTCTGTCTTTTCTTCTATAGGCATTCTGCCATATATAATCCCTTAAATCTATTCATCACTTCTGTATCTGTAAGGGTTGTTACTTACACCTATATGGTGATTATTTCCTCTACTTTCCTTAGTTTAAATCTTTTAATAAGAAGTTTATGACTCATAATCTAAGTCACAGTCAGTTCCATGTATTGTTTTAATGGACCATATAAGGAGCTTCTCTACATATGATCAGAAAGCATATGGTCAATCCAATTTTGATACTGAACATCTGGTGATGTCCATGTGTAGACTTGCCTTTTGAGTTGTTGAAAAAGATGGTTTGCTAAGACTAGCAAGTTATTCTTGACAGAACTCTTTTAGTCTCTTTGCTGCTCCATTTTGTACTTCAAGGCCAAACTTGCCTGTTATACCACTTATCTTATGATTTCCTACTTTAGCCTTCCAAGTCTCTATGCTGAACATTATGTGTGTGTGATACATGCATACATACATGCATACGTGCATGTATATATGTATGTATTTGCTGTTATTTTTAGATGTCTTTATAGGACTGCTCAGTTTTGGCCTCTTTGGCCTCAGTGGTTGGAACATAAACTTTTATTATTGTGAAGTTGAATAGTTTGATTTGGATTTGAACAGATTATTATGTCATTTTTGAGAGTGTCCCCTAGTGCTACTTTTTTCACCCTTTCATTAACTATGAGAGAGTCTATCTCTTCTAAGGGATTTTCTCCCACTCTTGTATATGTAATGATCACGTGAATTAAATTCACCCCTCCTCATTCATTTGAGTTCACTACCACCCAAGATGTCAAAGTTTAATCTTCCTATATCCACATCAAGCTTACCTTGGTTCATAGAGCTTGCATTGCCGGTTCCCACACAATACTGATCTTTATAGCATCAGTTTCCTTTCATCACTAGACAAATCTGCAAGAGAGATTCCTTTGGCTTTGGCCCAGTGCCTTCATTAGCATTTGTGTCTTCTGTACTTCTCCAGTGCAGCGTTAGATAGCTTCCTGCCTAATGATCTCGTATTCTGGTGACATACCTGTTATAATTGTAATACTGTCCATGATTTTTTCTTGGCAAAGATGCTAGAATGGTTTGCCATTTCCTTCTCCAGTAGATTACCTTTCATCACAACTCTCCACTAAGACCTCCCCATTTTACTTAATCCTGAATGAAACAGTTCACAGTTTCATTGAGTGATGCAAACTGCTCCACTATGACAAGGCAGTGATCCAGGGGAAGAATTTAAGAAGTCATTAAGCTGCCTATGTCTAGGCAATGTAAAACAAAACCGCCCACCTATTCACTTAACAGAATGTAGCAAACTAAATTGCCCAGGTGACTTTCAGCAAAAAAGGCTAATTAGCTCTTTAATCACACAAATTCTGACATCCAAATATAGTTCCCTACCCCTTCATAAACAACAACAACAACAGCAACAAATAGCTGCTTTTCCTTTCTTTCTCCTTTGGCCTCATATAAAAAAGAGTCAATGAAAAGTTCTGGACATTGAAAAAAACCTCTATTTCTTTTAAGCCTTTTATATACTCAGGACATAACTCAGTGTTTTGATTATAAAGAGAGATTAATCAAAGCTTTATGAATTGGATTTGAATGGAAATTGCTGGATGATCTTTAAGGATAAGCCTTACCCCTTTTACTGTTATGTCTTGGGGTCTCCTTTTGCCTCTTCAGGTAAGGATTCCCATTTTTTTTCATTTATAAGACTTTCCTAGATATGAGTTAGGGGCAGAGAAGTGGTTCAGTGGATAGAACACTGGACCTGGAGTTCAAATCCAGCCTCAGACACTTATTTTCTGTGAGATCCTGGGCAAGTCACTTAACCTCTGTTTCAGTTTCCTCAACTATAAAATTGTAACAATAATAAGTACCTCCAAGGTTATTGTGAGGATAAAATAAGGTAGTTAAGCACTTAGCACAGTGCCTGACACATAGTATATTCCATACAAATGCTAACTATACTATTATTAGTTATCATTATTATGACACATTTGTATGTGATCCACATGGGCCTGTCTTCATCTGTTCTGCCTGAATGGTGAATTCAATTTAATTGGAAAAAACTGCTAATAAGGACTTACTATTTTCAAGGCAGAGACAATGTGTCAATAATGCTAGAAAGCTGATATTGCAGACAGGAAGACTAATTCAATTCAAACAATAAATTTCAATAGGCTCCAACTTATCCTGTATGTATTATTCATAAATTGGTATTTGCAAGCTGTCTTCCTTCTTAGACTGAATTCCTTGAAAACAAGGAATTTGTTGTTGTTGTTGTTATATTTAAAATTATTATTATTTTGCTTTCTTTAAATCTCCAATGCTTAAGACAGTGTCAGGGATCTACCAGGTGCTAAATAAATGACTTTTGATTGATTAAAGCTGGTTTCATCTTAATGGAGGAGACAGCAAGTATATAGACAAGTTATATACCACATATATAGTAGAGTAGAAAGTTCTAACTCTGACATATGGTCACTCTGTGATCACAGACAACGATCAGCAGCTAAAGCCTTTTTGTTAGTTAACTGCTCCTGTTGTAGGCCCCTTTGGAAGCAGTAACCTCAAAGTGTTCCCAAATAATGCTTTAAGACAATAATAAGTTAACAGTATTTATTAAGCATGTACAATAACCAAGCATTTTGTTACGTGCAGGTGATACAAGTACAAAGAATGAAACAATTCCAAATCTGAAAATTATTTAAATCAAGTCAGTAGAGACTATTAGACTGACCAAGTGAAATAGTTGTTTACCCCCCAAAAATTGTTTGTTTTTTTGTTTTGTTTTGTTTCATTTTTAATGTAAAGCAAAGTGAAGGCATTGGAGATACAAAGACAAACAGACATGGAGTTAAGAAGAGCCAATTTTCAAATTCAGCCTTAGACATTTAGTATCTGTATTGATAAGGATATAAACAGTTTATTCTCTAACCTGAAGGCATTCTAAAGTCTCTTCCCCCTTATCTTGAAATGCCGTAAAACTTCCCCCTTATCCTGGACCACAAAATTCCTTGTGTCGTTTGTCCTGAGTCATAAATTTTCCTGTCTCCTTTATCCTACCCTTATAAAAACAAGCTCCTGTCCCTTTGAAATTGCTAGCCCTTCTTCTAGGGCTAGTCTGCTGCTTTTATGTCAATAAAACTCTCCTTGGTTATGAGAAAACTGTCTAAAGGAATTCTTTCACATCTGAACCAGCTCTCCCAACTAGCACCTCAACAATTTGGTGCCCAAACCAACTGGTCCAAATATTAATAGGTCTTCAATGATCTCCTAGTCACTGGGATAACAGATAAATGCCTTTTTCTTTGTTCTCTTCCCCAGATCTTTCTGCTTCTACTCTCTCCCTGACTGAGAGACTCCTGGAGTGCCCAGACACAGCCAGCAGCATCTGAAGTTCCACTGACTTCTGGGCAGTCAGTCAGACTGTGGACCCACACATAAGGGGATGCCCTTGTGCTGGTTCAGTCACTTTTTTTTTTCACCCCTCTGTCCCTGGATGCTGGGAAAAGTGGCAAGAGGTTGCGAGAAGACTTTGAAGAGGGAAATTCAGGAAGATCTTAGGGAAAAGTACCTAGTGTTCCATTGTAACACAGCCTGACCTCAATATAATCTAGAAAAGTAATTTTTTGAAGGGGATTTCTAAACAAAACAAGCTTAGTAAGAAATTTGGTCACAAAACTTAAAGAAAAGGCACCTTGCTCTGCTGTATCAGACTTTTTACCCTGTAGGCTTCCCCCTGCCCAGTGTTTTACCCTGTATTGTTCCTTCCCTTCTCTGTGGGATGTTGTGGAAGGCAAGTAGGTGGGCTTCTGTGCCTGGTTTTCTTTGGGAGTCCCTGTACTCTAGATTCTAGGTCTCTGTACCCTGTGTTGTTAACTTAAAATTTTTTATTCATTTTCTAGTATTAGGCAGCTCAAAATTCCTGGGAAGATGGGAATTGAGCGTTGAATGTTGTTTATCTGATAAAGTCTCAAAGGTAAAACAGATAAGGAAGTACAAATCCTCTCCAGCTAAAACTAGGAGGTATTGATAATAATTTAATATCAATTTAATAAACCTCAATAAGGTGCAGGGCCTGGACCCAACAGCTTCTTGGTTCTCTGAGTAAACTCTGAGAATACCTCTTCCTAGGTAAACAAAACCAGATAGGGCTTACTTTATGGCCCTTAAGAATGAGACTCTTAACCTAGGGCACTAACTTGAGTAATGGGACTTTTTCTTAATATTTTTGGGTATATACTATGTAGTGGAATGTTAATGGTAAAGAAAACACAGATATTCTGAGTCATATTTTCAATTAAGAAAATTCCTTTCTCATACAAGTATCAAATGTTTTTGGTGATCATAAATTTGAGTAACACAGCCACCCTGAATTGGGATGGTTCTAGAATGTATTTAAGGTTTCTCATTCTTTTGTTCAGGCAGTCAGAACTTAGATTATGACTCCTTGTACGTACAAGTAAAGCTAGCTTTAAGGGAGTAAATGATAAAGGTATATCACCTAGTCCTAGACTGTTAGTCTCCTTTAACCAAACTTGCAGGTTAACAGTTAGTAAGACTCCCCCCTCTCTCTATCCCTCTCTCACCCTGCAATTGGGTTCTCTCTCCAAGCATCTAGGAAGATTTTATGCGCTTTGCAGACCTGACATTTCAGGCCCCATTAGGGCAGACATTTATGAGGCTGTCTCGGACTCAGCCTGACACTCTCAGGGTCTCAGTCCAGGGATTCAGGCCATGTACCTGGATGTGAGGTTCACATTGCCACAGGGTTGTGTTTGAGGCCTGGGTTGTGTCATGCCACAGGGAAGTGTTTGAGGCCAGGGAATTAATTGGGTCTCGTGGAGGTCAGGGCATATCGCACTGTCCTCTGCCAGGCGATACTGCATTGCTCAGGACTCTCTTGTGTGGAGTTACCCTCTGTTCCTGATTGGCGTCTCCCACCTTGGGACCTTCATACCCTTGTAATTGTACTCCCCCTTTCACAATTCTGTTCAGGCGGGCCCTATCACGTGGGGTATGTGGATCTGGGCTCTATTTAAGACCTAGGGCTGGGAGGTATCCTTGGAAGCCTGCCTTAGTATATATAAGGCTTCCCCATGGAGAGACCTTAATAAACTTTTCTGTTTGGACCTCAGAGCTGTGACTCTTCTGTTCCTGAAAGGTACACTAGCGTCAGTGAGTTGTGTGTGTAACTGGTTGCCTCTGCTGGTAAGTTAGGGCACTCTAAGAGAGAACCCTGATACCTGGACACATCTTCAAAAATCCTATCCGAAAGGGTAAGCCCAATTCTTTCAATTCTCTCATTACAATGGAATTGTGAAAACTGCAAGTACTCCTTTTCCTCTATACCCCAAGACTCCTTGTCCCTATGCCTGTGTTTGAAGAATCCCCCTTCTTCCCTGACCACCAGATCCTCTCATTTGGACTCAGTTGGGATTTCCTTGAGAGTTGCCCGCTAAATTAGCAAAGAAAAAAATTGAGATAATTTTTCCTGTAGTCTTGGCTTTGACCAGACCATGAAAAGTCAGAACAACAGTGAAAAATTAGGATAGCTAAAAATATCTTAGTAGATTCTAGAGATTTTGTAATCAATCATTAAGGAGTTTGGAAATTGATTATTTGAGGGTTGCAGGGAGTAACTCCAGGAGCTCACCTGTGTTGAAACACCTCCTTCCAATTTTATCACTTAGCATTTCCCCACTCACTCCCCAGAATTAAGAGGGTATCTCGGTATAGGGGCTTTTAGCAGCCACAAGGTTTCTTGTTAACCCCTCTCATCCCAGATCACATTAAGAGAAGAGAATGCAGGAGAACTGTAGGGAAAACTTAAATCACTCTTCCCCACATGAAACAAAGAGGGGAGGGGAAGCAATCGCAATCCTGGCAGGGACCCTAATGGCTCTGTGCTCTTTACCCTTCTAGGCAAAGCATGGAAATGTCATGAAGGTCCCATACCTTCTGCCCACCCTGCCCCAGCAGCTAAAAACTGCCACAGGCTCAGTAAATTCTGCAGCTGTGAGGGATGGAAAAGGTAGATGGGTCAGGCCTATGGCAAGCATTCCCTAATCCCTGCCACCAAGAATTATCACTACTGGAAAGCCCCTGTCATCACCTAAGTGAAGTGAGAAACCAGCCTCTGATCTTGGTAAACGCCATATGTATATATCTATATCTATCTATCTATATATATAGATATCTATCTATCTATATATCTATCTATATATCTATCTATATATCTATCTATATATCTATCTATCTATATATCTATCTATATATATATCTATATATATATATCTATACACACACACACACACATATATATATACACACACATATATACACACACACATATATATACATACACACACACACATATATATACACACACACATATATATACACACACATATACACACATATATACACACATATATATATACACATATATACACACATATACATACACATATACACACACATATATATACACATATACATATATATATAATATTATATTAATATATATCAGTGGTTGTCAACCTTCCTAATGCCACAACCTTTTAATACACTTCCTCATGTTGTGGTGACCCCCCAACCACAAAATTATTTTAATTGCTACTTCATAACTGTAATTTTGCTGTTATGAATTGTAATGTAAATATCTGATATGCAGGATATATTTTCATTGTTACAAATTGAACATAACCCACAGGTTGAGAACTGCTGTTATATATAATATTATGTTATAATAGTATATAATATATTAATAATAATATATGTAATATTAGTGAAATGGAAATTGCAATAATGAAGATAATAATAATAGCAATAATATGAAATAATATCTACCCTAGGGAAGTTTACATTCTATTGAAAGGAAAACTCTTCATTTTATCTTTTATTCTGATTAACTAGGCAAAACTTAGGACAAAGAGAATTAAAAGGATTTTATTATAAGGGCTTCAAGGGAGAAACATGACAGGCTGATCACAGAAGATCAGCAATGGGTTAAAGGTAGGGGCAGGTTCTATAGGAAATTTCAAAATAATCCAGAGAGTTCTGATGAGGGTAGCCATAAAAAGGAGAGCCTAGGTATCTATGACGTTTGCATTGGGCAAACCAGATAGAGCAAGTCTGACACAGAGTAAGTCTGTGCTAGGTTATTCTATGGCACTCTCACACCCCATGGAAGGAAGATGGGATCCTATATACAGAAAGGTTGTGGGAGGAATCTAGGGGTGGCCTAGAGGAGGAGTTTGGGGAGGGTCTTCAGGAGGAGTCAGATGAGATCAGACTCCAGTAATGAGTTTAGGGAGGGTCTTCAGGAGTAAGATGAGGTCAGACTCCAGTAATGAGTGATTAAGGGTGGGAAGTTACTGGAGGCTACCTGGAGACCACAGACAATGGTGGGCCAGGCCAGTTCAAGGGTGGGAAGCTGTTGGAACAAAAGAGGGCTAAAGACTTGGGCAGAGCCACAACTTAAGGCCCATAACTTCAGGCAAATGCCTTCTATGGAAAGATTCCAGAGGAACTCAAGGGGGCTCACAGAATGTCTACCTCATTAGTTCCACTTCAGCAAAAGAGGTTGGTTCTTGAATCTCACTTCCTCTCCAAGCTAGAGAGAATGTAACATTCTGCAAACAAGGGTATGTGAAAAAATGCAGATAATACAACAACTGCAGACTTGGTGTCTCCTTCCCCACCAAAACCTCCCCCAACACTGTTTGATAATCAGGACCATGAACAATGGAAAACTGAGTCAACATAGCTTCTAACAATTCCATTAGGTCAAGGTGAAGATAAATAAATAAAAGCAATTTTAGAAAGGTGCTATCACTAACAATAGGGAGGCAGAAAAACAAGAAATGCTTCCCACAGGAAGCAGCACATAATATAAGCCTTGAAAGAGCTAGACAGAGTCTTACATTTTGAGTTGATAAAGAAGGAAATAGACTCCAAGGATGGGATGGGAGATGGAGGAGACACTATGCAAAGACAGAGATGGGAGGCAGATTTTACCTTCAGAGAACAGCAAGTAGGGAATGTTTATTAAAAAGAAGAGTGCATGAAGAAAAGTAACTTGAAAGTGTAGGTGGGAACTAGATTGTGGAGGGCTTTAATAATTGCAATGTGAAAAATTTACATTTTAAGATAGATTTTTTTTTAACAGAAAGAGATGATTATACCTGTGCTTTGAGAATGTTGATTTGGTGGCTATGGAGGATGAATTATAGGGTGGAGAAACTGGAAGTAGGAAAACAATTAGTCAGTTTCTGTTATGGTTCAAGTAAGAAGTGATGAAATTCTAGTCTAAAATAATAATCTAGTGAATACAGATATTGGTTTTAGTAAATTAATTTAATTTTATTGGATATAGAGATTGTTCCATGTGCCTCAAGCACTCTTTTCTACCTCATCAGAGTGCACATTTATTGGAATATTTGCACTCATGTCTCAAGTTTAGTGATATTTTCCCTGTTTTACAGGAACTCACTAAAACCTAGAAGCCAAACTTTTAGGATTTAATTTTCTGCTATTTTGCCTCTTTAACTCTCCACACATTCCCCATCCCCTATTCACCCCCCTCCAATCCAAAACACAGACACCCAGCATCACTACCTCTTCTATTAACTCCTATCACTCTATTTACCTGGAACAAGTAGATCAATGGACAGAAACAGTATTTTTTAAAAATATTTGCCATGTGCCAGGCACTGAACTAGATACTGGTGATACAAATATAAGAAAGCAAGACATTTCCTGGACTTAAATGATTACATTATTATGTAAAGAGAAGCAAGAAAGGACATGGATAGAGGGTAGGACAGTATGTAAGTGGCTGTATAGTGTAGAAATGAGCAGGAATTGAGATCTAATTCAAATTAAGATCCAAGATTACCTAAGAGTTCATTGAGTGGTAGATGAGTATGATAGTTAGGGTGTAGTAAGTATGGTACGGAGACATAGGGAGTGACTACTCCTGGCTTTAAGTAAAAATTCACTTATCAATATGGGCCCAAAAGTCCAATTTCAAGGTTGCAGTGGGGGTGAATAAGGATGCAAATATAGCAGCACCCTAGTATGGAGATGTCTAGGAAGAGGTTTTTATTTATCTTAACTCCTGACCATTCACAATATCATAAAGAAACAAGATGATGTTGAAGAATTAAAAAAAAAAAACAACCAAGATGATGTTGAAAATTTAAAAAACATTATAATAGGAGATAGTTATACAATTTGTGTATTTAATCACAACCTATGAACAATTCTTCCAATTCTCATTCACCACATGGATCTACAAGTAACCTAGAATGATCAGGTTGAATGGCACTATGACATCATGGATAGAAAACTAGTCTCCTAATCGAGAAGATCAAGAACAAGTCTTACACTTAACCTATATTGATTTTGTGATCCTGGGTAAGTTATATAACCTCTCCCTGCTTCAAATAACTCTCTAAAATAATAAGTTGCAGAGTAAATATCAGTCTGTTTTGATTCCAGGTGTTTTTTTTTATACTTATTAAGTTGTAGCTTTGGTAATTATTTCTGTGTTTATAGATGCATGCACATACGTTCATATGTATGTTTAAACACACATGTATATTCGTGACACATGCATAGCCTATGTCACATTATATAAATATATTAATATCTTCTGTAACCTTATGTATACTTACATATACACATTTACTTTCACCAAATCCCATTCCCTCCCTATTATATCATGTTTCCATAACAAAAAAAAAGCTATTTGAAATGAATCTTAAGCTTAAAGTTCATCTTCCTTTCAAATGAGGCCACTGCATAGAAAAATATATACATATCTTTGTTTATCTAAAAGTAGCATGCATTTTGAAAAATATAGGCATGGTCTATATGGTTATTACGTGCAAAGATGCAATTTGGTGCTCATTTCCAAACTGCTATAGTGGATATCAAGAATCATCTAACAGAGTCGGAATTTACTCAGGGAAAGAAATACCCCATAAATAATACTTTGACAGTAGTTAAATTCTAGTTTTCATCGTTCATGCATTATGATATCCTAATGGCCTTTGAAAGCAGTCAGTCCAATATACGATTCATTTGAACACAACCTGAAGTATTCCATTGTAAGAAAAATAAAAAATCTATAACTCATTTAAAAAAAATGAAAACACACACACACACACACACACACACACACACACACACTCTAGTGATTTAAATTCCCTGGGAAACCATGCGAGACAGTCAAAGTTAATTGCTCCCTTCCTGCTGTTTGGAACATTTAGAAGTAAAATTCACAAAGCATGTTTACAATTTTCCTTGTACACAAAAGAAGACATGCATAAACAATTCCAATGCCTTGATGGGTTGTATTTGGCAGGACTATGTAGATATGGCATTTCTAGAAAATAACTCATTAGATGTGGTGGGGTGAATCACTTCCTACATTACCAAGCATGAAAAATATGAGCTCCAGGACCTGTGGGATGAAATATGGTGTGACAGCAGCCTGTCTTCCAAGCTTCAGAAGGCTGGGAAAAAAACACCAGCAGTCTGTTTCTCAGGCAGCTAGATTGCTTCAGTGGAAGCTTTATGTAGAACAAATCTTGGGGGCCTTAGATACATAAATCTTATTACAGAAAATATATTGCTGAATATTTAATCCTTATAGGGAATTAAAAGGACTTTGAAAAGAAAGCATCCCCAAAGTAAATGTCTACTCTGCTCTGATTTAATTGACTTATTTTACTTCATAATACCAGATGACTTAGAAAGTGTTTCTCTTTAAAGGTCCGGGACATCAAAGAAAAAAAAAAGAAGTCTCACAATAAAGTTGTAATATTCAAATTGTATGAAGTCAAAAGAATTACTGATTTTTGTTTTACGAATATCATTTTACTACTTTGATTGAGGACAATTCAAAGAAAAAGATTGTTTTCCATCTTACACAAATACAAGTATACTATTTCTATGTGTTTTCAAATTTAATATGGGTCTCTAGGAAAAATTCTGGACCCTGGATGTGTCTTTAACAAGAAGCTAAATAAGGCCCTTATCCACAGGACTGAATTGTAGAGAAAGGGAAACTTATCTTGGAATAAAAGATCTAAATTTTAACCCTGAATCTGCCAAAGAACAGTAGTAGTTGATGAGGTACAGGCTTTGGGAACCCCCTTGAGCTCTCCTTGAATCTTCCTAAGTAAGGCATTTGTCTGAGGCCATAAGCCTTTCACTGTTGCTGGGCCCAAACCTCAGGTACTAACCTAGCCCTCCTTTATTCAGCAACTTCCAATGCTTGATCCTCCCAAAATATCCATACCCAAATCTGTTACACCCTAGAATTGGCCTAACCCACCACCGTCTGTCCTCTTCAGGTAGCTTCCAACAATTTCCCACCCTTAAGCATTCATTACTGGAGTCTGACCTCACTGACTTTTCCTGAAGACCCTCCCCAAACTCCTACTCTAGATAATCCCTAGCTTCCTCCCACAACCTTTCTGTATATCAGACCCCATTTTGCCTCCAGAAAAAGAGGAAAGCCTGAGAATGACCTAATGCAGACTCATTCTGTGTCAGATGATTCTGGCCAGCTTGCCCAATATAAGCATCACAGATACCTAGGCTCCTTAAGAGTCTACCAAAGATGGCTGGCAAACTTTTAATAAACTTTACTTTTCTTTGGCTGAGAGAAAACTTGAGTCAAATTCATTTGGCAGGACCAGCAAGTTGGTATTTTGTGGTCTCGAGCATCCCTAACCCTATCCCTCATCATTTTATGGAGCCCTCACTTCATCAATAGAAACTTGAAATGTGCCATTTAATTTATCTGTCTCAATTTTCTCATCATCAAATGAAGTGTTTTAATTAGCATTATAATAAAGTTGAAAGAACATGGGAATGAAAATCAAGGCCAGTGGTTTAGGCTCAGTTCTATCATATTTGTTTTTCCTTCCAATACCATTATATTTTCAGGACTCAATTTGCCATTTTATATTCTTTAAATAGATAATCTTACACCTCCCAAACCTCATCTAGTTGTAATAACTAGACAAACCAGGATTCATTACATACCTCCTATTAGCCAGGGCCAAAATACTTTATTGAGATGATCTAGGTCCTCAAAGTACTTACCTTCTCCTTGAAAGCAATTGTATGACTTCCAGGAACAGAGTCAAGATATTAGAGTAGAGAAAAAATTTAGCTGAACTTTTGCAACGTCCCACTCCAAACAACTTTAAAATAATGTTTCAAATCTAATTAGAAGTGGCAGAACCTACTTTCAGAGTGAGATATTCTTCCAGCTGAAGACAATAAAGGAAGTCTAAAAGAGAGGTTTGTGACAGGAGGGAGGTGGCTGGCACCACGCCTATGCAGATGATACAGCCAATGATACCATGTGGTAAAATGGGAAGACCACAGCTACTCATCCTTCTTTCCCTGAGATCATATGACTCCTTGGAAAACAGACCTTGGACTTTGGCCTTTTCATTTTTTATTTTCTATTGTAGGTACAGAAAATAGATTCTCTGTGCTAGGCTAGTGCTTGATTAGCTGTGATGGAGAAATACAGGAATATAGACCAAATATTATAGTCACCTGTAACAGCAAGCACCCCAGCACACCCAGGGTGGCTGCTAGTACAGGTTCTTAGATCTGCTTTTCTAAAGGAAAGCAACTCAAAGTGGGTTAACAATCTTACTTTAATCAATCAAATACCATTTAACTAGTTC
>CM053584.1:228042878-228054276 GCA_028627135.1 Pseudochirops cupreus
AGCCTGGCGCCACAGGCTCCATGTGACCACATTCAGCCTATTAGGGAACAGAGTATACTTTCAAATATCCAAGGGTCCTCAGGGTCACGTAGCCACTTTAACAAAGGGCCTAGGGGCAGGGAAGATCTTCAGATTCCCATAACATCACCTCATCACTGGCACCCTAAGGAAAATGTTTCCTGGACTCTGTTCCAGCAAAAAGCTGCCAACGAGGATACTGGCTTTGGAATTGAATTTGGTGGAACCAATGATATGCAGGAATCAAATTAAATTTCAAGTCCAAAAGCCCATATTACCATGTATCAGTGAGTTGAAGAGGTATGTGTATGTGGGGTGAGAGAGTGGATTATGTCCCTGAGACTTTGGAGAAACCGTTTATAGATTTTTTTTTTTGCCATATTTTTTAACTCAATATTCCATTGGATATATTGGATACATGTGTGCACAAACACACAGGCAGCATGCATGCTGTTTGTGTGTGTGTGTGCGCGTGCGTGCAGTCTGATGTTAGGTGGATAAATAGGAATGGAATTCTAATCACAGGGTGGGCACCTACTATTGGGAGCACAGAGACAGCGGGGCTTCAAACTGATGGGAGAGAAAAAAAATGTCCTGAACCCCTGAAAGTACTTAACCCTGGCTGGGGAAGGGGGCAGAAGTTGAGAGAATGCTGGAGGCCTAGCTGGCACACAGTGGAGCTAGAACCCCCAAATTACATAAAAATGAGTTTTTTTAATTGAAGCATGGACAATGCAAAGAAAAATAAACCTGGATTGTCCTTCTTGCTTGAGGCAATATTTTTAGTGATTTCTCTGGAGATGGTAGTTACTTACTAAGAGCCCTCAGCTCAAGCTTGGTACTTTAAGTTTACTTCAAGTTCTACTTAGGGATCTCTTCATAATTCACTTTTTTTTCAAAGTGGCCTGGAGGGTTTAAATTTTTTTCTCATTAGATTGGATAAAGTGAGAAAATGAGTAGTGCTTGGCCTTGAATGGTCTGGATGTTTCATATAGCTAATGGTCTTGATCACCCAAATTACCTCTGAGAGAACTACTAAAAGAAAACGTTATCAACTTTATGAGACTCATATTTGTATGAGAATGGGAAAAAAATGTCTAAATCTTGAATGGTTTTTGGAAATAGCCATGCAACTGAACCAATGGAACTCTTCATATCTATAATAGTGTATATTCTTAGCCAACAATTAAGCAGAAGCAAGAAAGACTCCAATAGTGAAAGAATGCAAACTAAGGAAGATCCTGGACTCTAACAACTATGATGAAAAGAAACAAACAACAACAATAAAAACTGAGTTTTATTGACTTTTTATTCAGATTGTGAGTGGCCAAACAACCAAAATTTTGTCGCATGGATTTTGTAATTCTTTGATGCAGGCCATTGTGGGAAAGCACTTGAAAAAAAAATGCTAAAATCTCCCTAAGAGCCAAACATATCTCTGAAATTGGAGAAATGGACAAATATGTCAACTGTATCCCCATTTAAATTAGGTGAAGACAGGCAAGTCTGCTCTATCAGTTTAAAAAGTTTCCACTCTCACCCATAAACTATGAATTAAAGATTTTCTCTAAGAAACTTCAGTAACAAGACCCTGCAGAACACATAGCTTAGGTCCAAGTAGTAGCAGCCAACATCTGTTGCTTAGCACAAGAAGGTAGTGGTGTTGCTGGCTCTCAAGAGCCTTCTGTATAAGGGAATAGAGTCAGACCTGTACAGTGGAGTAAGGTTAGGTTATAGTAGTAGTAACACAATATGTTTCATGCCCAGCATAGAGTAGAATAGCTCAAACCCTACCAGTGGCACTTGTTCTGCCCTAGCAGAACTGGGAACTGGGAGCTGCCTGCCTTTGAACCTGGGTGACAGTTGTGTAGATTGGAGGCAGGAGCTGGGACCATGGAAGAGGAAATATGGCACCTGAGAGCCATTCTCAAGTCAAGATGAAAAGATCTTTTCTTGGGTACCTGATGCTGACTGAGGAGATTATGATTTACTGTGACCTAGGGATGGAGAACTTTGACCTTTGTACTTTGTGTCCATTAAGAAGACAAACTTCCATAAGGATGATTGAATTAAGGGCTTACTTAATGATTGAGTTACTAAATGAATGTATTTTATTTAAAACCATGTGGCCACTTTGGTGAAAACTATGTGGTTATTTTAATGATAAGTTGTTATGTCATAACATTGTGAATGCTGTACTTTGATTTCTGTTAATGTTTTGCTTTAATTTGCTGCTGAATAAATAGAGTCCACTATACTATGTAATAAGGACTGTGAAACTGTTCACAGCAGCAGTCCTCGGAAAAGCTGCTATTGCTTGGTTTTACGTGGGCATGCTCATTTAAACTTCAAACTTGGCCATGCCTGAGCCTTTTTCACATTTAGTCAATTTTTAGGTATCTGGTACTTTGTTTTGCTTTGTTTTGTGTTTCCTTCCTTCCTCCTTTTCTTTCTCTCCTTCCTTGCTCCCTTCTTTCCTTCCTTCCTTCCTTCCTTCCTTCTTTCTTTTCTTCCTTTCTTCCTTCTTTGCTTCTTTCCTTCCTTCCTTCCTCAATACTAGAAGTCTGAATTTACCAGTAACAGCACTGAAGAGTCATTTGTTCTCAACATTCTCTAGAACAATGCTGTCAAACTCATATAGAAACAAGGGTCCACTAAAGCATACATAATGATTCCTGCAGGCCACATATTGATTCAGAAAACTCCATATTTATATTAACTCTATGTCTTACTGTATTTTAATTTATATTGTTATGTATTTGCCAATTTCATTTTAATCTTATTCAGGTAGGGCTTGAGAGTGTTGGTGAGCCACATATGGCCTTTGGGACACGTGTTTGACAACTCAACTCTAGAAGACATTATGAATCTAAAATTAAGGGGTGAAGCATGGTAGGAATAATGTCCTATCCCCTCCACCAACACAATCTAATAATCTACCCTCCTTTAAAAGTATTGAGATCATTATTAGAGTATTAAAATTGTGGACTGTTGATATCACTTCCTACTCTCATAAATACAAAGAAGCCACAAGGAACCCCAGGACCTCTCTTATGATTAATTGATGAATTGTGATGGGTAAGTCAGACATCAGAACATCTCTCAACTAATCAAAATGAAATTCTTCTCCTTGTTGATTTTTTTTTTGTTGTTGGTTCATTTGCTATGAGTAAGTAAATCTCCCTTGTAAATTGTTGCATATTTTCCAATTAGATTTTAACCTGATTCTGGCTATTTTGAAGGATTTTGCTGGCCACTTGTAGCCTAGGTGCTGAGAGTTTGACACTTCTGAATTATTAGCTTACTTCTCTTCATTTATGTTAGTGAATTTTCTCCCTAATTTTTATGTGTATAGCATTCCTTTGATTTACCAGTCAACAGTCTCTCTCAGGAAAGAAAATGTGTGACTAGTCTGGTATGATCTGCTTTTCATGAAGTCATTATGGGTCTTCATGTTCAGCACTTCTTTCTCTCTAGACTTTCATTAATGATCCTTTAAAAATAATAAATTCAAGAATTTTGCCAGGAATTGAAGTCACCTTAATGGTGTATAATTTTCAGAACCTATGCTCTGCCAAAAAAAAAAGTCAGTATTTTTATCTTTCTCTAATCCGCTAGTATGTATACCATTCTCTGTCATCTCTTGTATTTTTCAAAATAAATGAAAATTCCAAATTGTTTTTAAACTGGTTTAATTTAATTTAAATTCATATTGATGACTTGGTTTAAATGATATTATTTTCTGGACATAATACTCTCTCCAATAGCTATTACTCTCTGTCTCTGTCAGTCTTTGCCTCTCTGGCTCTGGCTCTGTCTCTCTCTCTGTGTCTGTCTGTCTCTGTCTCTGTCTCTGTCTTTCTCTCTCTCTCTGAGCTTTCTCTTTCCAAAAAAGAAAAATAGCTGAGGAAAGCCAACTGACACAGTGACTGTACTTGACAGCATATAAAACCTACTGTACCACTCCACTCATTCCCCACATTTTCAGTGAAAAGAAGGAGGTTCAGTTCCTCACATCTTCTTCTATTTTAGTTTTCATTCTTAATTATTCTTATAATTACACATATGTCTCTCTTCTGTTTTCTTTATTCTAACAAAGTTTATCCAATTTGCTCCATATTTCTCTGAATTCCTTTTTGATGTTTATTGTGACACAATATTCCATTACTTAAACGTACAACTTGTTCAGCCATTCTCTTACCTCCACAGTGCTTAAAAAACATCACTCACTCAGGTTCATCAATCACATGTTACAGTGCTTTCCATAAGCAAGCATTTTACTGGGGCCTTCTAGGTTCATTCACAGAGGAGACTTATCAGAGCCTTTCATAAACTTTGGCTACTTTGCTTTTCCATCAACCATTTCTATCCTGAACTAATAAGGCAACAACAAGGCAACCTGGGCTACTGAGAAATAATCATATTTGAAATGGTCAAAATAAATTTCATTTTTAAAAATTTTTCCCATTACCTGGATTCTAATATGGTAAAATGTCCACTAATTCTCAAGTCAGAAATTGTTGCTGTTCAGTCATTCATTTGTGTCTTGAGTGATTTGCAATTTCCTTCTCCAATAAATTAAGACAAAAATATCAGAGTTACTTGCCATTTTCTTCTCCAAGTCATTTTACAGATGAGGAAATTGAGGTAAACAGGGTCCAGGGTCACACAGCTAGCATGTGTCTAAATGTGGATTTGAACTCAGACCTTCTCCACTCTAGGCTCAGTTCTCTATCCACTGAGCCACCTAGCTTCATCCAAAGTCTAAGAAGCAGGTAGGGGGAGCAAATTGTTTCATATGTTTTTTTTTTTATTTCATCTTACTCTTCAATTTGCAGCACTGAATTTTTCCCCTCTTCTGACTCTGTTCAGATGAATGAATTCATGGACCTCACAGGTGTATTTTTAATATAATCAATATTATGAAGCCATCAGATCAAATAGGCTTAGATAAAGCCCACTACTTAGCAACTACCTAATCATGCAAAAGCAGAAGCTTGGGAAAGTACATGTCACTCTTTGTGAAGAGAGCTAAACAACCAGAAATAAAATTTCCTTTTCTTTCTCAGCTTGTTTCCAGCCTGGTAATCTTTACAACTTCCTAGAATGAAGAGGATTTTCATAGGCCCCTGAGAGCCAAGTTCAACAATGCCTGCTGCAGCCTTGCCTGGCTTTCTTCTCCTTGGTTTGTTTCTTGCCACTGAATTCCTTTTTTCAATCACAGCTGTGCCATCCTGGGCAATTAGCAAACTGAGAGAGGAAAAATTTCCCCTTTAAATAAGGGAGAAATGGAAGATACTTCTGAAGCCAAGGAGAGTGCATGCTCTGCCTGAAAATTGCTCCTGCCCCCAGGATCTTCCCTCTTCTCAGGCATTATTTCCAATTTTAAGGGGACGGGAGAGGGGAAAAAAACTAACAAATTTGCTGGTGTCCTACAAATTAGCAGAGGCTTTATGTCACAGTTGATGACAAAGGCGCCTAAATTAATTTCCAGAACTGAATATGTCAAAGAAATATTTATTCCAAAATTGTTGTGTCAGGGAGCTTTTGACAAGCATTACCTACAGGGCTCAGAGAACAAAACATGTCATAACAAAGGAATGGCACATTCTATGGAGCTGTGCACTTAATCTGCAGCATCTGCTCTTAACTTTTTGCAAAGTCTTTTCTATGCACTTTCAAAAAAGTAGCCCTTTTCTCCTCGTCTTGATTAAAAAGCAAAACAACTTTATTTCTTAATTAATAGAATGAATGTTTCCAGTTATCATCTATTAACTAGAGATTTGAGAAGATCAAGAAAATGTACCAAGGCTCCTAATCTATTATGTTTGCAACCTTTCAATTCCCCTGACAGATGTGTTTGCATATCCTAATGGGCCTCATCTGAACACAGTCACATCAACAATGCTCAGGTAATGCTTTCATCAAATAACCATGGGGACTTTTTTTACCTTGCTCCAGAATGTAAAATACTCAAAATATTTGGAGACAAAGGTATGCAGACTCAGAATATCAAAACATTTTTTTTCTTTGAATAAACAAATAAAGTAATTGATTTGTTTTGAATTTATTTAACCTTTATATTACTTAAGTTTTCCTTAGAATACGAAATTAAAAATTGCTAATATTGTGTTCATCCAGTTAACTGAATTGCTGAGGCTACCTAGTCCAATGTTAAGTGGTGGCTTGACAGTTATCCAATTACTGAAATTAGATACAATTGCTCCAATTAAGGTCAATGCTAATGATGTAGAAATTAAGTAATTGGATAGGGAATTTAAAAGTATTTCCCCTTCATTTAATTATTAAAATGCATACATAAAATCACAGGATGCATTTTATTTTGTCCTGTGGATTTACATCTAGATGTGTTTCATGTATTCTGGCATTGTAAAACAAGAAGGGAAAGAGAGAAAGATAGAAAGAAAAAAAGAAGGAAGTAAGGAAGAAAGGAAGGAAGAGGAGGAGGAGGAGAGTGAGGAGGAGGATTTACAAGGAAGGAAGAAAGGAAGGAGGAGGAAGAGAGTGAGGAGGAAGATTTACAAGGAAGGAAAGAAGGAAGGAAAGAAAGAAAGAGGAATGAACTAAGAAACAAACTGAAAAAGAAATAATGTTTGTTGTTTGGAAATCAAAAATAGCCATGAATCAAAATTATCTGCCTCAAAATAAAATAAATTACAAACTGCCTCAAAATAAAAACATCCCTTAACATATTTATTTCATCATATGCTTATAATCTAAATTAATATGAATGTATTTGTGTAGGTTAGATACTCAGCAAAGCAAAGTTTAATTACATAATTCATAGATCATAAATTAAGAGTTACTGCCAGAAGAAAAAAAAGTCAGAATGCTGAATTGCCACAAAGAAGTGTAAATATTTCAAAAGGACTTTCTCAAAGCTTTATTGAAAATAGAATGGATTCCCAATATATTAGGAGCCTTTTTTTCACACATTCATTATGCCAGTGTTTATTTCTAAAAGTAGAGTTCATTCAACATGCATGAGAAATAAAAATGACAATAAAATATAGCAGATAGCCCAGTAAAGTATAGAATATTAAATACATATATGGATTGATTCAAAAGGGAATCAATACAAAATCATTTTTTAAAAATCTTTGGTCCATTTCTGTCACTATTATTTTCAATCTTTGGTGACCATGAAACAAGCATTTTTGTCCTTAGTCACTTTGAAGTAATGAGCCATTAATTCTTTATACTTATCTGTCATTTTGAATGTCCACTTTTTTGGAGACTTATAACATACAGACAGCATGGTGGCACAACGGACAGAGTGCCAGACCTGGAGTCAAGAAGACTCATCTTCCTGAGTTTAAATCTTCCCTCAGACATTTATTAGCCTTGTGACTCTGGGGAAGTCACTTAACCCTATTTACCTCAGTTTCCTTATTATATACAGTTAGCTGGAGATAGAAATGGCAAACCACTTTGGTATTTTAGCCAAGAAAATCTCAAATGGGGTCACAAAGAGTCAGACATAACTGAACATCATTTTATAGATTATTTTAATGGGATTATGGGTTATGATGACATAAATGCATTTTTGATTAACTCCTATGAAATCCTTTTGAACCATATACCCATTTCCTGGAGAAGCACTATTACAACATTTTTTTTTTAGATGAGATCCATTATTGAACACATTTTATGGCTGGATAAACTAGCAAAGTGAATGAAATGATATTAAGGAGAAACAGACTGAGGGATACTTCTATTTTTTTTTCCATTTAGCTACGAGAATGCACAAACCAGATGAAAGCTTCAAGAGGTCACCTTTCTATTATCCCTCTTTTTCAGAAAGATTGTTCATCCTCAGATAAAAGCCTCAGAGAAAAGTTTGTGGAATGTTCTGGCAGAATCCATGTTTACCTGGCCCTCAAAAGCATAGCTACTTATATTACCAAAGGAATCACTCTGCTCTACTCCTCCTTTTCGCTCTAAGAACTGGGAACTGCACATCCCTGCCATACTGAAGATGAGAACAGAAAGGAAGCTTTTTTGCAGCAGTTACTTTTTCTCGTTCAGGTAAATTGGAAGGCAGAAAGACAGTATAGAGCATCTTTTTGATTTTTTTCAGGGTCATTTAAAAGTTAAAAGGTTATCAATTGTTTCCTAATCAGTCTTAATCCGTTAAAATAGTTGGTTTCAAAAAAGCAGACTTCTGTTTAATTTGATCATTACGTTTTTCCAGAAAAAAAATTATTTTACATAGACAGTGTAAATCATTCTTAAAATGCTATTTTAACTATTTTTGTAGCCAGTTTTCAAAATTCACTAGGGCCTGATTACAACGTCACTACCAAAGATAAAGGAAGGCAGTTTGTTTTTTGTTTTGTTTTGCCTTTATTGGTAGAAAGAGGATTATACTAGAAGAAACAAATATTTAGGTTTTCGTTCCAGGTCACCTACAAATGTGATAACCTCATGAAAGTCACAGAGCCTCCCTAGGATTCATTCTTTTCATTGAAAAATAAAAGACTTGGATTAAATTACCACCAAGGTCTCTTCCATCTCTTATATTCTGTGACAGTGTTTGCATTGCTGGGCTTCCATACAAGGAGAAGAAGAAGGAAGAGGAGGAGGAGAAGGAGAGTGAGGAGGAGGATTTACAAAGCAGTAAGTCTTACAAAGGTCTTTCAAATATATTATCTCATATGTGCCTCACAACAATCCCACAATAAAGATATTTTATTAACCTTTTTATAGGTGAAGAAAGTGAAGCTTAGAGAGCTTGACTTGCTCCAGGTCACACAGAAAGTAGGTACAAGAAGGGAAGATTCAGACCCATGGTTTCTTGACTCTTATTTTCTTCATCAATCACATATGTCACACTGGATAATTCAGAAATTTTTGTGGGATCAAGCCTGTGATTTCACTGGCATCGAGATTTCTGACCCCCAAAACTATACCTTTTTTTTTGTTCCTTTTTTTTTGGAGGGCAATTGGGGTTAAGTGACTTGCCCAAGGTTATACGGCTAGTTTCTTGAGTTAAAAAACTTCGCACTGTATAGAGAAAGGCACTATATTGTGGGATGCTACTGTACTTTGATATCTGATTTATTTAATACAACATTATAGATTCCTTGGTGTCCCTCTTTCTCCCTACTGCCCCAGACAACGTGTCATGTGGCTAGTTTTTTGTGTAAAGTGTCTGAGGCAGGATTTGAACTCAGGTCCTCCTGACTCCAGGGCCAGTACTCTATTCAATGTGTCACCTAGCCGCCCCTCAAAAACCTTCTTTATTGATAGTATAACCTACTATCTATTATTCAGTTCAAGTGCTGAGAAATTTCCCATTTGCCTTTTCACCTACATTGGACCATACCTTCCTCAACTGTCAAGAATAGGTCGAATCTCTTTTCCCCCTTCAAGCAATGACAAAAATTGTCTAAGACTTTTCATACAGGACTAAATACTAAATTAAAGGCATTTTGGAGAGGAAAAAAAAAGTGTCTCCCCTACTGACTTCTACTGATATACTTATTTTTAAGGACCTCAGGATGTTCTGCTATGTCTCAGGATTTAGGCTGATTTCAGTGTACTTAGCCAGCCCAATCCTCTAATTCAGTCTCACATACTACTGAAAGCCTGATTTTAAGCTTTTGTCTTCTGAATTTGGACTGCCCAGAAGTGTGACTTTCATTTATAACATTATTTCCATGGAATTAATTTTTTTTGCCACATAATTAGGTGGATTAAGTCTTCATGGTTAGACAGATGCACTAAATTTGTGACTAAGGACACTGGGAATATAACTTTGTGCTGTACAGAGAAAGGTACTGTATTGTGGGATTCTACGTACTTTGATATCTGATTTATTTAATACAACATTATAGATTCCTTGGTGTCCCTTTTTCTCCCTACTTCCCCAGACAATGCCATATTGACTAATGGCCTAGCATAAAATAATTTAGCAAGCTCTGCATTTTTTTTAAGGGACAGGTTGTTTTTTTTTAAAGCTCAGTTTTATTCTTTATTAAAGGCATCAGACTAGTACCCATTGTACTGAGGAAGTAATCAGCAGCTAAAATCTGTAGCAAAGACAGCAACAGAACACATAAATATAGAACTATGACCAGTTTTACAATATTTAATAACTGTTTACCAACCTCAGCACTATTTATTGCCAAATTTACAACTGTAAAATATGGGGCAGTTAATCTGAAGCATTCATCATATGTTCTATATAAACATACAAGTTAAAAAGATAACAAAATTACCTAACATTCTAGATTAAAAATATTACTGAAGACATATCTGTTACCCAAATTACAGTAGGAAATGTTTTTAAATTGGATCATTTAGAAGGTAGAGGATGTCTGCTGAGGTGTAATTTACGTATTTCAGTACTCACATGTTATGCTCAAAGGCTATTTAATACTTCCTAAAAAAAATACAGAAAAGAGTAATAGGGTTGTTCATGTAATTACAATCTAATATTTCTTTTTCCTTTTAGGATTTTTTTTAACAAATGGAAAAAAAAAGACCTAATATTTCTCAAGTATCTCTGTAGTTACATCCATAAAAACCACTCCTTTATTAAAGACATCTGGGTAGTTTAAAAGAACCCAGTGTTGGGCTATATGAATATTTTCTTAAAGATTTTTCTACCTGTGTCACCCAAAGCAAGTCATTTTAACTCTCTGTGCTTCAGTTTTCTCATCTCTAAAAATGAATGAGGAGGTAGATTTGATGGCCTCTAAGGTCCCTTCCAATTCTAAGTACATGGTGTTGTGATCCTGTATTACACTGATTTTCAGAATTAGAAGATTTTTAGTACCTCCAAGTATCTCATTTGAGTAAAGATAAAGTGTACTCAAAGTAACTTAAAGCTGAGAATTCTGCAAACAAGCCAATAACAACAGCAGCAAACAGCACTTCCCAGGTTGGCCAAAGGAAATGTCTTACTGAAACAAAAGCAAATGAATAAACTAAGAAATGAGTGCCTAGACAAAGAGATAAATAAATAACAGAAAATATAAAAAAATAAGTATATAAATTAAGAAGTAAATAAACAAATAAATGGTGGCTGAAACCATTGTTCAACATCAAAGTGCTATGCCAAATTCTTTGTGTTAAATGGTTTGCCCAAAATTATATAACACATTAGTAATGAAGCCATGCCTAGAATCTATTTAAGCTGTGGAGCCCACAGTTTCATCCTAATCCACTAGAGGGGAAAAAATCAATTTCTCTTTTTTTTTTTCCTTTTCAGGTTTTGTTGAGATAGATTCTATGCAAAGTAACTTTGGAAACTCTTTTAAGTTGAATATTTGCAAAGGAGAGTTTTCTCTCACTGTTCCCAAGGTAGAGATCAGAGTATAAATTATGGGAACCAAGATAACACTAAATATTG
>CM053584.1:228054376-228135107 GCA_028627135.1 Pseudochirops cupreus
ATGTATCATTTTTTTGATTTGCAAATTATGGTTATTTCAAGGAAAAATAGTTAAAGTACATAAGATAAAATCGTGTCCTAAAATATTTAGTATTTAAAATGACAGGTAACCTAATATTTGGACAACTAGATGGGAGATTTTTTCCAGAGAATGATTAAGTAGATAGAAGAATAAATGTATGTTTCAATTTCAACATGTGGGGGAAATATGATACTCAACACTGATTATTTCAGAATTACATTAAAGGTTTTCACCACTAATTGAGATGAGTAGACTATTATACATTTTTTTTTTGTAGACAAAACACAGTGGAATGAAATTCAGATTCCTGAAACAGGGAACTGTAGTATCTTAGAAATAGGTTTGTAATGACAAATCACCTCTGAATATTGTGAAAAATGAAACCAAATCAAAAGAAGTACAATAAGGATAAATGCAGTTTAATACACTTGGGAAGAAAAAACCAAAAAAATAAAGACAAAATGAAAAATGAGCAACTTTCTTGCAAGGAGAGCACATAAAAACTCATGGATCATAGTGTAATATAAACTGATAAATTCACTACTAATTCAAGTGTCAGCATTGTAGACCTGGATCATACACACACACACACACACACACACACTCACACACACACACACACACACGTCAATGTTCAGAAGAAAGGAATGTAGAACTTCCATGATACCGCTTATTATTATGTATACTTCGATTCATAGTAGAATTAAGGTTTTGATAATTAAAAAAAAGTAACTTGAAAAACTTGGAAAGAAATAGTACAAATAAAATTTTGATAAACAAAGCAGATCTGGGAAAGATTAAATTAGGTGCCTATCACTTTGTGGTTGGTGGAGGAAGTTCCTTAATGCTGATCTATTTCTATGTATCAGGGAATAAAATATAGAAGAGGCATAATAACAAAATTAAAAAATCTATTTCCCTTAAGTGTAAATTATGATGCTAAAATATCACCTAAAAGTATAGGGAAGCAGAATATACTTTTCTCAGTGTCATCTTCAACTACTCATTTTTTCTCACTCCAAATCTACATCTCTTAGGATACACCTATCCCCTTTTCTCTACTCATACAACCAACATCATTATTTAAACATTCATTACCTCTCACTTGAACTATTGCCATAGTCTCCTAATTGGTCTTTCTGCCCCAAATCTCCACCCATCCCATTTTGTCCTCCACATATCTACTTAAGTAATCTTTCAAAAGCATAGGTCTTTCCATGTCTGTCCTTTACACAGTAAACTCCAGTTTATTGGAGAAAGCATTGTGGTACAAGTTGCTGGGCAAGTAACTTAAACTCTGACTGCCTTGGTTTTGTTAACTATAAAATGGGCATATTATAAAACACAGTTTTCCTAGGGTTTTTATAAGGATTAAATGAAATATTTTTAAAATGCTTAGCACAATTATTGATATATTCCAAGTACTTTGATAAATTATTATCCCTCTTCCCCTTTCCAGTAGCTTCCTTTTGATTCTAGGACCAAATGTTATTTCCATTTTATCTTATTCCTTTTTGAAATTTCTAATTGTTGTGTTTTGTATGACATATAATTAATGTGATAATTTATGTATATCATATATAAATAAGCAAATACATAAATAGTAAGAGGCCACCATAAAAATGATTATTGATTAAAGTGTACTATCATAAAAAACATGGATGATGCTGCCTAAGAAGTCCTAGATAAATTTGACAATGATGCCTATTTTCCTAGCCTTCCAAAATTAACTTTATGATGTTCAGGTCAGAGTTTAGAATCCTTTGGCTTCTGCAAGAGACATATTTCATGAATTCCTTTCTGTTCATAGGTTTCCAATCTTATTATTCCTTCTCCTTTCTTTCTCCAAACTTCATTCCTCTTCCCAATCTCTTTTTTCCATTCCACCTTCATTTCCTTCCATAGATATGTATCAACAATGCAGTACTCACAATGCCTACAGTAACTACAAATATGCTGATATAATTATTATTCACAAAATGTAACAGGCTCTCTCATGGGGATTATAGCTAGGACATTTATTCAAATACCAGAAAACTGAGTGACAAAACCAGAAAGTAAAAGCCATCATGGTAGTTATGAAGTTGGCACATGTAGTTAATGTAGTAAACAACCACATTCTCAAGCCTTCAAAACAAGACAGGCTATCTCAGGCAAAGATCCTCCTCACCTCACTCACAGCAATTGCTCAGCATCCATGCAGCTTGCTCCCAGCAGCTACAGCCCCCTGTAGTTCCCACCCCTGGCAGTCCTCAGCAGGAGTCATTAGCAGAAATTCTGGCTGGCTCAAAAAAAAAAAAAAGGAGTTGGCACCATAGGCACTGCTTCCAGTTACTGCACTGACTCTGGCTTGGTTCTGGCTTCCTCTTGCTCCACCCTTCCTACTATGTCAGCAAGTTCAAGGGGCATGGAAGATCTTCAAATCCCATAACCATTACACCATAAAATAAAAATAATTATGATAGCTAGCATTAATTGCAAAGTGCTTTACATTTGTTCCATCTTTTAGTCATCACAACAACCCTGAATGTTAAGAAATATTATAACTCTTATTTTACACATGAGCAAACTGAAGGGGAAAAGTTTAAATGACTTGTCCAAGGTAACAGGTTCGTAAGCTTTGGAGAAGGATTCAAATTCAACTCCTTTTTCCTGTAAGTTTAGTCCTTAATTCACTACTAAGTTACCTAGATACCTCATCAAAAGTACATTTCATAAAGGTTTTTTGTATCTACAGAGATTAAAGTAAGAGAAAATTATTTTCAGTATAATCTTAAGGGATTTTGATTAGAAAATATACAAACACATGCACATTTGTATGTATGTCTATGTGTGTATATATTTCTATCTGTCTATCTCTAATCTAATCTAACTTAATCTAATCTAATCTATCTATTTTTGTGATGTAAGATATTTTCATCATTCTTCTTTGACAGTGAGGTTCCATGTCCAATTGTTAAAATGTAAATTCAGTGCAACACTGTCCCTGCCTAGGTACAAATTATATAGAAAATTTGTGACATATCATAGAAGATTTATTCTTTGTTTTAAATATAAAATTGATGTTCCCATCCAATTCCCTTACTCCCTCTCCAAAGTAGGGAACAAAAAGAAAAATATGAAGTCCACAACACATAACCATATAGGCTACTAAAAACATGTATTTACACTCACTATAATATACTGTAATATGTGTGTATTGTGTAATTTCTCTAATACACATCTATCAAGGTTATAGGGAAAGTCATTTTCTCTAACTTTATTCTCAGGACATATGAAAGTATTTTCTGACATACACTTTTGATGTGATATACATTTGACATAGTGGTAAATTAAAGACTGGACTTAAAGACAGAAAAAATTGAGTTTGGATTCTGCATCTGCTATTAACTTGTGGGGTATAGTTCTTAACTGCATGCAGCAATACTGACGCTACCTAATTGATTGTTTTCTCATAGTTCACCAGAAATAATCCATATAAGTATATGCATACATGCAAATTTATGGATCTTGATACATTGATACATGATATGTGACTATGTGATGTAGAGATACATATATGTATATATATGTATATATGTATATACATTTATATATACACATGGACATACATATATGTATACATAATAAATGTATATAAATATAGGCAGACATAAATATAAATATCACTTTCTTAATTACTCTGTTATTTGGGTAGCCAGCCTATAGCTACAGCTGGGAAGGTTCACAGCCTTCCTTTCCTTTGCATCCCAAATAGAGAGAAGAGAAATCAGAGTCATTATCTGAACATTTTGGACAGAAGTTTCCATGGAATTACCTTAAAGATCTTCAAAATATAAACAAACAATAGAAGTGAGACCTCACAGGACATTTTAAATTAAGATTTTTAAAAGAACTTACATAAGGAAGCAGACTCTAAAAGAAAGACAAGTGTAGTAAAAGTTAATCTAATTTGAGTACTTAACGAAAAGAAGGTACTGTGTATTTTGCCAATGCAATACCTACAGTGGGTGCTATGAATATGCAGGGGTATTCCAAGGTTTGAATCACAAAATATAGCAGATTCTTTTTCTGGAAGATGAAACCAAGACATTTATTCAAACACTGCGAAGTCAAATCCATCATAGTAACAAAGAAGTCTATACACCTTGCCAATGTAGAAAGCACCAACATCCCAAGTCTTTTCTCTGTTTTAGGTATCTCCACAAAACAAGCTCCCTTAGGCAAAATGCCCTCCTCTCACCCATGCTAGCTTCTCTCTCTCTCTCTAACTCCTCTCTCTCAGCTCTACCTCACTCTCTCTCCCAGCTCTACCTGATCCACACTTCCTGCCCCACCCTTCCTGTTCTACCTGTTTGGCAAGCTCCTCCCACAATGGGCTCCATGTGATCACATAGGCCTGCTAAGGGGCGGGGAAGATCTTCAAATTCCCTTAACATTACACTGGGATAGGCACTGTGAGAGATATACATGCCTAAGGCTTGAAATCTTGGGCATGTCATTCATAATTGCTCTGGGCCTCAGATTACTCAGTTTGACACAGCAAAAAAAAAATACTACTCCTAGAGTCAATAGACTTCAGTTCATATCCTAGATCTCTTTCATGTACATTAGACGGACAGTCATGGACAAGGCACTTCTCTAAGAATAAACAACAGTAATTTAATTGGCATAGAGAATTTCTGGATGATGAAATTCCCTCTAAAATTTAAGTCAGCACCGTTTCTGAAAGGTATAACATAATCTTGTGAAGCTGTTTCATGTTAGGTTATTTACCCAGGATCACAAAATCAATATATAGCAGAAGCAGAATCTGAAAGCAGATCTTGCCTGCTCTAAAACCAAGATTCTATCCACTATACCACAGCACTTTCTCTGATACAGAATAGAGATTTCTAAACTGGAGTCTATGATTTTTTTCTAAAATGTCTTCTTTTTGAAAAAATGTTTTACTAACTGTACTTCAATAAAACGATTTCCTTTTCTCATAAAAGGTATTTTATTTTTTGCATTTAAATACATTATTCTGAAAGAGGTCACTCTTCAGAGAAAAACAAATATTTTGAAATTAGATATTCTAGTTCACCATTAATATCTTCTGTTCCACCTTCAAAACCAGTGAATGTGTTATAACCTTATGTACTTTTGGACATCTCATGATCTTCTCATTAGGAAGAGACAATTAATGCTAAATTACAAATGTCTAGCTCCTGGAGAATCATGGTATTGACATTTTAGTGCTGTACAACATACCTTAAAAATAATCTAATATAATTTGGGCATTTTATAGGTAAGGAATTCAACATTGCCATTTTAATTTGAGAAAATGCTTGTATTTGCTAAAATGGTACACTGGCAAGATTTTTCAAGGAGGATTGATTTATGTTACAGAGCCACGTGACCTCATTTTGTCTAGCAACATTTTAACAATGGAAGTTCACATGGTAATTATTATCTGTTTCCTCTTGGCAGCTGCCCTGCTTCAGAAGCATACAAGTTGTGATGGAATCCCTTGTGACATTTCCTGTGCTCTTCTAGCTGATGAAAAAAGAATGAGTAAACGGATTTCAATTAAATTTAGGAGAAATAATGACTCAGAGCTTAAGAACTTATATGCCAAGTTCCAGAGAAAAGCAAATAAAAACAGTCAAGTTATAAATCATTCAAAATAAAAGGATTTATGAAGGAAACAAGAAGCCAACTTTCACTAAAGCTGCTCTGCTGGGTACTGCTCTATAGAACAGCTACAATAAATCATACAATGAATGAATAGAATATAGAATTCTTTTAACTTCCTAATGATAAACTCCTAGGACTATATTCTAACTTTGTCTATTTATATATACATCTCTTTCTCCTTTGTCTCTTCTTCCCTCTTTGTCCTTGTCTCTGTCTCCCTGTCTCTGTCTCTCTTTCTCTGACTGTCTCTGTCTCTGTCTGATATTTTATAGTGCATTGACTTCACCTTACTTGTAGTCTTCCAATGAACACTTTAGGCAGTTGTGCATGATCAAATGAAGGTGCTGACTTTTTTTTTTCAGTTTCATCCAGATTGCATATGCATTTGGTCATGAGGCAAAAGGTTTAAGCTCACTTTGTTGTGGAAAGCCATGCTTTTCCTAGCCATTTTTGAAGAGGCAGCTGAGTATATATCATATTAGATTGAAAATGCCATTTGAAAGACCATATGCCAGAGAAACTTTAATAAAAATGATGCTCTCTTTTTCATAATTCTTATGATCTCTTTCTAAAAACAATAAAACCCTCTTAGTTCTTGTTCCTTACTTGCCATAAAGGTAAAAACATGGTATAATATAAGTTAAAAAGCATATAGCTTGAATTCATAATATCAAAGGACTGTCCATGTTAGCTTTGCATTATTATTCTTTTTTAAAATTTTTGATTATTTTACCTATGTATCATATGGATGGTGTGTGTGTGTGTGTGTGTGTGTGTGTGTGTGTGTGTGAGTGTGTGATGTATAAGTTACAATTAAAATCTCAGCCTTCTCCTTCAATGCCAGGATGATCTCTCATCCCTCAAACAATCCCAATTTTTAGATCACAGTATCATTGAACTATATATCTAGAGCCTGAGGGTACCTAAAAGCTTGCCAAGTCCAGCCACATTTCAAGGACAGGTTAATCAAGGCCCATAAGGTAAGCAACTTGCTCAAGATCAGAAAACTAATCGTCTGCAGTAAGATTCAAACATATTTTTTCTGACTCCATGATATGTTGCTTCTAATCATATTTTAATTCTTGTGCATTAAAATTTCTACTATGTCAAAGATTTTAAAAAATTGCCATAAAATCCCTTCTTTTCACTGAACTTCTTGCCATAATCAGCCTTTCCATTTGTGACCTTTATCCCATTTCCTGCTATGTTCTCTAACAGTTTTCCCTTCTTATCATTTTTCCTCTTCATCTCACATGTGTGTGTATGCATGCATTTGTGTTTGTGTATAAAATATTTATACCTTATATATCTCATACATACTTAGGTGTTTATATGTATACACACTCATACATTTACTTATACTTCAAATTTAATTCAATCCATTACTCTTTGAATTACTTCTTGATTAACACCTCACTGGCTACCTTATATTGCCAAAGCCTCCCCTTTTATGGTCTCTTCTGACTGAAGAGTTTATGTAAAATATCCATTTGAGTAAAGGTCCTAACAAACTCTCTTCATTTCATACTCTGCTCAGTCTGTGGTTTACTGGATTCCTTCTCAACTTTCCTTCTACTCAAGAAAACTCTCTTCATATATTTTTAACTTAATTTCATGTGTTTTCTTTCTGCATAAGAATGAAAGCTCCTAGAAGACAAGAGACTATTATTTTCACTTTTGTGTTCCCTGAATTTAACACAATGCCTTACACATAGTAAGATCTTAGTAAATGTTTTATCTAGCTGTCTTTTTACTTAACTACTAAATTACTTTTCTACTGATCTGTCTTTATTAATCTAATCATCCATCTACCTATCATACTATCTACCTATATACATTTCTATCTTTCTCTAGCTATCTATCTATCTGCCTACTTATGTTTCTATCTGTTTTTGTATTTCTGTTAGTTTTTCTGCCTGCCTGTGTATCTCTCTGCCTGATGCTGGTCATTCTGTCTCATTTTTGTCTCAATTTCTTTCTCTGCCTCTGTCTCTCTCTCCCCTTCCCTCTCTGTCTCTGTAATGGCAATCAAAGAAGTATTTTGCTGCTTGTTTCAACTATTCAAGTGCCTTTGAGCCTTGCCTTTGGTTGTGTCAAGTGTTTGTTGGAAATAATATTCATTTGTGTTCCCCTTTCTAGGCCTAAGGCTGTTTGGAGATGTTCCCTGCCTTTAGACAAATGTTTTCACATGGAACCCGTGGTAGGAGTAGCTTGCTAAAGGAGCAGAACAGGAACAATGGAACCTGAAGGGTTAAACAGGAAGGTACAGAACAGATAAAAGCTGGTGCAGGAGCAGGAGCTAGAGCCAAGCAGAGCTGAGAGGGAGAATGCTTGTGGTGTCTGCGTTCTGTCCATCTGTTCTTTCTGTTGATATTATTTTGCCAGACAGAAGCACTCTTTCTGTTGATTTGCATTGATTTCTCAGACAGAAAGTGAATTGAGATGATAGTGCTGGAGATATGTATAAATGTTGTTACAGCTCTCTTGAGCTTTGTTTTCCTAGAAAAAGAAACTGTGAAGAGTGTGGGTGGAGCAGTCTTCTTGAGATGCCAGTGATCAGAGAGCAGCCTACCTGTGAACACAGGCAACAGGTGGGTGAATCTAGGCAAGAGCTGGGATCATGGAAGAGGAGTAATGGAGTTTGGAAGTCAGCCTTGACTTAAATGAAAGGAGACTTGGCTTTGGTACTCTGTGTTGACTGATAATATTGTAACTTACTATGACCTAGAAATGGATGGTGTTTATACATTCTGCTGCCCCTTAAGGATGACTAAAGGATGATTACCTCTCTTAGAATGATTGACTTAAGGATGATTGGAAGACAGCCTCCAGTCAAGAAGAAAAAAAACTTTACCTGGGTACTCTTTATTGATTAAGGAGATTGTGACTTGCTGAATGATATGTTTTGTTTAAGAATATGTGGCCACCTTAGTAATACATTGTTATGTTAAATAATTGTGAATGTTGTGCTTTAGTTTATTGCTGAATAAACAGAGTTCACTATACTATATAATCAGAACTTTAAGTTATTCACAGTAACAGTCCTTGGGTGAGCTACTCCGGATTGGCTTTCTTACGGGTTAAACCAGATTGAGGGTAACCAATAGGCCTTAGACCAATCAGTGAATTAGGAGGATGTTTACCCCAAGCATGTGGAAACCTGCTGTGATAGAATGGGCAGATGAGAATAATTTGTTCCAACAATCATGAAGGTGTCAAAAACCAAGATCATCCACTGTACCATGCATCATTGGCAGTCATCTTTGATTTTTGTGCTGCCACTGGACTTCGATGACCTTGGAAGACAGAGTGAGGATGATGATTTTGTGTAATTCTAAAGCACTTAAATCCAATTCACACACAAGTTGAGATATTGGTCCATTTTAGTAAGATTTTCAGATTTATTGGGGTGTTGTGGTATTGCTGGATCAAGGAGCATGCACAGGTTTTTAAAAATATTTTTAAAAATCATTTTCTTCTTAAATTATATTTTAGACTAACACCAGAATGCAAAAACAGAATAGAGAAAAGAAACAAAACTTTTAGGTCAAGTTTGCTTGGAACATCCAAATTCTTTTAGAATTGACATGATCAATTAATTTTATCCGAAATAATTAATAAAATAAACAAAAATCAGTCTATGTGAACATTTGGTTGAATTTAATAAGTAATTGAGTTTAAAATGACAAAATACATACATAAAGTTTTAAATAGTTAAATTAATTCTTAAAAATTTGCTCAAACTCAAATTAAGTGTATACATATGTACATGTGTGTCACACACACACATACCCTTGAAATCAACAGCAGTTTCCTATGGATATTTTTATGAGAATCCTATATTCATTTCTCTGAAGAAAATGTTTTTCTCACTATTCTTCAAGTCATTCAAGTTAAATATTTGATTTTAATCTTCATGTGATGTATCATTTATTTACCTTATATTTTACACATATCTGGCTCATATATTTTAAGCTTCCAGAAAGCTAAAATTTAGCATGATTTTGTTACACCTATGTCTGAATATTGTTTTATTTAATTTTCTTTAATGGTTTTTCTATAAATATTGCTCTAGACAATACATTTCTTTAAAAATTAAAACATATAGGAGGCAGAGTCAAGATGGTAGTGGTAGAAGCAGGAAAACTCCATGAGCTCCCCGCCATAACTACATCAAATACCTAGTAAATATGACTCTAAACAAATTTTTCAGCTCCAGAACCCACAAAGTAAGAGAGAAACAAACCTCCCACTGAAGGCAGCATGGCAGGTGGACAGGAAGGGTTCATTGTGGTATGCAGGGAGCTGAGACCAGCCTGCTGTGGTTTTAGGCCCAGGGAAGCCAGGACAAGCTGTGGCTAAAGCATTCAGGAGAGTGGATCACCAGCAGCTGTGGCAGTTTAGAGAATTATCAACCCATAAATAACAAAGACAAAGTGAAAGGTGAGTGGAACTTGGCTGAACTGGGGGGAGTGGGTCTGGCCCTCTGTCCCTAGAGCCAGAAGCTGTGGAAACAGTGGCCCTGAAACTGCCTCCATGTGACTGCTTCAGAGGTCCTTGCTTGTAGATTGCAGGGGGGGGCAAGAGACCATTCAGAGGCTAAGTGCCTTAACCTCCCAGGATTGGGATTATGGTCTTGGGTGGTGATCCTGAGGTGTGTGATCAGTGACCCAAAGATGTTGAGGGTTGTAGAGAAGGTAGCCTCTTAATATCTCTGGCAGCTGAAAAACCTCAGTGATTTGGGACAGATCATTCTCCCTTTTGGAAGCAGAGTTTCACTGTGGCACAGAGCTAAAAAGTCAAGTAATTGACCAGCAAAATGAGCAGGCAAAGAAGCAAAGCAAGCTCAGCAATCCAATTTTGGATTCCTTTTTAGGGGACAAAAAGGATCAAGGCATAGAGCAGGAAGAAGACAACACAGTCAGAACTTCTGCACCAAAACCTTCTAAGAAAAATATGAACTGTTTAGAGGCCATAGAGGAGCTAAAGAAGGATTTTGAAAACCAAATAAGAGAAGTGGAGGAAAAATTGGGAAGAGAAATTATAATGATGCAAGAAAATCATGAAAAGAGAGTCAACAACCTGACTGAAGAAAACAACACCTTAAAAAATAGACTAATTCAAAAGCAAAAGAGGTCCAAAAAGCCAAAGAGGAGAAGAATGCCTTTAAAAGCTGAATTTGCCATATGGAAAAAGAATCACAAAAGTTCTCTGAAGAGAATAATTCCTTCAGAATTAGAGTGGAGCAAATGGAAGCAAATGACTTCATGAGAAATCAAGATATTATTAAACAGATTCAAACAAATGAAAAAAATAGAAAGCAATGTGAAATATCTCCTTGAAAAAATCACTGACATGGAAAATAGAACCAGGAGAGACAATTTAAAAATTATTGGACTATCTGAAATCCATGATCAAAAAAAGAACCAAGAAATCACACTTCAAGAAATTCTCAAGGAAAATTGCCCTGATATCTTAGAATCTGAGGGCAAAAGAGAAACGGAAAGAATTCACCAATCACCTCTTGAAAAAGATCCCAAAAAGAAAACTGCTAGAAATGTTATAGCCAGGTTCCAGAGTTCCCACATCAAGGAGAAAATATTACAAACTGCCAAGAAGAAGCAATTTTAATACAGTGGAAATGCAATCAGAATAACCCAGGATGTAGCAGCTTCTACATTATGGGATCAAAGGGCCTGGAATAAGTTATTCCAGTGATCAAAGGAACTAGGACTAAAACCAAGAATCACCTACCAGGAAAAATTGAGTATAATGTTTTAGGGGAAAATATGGTCATTCAATGAGGGAGAGGACTTTTAAGCATTCTTGATGAAAAAATCAGAGCTGGATAGAAACTTTGACATTCAAATACAAGAAGCATGAGAAGGTAAACAGGGAAAAGAAATCATAAGGAACTTATTAAAGCTGGACTATTTACATGACACCTATGGAAAAATGATAATTGTAACTTATGATACTTTTCTCAGTATAAGGATAGTTGAAGGGAATATAAATGTGTATATGTATATATATATATATGTGTGTGTGTGTGTGTGTGTGTGTGTGTGTGTGTGTGTGTGTGTGTACAGATATGCATGTACAGATGGCACAGGATCAATTGAATAGGAAGAGATGATATATAAAGGGTGAAATTGAGAGGTGGGAGAAGAATACAATGAGAGGACACAGGGAGAGACATGATGGGTTTAATTATTTCATATAGAAGAGGCAAGGGATAACTGTTACAATGGAGGGGAAGAAGAGGAAGGTAAAAGGGAATGGGTCAACCTTATTCTCATTGAATTTGGCTTAAGGAACGAATGACATTCAGTCTAAATTGGGTATCTTAACCTGCAGGAGAGTAAGGGGGAAGGGGATGAGAGTGGGGATAATGGAAGGGAGGCCAGGATAGGGAAGAGGGTTGTTATAAGCACACACTTTGTAAAGGGACAGGAATAAGGTAGAGAACAGAACAAGTTGGGGGAGGGCTAGGATGGAGGGAAATATAGTCAGTCTTTCACAACATGTCTATCATAGAGATATTTTGCGTATCTACACATATATGGCCTGTATCAAATTGCTTGTCTTCCCAGTGGGAGAGGGGAATGAGGGAGGAAGGGAAAGAATCTAGAACTTAAAATTTTAAAGTCAAATGTTTTTTTAACAATATTATCATTATTATTATCATTTACATGCTACTGCAAAATAAGATATATAGGCACTAGGGTATGGAGATCCATTTTGCCCTAATGGAAAATCAGAGGGGTGATTGTGGAGGATATAGGGGAGAGCAGATTTGAGGAGGGGGGTATACAGTGAGATTGCTGTTTTGGGGTGGTAGGGGAAAGAGGGGAAGAAAATTTGCAAATCAAAATCTTGTGGAAATGATTGATGTAAACTGAAAATAAAGAAAAGTTAATTACAAAAAGAATTAAAACATATACATGCCTTTTGAGCTTTTTCACTTAAATTCTGGTCTAATTTCTTGGAATCAACTTTCCCTCCAAACGACTTAAGGAACACATAAAAGAAGTTTCAAAGTAATAATAGATGCATGAAAATTAAATCCACTGAACTCCTAAGGCCAACACCTTGAAATTTAGCCACCCTCCTATCTGGTAACTGGATTTTTAGCTCTAATATGAGGAGATCACAAACTGTTACGGAGAAAAACTTGCTGGTTTGTGTGGGGTCCTGGCATTCACTGATTAATTTTTCATGTAGATTTTATTAAATGCTTGGATTTCTTGTAGGTTTTTTTTTCTTTTATTAGCTTCAAATTCCCATTCAGAAAACTGACTATCTATGAAAACAATGTGAAAGCACAAAGAGTAGATATGGGTAGAGTAAATAGTTACAGGATACAGTAAGAATAAAATGAATACTTAAACTGGCTTTATCTTCTCTTTTCTTTTTTCCCCCTAAAATGTTAATTATTTATGCTTAATTTTTGAGTTCCAAATTCTTGCACATTCTAACATCCCTTCTCTACCTGTTGGGAAGGTAAGCACTATGATATAAATTATACTTGTGAAATCATGCAAAATAAATTTTCATCCTGATCTTGTTGCAAATAAAAGCAAGAAAAGGAAAGTTTAAAAATTATACTTATTTTTTCACTCAAACTTTATCAATTCTTTCTCTCAAGGTAGATAAATTTTTAATCATTAGTCCATTGGAATTGACTTTAGATCACTGGATTAATCAGAGAGGCTTTCTTTTACAGATTATCATTGTTTCAATATCAGAGTTACTGTGTACAGTGTTCTCCTGGTTCTGTTCACCTCAATTTGCATTAGTTTATCTAAGTAATATCAGCTTGTTTTTTTTTTTTTTGCATTTTTCTCACTAAAACTGATATAGAGCATTTTACCCCCGTAAGATTGTAGATAGCTTCATTTTCTTCTTCTAAAAACTGCCTATTCATATCTTTTGGCCATTGAACAACTGGGGAATGGCTCTCATGTTTCTAAATTTCACTCAGTTCTCTATGTATTTTAGAAATAAGGCCTTTTTCAGAGAAATGTTCTAAAAAAAATCCATTTCCTGATTTCTGTCTAAATTTGGCACCACTGGTTTTCTGCAAAATCTCTTTTATTTCATGTGATCAAAATTATCTATTTTAGTTCCCATGATTTTCTCTGTCTCTGTCTCTCTTTCACTCATTCTCTCTCTCTCTAACTATTCCCTTATCCATAGATCTGACTATTAAAATGTTCCATGTTCTTCTAATTTGTTTATGATATCACCTTTTATATCTAAATAATATACCTGTTTGGCCACATCTTGGTAAAAGGTGTAAGGTGTTGATCTATGCCTGATTTCGGCCAAACTGCTTTCCATTTTTCAGAGCAATTTTTTTCAAATGGTGAGTTCTTACTCCCAAATTTGGATGTTCAGGTTCATCAGCACTAGGTTATTATGATAATTGACTGCTATATATTGTCTTCCCCATCAGTTTGAAAATCCTATCACTCTATTTTATAGTCAGTACCAGCTTATTTTTATTATTATTATTTTATAATACATTTTGAAATCTGGTACTGCTAGGATATCTTCCTCCACCTTTTCCCCCCATTAATTCCCTTGATATTCTTAATCTTTTGTTCTTCCAGATAATTTTTTTTCTTGATTTATAAAATATTTTTGGTTGTTTGATTTAGATATCATTAAATAAGTAAATTAAGTGTAATTGTCATTTTTATTATATTCACTTGACCTAACTATTTGCAATTGTTTTTTTTTTCCCAGTTGTTAGGAACTCTCTCTTTGTGTGAAGTGTTTTGTAATCATGTTCATAGAGTTCCTTGGTTTGTCTTAGCATGGTAACTGCTAAGGGGTTTCTATTATCTGTGTGTTTTTTTTAAATGTAACTTCTCTTTCTAGTCCTGTTTTGTTTTGTTGGCAATACATAGAGATATTGATGATTTGTGTGGTTTTATCCTGTACCTCTTATAAGGTACCTAATATCTCAACTATTTTAGTTGATTATCTATAATTCTTTAAAAATGCAATCACGTGTTCAAAGAGTAATCCTTTTGTTTGAGAATTATCTATTCTTATTCCTTCAATTTCTTATTTTCTCTAATTTCTTTTGCTAGCATTTCTAACACAATATGGAATAATTGTTGTGATAAAATCCTCATTTTGCCTCTTATTATCTTGGGAAAGTTTATAGTTTATCCCAATTACAGACGATGTTTTATCTTAGGTTTAAATAGATATAACTTAATTTTAAGTAAAGATTGTCCTATTTATATGCTTTTTAGTGATTTTAACAGGTATGGGCATTACATTTGGTCTAAAGTGTTTACTTCAACTATTGAGATCGTATGATCTCTTTTTAAAAATTATATGGTTAATTATTCAGATAGTTTTCATAATATTGAACCCTTCATTCCAAAACAAATTTACTAATATTGAAGTCCTTCATTCCATTCAATCACACCTGTTCATACTGTATGAACTCTTTTTTTACATTGCTTTCATCTCCTTTATTGTTTTTTAAATATAAGTCTTGTATTGCTATTTGTTACAAAATTGGCCTATAGTTCTGTTTCTCTGATTTTCTCCCTGGCTAAGGTATCAAAATCATATTGATATCAAATTTTTAAAAAAAGAGAACTTCTTTATCTATTGTTACAAATGGTTTATTTAGCATTTGAACTAACTGTTTAAAATTTGGGTAGAATTCACTTACAAATTCATATAGTTCTTGCTTCCCCCCCCCCCCAGGGGGTTTATTTCTAGCTGTTCAAGTACTTTTTCTAAGATAAGCTTATATAAGTATTCTATTACCTATTAATTTTTGTTTTTGTAAGTATTCCTCTATTTCACTGAGATTTTCAGTTTGGGGCATGCCAATTTGGGAAAATAGCTCCTAAGAATTTAATTAATTTTATATTCCTTGTTTGTGCATTAACCCTTTTCAAGCAGGGCAATTGGGGTAATCAACTTACCCCAAATCACAGGGCTAGTAAGTATCAAGTGCTTGAGGTCAGATTTGAACTCAGGTCCTCCTGACTCCAGGGCCAGTGTTTTATTCACTGTGCCACCTAGACACTCCAACCCTTTCATTTTAGCTACTAATGATTTGATTTTCTTCTTCCTTTTTAAAATTAAATTAACTAAAAGTTTTCCTTTCTTTTTTTTTTGCTGGCTAAAAATTTTAGTTTTTACTTTTAGTTTTATTAAACTCTCATCAGGATTTCTACTTTGGTTTTAATTGAGGATTTGAAATTGTTCTTTTTTTTAGTCACATGAAAAATTCATTAAGATCTTTGTCTCTGTCTTTTAAATTGATGTCTCAAACAATATCCATTCTCCCTAAGTACTGATTTATCTATGTACTATAAATTTGGGGATGTTTTTTCTCATAGTTGTCATTCTCTTCAATGAAATTATTGGTTGTTTCCATAATTTGTACTTTCACCTACTCATTTTGTAGGTATAGATTAATTTGTTTTCAGTTAATCTTAATGTATGGTCCCTTGGCTCTTTATCAAATGTAATTTTATGACATTTTAAAAATAAAAATATACTTAATATTTATTGTTTTTCTGCTTTTGTTTTTGTGGTTTATATGTCATAATTTATGGTAGTTTTTTGTGAAGTTACCATAAACAGCTGACTGAAAATCAAGGTATATTCCTTTCAATTCCCATTCAGTTCCATCCACATATGTGCTACATTAAACCTTTTAAAAATTCTATTGATATCCTTCACTTCTTTCTTATTTATTTTGATGTTAGAAGTATGTAGTTCTTAGAAGAGAAATGTGAAGTTCCCCACTAGTATTGTTTTAATATTTCTTCTTTACTTATTTAATTTTTTCTTTAAGAATTTTTAGGATTTGCCATTTGCTGCAAATATGTTTTTTAATATTGTTTTGTCAATGGTAACTTTTGACAAAATATAGTTTCCCTGCTTATCTCTTTAAATTAGTTTTATTTTTCCTTTTGCTTTGTGTGAGATCATTTAAACTCTGTCTTTTCCGCCCTCTGCTTAAATACAATAGATTCTGCTGTAGTCCCTTATTTCAATTCTGTGTTCTTCTCACTGTTGCAAGTGTATTTCTTGTAAATAACCTGTTCTTGGATCCTGGTTTCTAATCAATTTTGTTATCTGATTCCATTTTTTGAGTGAATTCATCCTATTCACACTCATAATTATGATTCCTAACTCCATTTCCCTCTATCCTATTTTCTTCTGTTTATTCTTATTTCTCTCTTTTTACCTTATCCCTCCTCAAAAGTTTTTTGTTTGTTTGTTTCATGCTCTTTCTCTAAAACTTACTTGTTAAATAAGATAGATTTCAATACTCAATTGAGTGTGTATATAATATATTCTTCCCTCTTTGAACCAGTAGACAGTAAAGCGAGTATCAAGCATTGACTGCCACTGGAACCCTCCCAACTGTAAAACCTCTACGTTGTGGACCTCATTATTTTTTGTGTGACATAAACTCACCCGTATTTCCTCTCCCTTTCTTCTCCTCCCAGAAGATCCCTCTTTTTCACTCCTTAATTTTTTGACATCATTCCAACACAGCAATTCACGTGTAGACTCATTGTAGATACACAAATAAGGATTAAGTTCTTAGGAGTTACATATATCCTCTTCTCATATAATACTTTAAACATTTCAACTTTATTAAGTCACTTAGGATTCCTTTTTCATGTTCACTTTTTTATGCTTCACTTGTGTCTTGTGTTTCAATGTCAAATTTCCTTTTGAGCTCTGGTCTTTTCATGAGGAATGCTTGAAAGTACACTATTTCATTAAGCATCCATTTTTCCTGGAAAGATTGTACTTGGTTCTATTTTATTTTATTCAATTCTACATCCTTTGCCTGCTGGAATATGCTAATCCAAGCCTTCCATTTCTTTAACAGAGAAGCTGATTAATCTTGTGTGATACTGACTGTACCTCCATGAAATTTGAATGCTTTTTTTCTGACTATTTGTAATATTTTCTCTTTTACTGGGGAGCTCTGGCATTCAGATCTAAAATTCCTGTGAGTTTTCATTTGGACATCTTTTCAATGGATAACAGTTTCTTTCATTTTTTTTTTCCTTCTATGCTCTGGCTCTAAAATATCAAGGTGCTTTCCCTGTATAACTTCTTGAAAACTCAATTCTAGGCTTTATTTTTATCATAAGTGTCAGATAGTTCAATCTCTTTTCAACATGACTTATTTTTTTCACATTTCCCATTTTTTAATGCTTTTGACTTTTTAAAAACATTTCTTGATATCTGAAGGTATTTAACATTTCCTTCCTTTTTTATTCTTTTGACTTTTTTTTTATTATTTCTTGTTATCTCAGGAAGTCATTTGCTTCTGTTTGCTCTCTTTTATGAAATTATTTTCTTAGTGAACTGGTGTACTTTTTTTCCATTTGACCAATTTTGTTTTCCAAGGTGTCCTTTTCTTCAGTGAATTTTTGAGACTCTTTTGTCATTTGACAAATTTTTCTTCTAAGCTGCTTTTTCCCCTATTTTTGTGTCTTAAAAAAACTATAATTCACTTTTCACAATTTTTCTTTCATCAGGTTCATTTATTTTCTCAAGTTTTCCTCTACTACTCTTATCTTTTCAAAAATCTCTTCTAGGAATTCTTGTTGGTTTTGGGTCCATTCTGTATTTTTTTCTTTTAGGATTTTTTTGTAATTGTTTTCACATTATTGTCTTCTTCTGAGTTCTGTCTGAATTCTTCCTGATATTGTAGGAGCTTTTTAATGGCCATTTCTTGCTTTTATTTGTTCATTTGTTCTAATCCATTTTTTGACTTTGAACTTTATGTTAAAGTTGGGTTCTGCTTACCTAAGTGTGGAGAGGCACTTTTCCATGCTTCAGACTTTTTCCCATCACTTTTTTTTTTTAAATTAGTTCTCAGATTCTGTAAGGCTTCAGTTTTTATAAGGTCAATTAATTTGGAGAGAGGTGTGGTTATTGCTCTCCTATTATATGCTCTGGTCTTTATCCAAGAAGATCCTTGTTCTTCTGTAGCTACAAGTGCTAGTCCTAGTGCTCCTCTCTGCCATGGAATTGTAATCCAGAACTGCATATGGGCAAAGAAGTGGCCAAACTGTCTGGTCTTGAACCAAGTGCAATCTCAATGTTCCTGCTAATCTCTTTATCACCAATTGTTCAATTTCCTTACCATCTCTGAACTAAGAGCTCCTCAATCTATTTTTTTTTCTGCCCCAACTGTCTTTAAGGTTCAAAGTTGGTTTTAGCATTGCATGTGCTCCATAACAGCTCTCACCCTAATGTCACCCACCTTGCCTTTGAAAATTTAAAGTTGTCTTAGGTTAGAAAAATGTTTCAACCTGGCATTTTGTTGGCAATGCTGTTCCAGAAATCAATTTGACTTGTTATTTCAAAGTTGTTTGGTGGGGAAGTTGCAACCTCTACTCTTCTGTCATGGCTTTGCCCCAGACTGATTCTTTCCAAGAATGCCACTGGATGACCAAACATTCAATCACTAACCTTTCTAGACAACTATAGATTTAATTGCTACCACTAATTGCTGTGATATTGGCTGACAAATCAAATAATGATAAGAGATCCTTGAAAATTAACAGCCATTCTATTTGTGATGCTTCTTCTGCCATTCATTAATTTAGCATGTTAACTTGACCATTGATAATTAGGAGATCTTTATAAAATGAACAAGTTGATGAACGTTGAAGAAAATGAGCCATATATATATATATATATATATATATATATATATATATATATATATGTATGTATGTATATATATATATTTATACCTTCTTGCTATAAATGAAACTAATAATATAAAGAAGGTGTCATGAAGAGGAAGATTGATTAATAGTCTCTTTTGAGAGACAAATAAAAGGCCTGGTAAGGTTGCTTTAATCTTACACCATTACGCAATTCCCCCTCAATATATCATTTTTCACTTTTCTATTTTTCTCTCCACTCTCTATGATGAGCAAAAGCAAATCAACAATGATGACATGTGCAATTTATGTGATAATATCTGTCAAATGATGAGGTAGAAACATTCTAAGAAGAACTTACAAAGATTCCTAAAAATCAATGTATATCTTAACTGTATATAACTTCAATGTAAAAATAAGCACAGAGGATGGTAATTTATGAGGAAATAGATTCAGAGTTAAGAAAGAAAAGAGGCTAAAGTCTTTTTTGGGGAGAGTGGGGTTATTCAGAACTTTATGTCACTATATCAATAATACTTTCTTGGAAAGATTCAGCATTTTTCTGGACATAGCAAAGTGAATGTCCAGCATTTGAGAAATAGCATTACAAGTTACACTGTAAATAAAGAGTAGAACATTATTGCACCATAAAAATAGACAGGTATGAATAGATCAGAAAAAAATAAGTTTCATATACATCAAAACAGCATGAAATACTCTCAATAATAATAACATAAAAATAATAGAAATAATATAATTGAAAACAGTATTGCAATGGATATTTTAAGATCTTTCATAATGATGAAAATTTGTCCTGAAAGACCAAAAACAAAGCACACTTTCCTCTTTGAACGTGCTCTATTTCACTGAAATCTGGTCATTTAAGATGTGATCTTGTCATAATGTGGTCCCCTTCTCATAGGATTTTTTTAATGCTTCATTATATGTAGTTCTTTATTTTCATCATCATCTCAATAAAATCAATAAATAACATAGAAGAAAACATCTGTGGTTTGGAAAGACCCCTTCCCAAACTATTGGAGTTCTACCTAGTTGCCAAACAGTTCATAGAGTGCTATGAACCCAAGTATTCCCGAAAATTTAAAGTTCAATTCACTTAGACTCATGGACCATTCTTCTTGAGAGTAGGGAGGAGGACATAAATAACAGTGCACAATGGCTCACACATTTAATAGGGATGTTCTTAGTTGAAGACTTCCAGCCTCTGGATCAAACATTGTAGCTCCTTCTCAGTAACATGGGGTATGTACTTGGGACCAAGGTTTTATTTCATTTTATTTTAGACATTCCTTAACCTATTTCTAGCAGGAACTTCCTCCTACTTAAAATTGCAGCTAACTTATTTCCCCTGGGTAGCAGACTTAGTGGCAGCAGATTCAGTGGCAGGCCACAGCAAGAAGTTGGTTACTGGTATGGTAGTTATGTTAACAGGCTAGACAAGAAAGTGCTTTGGAAATGAAACAAAATATTTGACTATTAGGAAAACTGGGTTATAGTCTTAGGACTCATTGAATATATAATCTCAAGAATCACTTCCCTCATTTGCAAAGTGGAAAGCTTGACTTTAGATAACCTCTAGTTTTGTTTCAATTTTAATAATCTTAGTCAAGATATTTTCCCCATTAATATGCTGATATATTCATGATGTTCTCTCCATGCTCTTTCTTTTCAGTCTGATGACTTGATGTCTGATGATTTTTTTGTTGTTGTAAAAATGAACAGTGAAGGTGCAGAAGTGAACGAAACTAACTGATCCCATTCAGTAATCCAAATCACAACCTTTGCCTCATTAGCACTATGACCCAACTAACAACTTGATAATGGCATTAAATTATAGTACCTCGCTACTGTATTTTCAAGTCTCGAACTTGCTCCCAAATTGCTTTTTATACAGATGCTCAGAAGCGCCTTAAGACATAGGGGTGGAGAAGATGTTATGATATTGGAAATAAAGCATGCACTTTCACTTCAGCTTCTTTATTGAGAAATTTATAATCATAGTAGAAAAATAAAGAGGAAAAAAGTTTTATTTCAAGTTCTCCATATTGGTATTAAAGTGTACTTAGGTATTGTTTATGTTATAAAGGAAAGTTCACCCCCCAAATAGACAATGAAATGGCAATTTATGAAATGATGAATCACATCAAGGGCTTGTGATTTAATCAGTGTGTGAACTGTTTGCACCTACACAGATCATAATCCACTGATAACTTAGTCTTAGAGAGTTATCTAAGATTCACAGGAGTTAAAGGGCTTATGCATACTTACAGAGCTAAAAAATTTCATAAGTATAAAGTAAACCTAACTCTTACTAATTCCAAATCCAGAACTCTACCTACCAAGATATACTTCCCTTCATTATAAATAGTAAGGAGGAAAAAGAATTCTCTAATGGAGCCCTAGCAATTTAATTTCTCAAAAGAAAATAGATATTTACTCTTTAACTCCACTCTTTGACATCATTCATTTATTGGTCCATAATTTGATTTTTCCTCAGAAACTTGTGTTGACAGTTTTAATTAAATATTACATATAAAGAAGGAATATTGTTCAATTTGCAATTTATCTAGGAATCCTAAAGTTTAATGACAATCAATAATTTTAACCTTGAGAATTTCTTCTATTAGTTTTACAAAATATGATGATGATGAAAATGAAGATGATGATGATGATGCTAGCTAACATTTATATGCACCTACTATGTGTCAGACACTGTGCTAATGATTTTACAATAATTATTTCATTTGATCCTCGTAACAACCATGGGAGGTAAGTGCTATTATTATTCTCATCTTCTGGTTGAAGAAACTAAAATAGGTGAGATTAAGTGACCTCTCAATGACCACGCAGTTAAGGAGTGTCTGAGAATTCAGATATTTCTGAATCTACATCTAAAACTCTAACCCAGGCCTGCACAACATAAGACTTGCTCAACATAAAGCCCATAGGATACTTGTAACCTATCAAAATTTTTTGGATGGCCTGCAAAAAAAATGTAGAGAATATAAAAGAAAGTAAAGATGTAATTAATGCTTTGTCTGTTCCCCAACTTAACCCACATTCCACTAGTCACTATTATGTCTGTCATGTAACTTGGTAGGTGGGTTGACATTGTGCACTCTCTCCTGTTTGTCATGTGACCCAGGGCAATCAACTATTATTAGTTTCTCTCTAGTTACCTTTACTTGGAAAGTGAACCCCTAAAGAAGTCTAGCTTATTTTAATTCTGAAGCATAACTACTTCCAGGTTGTGCAGGTCTGCTCTATCCACTGTGCCACCTAGCTGCCTTTCATGTCTGAAATATGATGCCTGAGTTTCAGGAATATGTGATAGATCTACTGTTCATTAAACCTCTAGCTTTATGTATCCAAAAATACAATTTAGAAGACAAAAAGTCAAAATAAAAATGTCCATTCATGAAAATTCTTTTAAGCTAGGATGAATGTAACAACCATTAACATAAATTATAACTATCTCTATACAATACTTGCATATGAATCTTCTTCAGTATATTTCCAATTATTTCTTTGAGCCACAGGTGCCTATGCTGAGATCAACTGATAGCAGTCATTGGTTTCATCCCTATTCCGAAGCTGGATGCCTATTAAAGAAATGATGTGTGCTAGGAGAAAGGTAAACTTAGGAAGAGAGCAAAATAAAACTGAGTAAAATTACTAGAAAGAGAACATTCATAAGCTTCAGGGCATCCATGACATCTGATTAAAACAGGAGAAATACGGGGAGACACAGAGAGGAACAAGGGACAGCATAAGAGAAAAGGGGGTATTTGAAAGAATCCAATATATGAAAAAAAAATATGTTTGACAGTTAGCTAGTGAATCCAAAAGACTTAAAACAATACTTCATTATATACTTATACCTGAGGTCTATCTAACATCTTCATTTGACAGACAAATAAATTACAGTCCAAGAATATAAATAGCTTGCCCAAATTAAAATGCATATTAAGTGACAAAGCAAGGATTTGAATCCATCTTCTGACTGTCCATTTTCTCCCATTGTATCATATTGTTAGTCACAAAGATATTGAATAAAGTGAGGTACTTCTTAATTATCTTTTATAGCAGATTCTAATCCTTCTGTATCCTTTAATTCTAAATGAATTGATTTCATTCTTTTGATTGTTGAAAGCCTGAATGTTGATAAGGGGAGCTAAATGGCTGCCCCTGGGAAGTGTCAATCATGAAAATTCCTGGGTTCCATTTTTGTGAGGACAACAATATAGAAAAAATGAGAATTAGAGTCCTCTGTGTCAGAAGGGAATCTGTGATACAAGGATATATGTGGTTAGGTGACTAGTTTAGTTGTATAAACATATGTACAAATATAGAATAATATTAGTTGATTGATATAAAATTTGACTAAATTAACTAGTCATTCAGATAAACAAGTTTAACTTAATTAAATGAATATTTAAAAATTGCTTCAAGAGTAAATGCATTTTAGACAAAAATACAAAATTTGTGTATGTCTCAATAATACAGATAAACTATTCCTGAAAGTATTTTTTTTTATTAATCAAGAAGAATTTAGGAATTTCCTTCAATGAAATAATAACTGTCCTAAGCACTTAGAGGCACAAAATAAAATACTCACACCCTATCATCAAAGAGCTTACTTTTCTAGGCAGGAGACAGCATGAACACATATGAGTGTGGATAAAGAAACATTTTTTAAAAATATCAAGAAACAAAATGGTAAAGTAAAGGCAGGGACTCATATGACCCTCCCAAATTCCCCTCCAAACAACTTTTAAAAAAAATGCTTCAAAATGTACTCTGGAGAAGCAAAGACAACAAAGAGAAGGGATGAAATAATATTCTAGTTGAAGAAAACTTAGAAGGTGAGCAAGAAAGGTCTCTCTCATTGGGGTAAGAGGTGAATGCAGCCCAGCGTACAATGTGAATGACAAGCCATCAACAAGGTTGACCCAACCATACAAAACAGCAGAGAGGCTCTAAGCCCCAGTGCAACCCAGCAGGAGGCAGTAGCAACCATGCCTAGTGAACACAACAGCAGACCTTGGGGACAACTGAATCTGTTGTAGCAACTTCCAGCACTCACATCCCAGAGATCATAAGGTGGTCACACTAAGGATCAGAAGGAGTTAACATGGGACCTTTTGGTGCACTGGGAGTAGGACTGTTGCATTGCTCATAAAATGATCCTGATTATAGTCCCAGGCAAGGAGGACCACTAGTACACTAAAGCTCCTATTGCAGGGAAGTGGGATCCCTTGTCACAGTTCCAGGGCAGAAGACAATACTTGTGCTCTCTCATAGATCAGAGTACAATTTGGGAGGAGAGTGACTATACCTCTCCTTACATCATATCACCTTGGAAGAAGTGAAAACTTACAGACTCCCAGAACTAGCTCTGAATACAACAAAACAAAACAAAACTGAACTAAACTAAACTAAAACTTGGCACAGCCCAAAAGTAGAGTCCAACTTTAAGATAAAGTTAAAATTTGAGAAATAGTTTGGAAATAATGATAAGCAATGAAAAAAGGAAACTGATCATAGAAAGCTAGTATGGTGACCAGGAAGATAAAAAACACAAACTTAGAAGAATATAATTATGCCAAAGTGGCCACATGTGAAACTTCAAAAAACGCAAATTGTTCTCAGGCCACAAAACAAACTCATGAAAGGACTCCAAAAGGATTTTAAAAATCAGATGAGAAAGGTAGAAGAGAAATTGAGAAAAGAAATGAGAATGATGCTAGAGGGCAAAAAAAACACTTGAAAAATGAACAAGCCAAATAGTTAAAGAAGTACAATGATCCACTGAAGAGACATCTTTGAAAAGCAGAATAATCCAAATGGAATAAAAAAGATATCAAAAAATTTATGAAAATTTGCTGAAGAACACAACTCCATAAAATGTAGAATTGACTATATAAGCAAACAGAGATACAAAGAATCACTAAAAAAAATCCCAACTCTTTAAAAATTAGATGTCGGCAAGTGGAATCTTATGAATCTATGAAATACCAAGAAATAATAAAACAAAGCAAATAAAAATAGGGGGAAATGTAAAATATTTAATTGGTAAAAGGACTGACATAGAAAATCTATCAGGGATAGATAATTTAAAATTATTGAATTGCTTGAAAGCCAAGATCAATAAAAGAAACTAGACATCATTTATCAAGAAATTAAATAAATAGACCTTAGTGGGAGAAAGGGAATGGGGGTGAGAAAGGAGAGAGAGAGACAGAAAGAGGGAGGGATGAAGAGAGAGAGAGAGAGAGAGAGAGAGAGAGAGAGAGAGAGAGAGAGAGATAGAGAGGGAGAGAGAGAGACAGAGAGAGAGACAGAGACAGAGATTATTTTCTTATGGATTCAGCAGCAGTTTTTTATATTGTTTGATGTGCAAGAAGTGTCACAAAAATCATCCAAGACATATATGATGAAAAAAAGGAAGGATAACAAGTTGATGGAAATGTGATGAAAGATGAATGGTTTGGGTACCGCACTTCTAAGAATGAATTTTTAAAGACAGAATATTTAAAACATGGTCTAATAATTTTTATGTGATGCTATTAATAAGATCAAAACTGAAGAAAGGTGTATGAGTGGGCAGCAATACTGCTGAAGTGCCTTATAAACACAAAGGTTATTGCTATCAACAAATGGTTCAAGCAAATAATTCTGTTTTCTTCTTTTCTTCAAATTAATAAAATATTACAAGTTTAAAGTCGGAAGGAACTTTATATAAGGAAACTGAGACCTAGAGAGGTTTACAAAAGTCATATAGGTATCAAGTGACTCAACTGGGACTAGAAAATACATCAGGTCAAAAAAGAAATTCTTATGCATTTACTATGTACCAAGCACTATCTCCAGGTCTAGGAATACAAATAAAGGAAAAATAGTTAGTTCTTGTCCTCAAGAAGGGAATAGTCTAATGGGGGAGAAGAACACATGAAAGGAATTTAAAAAAAAAAGGGAAAGAGGGAAAGGAAAGCTACTGAATTTCTTTTTGCTTCAATAGAGATTAAGTATAAGCATAAGACCTATCCTGTAGAGTTACTGTGAAAACAATGCTTAGCACATAGTAAACACTATTTAAATGGCACTTGTTTTTCAGGATAATGGTGGTAAAGTCCAGAAAATGAAGAATAATTGTTCTGAGTCCTTCCCCTAAAATAATGTTAGAGGGAAAAAAAATCATTAATGGGAGAGGGGAGCTAGAGGGAAGCAGAAAAATCCTCTCTATATTATATATAATCAGAGAAAGAAAAACAATACATACAAAAAGAATAAAATAATAGATAAAATAAAATAATAGATATAAAATATATAAATACATAATTATGTAATATATTGCAATGTAATGTAATATATACAAATAGATATAAAACACAATAAAAATATCTTTGCAACTTTCTAAGCTGTTTGAGATAAATTCTGTCTCTCATGTATCTTTCTATATTATTCTCGCAACCATCATGCATGGTATACTTGCATACAGTAAATACTCAGAAAATATGTTGAGCAAACCAGTATTTTTAATAATTCAGTAGACTTTTTAATTTAAAAAGCATAATTTGAACTTTATTAATTCAATTCAATTCTTTTTCTGTAATTATTATTTACAGAAATTATTCAGTGGTTTTTTTTTTGTTGTTTTCTGTAAATTTCTATTTTTTCTGGTTTACTTAAATGTGAACCAACTATATTTGTTTGCAGGTAAAAAATGAAAACAAGAAAGCAAATATTACATTCTGACCCTCTGAATATTGAATATATTCATTGAACTATTTAAGGCAATTGTATATTTGGGACTTTTACAAAAGTTGTTCTTTTTCCCTTGCTTTTCTCTTTTCCTAGATAATTGTATAATGCCCATTAACTCATGTCTACAGCCATGCAGTCAGTTTCTTGGAGAAAAAAAGCTTTTCTTAGAGAAACCAAGCATTTGATTACTTAAGATATCTGCATTTAATTTGATAGCTAAGGTCTTTACGTATACATTTTTAGAGATGATTGAATGAGACAACTGTAAACACCATGTTCATCCTCCCTTATGATATAGCTAAGTACTGTCCTCTCTTAAGATCTCATTCCTGCATCAATTTCCATTAAGTTTGAATAAATTGACAACCTTCCCTCAGAGACTTATCTTTGAGGGATAATATGGTAAAATGTCATGGGAGCTTCCTTTAGTAGATATGTTAAAGGACAAGCCTAAAATGATGAAGCTTTGATTACTGAAATGCTCAAGGCTGCAGAAATGTCAGAGTGCAGGTATAATAAAGTGTATGTACTTAATGAAAGCATTGGAAAGCTGTGATTTTCCCCTATCACACCTATTGGTACAGGAAGACAAATCCTACTACATGGTCTAAATTAACAAAATGGATACACTAGCAAAAAATGTCCTCAATTCATATGGAGCTTATATTATCTCTAGACTTTGATTTCTGGAACCCCACCATGCTTTCAAAGCAAAGGGTCTAGGAACTTGTTGCTAAAAAGTCTGATAAACCCACACATATATATTTCTATGTGTGCGTGCGTGCGTGTGTGTGTGTGTACCATACATGAAAATGCATTTCTAAGGTATGCAATTTGCTAAAATGTTTGAATCTCCATCTTTATCTTTACAGTAACCTTTGCATATTATTTTATATTGTCGGTTATAAAATTATTCAATTTTCAATTGTGTCTACAAGTGCATTTCCTTTTTATTTTTATTCTCCTTATTGAATGAGTATTTTCAATGATAATTTGAAGGCCATTCAAATAATAATAAAAAAAAACCCACAGAAAATACTCTGGTAAAAAGGTTTACCAGGTCCTACATTATTAAAATTTTTAAAAGTATGACAATTAGTCCTGCATTACTTTATCCAAATATTTATGTCCCTTGACAAATACACCCTTTTTTCTTAATTTTGAACCTTTTGTTCAAAACTCAATAGTCCTTTATTAAAAGGGAAATCTAATGTCTAATTACAAGGCTGACTCTGGTAATAACACAGTGAGAGTGAAGTTCAACAGATCTTTATAAAGAAATCTATTTCAGTGAAAGCCTGATTGTTTTGTTTACTGTAAAAAAAATTTAGGAGAGCCTACTCAAAATAAAGATTCAATACCACTTCTGTACTGATAAAGTAGAATTGGTCTAGTTTTTCTACATACAAATTTATAAGTATAGTCCTTACAGTCGCACCATCTGTTTACTGATGCTAATTTTTGTGGTGAAGAAATTTAATATTCAACATTCAATTCAATACATATTTATTAAGTTCTTCCTATATGCAAGGCATTAGATTAGCTACTTAGGGTACAACAATAAAGAGGACAACACCCTTCAACAGACTTTCACTCTATAGGTAGATAAGATAAACATCCGGAAAAGTCATTGTAAGATCATTTGAATAGGTATAAAGAGACTAACAACTAGGGAAATCTGAAGAAGAAAAAAAAGTTTCATGAAAGAGGTTACACTTGATCATTGGCTGGAAGAAAACTAAGAATTCTAAGATGCAAAGGTGAGTGAAGAGTACATTCCATGCAGGAAAGCAGACTGTGCAAAACAATAGAATTTGGCATTCATTGGAGCACAATGAGCAGGTCAGTTTAGAGAAAAAATAAATTATATGAAGATGGATAATATGAAACAAGTGGGAGCTGGAGTGGGGAGAACTTTTTATATCAAACTAAAAATGTCTGCATTTTGCTCTCAGGACAATAGAGATGAGCTCTTATTCAGAGAAGTCACATGATCAGATTTATAATTTAGGAATAGTAATTTGGCAGCAAAATAAAATGTGTTTTGCTAAGAAAAAAGGCTAGAAGCAGGGAAAACAATTTGAAGGTCATTGTAATAGTATGGAAAAGAAGTGGTGAAGATCTGAACTGGATTGGTATTTGATTGAGTATTATAAAGTGGAGATTTGTGATATAACATGGAGATATAATTGACAAGAAACAGCAACCAATTTTATATGGAACAGGAATGAGAAAGAGAAAATTCAAGAATGACTACTATTGCAGATTTGGGGAACTGGAACCATCAGAAATAATGTCTATAGAAATGGTAGAAAGAAATTCCAAAGTTCTCCCCAAGATACACCCCCTTCCAAAAGGTACTGCTCCGCTCTTGATTCAGCTACTTATCTCAAGTACCACATCCCCTCATGTTATTTTTCAAGGGGTTATTTGATTCTATTACAGTACACTACAAAAAAAACTTTCCCCGCATTTTTCCTCCTAGAGATTTCCTAGTGAAATTACATTATCACTAGAGACTTTCTTCTGTGCCCTCCTCTACCTCCTCTCCTCTTAACAGTTACTCAGAGCAAATGTCTTTTTCATCCTCATCATATTCCTCATACTAGCCAAAGAAACAAACTTGTTCCAGGTTCCACACACACACACACACACACACACACACACACACATTCAATTATGCCTCTCTATAGGGAGAATTTTGTGGTGGAAGGGACAAAAATTTTATAAGATCAGACAGTACTAGAAGTGCTGTGATCTCTACCCATTGATGGAATGATAATACAAATTATTTCAGAGATCCTTTGAAGCACATAAAAAACAAATATTTATCAAATGTCTCCTAGAGAAAAGCTATTATTCTGGGCATTAAATAACCTATGATTCCTGCTCTCAAATACCTTTAATTAACTTTTGTTTATTTTTATTTTACATTATTCATTTCCATTAGATTTTGAGTTACAAATTTTCTCCCTGTCTTTCCCTTTCCCACCACCCAAAACAGCGATCCCACTGTATATCCCCTCCCCCAATCTGCTTCCTCCTATATCCTCCCCGATCACCCCTCTGACTTTCCAGTAGGGCAAAATGAATCTCACTACCCCAATGCTTGTGTATCTTATTACCCAGTTGCATGTAGATAATAATAATAATTAATAATAATAAATGTATATTTTAACATTTGATTTTAGAACTTTAAATTCTAGATTCTTTCCTTTCCTCCCTCATCACCTACCCCCACTGGAAAGACAACCAATTTAATATAGGCCTTACATGTTCAAATATCTTTAAAGTTTAGTTAAGTAGATAGGAGTATAAAAACAATACTTATTAGTCTTTCAGATTTCTTAGAAAAATGATGACTCATTTAGGCTTAACAATTTCAGATAGATATAAGTTTACAACACTACATTTTTAAAACTTATTTTTAGTTTTCAACATTCATTTCCACATGATTTTGAGTTACAAATTTTCTACCCTTCTTTCTTCTATGCCCCCCACTCCAAAAAAATAAGCCTACTAAATAACCCTTCCCCCAATCTGCTCTCTCTTATATCCTCTCTCATTCCCCCTCTAACTTTCTAGCAGGGCAAGATGGATTTCTGTACCCCAGTGCCTGTATATCCCATTTCCCAGTTGCAAGTAAAAAAAAAACAAATCAAAACTTTTTTTTAAGCATTTGTTATTAAAACTTTAATTTCCATATTCTTTCCCTTCTTCTCTCCTTATCCACACCCATTGGGAAGATAAGCAATTCAATATAGGCTGTAGATGTGTAGTTAAGCAAAATGTTTCCATAGTAGTTATATTGTGAAAGACTAACTATATTTCCCTCCATCCTGTCACCCCCACCCCCCACTAATTCTATTTTCTACTTTGACCCTGTGTAACAGTAATGCAATTTGATCCCTTTGTATTGGCAAAGCTAACAGGTACTTAGCACTTAGTAATTAATCAGGTCTCTGTTAAAGAAAGAGAGGGTGTGAACCCCTGTGGCTGACATAACAGGAAAAGGTTGAAACAAGAAGGAGCCAATGCCATGTGTGGATATAAGGAGAAGCCCCTGTTGGATCAAACAGATCTTCTTGGAGCCAGGTTCTGAAGGCTCAGAAAGAGAGCCCAAGGTTGGAGAGGATGATTTTTATTTTGAGAACCTAGATTTTGATTTTGACTTTGGGAACCAGATGATACTTCTGCTGAGTCTGAGGGCCAGCCAGAGCTGTTGAGAAGCTACTGAGGAGCTGCTGAGTCCAAGGGCCAGCCATGCTGCTGAGGATTTCTGAGGACCAGACAGCACTGCCGAAGAATGAGGAAGCATGACTGTGGTGCCAGTATTTTGTCTGTGGTTTTCTTAAACCTTGACTTCCCAGGAACAGAGACTGTGGAGGATCTAAGGTGGACTGGATACTGTGAGCTCCATCTTGGAATAGGAACTGCATGGAGAGCTGGACAAGGGACTGGGAGTTATCTGCCTGTGAGGCCAGGTTCAAAGTTTGGTGAATTCAGGTAGGAGCTGGGACCATGGAAGGGGATCCAGGGAATCTGAGGCAAGCTGAAAGAAGACTTTACTTGAATACTATGTACTGACTGAGAAGATTGTGCTTTACTTGTGACTGAGGGGTGGATAGCCTGTGTATTTTCTGATGATTGAATAGTGAATGATGAGTGAATAGTGGCTGATTTTTAACTAAGCGTGCTCCATGAGTGGAGAACTTTGATTTTTGTATTTTGTGATGCTTAAGGAGGCAAGCCCCCTTAAAGATAATTGAATGACCAAGTTGATTGAATGATTGAGTTACTAAGTGATTGATTGACTAAATGATTATACTTTGTTTAAAATTATGTGGCCACTGTGGTGAAAACTATGTGGACATTTTAGTGATAAGTCATCGTGAATGCTGTATTTTGATTATCTGTGATAAGTTGTAACATTGTGAATGCTGTATCTTGATTCTGTGAATGTTTCGCTCTCATTTGTTATTGAATAAATAGTATTCATTATACTATGTAATCAGAACCTTGAAAAACTGTTCACAGCAGCATTCTTTTGGAAAGCTGCTTGTGCATGGCATTACACCCTGTCCCTTTTCAAAAGTATTTGCTTCTAACTACCATCTGCCCTCCCTTCTATCAATTCTTCCCCCCCCTACATTCCTGTTGGGTAAGATATCCAAGTGAGTGTGTACGTTATTTTCTCCTTAAGCCAAATTCAATGAGATTAAGGTTGACCCATTCCATTTCACTTTCCTGTTCTTCCCCTTTATTGTGACAGTTTTCTCTTGCCTGTTTCATGAAATAATTTTACCTTATTCTTTCTCTCCCTTTCTCCTTCTCTCATTAGATTCCTCTCTCACTTATTCATTTTATTTTTTAGATATCATGCTTTCCTGTGCAACTGATCCTATGCCTTCTGTCTACGTATACATGTACACACATATACACACTCACATATGTATTTATACATGCATGCTCCCTCCTATCCATGCATATATGAGTATGTATACATATATATGTATATCTATGTGTGTATACATATATACATACATATATATATACATATATTCATGCATCTATATATACACATACATACATACATACATACATACATACATACATACATACATAAATATATATATTTTTCCTTCAAGTATCCTCATAGTGAGAAAAGTCCCATGAGTTACAGTTATCATTTTTCCATGTAGGGATGTAAATAGTTAAACTTTAATAAGGTACTTATGATTTCTTTTTCCTATTTACTTTCTCATGCTTCTCTTGCTTCTTGAATTTGGGAGTCAGTTTTTCTATTCAGCTCTGCTTTTTTTCATCAAGAATACTTGAAAGTCCTCCATTTCATTGAATGATCTTATTTTTCCCTGAATCATTATACTTGGCTTTGTTGGGTAGTGATTCTTGGTTTTAATCTTAGCTCTTTGACCTCCAGATTATCACATTCTAAGACCTTCAATCCCTTAGTGTAGAAACTGCTAGATCTTGTGTTATCCTGATTGTGTTTCCACAATATTCAAATTGTTTCTTTTAGCCACTTGAAATTTTTTCTCCTTGACCTGGGAATTCTGGAATTTGGCTATGATATTCCTAGGAGTTTTCTTTTTGCAATTTTTTTCTAGAGGTGATCAGTGTATTCTTTCCATTTCTATTTTGCCCTCTGGTTCTAGAATATCAGGGCAATTTATCTTGAGAATTTCTTGAAGGATGATTTATATGCTCTTTTTTTATCAGGTAGTCCATTAATTTTTAAATTATGTGTCCTGGATCTGTGTTCCAGGTCAGTGGTTTTTCGAATGAGATATTTCACATTGCCTTCTATTTTTTCATTTGTTTTGATCTGTTTAATAGTATTTTGATTTCTCATAGAGTTATTAGCTTACATTTGCTCCAAAATCATTTTGAAGAAATTAATCTCTTCAGTAAGTTTTTGAAATTCCTTTTTCATCTGTGCAATTTGGCTTTTTAAGGCATTCTTCTCCCCATTGGCTTTTTGGGCCTCTTTGCCATTTGAGTTAGTCTATTTTTTAAGTTGTTATTTTCTTTAATATTTTCTTGGGTCTCCTTTAGCAGGCTATTGACTTGCTTTTCATTATTTTCTTGCTTCATTCCCATTTCTCTTCCCAATTTCTTCCACTTCTCTTACTTGATTTTCAAAATCCTTCTTGAGCTCCACTATGGCCTGTAATCAGTTCATATTTTTCTTGAAAGCTTTTGATGCAGGAGTTTTGATTTTGTTGACTTCTTCTGTTTCCATGTTTTGATCTTTATTGTCCCACAAAAAAGTGTTCTATGGCCTGATTTTGCTACCTCTGCTTGCTCATCTTGCAATCCAATTACTTGACTTTTGAGCTTTTTGCCATGGTAGAACTGTGCTTCCAGAGTGGAGAGAACTGTGTCCCAAATTGCAAATGTTTTTCACCATTGTTGTCAGAGGACTAAGGAGGGCACACTTTCTGCACCCACCAAAAGCTCTGGCACACTGGCATTTCTCACCCCAGGACCACCACCCAAGACTGCAATACAGATTCAATCAGGTCAAAGCAAGAGTGATTACACTCTGAATGGTCACTTGGTTTCCCTATGATCTATAGACCATGAGCTCTCAAGGCAGCCAAAGGGTGGCAGGTAGAGCCACCATACCTCCACCACCTCTCACTGTGGGGGCAGGGCCTGGACTGTACTTTTCTGTCACCCAGTTCAAGCAGAGTTCTTCACTAATCTTTTTCTTTCTCTTCAGCATTTATGGGTTGAGAAGTCTGGATCTTGCCACAGCTGTTGGTGATTCACTCTCCTGACATCGCTTCTGGCCAGCCTGTGGCACTGGTTGGAGCCACCCTGGGTCTGGGACCATGCCAGCTCATGCTGGCCTTCGCTTGGCTCCCATATTGGTGCAATAGACCTTTCCTGTCAACTTACTAGATTGCCTTCAGTGGGAGATTTGTTTCTCTCTGTCACTTTGTGTGTTCTGTAGCTCTAAAATTTGTTTAGAGTCATATTTTACAAGTATTAGAGGTGGTTGGGGTGGGTGCCCAGACAAGTTTTTGCTTTTACTCCACCATCTTGGCTCTGCCCCTAACACTATATCATTTTAAGTAGGATGGAGAGAGAGAGAGAAAGAGAGAGAGAGAGAGAGAGAGAGAGAGAGAGAGAGAGAGAGAGAGAGACTGAGAGAGAGACTGAGAGAGAGGCAAAGAAGAGAGATGACTTTAAAGGTCTTTATCAAGAGGAATGTTCTTCTGCTTGGAGCTTCTGTGGGGAAATGGAATAAGCATTTTTCAAGTACTGATTTTATGTCAGTCACTTTTCTAAACACTTAACCAATATTATCTTATTTTATCCACAAAATAGAATAAAAAACTAAGTGCTATTACCATTTTCCTAGTTGTTCTTCATTCTCAAAAATGAGCATGACATCATTAAGGAGATGTCATAATTTTCAAGTGAATTTAATTTAAGTGAAGGAGGATTGTGGAACGTTACCAGTCTCATTCTCTCCTCCAGAGTCACCTGAGTCCAGTGGCAAGATATAGATCATTATGACTGCAGATGACCCCACTATTATTATCCTAATTTTATATTGGAGGAAACTGAGGAAGATATGTTAAGTTATTTGTGTGATCTCATATAGCTAAAAATGGTCTTAGTTCATATTTAACTTATATTCTCCCTAACTTCTCTTTCAGCTCTCTATACACTATACTACCTAGCTGCCCTGAATCATTTTCATGCAAATATTTGTCTCTTATTAGAGATATCTGTAATAAATGGCATCATGCCTAGTGGCTTCATTAGGAAAATAGACCCTCACCTATATGGACTTTTGATTTCTATGTAACCAAGACGGCACTACTTTGCTCCATAGCTACAAACTATTATTTGTGTAGTGCTTTAAGGTATTCAAAGCATGTTCTTCATAATGAGTAGTTAGGTAATATGTTAGTTTTGGAGATGTGGAAACTGAAATTAGAGAGGTGTACTTTTGGTCCAAATAATACATCACTTGACTTTTAATTAGGAAGACTCAGGTTTGAGTAGTGCCTCAGATTCATATGAGGTATGTAACTTTGGGCAAATTGCTGAAGCTTTCTGTGTTTCTGATGAATAAAATGATAGAATTGTCCTTTGTATATCCCAATGACATCCTACCTCTAAATATATGATCCAATGATCCTGAGTGTCATAGTGAGGTCTCAAATCCTTGTCTCCTTGCTAGACATAAAATATTCTAGTTATTGCTCTTAAAAATTCAGGCAACCCTTTTGCAAATTTAATTCAATTCAATAAGAATGTTCTAAGGAGGGCAAGGTGGTAGAGTACCATGAAGTAGTAGGGAAAGCACTTCCTCACAAGTTCTTCCTAATAGACCTAGAAAAGGTACCAGATCAAGTCCTGATGGACAAAAAAAATCATGGTGAGTCACCTGTCTTTCCCAGCTTGGCAGGAGGAAAGAGAAAGAGAGGTCTGTGGACACTGGGGATAGGATTGAAGCATGACTGTGAAATCTAGAGTGAAGCATTGAAGTATCCAGGGAGAAGCTGTGCACCAGGGCAAGAGGAGCTCCAAGACCCATACTCAGACACCAAAACAGGATAGAGGTGACCTGGAAACTTTGTTGCCCCTACCCATTTCCTGATGTCAGATTTGGTTCAGAATGAGAAGACATGGGAGTGGAATTCTCAATTTGGAAAGCCCTGGGTGCTATACAGAGGAAGAAGAATTTGAAAAGCCAGAAGTAGCAGTATGTCTTAGACCCAAAGCATGCAAAAAGATCTCATTTTCAACATATAGCTCAGTCTGCAAAAGAGTAGCCATGGAAAAAATCATAGACTAAAGGGGACCCTACAATTCTGTCACTCTGAATGAGCAGATCTTTCCAATAGGCTAATGAAAATGGAGTCTGGCAGTACCTTTTTTTATTCTTGCACAGGAAAAATCAAAGTAAAGAAACTGTAGACCTTTGACTAGCAGGTTAAGAAAGTAGAATTTATCTTAGACCAGAATATTTGGGGAGCATTCAGGTCCCCAGTCTGTCCTTGGTATCCAAGAATAAAAAATGGATACCACAAGGAAGAGCAGTGCAGACCTCCCCTCCAGAAGTGAGCCAGAATTCATTCTTAACATCAAGGTCAAAGTCAAGAAGTCGCTTGGAAAAAAGAGCAAACAAAAAAATAATGCCATCATAATGAGCTATCATGGTGGTTGGAATACTCAAGACATAGATGTAAAAGAGAATGACTCCCTAACACCTACAACTATTACTCAGAGGGGAAAAAAAAAGCAGATTTGGTACAAATTCAACAAAGATAACTGGGGGAAATTAAGAAGTTTTTAAATAAAAAAATTTTCTTTTTTAATAAATAGAATAAGTATTTTTGAGGGGAAAAAATGAAAAGAAATGTGACTTATAGAAGAAAAAAGTGGAAATGGCACAAAAGGAACAAAATCTTGCTCAAGCAAAAACTCTCTGAAAATTAGGAAGGACCAAATAGAAATCAATGCCTTAATGAAGCAACAAATAATATTAAAATGAAGAAAGTCAAAAGGTTAAAAACAGTTTTCCTTAAATTAAAAAAAATAATAAACTTCCTAAAACTCCTTCCAAGCTCTAAAATGTAGATATGATCCAATGAATTTAACCTTCTGTGCACACCAATCCTAGTGACTTCCATAGTATACAGGGGTGAGATGGGTAATTGGAAGCGACATACTTGACCAAAGCTAATGTATCTTTGTACATTTGACAGTGGAACCACCTCAGAGAAAGTATTGCCTATTAATACATCCTTCTGCAGTGGTGTTTACCTATTCATAAGACTAAACATTGCAAGAATCGAGTAAGATATGTCACCCACTGCTCTGAATTTCCATCTGCCAATCCTTGGTAAGGCTAATTGGTCTACTGGTTCTTTCTAGACTGTACTCATGAATAGCTAGGTGGAGCAGCAGAGAGAGCTCTGGAGTTAGGAAGACCTAAGTTAAAACCCAACTTCAGACATTTACTAGCAGTGTGACCCTGGGCATGTCACTTATTTTCAGTTTCCTCATCTATAAAATGAGCTGGAGAAGGAAATGGCAAGCTACAGCAGTATTTTTACCAAAATAACAACAACAACAACAATCTAAATGGGGTCAAGGAGAGTCAGACACAACTAAAAAGAACTTAGAAAACAACAACAAACTGCACTTGGAATGTGTTGGTTTGAACAGTGGTTCATCTTTACTTCCTTATTGATGTGAAATTCTTGTACCTTGCCTGGGGTCTGGGACTTCTGTCAGTGGGCTCAGAAAGATTTATTCTTTTCTTTTTTCCCTGTGATTTTTGGAGGATAGGATTCTATTGTATTATCCTACATGTGCTATCATTAATTGGGTGTGCTGAAAAGGAAGTTTAATGTTGTAGTCAATAATAGGCTGATAGTCTGATAAAACTTTGCTCATACATAATCACACTTTTTCCTTGAGAACCAGCAGAAATAGGACATGGGAATGAGATAATATGACAGAGAATGCCTAATTAAATAGACTTGAAGGTAGAAGCAGGAGATGTGTTTCTAGCATATCAAATTAAAACAATGGGCAAATTTTCCATATAAGCATTATTATATAAAGTAGTCAACAACCGTAATTGTTTTGGTACATTCAGTTCTTCAGCAACATTATATGGGTCAAAAAACTAAATTCTGTGGATTGTCTAGGGATTCTAAGTATCATTGATAACATATTTCTGGAAAATTGGTTCCAACTTCAAACAATCAAATTATTAATAAAAATATCAATTATGATTTCTTAAAACACACTCATTTATAAATTTGGGATTAGACATACAGTGAAGACTCCCCACAGTTCAGCACAGTAACAGTTCCATTAAACATACATAAAAATATATAATACATGTGAATATGTAAAAATTAGGATATTTATAGTATATATGTGTGTGTGTGTGTGTGTATACATACATATGATAAGGACATATATATATATATATATATATGTACATATACATATATATATATATATATATGTACATATTCATGACAACATAGGTGAGCAAGATTACACAGGGGTAGAGCATTGGGACTGGAAGAAAAAGGATTTTAATTAAAATTCAGCCTCAGAAACTTACTACTTGTGTGACCCTGAGCAAGTCACTGAACTTTCTTTTTGCCTTGGTTTCTTCACCTGTAGAATGAGCTGGAGAAGAAAATAGCAAATCCCTCCAGCATCCTGGTCAAGAAAACCCCAAAATAAAGTCTTGACAAGTGAAACATGGTTAAAACAACTGAACGAACAACAAAATGAAATGTATGTATCATAGTATCTATCTATGTATCTATGTATCTATCTATCTATCTATCTATCTGTCTGTCTGTCTATCTATGCATAACTGGCTGATGAGTCTAATGATATACTGTTTAATAGATTAGAAACTAATTTTATATTGATTAAATGAAAATTTTGAAATTCCATTATGCTTATATATAACTTTTTACAAATCCACCAAAATGTAGCCTATGAGATCTATGCCAGTTTGCAGTATACAAAATGTCTTTAGATTCAGTCATTTAATTAGCATATCTTTGCTTTATGAGAAGAAGGATTGAAAGTATATGAAAAAATTATGTGAACGATAAAGAATCATTTTTGGCAATGGAGGTAAAATAATGAAACATCTGTACTAAGCAAACATGACCAAAATGGCATGAGATCAATTCCTTAGAAAATGTAGGACAATCTAATTCGTAGGAAAAGGGAATATTGTGTGTTTGAATAACCCTGGAAACAATTTAATCTCTGAACTTTATGTCAGCAAGCCAAGATAGATAAACTTGGAGAGATTTTTCTAATTATAGCCATTTAGGTTTTCTATCTGAATACTTAGCATATAGGAAGAGGAATAATATGAGATAAGATTGAAAAGATACGTCAAATCCAAATTCTGATAGGCATTCAGTGTCAGCTTAAGGAGTGTGGATTTTATTCAGTAGGTGATAAGGAATCATTTGAGGTAAAAAAAAAAATAAGAATGATACATTCACAAATAAACATTTGGAAGATTAGTAAAGTAACAGGAAATACTAGAACCAGGAGAGACAGCAGTAATTTAGGTGAGATGCAATGTGATTTGAACTGGGGGTAGCAGTAGAAATAGAGAAGAAGATAAAAATTCACGATATATTTTAGAGCTAACAAAAATAGGTTTCAATAACGATTGGACATAGATTAAGGAAGTAGTCAGAGATGACATGTGACTATAAGAAGAGATGTACCATTAATAGATATGGAAGTTAGGATACGTTGAAAGATAGCATCAGAAGTTCAGGAAATGTTGATATAGAAATTCCATGACAATATTCAGACAGAAATGGTAAATAAGCATTAAGATATCATCATTTAAAATTCAGGGAGAATGGTTAAGGCTATATGTTTAGATTTGAGATCTATTTATGAGATCTACAAAACAATGGGAAGGGATGAGATTGTGAAAGAATACAGAATAGACACAGAGAAAAAAACAGATAAAAACAGAACCTTGGGAAATCATCTATTAAATGGTGTGGCTATAAGGAGATGAGCTAAAAAGGGAGATAGAGAATAATCAGTTTGAGAGATCAAATGAGAATCAATATATTGCAATTACAAAAAATGAGAATTCTAGTTAAATATCAAAAAGGAGCTTATTATTACCAATAATAATAACATCCTAAATACTAATAATATAATAATAATAACTATGTATTAATTCAATTAGTAATATCTGATTTTAAAATATTTTTAAGGTTTACATATATATATATGTATATGTACATACATACATGTATAATCTTTAGAGAAACCTTATGGTGAAGTTTATGGAGAAATGAATTCAATTCTATGATGCAATCTATATGGCTCTGTGTTTAGAATGGAGGACACAAATAAAAAATAATGAAACAGTTCCTATTTTCAAGGAGTTTGTGTTTTACTCATAATTCTATCTACAGACCTGTTTTACAGTTAAGAGAACTAAACATAGAAAAGTTTTCAAAGACAGGGAAGCTTGTAAATGACTGAGCTAGTGAATGCATTAGCAACCATAAAGAAAGAAGCAGAATCACTAGATTTGGCAGTTGAGAAACTGTTGTTGAAATTTTAGAGATATATTTCAATTGTCAGAGATGAATGAAAATCAGATTTTATTGTGATCAGGTAGTGGTTGATCCAGATTTGTGGGAAGCAATTCCAAACTAATCTTTTCTGAAATTTGATAGTGAAAAAAGGAGAAAGATGGGATGGTAAAGTGGTAAGCAGAAAGGGTGAAAGGATTGTGGAAAAACTTTCTAATGGTTAAACTATCTTAAAACGATCTGTTGCATTTTGCTTCTTAAGGAGGAAAGTTGAAGTCACATTTTGACCATACACAAATATGCATGTACACATACAGATATACATACACATACATATAAACTTCTGTCAACACAATTCTATAGTTGAGACACTTGGATAATTTAGTGGAAAGTACACAAAAATGAATGAACTAAATCTGAGTCTCAAGTATGAGCCTCAGCTTTCAAATGTAATTAGCTATTTTTGAATGGTAAACCTATTATCCTTGTTGAGTCTTAATTTTATTTTTATCTTTAAAATGAGGAATTTAAAATGTTGTACTTCCTACCCAATGTGGATTCTGTGAGAAAAATTATTTGCATAGTTCAGTAGTATATAAGTTTGAGGTCTATTATGACAGCATATACCTAATTACACCAGATTTCAGAAACTAGGAAAGGACTGATTACTACTAAGATTAAATGGTAGACTCCATAAGAGTAGTAGGAGCCAAGAATACTTGAGTTCATGCTGACACATGGAGGCTGTGACAGGTCATTTAAATTCATAATCTGTGCCTTATGCTTACCTGTGCCCAGTGCTTCTAAGATTATAAATTGAAGAACAATCTCTGATATACATTTTTAGAGGAAGTTTGCTCATCATAACCTTCCTGAAAAAGTGAAACCATAGCTCTGAACCAAAAACAAAAACTCCAAACTCCAAACACACAAACCAAAAACTCACATCAAGTGACTTTTCTGACACACACACACACACACACCCAACACACACTGCTTCTTGATCCAGCAGAAACATATTTCTACTTAGAGCTCTGATGAAAGGTATGAATGGCTTACTTTAATCTCAACCATCTCTTTCCTCAGTGCTGAAGGGAGAAGTAATTTGGAAGACCCTGAAGTGATATTTTTGGTATTCATCTGTAATTATATAAATGCTAAGCCTTTAAGCTGTATACCAATGTGGGAAATGACTTCATTGTTTCAGAGGAGAAACAGCATATTTTTCTGGAAATCTGGGCTTAAAATCATTAGGTCTCATATTATTCTCGGATGCCCCAAAGTAAAGCTTCACTACATTGTCCAGCAATTCATTCCACTACAAAAATAAACACATGCTAGGATTGTCAGGGCTGCTGTGACCTGTAGACTCAAGGATGACAGTGCAAATTATCTGCTGTATCATTCTTAAAGTTCTATTATGTTATGAGACTGTTCTGGGGAGCCAGAGAAAGAGACTAAGGTATACCATGAGAATTTATAAGAATATATTATACTGTTTGGCTCTTGAAAAGTTAAAGTTCCCTTTTAAAGTACAACAGAGAAAAGAAGAAAGTGAAACAAAACAACAACAAAACCCTTGAACAAGAAATCTTGATCATCTCTATCATGACAGCAATACACACACACACACACACACACACACGCACACACATTCTCTTCTTAGCAAAGAGGGAAATTCTATTTTGCCAATGTTTCATACAAATTGCTAATAAGTTTTTTTTAATATTTGATTTTTCTCAAGAAAAGAACTCTTTTAAACAGGGCTATTTTAATCTATTTTCTTTTGTTTCACTTTATGTAAATTATACTCTGAATTAACATGCATAAAGACAAAGAATGGTATTTTGATGAGAATAATTGCATAAAATCAATTTGCCAGATTTATACATTGCTTACATTCAAGTGCCAATTAAAAATATTCAATGTACTTTTTATTAAGATGGTTCAGATTATATGAGTTCAGGAAGAATATGCTCATTTAATAAAACCTGTAGCAATGTACAGAGGAGAGGATACTCAGAAGCTTCAATATGATTCAAAAATATCATGGCACCCTAGAAAGGTTGATACAGTGGTCTTACAAATGTCACAGAAGACAATGCTGACATCAGCAACATTGCAGACATCTGATGGACATATATAGTCACTGGGCTTCACAGAGAGGAAAACCAGAAGGAAAAGAAAACAATTAAGCAGGAAAGAGAAGCAGATCAAGTCAGAAGACTTGTCTTCTGTGCCAAATCACTCATTTACTAGCTGTCAGATAGTTATTCAACAAACATTCATTAAGCTCTTCCTATCTACTAGACATTGTTCTACACCCTTGGAATATATCTTAAGGCTAAAACATAGCCCCTGTTCTCAAGGAACTTACATTCTAAAGGATGAAACTGCATGTGATTCTCAGGGATTTCTTCTGAGAAGTTTGAATTCAGTCAAAGAGCTGAACTTTAGGACCTAGAGGGCCTATGTGGCCTCAAGGCTACAGATTCCCCATTCTTGAAATAGGTATATACAAGATATAAACAGAACAAATGGGAAATGACCTGAGAGGGAAGGCACCAGCAATTACAATATGAGGAGAGTAGATGAACCTGGAAAAGACTTCTGCAAGTAGATGGACTACACAAAATAATTTAACCTCACTAAGCCCAGGATGACTTGATTTAAATGCACCCTGAGACACTTACTAGCTATGTGACTCTGGGTAAGTCACTTAAGCTCTAATTTCCTCAGTTTCTCAACTGTAAAATGGAGATAGAGCACCTAGATTTTTGGAGGATCAAACGACATAATATATGTATGGAAAAAGTGTTTAACACAGTTCTTGGCATATAGTACACGGTATATAAATGCTTATTCCCTTGACTTTCCCAACCTCAAAAGACTGTGAAGATCAAATGAAATTAAATATGAGAATTCCTTGGAATGTTGTAAATGCTATACAAATGCTAAATATTATTAGATATTATAATTATAAATGAGAAAATAAGAGAATAAAGAAGGAAAAGTAGTCCCTATAGATAATATAGTAGAAGAAGGATGTTTACTGGTCTTCAAGGTTGGAGGATGAAAAATAAGCCAAAATAAAGACAATCTTTGCCCTCAAGTATCATATATTCTTATGAAGGAGACTACTCTATAAAAGGGAGCTTGAAAAGGTGAAGGAGGAATGGAGGTACCCAGAATAGTGCCATGGTTTTGATGACCCAAAATCACAGAATTGGGGGGGGTAATAAATATCAACCGAGGCACTGCAGAAAAAAGAGGTCCCAAGGGGAACTCACTAAGGGAAGCAGGGGGCAGGATTTACAAAAGGTTATTCCAGATTGAGATAGCTGCGGGAATTTTAGATATTCCAAGGCAAGGAAGCCCCAGGGCATGAAGGATATTCCTGGCCAAAATTGTGAAAAATGGATTAGAAGTCTGGAAGCCAGGAACAGAGGTCTTTGGGGAACAGAGACTTGGTTTCTATACTTGAGAAGCCTTTATCTATTTGACAGTCTAAGACATTGAACACCAAAATAACCTGAACAATGAGGCATTGCACCTGACTTTAAGTAATAGGCTCTCCATCCAGAAAATGGAGATACAGATGTAGGTATAGATTTAGGAATAATTAGCATAAATTTGATAATTGGTAGTATAAGAATAGATACATTCTGGGTAAATGAGTCTAAAGAGATAAAAGACAAATGCCTGAGTCTTAGACATGCTAACTTTTAGAGGAAACAAAGAGTAAAAGAAAACAGTACTAAGAAAAATTGAGAAGGTGGCAGTTGGAAAGAAAAGAGGAGAGCCAAGATATTGAAGTGTTGTAGAAATCATGAAAGATAGTTCATAGACAGCTGGCATATATAACTGCTATGAGAATAGTAGATCTTTCTCCTGCCTGTTAAAATGTAATCAGTTTCATTCATTGTGATATGATTTAATTCTCTCCATGTCTGGTACTTATATTTTTTGGAAGAAGGGTTTATGATATAGAAGCATGAAGTATTAGTATAAACTGTAAGACTTGTTTTTCTTACGTCTTTTTCCTGAACCATATTTTCATGTATATTTCTTCCTTTCCCCACTTTTTTTATCATAACATTGAAGGCATTGAGGTCAACAAGTGTCAGAGTATAAACTAATCTAGGTGTTATCAAATATTTATTAAGATTTCTTTACCCTGTTATCTTCAGTAATTGATATTTCTGTATAAGTGGCAAATATTTTAATGTGGTCTTTTTACAGATACTTAGTAGTAATGTACTATGGCTTAATCAGTTTTCCATGAAACAAAGTTTCTTGTCACTTTGGGTATCTGATAAAAATCTACTCTACACATTCCTTTTTTATTTTAAAATCTTTTATCAGAGTATTGATGAATTGTCCTTCCATTTAGCTGCAGCTACCTTCTTTGTTCAGATTTCCTTTGTAGCAGGAATAGCAAAATTAATATATTTCAGTTTCTCTAGCAATATGCCCATGTTAGGACCTCTGCTGGAGAATCAATCATCAAACTGAATTTTTTGAAGCTCTAAAAACTCTGTTATTCTTAACAACTTATGCCCCATCTCCAACCACTTTGCCACCATAATTCTTGAAGCAGAAAGAGGTGCACAGGACTGCAAGGAATTTTATTTTATTTTTCTTTATTTAATGGATTATCATGGCCAAAAACCACAAAACAACAACAACAAACAAAAATTTCACCAGATGGGAAGCACTGTGGTTAATTATGGAAGTAGGTTCTCAAAAATAGACTAGCTGAATTTCAAAGACTTTACAGCATGGTAGAATCTGTCAGAGATAGGAATCATATGCCAAAACTTTTAAAAGTTCAAGTCAATGCTACACCACAATGGGGAGTCATGTAGAGTTTTGTAGAGAAACAGTAAAGAACAAGCAGCCTTTTGCAAATTTAGCACACATCTTTTTTATCTCACAATTATGTAAAAGTTGTAAAGAATACAAGAGCTCAGTGTGCTTTTTTTTTAATTATGAAAAAAATTCTAGAGGACAAATATATCTTAAAGGCTCTTTTACAACTAGGTGTTGCTTATTCATAGTTTAGGATCCTGTCCAAGGACTTTTTGGTAATAAACATCAGAAGAAACATATGTGTGTATGTGTATACACACATACACACACACACATATATTAAAGATATTTCCCACTGTGATGGAGAAGCAGATCAAAGTCTAGGTCATGGAAGTTTTCTCTGTATTTGAGTTGGATCTAAATCTGTTCCTATGTAAGCTCTCCAAGAATTTTGGCCTACCTGATGACATAGAAAAAACTAAGTCAGCAATGTCTATTGTACGTATTTCAAGATTCATTTCTATGAACATTCTATTATCCAATAATATGTACATTTGCAATAAAGAGTAGAGTTAGATCATAAACTAGAACTAGAATATTTACAGAGAATAAGAGGAATTATTACTTCGAAGGAATAATAAACTTATTTTACTGACTCCTCAAACTAAATGAAATCAAAGACCCAGTTTTAAAATATTAGCATTTTACTGATTTTTTATAGGATAGTGAGACATGGTATGCTGTTGCCTCCTAAGGACTAAAGATGGAAATGGAAATGTGTAGCATAAATGTAAACAGGTTATAACATATTACTAAAAAAAAAAATTGTGAAGAACAGGAGAAAAAGGGTATCATCAGAAATTTTTCAATAAGAAGACAAGATTGGTTGGTCTCATGGCACGAAAGAGTAACCAGGATTCCACTGGTACCCTTGAAAGGAACAGGAGAAATTGAGGAAGGCTGACAGCACATTGGCCAGATACCCTGTGGTGAAACATTGGTAGAACCAAGATAGCGAAAATGACGATAGACAGACATCAAAGGCTTGTATGAATTGTATCATTGAAAGAAATGTCAAAATAAATGAAATCACAAATTCTCTTTAATATCTGAGCATTACAGATTTAGTTAGAATTTCTAAAAGAATATAATTTCATCATGATCTTACTGGATTTTAATGCTTGGCTTTTAACACTTCTCCTTTATGGATAATGCTAACACCCCTACCAGCCTGACAATCTGGGTAGAGATGTGAAAACAAAATAATTGGTTTGTGCATAAAGTTCAAATTGGGATCCCCTAAAGCAGAAAACTGCCCAGTACAGCCAGTACACTCAACTACACACTATAGACTTCCCAGTCTTCCATTGACAAAAAGATTCTTTGAGAATTTATTCTAACACTTATTCTGTTCAACCAGATTAGGAGACTGTTCTAAATATGCTACCTTCTACCTGAGGTTGCCACAAGTAAGGAATCTTTAAGTTTGTAGAGACAATGCCCAGAAAATCTCTCAATCTTCTTCCCAAACTATTAAAAAAAAAAAGCAGAAGATTGATTCAACAGAGTTAAAGAAAAAAAAGGGAAGAGCTGAGGAAGGAGCAGTGGCAAGGGTCTAATATCCATGGCATAATATTGCCTATCAGCAGAAAGAGGACTGAAATGTATCTGAGGCTATATCACTCCCTCCTGAGGCTAATATGCTGGTGAACACTACATTTTCCAGTGTGAGAAGAGGCTGAAACACTTTTATAACCGATCCCCAGAGGGGTGTCCAACAACAAAGAGGGAGGTTTCAGAAAGTGAATGATGGGGGAAAACAATAAGAAAAAAAAATTAGAGAATAAACTACTTCAGATTTCAAGGGGAAGAAAGAGCGATAACAACCCAGAGAACAAATAGATAAGCAGAGGATTGTAAGGTCATAGGTCTCCTAGAAGAGCAAGGCAAATCACACATACACACACATACACACACAGACACACACACACACACCCCTAAACAAACAAAATCCATTGTAATACAGACAAAAGTATTTAAAAATTTCCCCAAACTTCTGAATACAGACAATAAAGCATTAAATGAAAGAATCCACAAATTGCTTTCAAAAAGAGAAAATGACCAAAATAACACTTTAAATTCCATGACATAAAAAAGTATTCAATGGCAAGAGACAAATTCTATAAGTGTTCAGGAAAATAAAAACTTCAAATAAAATATGCATAATTGAAGAGTATACCATATGCAGTAGAATGGAGAAGCACAATTTCAAAAATCATAGGAACTAAAGTTACAAACCAAAATGACTTACCTTGAAAACTCAAGCCTAAGCATCAGTTAAAGAAGATGGACTTATACAAGAGAAGCATGATGGGGGAAAAACGACAACAAAAATAGAGAAATACATGAGAAGAATATTATTACAAACACAAGAAGAAAGGCAACAAAGCATGGTATATGTGTGTGTTTGGGGGGGGGGGAGAATTTAAAGGGGTTATTCCAAATTGAGACAGACACAGTTGTTTCCCCTCAACAGAATGTACATTTCTGGAGGACAGGAATGGGCTGTTTTATTTTGTTTTTTGATCTCCAGTGTCTATTACAATGCCTGTCATATATCATGCACATTAGCAAATTCTTAATGAATCAAAGAATGACTATAGGTAGGCAATATAAATTTAATGTAGTATACAGTATTAAAACAATGGCTAAGTATTTATGAAGTTCATAATATGTAGTAGGAACGGTGTGTATAAGCACTGCAGTATTCACAATAATGTAATGCCAAGCAAAGGCAACTTCCAAGGTTTAGATTACCAGTATAGTAAACCCCATTTATTCAGCAAACATTCACAGAACAGAAAAAGTCAAAATACAGTGTAACTTGTTCCTTTAGCAAGTTCTCAATTCAATTCAGGTACTACTCCACCCCTAGACAGTACATTCATTTAGTCAGTCAAAAGTCTCTTCTCAAATGGAGATTAGTCTCCAACCATAAACAAAGTACATCCATTGGGTCCATCACTCAAAGGCTTCCCACCCCTGAATCTCAAAAGCAGCAGGAACGCACAAAAGGCCATCCACCCTTAAGTTACAAGGTTAAGCTCAGCATTGAATACCCAAGGAAAGGGCTTCTTTCATCTTCACTCTAGGCAAGCCCTCAGCAATCTCAGTTCCTGGGGAGACAAGGCTCAACAAAGCCATAGCCAGTGTCCTCATCAAGTCACTCTCTGGCTATAGAACAGTCCCAGAATCCCTGAAAATATCAGTAAGGCCCTCTTCCAGGATTTCTGTGCAAGTACCACAAGAAAATCCTACTTCAGGGCTTTTGAACCAACAGCCAGGTTCCAGTCCTTCACCATCAGGTGAATCTGGCAAAACAACATCAAAACAGACAAAATACCAGCATCACAATCATGCCTCCTCAGTCCTTGGCAATTCCAGGTGGCAGTTCTCAAAAGTCCTGGGCAGTTCCAATGGGCTCTCAGCAGTCTTTCTCTCAGCAATTCAGGCTCCACAATACTGCATGCTGCTCTCCCTAAGTCTTTCTGGCCTTCTCTAGGTTTGGGCCTCTCTCCCAATTCAAGGCTCCTCCCAGTTCAGCCCTCTCTCTTCATGTCAACAAGTCCATCCCCCAATTGAGATTCACAAGCTCTGGGTTTTAACACTAAACCCAAAAACCCAGCCAATACAGGGGCATCTCCAAACTCCATTACTAATACACTGTGACAATGGCTTGTAATAAAAAGACAAAAATGAAAAAGTACTTACCTTCAATGATTTTCTGTGAATATATTCCTCTTTGACTAACCATAAATGTGCATACACACATACATAAACATACACAGAGGCATATACATTCTTATCCTTGATATGGAAATAGTTTCATAAATTTCTGAGGTTGATTATATCCCCCAGCTTCAGTATGAGAATACATGTTATGATTCAAAAAGGATTATAGTAAAAATATATACAATGAGTTAGAAGCACTTGTGTTTTTATTTAATCTAAATGCATTACTTCTAGTCTACTCCATGTACTAGCGAATTAGTTTAGTAGTTCAACCCCCCAAAAGATTATAAAACAAGTGAAACATACATTATAAATTATAGGGTGACATTAAAAATAAATAGAAATTTAAAAAGTAGACCATGAGCTTAATGGTATGTTATATTTAGTAACAGTTTCTCAGGTTATGGACATCAGAAGAAATTCATGACTGGAACATTAGAATAGATTTTTTTATGGAAGAAAGAATTCATCTGCTTTTCTAGTTGGGAACACTCTGACTGTAAGGGCACTGATAGCAAATGAGGTTATTTGGTGGGTTTATGAAATGAAATGGTCTAATAGTCAGTCTCTTTTGTTAATTAGGTCTTATCTTTACAGTGACTAAGTGAGGAAAGAGGAGTATAGGATGTGTTCAGGGAAGACTAGAACTTATGGTGTGGCTGATGCCAAGCCTTTTCAGGGTTACTTTTCACATTTGGTGTCCAACTGATTCACCCAATTCTCATCTGTGGTTCCAAAATTGTTTTGGCAGTTTGCCAACCCAGCTAAACCAGGTTGAAGGTAGCTGAGGGATCTCAAACATTTCAATGAGTTGGGGCAGGGAGGGTGAGGTCTGCCCCAAGCCATGTGAAGATTTCTTCTGGTAGAATGGGTGATGGAGAACAATTTGTTCCAATGACCATGAAAGCCACTGAAGCATATCAATGTGGATCACTTAAAGTTTGGTTAAATACCAAAGACATCAATGTTAGCTACTGCATCACCAGTCATTGTCAGTTATCCTCACTTTGTTTTATCATTGGCCTTTGCTGACTCTGGGAGAGAGATTGAAGCTGATGGCTTTGTCAACTCTATCACGCTTAAATCCAATATATGTGAGAATCCAAAGATATCACCCCTGACATTTGACCATTTTTACTTACATTAATGTCCTGTGACAAAGCAGCAGGTACAGAGAGAGTGGGAGTTGTAGCCACAACCCTGTACATACATGACCCAGGCCATATGGTTGTCTTCTCACTGGACTGAAGCAGCAAGGAGATTCAAGGTATGAGAATAGCCTTTTTAAGTACAACATTATTCACCTCATGGTTGAAGAGGGGACCAGAAAAAGTGCCCTACACATTGTTTCACCCAACACTGACCTGCTTACTGTGGCACCTACCCTGGAGTACACACACACACACACACACACACACACACACACACACACACACACACACAAATTACAATTACCTTCTATAAACACTATTCCATTCACCATCAGCACATGGAATATGCATACATGTATGGATAACATGAAATCCAGTAAATCTTAAAGAGGAACCCTTCTTGTGAGAGAATCCAGCAGGTATCACATCCAAATAGTAGCCCTGAGTGAAACAAGCCCAACAAATGAAGAACAGCATACTGAAGTCTGAGCTGGATGCACATTTTTTTTTGGAGTAGAGGCAATGAAGGGGGAAGATTCATGAAGCTGCCAAAGGTTTTACAATCAAAACTAATTTAATCAACAAGCCTGTATGCCTAGCAAAAAGAGTGGATGACAGGCTGATTATAATGGGAATGCTACTTTCAGGAAAGTCTCCCACCACTATCATCAATGAACATGAACCCACCATGATGAATCCTGATGAGGTCAAAGATAACTTTTATGAAGACCCATGAGCCCTTATTATTAATATGCTTAAAACAGAAAATCTTATAATTCTGGGTTGATTTTAATTCAAGAATATGCACAGACTTCCAGACATGGCAGGGAGTCTTTGGGAGGAATGGAGGCAGAAAAAGCAATGGTCACTTACTACTGAAGACTTATTTATCTCATTACCTTCTCATCACCCAGACTGGCTTCCATTTACCTAAATTCAATAAAACTTCATGGAAGCATGTTCATAGAAATCATTAGAATTTAATATACTATGTCATTGTAAGAAAAAAGAGACAGACAGGCTGTGAGAGTGACAAAGATGGTGAGTGGTATAGAGTGCTAGACTGATCATATACTTTTCCTCTCCAATTTAAATATGACCCCATTATAAGGCAGGTGAAATTCAATTGTACAATGACAGTAACAATGCAAAGTGCTTTTTATAGTGCACTGAAAGTTATTTGTGGGTCAAGACCCGTGTTGTATCTCAACTACTCAGTTTTGATGGAGCCACGTTGATTAGAAATAAAGACATAATTCTGGAGAGATGGATTGAATACTTTTATATTGTTCTCAACCTACCATCACTAGTCAATGCTGAAGCCCCTGACTCTATACCTCAGATTGAAGTTATTCTTTCTCTAGATGAATTTCCAATTGACAAAGAGGTTTTGAATGCCATTAGGCCTCTTTCATTTGGCAAAGAGCCTGATGTGGATTCTATCCCCACTTAGACATATGAGGCAGAGAGTCCACTGCTTATACAAAAGCTGACAGAGCTTTGTCAGTTTCATGGCAAGAGGAGGTTAGACCCTGGAGTTCAAGGATGCTTCTGTTATCCATCTCTATAAAGGCAAAGGAAATAGATTGTCCTATAACAATCACAGTGGGCAAGGGGTCTCTTTCTTAGTCATTGCTGACAAGATTCGTGTCAGAGTCCTTATTAACAGACTGACCCTTCACCTGAAAGATGATCATCTATCAGAGAGCCAGAGTGGCTTTAAAAAGGGCTAGAGAATGGTTGATATGGTGTTTGTTACCTGTCCACTCCAGGAAAAATGCCAGGAGCAGAACAAAGGTCTTATACAATGTTCATCAATCTGACTAAGGTTTTTGATACTGTCATTCATGAAGATTTGTGTAAAATTATGTCAAAATACAACTGCCTGAAAAACTTCATCAGTATAATACATCAGTTTCATGATGATGTGTTTGCCCAGATTCTAGATAATGGATGATACACTTTCACTTTCTCGGTTACTAATGGGCTGAGTCAAGGCTATGTGCTTGCACCCATACTGTTAAGTATAATTTCTGTGATGTCAGATGCTGTCAATAAGGACAAAAACAGGTTCAAGGTCAAGTACCACACTGATGGTAAATTAACTTGAAAAAAAAAAGTTAACATGGAGGGATAGTTGGTTTAAGATTTTTTTTATTCACAATGATTGTGCACTCAATGTAGCCTCTGAATCTGAAATGCCACAAAATAGGAATCTATTCTCTGCTGCTTATGACAACTTTGACCTAACAAATAATATCAATAATACCAAAGAGAATAAAAGGCAGCATGATTCAAGTCAGTTTTGTCATTGCATCCCCAGTACATAACATGAGGCCTGAGATACAGCAGATGTTTAAGAAATAGTAGGTTATTGATTGATAATGGGTGCATAAAAAAAGAACAATATCTATGACAGACTATATGGGGGAATATGGTAGAGTAGGCCAGAAAATTCCAAGTTCTTAAGATTTCCCCCCACAAAAAAAGTTAAAATAGCACCTCAGAGTGAACAAAGAGTGAGTGGAGACTAATAAGAACAGGGGCATAACTGGGGTCCTCCTGGGACAATTTGAGGATATCAGAAGAAGAAAATCCCAGGATGAGGTTCGGTTCCTGTGAAGAGCAAACACCTCCAGACTTGATTCCATTTTAACAGCAAGTGGCAGGCCTCTTAAACAACAAGCAGCAAGATCTGCAGTTGGTTGGTTTGAGAGGCTGCCTCAACCCCAGCTTCTGGAACTATTATCCCTGGAATAGTGAGGGGAGTTGGGCATTTGAGCCCGGGAAGATGTGGGGAAACTCTGCTCACCAGGAACACCAGAACCAGCTGTGCTGCAAAGAGTGGTGGGGGCAAGAAGGAACCAACACATGCCAGGTGACTGCAGAAGGAGTGGGGCAGAAAGCCCCCGACTGCGGGCACTTACAGGAAGTTGGAGGTTTTACTTTGGTTTCAGGCTAGAGGAAAAATCTAGGGCAAGATTTCCCATACCCCAGGGCTAAAAGTGACTACAAATAATTAAGGTATGGAAAAAAAATGCACAGGCAAAGAAGAAAGAATCCAACCATAGAAACATACTATGGGAATAAACAGGACCAGGTTCATCTTCAGAGGAGGATATTGAAGTAAAGAAAATCCTGAAGAGTAATGTCAAATGGTCACCTGACCAAGAAGAATTCATAGAAGATCTTAAAAAAAAACTTTAAAAATCAAATGACAGAGATGGATGAAAAACTAAAAAAAGAAAATAAGAACAATCCAAGAAAAACAAGAAGGGTATAAAAGGAAAGTCAACCAACTAGAAAATGAGATCCAGAATCTTAAGAAAATAACACCCTTAAAATTGGAGTTGACAAAGTGAAACCAGTGAAATTATAAGAGATAAAGAAGTGATTTAAAAAAATATGAATAATGAAAAAATAGAAGACAAAGTAAAACACCTTATAAAAAATAGTCAATTTGGAGAATATATGAAGGAGAGAAATATATAAAAAATGATTGAACTAACTGAAAATTACAATAAAAATGAATCTTGATACAATAATACAAGAAATAATTTTAAAATACATATATAATGAAGCATTAGAAAAAGGGGGAAAGTAGAAATAAAAAAAAAACTCCATTGAACATCACTTAAAAGAGATCCTATGAGAAAAAAACTCATATCATAGTCAAATTCCAAAACCCCAGCTCAAGGGGGAAAAAAAAAAACAACACCAAGAATAAAACAATTTAAATATGTTGGTGCCACAAATAGAATTACACAAGATCTAGCAGCAGGGACTTTACAAGACTGCAGGACTTGGAACACAACATAGAGAAGAGCAAAAGAACTGGGTCTCTGGTCAAAAATATCACAACCCTGCAAAGTAAAATAGTATCTTGAAAAAAAAATGGACATTTGATAACCTCTCAGACTTTTATGACTTTGTTAAAAAAATTCCTGAACTTAATAGATGATTCAACACATAAGAACCAACATAACTATAAAGTCCATAATGAAGACTGATTATACAGGATACATAAGGACAGACTGTTTACTTTTTATATACGGAAAATGTATGTCTTGAGATTCTTATTAATAATTGGGTAGTTCATAAGAAAGATTAGGGTAAACCTGAGAATGATATGAATTTTAAAAGTAAAATCATTTGGGAATAACTTAAGAGAGTAATTATTCTGTACAAATGAGATGCAAGAGAAAGAATTGATACACAGGAATTAGTTGGGGGAGGATAGCTGGTAGTTCTGGTAACCTTCTTTCACTGGGAATGGATTTAAGAGGGGATAACGCATAACTATTTCAAAGAGTATGAAAGTCTTCTAAATTTAGAATAAATAGAACTGTAGGTACCTAGGGAGGGAGGAGAGGACAAAGGAGGAAATTTTAGAGGGGAGGGTGAGAGAGTAGATAAATAGGGGTATAGAAAGTTCTTCAGATTTATGGAAATGAGAGTATAGGGGAAGCATCCTTGGAGGGGGGTAGGTGAGTAATAGGAGGGCAAGGTATTGGATAAAAGTAAAGTAGAGGAGGCAAGAGGGATAGGAAGCAAGAGATGTACAAAAACATAAAAACAAAGATCAGGAATAGAATAGGTTTGGGAAAGTACATGTCTATATATTAATGTATGTATGTATTTGAATATGTACATATCTATACCTATGGAGAAGCATCTAAATTTTATTGTAGCCTTCTGGGGGTGAGGTAAGGTATGTATATAATCATAATTTTAAAGAAACATATCTAAACTTTATTGTGGCCATGGGAGGAATGGGGGAGTTAGAAAATATAAAAGTTTTAAAAAAGTACACAGCAGAAAACAACAGAAAACTCACAAGGGAACAAAGAAAAGATGGACGATTCACAACACATTGAGTATTATTTGTCATATACCCTTTCTTGAAAAGAAAATTTATTATTGCATATTTTGAATCCTCTCTTATGCTCTGCTATTCACACAACATGCTTTCTTTTTCTTTCTACTTTTGCATTTAAGTTGCAATATTTAAGTATATGTTTTTGTATCTTTTCTCTGTGTTTGGTTTTTGAGTCTAAAATACAATATTGTGGGGGGAAAAGAACGATTATATGACAAAAATGAGTAGAAAAACTTCTGACCAAAGTGTGTGTGACCCTTGGTAAATCATTTAATACTCAGTACAGTGGTCAATGCTCTATGAATATATGTTTCAGAGAATGTGGCTATCTTCATTGGTATAGGAGTTTCTCTACATGATTGAATTGAAAGATCTTGTTATTTTCCCTATCCCTGTGGTAGCAGGGAAAGAATATTGAACTTGTGATCAGAAAATTTGAGTTCAAATGCTGACTCTGTTACATGTAACATATATGACCTTATGCTATTAACTTAACCTCCCTTAACTTTCAGTTTTGTTATCTTTAAAAATAAATGAGTTATGGGGATGTAGTCAATATGGCAGAGTAAAAGCAGGGAGTTGCTTGAGTTGTCTCTGAAATCCTTCCAAATAACTGAAAAATGATGGTAAACAAATTTTAGAGCTGCAGAACCCACAAAATAACAGAGTGATAAAATTCTCTAATCCAAGACAGCTGGGAAAGTCAATAGAAAGGGTCTATCAAACCAGGCTGGTAGCAGAGCAGGCCCCAGGGTACTGAATCACTAGCAGCTGTAGCAGTTTCCAGACTTCTCAACCCGCAAATGCCAAAGACAGCAAAGAAGGTCATTGGGGGAAACTGTGGGATCTGGGTGAGAAAGGAGTCTGGCCCCAGCCCCAGGGAAGTGGAGGTGGCAATGGCAGCAGCAGCAACAACAGCAACTTCTGCTGCTGCTTTTAGAGCACCAGTCCACAGATGGTGCAAGGATGTAGTAACTGATCAGAGGGGGACTGCAGGGATCTTTTTGCTGGCACTAAGGCAGGCTTCTCTTGCTTTGCCCACACTTGGATCTGGGTCATAGTATTGGTTGGTGATCCTGAGGCAAGAAGGAGTGCTGATGAGGCAGAGCTTGTGGCTACAGTAGAGAGGGAATCTTCCTCATACTTCTGAGACAGGTGCTTAGATGTAGCTCTGACAATAGCTGCTCAAAACCCCAGAAATTTGGGGCACAAAACACTCTGGAAGCAGAGTTCTACCATGGCAAAGAGCTCAAAAGTCAAGTAATTGGCTGGCCAAATGAGCAAACAGAAGAGAAATGAGACTATACAATAATTCTTTGGTGACAAAGATCAAAACATAGAACCAGAAGAAGAAAACAAAGTCAAACTCCTACATCAAAATCCTCCAAGAAAAAATATGAATTAGTTACAGACCATGGAGGAGCTCATGAAGGATTTAGAAAATCAAGTAAGAGAAGTAGAGGAAAAATTGAGAAGAGAAAAGAGAGTGATGCAAGAAAATCATGAAAAAGAGTCAACACTTGTTGCTAAAGGGGATCCACAAAAAATATTGAAGAAAATAACACCTTAAAAAAAGACTAACTCAAATGGCAAAAGAGGTCCAAAAAGGCAATGAGGAGAATGTCTTAAAAAGTAGAATTGGTCAAATGGAAAAAGAAGTCCAAAAGTTCACTGAAGAAATAATTCCTTCAGAATCTGAATGGAGTAAATGGAAGCTAATGACTTTATGAGAAATCAAGATATTTTAAAACAGATACAAAAGCATGAAAAAAAAATAGAAGACAATGTAAAATACCTTATTGGAAAAACAACTGACCTGGAAAAAAGAACCAGGAGAGAGAATTAAAAATTCTTGGATTACATGAAAGCTGTGACCAAAAAAAGACCTTAGACATTATCTTTCAAGAAATTATTAAGGAAAACTGCCCTAATACTCAAGAATGAGGGAATATAATAGAAATTGAAAGAATCCATAAATCACCTCTTAAAAATGTCCCAAAAAGAAAACTACTAGAAATATTACAGACAAATTCTAGAGATTCCAGGTCAAGGAGAAAATATTACAAGCAGTCAGGAAGGAACAATTTGAATATTGTGGAAACACAATCTGGATAACCCGAGACCTAGAAGCTTATATATAAAGGGTTTGAAGGGCTTGAATACGATATTCTGGAGGTCAAAGGAAGTAGGACTAAAACCAAGAATCACCTACCCAGCAAATCTGAGTATAATGATTCAGGGGAAAATACGGTCATTCAATGAAATAGATGACTTTCAAGTATTCTTAATGAAAAATTCTGAGCTGAAAAGAAAATCTGACTTTCAAATACAAGAAGCAATAGAAGCATGAACTGGTAAACAGTAAAGAGAAATCATAAGGTACTTATAGAAACTGATCTGTTTGAATTCCTGCATGGAAAGATGATATTTGTAGCCCTTGACACTTTTTTTTTTCAGTATTAGAAGAATTGAAGGGAATATGTGTGTGTATGTGAGCATGCGTGTGTAAATGTGTGTTTATGTGTATTTATATATACACAGAGGGCATAGAGTGAGTTGGATATGAAAGGGATGATATTCAAAAAACAAAAATAAGAAGTGAGAGAGGAATATACTGGCAGAAGGAGAAAGGGAGAGATAGAATTAGGTAAATTAGCTCACATAAAAGAGCCAAAAGAAATATTTTACAATGGAAATAAGAGTAGGGAGGTGAAAGGGCATGAATCAACCTTGCTCTCCTTGGACTGGGCATAAGGAAGCAATAACATAAACACTCAATTGGGTATCTTACCCTATATGAAAGTAAGGGGGAAAGGTATAATAAGTAGAAATGAGAGAAGGGAGGGCAGATTGAGGGAGGGGGTAGTCAGAAGCAAACATTTTTGAAAAGGGAAAGGGTCAAAGGAGAAAATAGAATAAATGGGGGGCAGGATATGATGAAGAGAAACATAGTTAGTCTTTCACAATATGACTACTATGGAAATATTTTGCATAATTAAACATGTATAACCTGTATTGAACTATGTGTCTTTTCAGTGGGGATGGGTGAGGAGGGAAAACAGGAGAAAATCTGGAATTCCAAATTTTAAAAACAAGATTTAATAAATTGTTTGTGCATACAACTGGGAAATAAGATATATAGGCAATGAGGTATAGAAATCTATCTCACCCTAAAAGAAAGTAAGGGGAAAGGGAGTAAAGAGTTACTTGGGGGGATAGAAGAAAAGGATGACTGGGACAAGGGGTAATCAGTATGCTTGCCATCTTGGGGTGGGGATAGGAGTGATATGGGGAGAAAATTTGAACTCAAAATCTTGTGGAAATGTATTTTGAAAACTAAAAGATATGAATAAAATAAAAAAAAAAGATTCTGAATCTCCTTTTCTAGTTGGTTGACTTTTTCGTAATCTCATTTTTCTTATATTGTTCTTTTTCCTTTTTTTTTTTTTGGCTTTTTGGAGGGCAATTGGTGTTCAGGGACTTGCCCAAGGTCACACAGCTAATTTTTGTGTTAAGTGTCTGAGGCTGGATTTGAGGTCAGGTCCTCCTGACTCCAGGGCCAGTGCTCTACTCACTGCCTCACCTAGGTGTCCCCTATATCTTTTTAAATCTTTTTAAAAATATCTTTTCAAAAAACCTTTTAAAAAATAATCTCTTTAAAGATTTTCTGTGATTTTTTGGGTGGGCACGTAATCATTTGATTTTACTTTTTAGGGTAGGAGAAGATCTTTTTCTTCAACATCCTCCTCTGAAGATGAACCCTGATGTTTTCTGTTCTGAAAGTAAATTTCTATGGTTGGATTCTCTATACTTAGTCTGCTATTTTTTTTAAATTTCTAACAGATTATTTTTTTTTGTAATCACCTCTCTTCCTGGGGTATGGTTGATGGTGACTCTGCCCTCAGATCCTCCTTCAGTTCTTGCCTCTGACCTGGAAACAAAACCAAGAACTCTACCATACTGCAAGTGCCCACAGTAAGTAGTGTCCTCATCCCATTGCGTATGTACTCACTGGGCATATGCTGGCTTCTTCTTGTCCAGGGCAGCATCTTGGCAACACAGTTGGGTCTGGCATTCTTTATCACCAGAGCCTCCTCACACTGTCAGGGAGGTGAAATTTGTTCCATGTAGCTGAAATTAGTTAGGGCAATAAATACACATTGAATCAATAAAGTAGTATCTGCTTTAGGGTGGGAAGAATAAAACCTTTTTTTTTTTTAAGTGAGAAAATTCCAGACGGATCTGGGTGATAAAGCTGATATACAACCTTACCTGAGCTCTCACCAAATTAATAAATCATCCAAGGTTCATAAGGGATGAGATCTTCACAATTGGTATCTGATGAGGTCATCACCAGGGTACTACATTGTTTTGAAAGGCATGAGGTGCTGAAAGTCCACAATTCTTTTTCACACTTACCAAGTCTTTTTATTGTCTTTTGCTGCTAATGATTTCATCACTATAGGGAACTCCTCTGAAGCAGATAAGCAACTAGTTTGTAACTTACAAACTTAAAGAGGTGCCTAGAGGAAATAAGAATTATATGACTTGAATAGGGTCTCAAAAACCATTATGTTTCACCTGCTGAACTGAAATCCAACTCTTCCTGACTCTATATCTAACTTTATATCTGCTCTGCTTGGCTATCTCTCTATCATGTCTTATTTCACATTACTTATATTAGAATTTATAGTCTCTTTATATGCCATATCCCAACACCATAGTATAAACACCATGAGGGATTATATCTTATTTAATAATTTAATCTCTTCCAAATCCTACCCCTCCAACCATCACTACTATCAGAGCCTGGTGATAGTCTCTAGACAAGGTTTTTGGGGTCCTGGAAAATTTTCACTTTTATTCCTACACACCTAGCACACACATAGTACATAGCCTCGAGCATGGTTCATAGAAGATTTGTTATAAGTATTAATTGAAAAATTAATTGATGATTGTCCTACATAAACAATAAGGATAAGAATTATTGTCATACATAGAACTTTCAAGTTTATAAAACTCTTGTCTCACAATGACCTTATCAGGTAGTAGATTAAATATTATTTAGATTTAAATCTAAATGTTATTTAGATTAAATAAATAGACTCATTTTGTAGATAAACAACCTAAGCCTCATAACATAAGGCATTTTCTCATGGTCACATGTAAAGTATCAATGTTGATTTCACCCCAGGTCTTTTGAGACTGAGACCAGCACTCTTTGCATTTCACCAGGAGGCTCTCAATAAATGTTGAATTGAGCTAAAAAGAAGATATAATTTGGAATGCATCTAGGAATGCACTTTTTGAAATGAACAAGGTCAAATCATATTTCTACAATGCTATCTTACTGTAGACATCAAGGAAGATTTTTATTAAAAGCATGCCACTTCTTCAAAATCTTTTTATTTGTGAAAATTTGTCTTTCGACATACTAACTTATTTTGAGTGCTGACTCATTTTTTTTTTCACTACAGTGCTTTAACTTTTTTCTTTTTTAATTCAAGATCATATATATCGCAATGCACAGGGCAATTTCCTCCTTTATATTTGGCACAAAAGTGAGGACAATAAATCCAGATATCTGAATTTTACTTTTGAGAATATAGTATTAATATGACTTTTTAAGGAAAGAATTCTTTTTTTTAAAATAAATTTTATGTTTATTTTTAGTTTACAACATTCATTTCCATAGGATTTTGAGTTACAAATTTTTTCCCTGCCCATCTGCTACCCACAACCTCAAAAGAGCAATCCCACTGAATACTCCCACCCCCGATCCACTCTCTCCTATATTCTCACCCATACTGCCTCTGACTTTCAGGAAGGGAAAGATGGATCATCATACTCTAGTACCTGTATATCTTTTTTCCCAGTTGCATGTAAATAATAATAACAATAATAATAATAATAATAATAATAATATTTTAATAAAAATTTGATTTTTAAAACTTTAAATTCAATATTCTTTACCTTCTTCCCTCACCACCCACCCTTACAGGGAATATAAGCAATTCAATAAAGATTATACATGTGTAGTTATGCAAAACATTTCAATAGTGGACATATTGTGAAAGACTAACTATATTTCCCTGCATCCCTTGCTTCCCCCCACTTGTTCTATTTTCTACTTTGACCTTGTGCCTTTTCAAAAGTGTGTGCTTCTAACTACCCTCCCCCCCCCAATCTGCCTTCCCTTCTGTCATCCCCCCTGTTATCCCCTTCTCCCCTACTTTCCTGTAGGGTAAGATACGAAATTAAGTGTGCATGTTATTCCTTCCTTAAGTCAAATTCAATGAGAGTAAAGTTGACCCATTTCCTTTTGCCTTCCTGTTCTTCCTCTCCATTGTATCAGTTTTCCCTTTCCTCTTTTATATGAGATAATATACCCTATTCTGTCTCTCCCCATCTCCTCTCATTATATTCCTCTCTCATCTCTCAACTTCACTTTTTGATTATAGATTAACACAAAGGGCAAAAGAGTCCCAAAGAGTCAATGAGGAGAAGAATGCCCTCAAAAGTCAAATATGCCAGATGGAAAAAGAATCTCAAAAGGTTTTTGAAGAGAATAATTCCTTCAGAATTAGAGTGGAGCAAATGGAAGCAAATGACTTTATGAGAAATCAAGATACTATTAAACAGATTCAAACAAATGAAAAAAAAAAGAAGACAATGTAAAATATCTCCTTGAAAAAAATCACTGACCTGGAAAATAGATCCAGGAGAGACAATTTAAATTTTATTGGACTATCTGAAAGCCATGATAAAGAAAGAAAAAAACCTAGAAAGGACCCTTCAAGAGATTCTCTAGGAAAATTGCCCTGATATTTTAGAGCCCAAGGCCAAAATAGTGCTTGAAAGAATTCACCAATCACCTCCAAAAGAAAACTCTTAGGAATGTTATAGCCAGGTTCCAGAGTTCTCAGATCAAGGGGAAAACATCACAAGCTCCCAAGAAGAAACAATTTGAATACTGTGGAATCACAATCAGGATAACACAGGATCTAGCAGCTTCTACATTAAGGGATTGAAGGGTCTGGAATATGATATTCCGGAGATCAAGAGACCTAGGATTAAAACTAAGAATCACCTACCCAGCAAAATTGAGTATAATGTTCCAGGGGGAAATATGGTCATTCAGTGAAGTGGAGGACTTCCACGCATTCAAGATGAAAAAATCAGAATGAATAGAAACTTTGGCATTCAATTTCTCTTTTGTCCTCTGGTTCTAAAATATCAGGGCAATTTTTCTTGAGAGTTTCGAAAAGAATGATTTCTAGCTTCTTTTTTTTTTGATTGTGGCTTTCAGGTAGTCCAATATTTTTAAAATTGTCTCTCCTGGATCTATTTACCAGGTCAGTGGTTTTTCCAATGCGATATTTCACATTGCCTTCTATTTTTTCATTTGTTTGGATCTGTTTAATATTATCTTGATTTCTCATAGAGTTGTTAGATTTCAATTGCTCCAGTCTAATTCTGAAGTTATTATTCTCTTCAGTGAGCTTTTGAAATTATTTTTCCATCTGGGAAATTTGACTTTTTAAGGCCTTCTTCTCCTCATTGGCTTTTTAGGCCTCTTTTGCCGTTTGAGTTAGTCTATTTTTTAAGGTGTTATTTTCTTCAGTCAGGTTGTTGACTTTCTTTTCATGATTTTCCTGTGTTATTCTCATTTCTCTTCTCAATTTTTCCCCAACTTCTCTTACTTGATTTTCAAAGTCCTTCTTGGGCTCCTCCATGGCCTGTAACCAGTTCATATTTTTCTTGGAAGCTTTTGATGCAGGCGTTCTGATTTTGTTGTCTTCCTCCCTTTCCAAGTTTTGATCCTTTTTGTCCTCAAAAAAGGATTCTAACATTTGATTGCTTTGCTTCCTTTGCTTGCTCATGTTGCCACTCAATTATTTGACTTCTGAGCTTTTTGTCACAGTAGAACTCTGCTTCCAGAGAGGAGAGTTTTGTCACAAATTGCTGGGGTTTTTAGAACTGCTGGAGGTATTAGTTGGGTGCCCCCTCTGTAGCTCCTTCCAGCTCTGGCTCACTGGTCACACACCCTAGGGCTTCCAACCAATATAGTGATCCAGATCCCAGCAGGTTAATACAAGAGCAATTAACCTCTGAATGCTTGCTTGGTCCTCATATGATCTGCAGGCCAGGACCTCTGAGGCATCCACTTGGAGCAGGCTGCACTGCTGCAGAGACTCCATCACTTCATGCCTTCTTGCCCTGGAAGTGGGATTGGCCAGACTGCTCCCTCAGTCCTCCTGTTCCCACAAAGTCCACACTGACCTTTTTACTTTGGCTTTAGTATTTATGAGTTGATATTTTTGGAAACCACCAGAGCTGCTGGTGATCCACTCACTAGCAGTCTACTCCAGCAGCTGCTGGTTGGGGCTGCCCTGGAGCTGAAACTGTGGGTTCACACAGGGCTGGGCTTGGCTCTCAGCATGCTGTGATGGACCCTTCCTGTAGGTCTGAAGGTGAGCATTTAGCAGGAGATTTGTTTCTCTCTGTCACTTTGTGGGTTATGTAGCTCTAAAATTTTTTAGTCATATTTTAGAGGTATTTTAGGTGGTTATGGGGGGAACTCACAGAGTTTTCCTGCTTTTGCACCACCATCTTGGCTCCACCCTCAGAAAGAATAATTATGATGGACTCTTAGTTTCATTTTCTTCAAAAATTAAATTTCAAGGTTTGTTAATTCGAGCACTCACAGTCATATGATGTCTGAGACAGAAAGGGCTTCAGAGATCATCTGGGGCAAACTAAATATAAAGAACAGCCTCTCATACAACATACATAGCAGAGAGCTATCCATCCATTGTCTGAAGACCTTCAGTGAAGAAGGACTTAAAGCTGATAACACTTGGGGGGGGGGGATTCAATTCATTACGGTTCCCCCCCTAATTTAGAGTTAAAATATCCTTCTCTTCCTCTTTCCATACATTATTTCTGATTGATGATAATACAGGTTTGCTTAGCACTTCAGTGAAATTGAAGATGTGTATTTGTCTCTTACTCCCTTCCTGTTATAAGTTCATTTGTTGTTCCTTCAGGGTACTATACTTGGAATGATAAGTGTTTCTACCTGAGAAAGTTTGGAGTAGGAATAAGCTACCTCAACACTAGAGATGTTTGTCTCTTTCCTATCATTGCTGAATGTTTGGTGGGGGAAAGTGTTAAAGGTATAGACAAAAAAAAATAAAGTTTATGGATAATCTGTAAATTTCAAGAAGACCTGATCTGTGTGGATTGATGTCTTTAGTTAGGTATGTAGAAAAGAGAAGGGTATACAGTTCATGATTTCATTAGGAAAGGGAACTCCATGTATTAATATAGTTTGGCATTTTCTCTACAGTCTATAAGTTGATGGAGTTACCTAGTCCATTAGGAGGCTAAGGATCTTGCCCAGGGCCACTCACAGCTGGTATATGTCAAAGGCATGTCTTGAGTCCATCTCCTTTTGGTTTCAAGGATAACTTCAGATTCACAATGACATACTTTCCCTTTTATGCAGCATCATTTTCCAGATTTTTCTCCTGGCTTAAACTTTTATTCTGTACTGGTTTTTTTTTTCATCCCTTTTCTTTTTTTCCCCCTTGGTCACAAGAACACATAGAGGAGAGTCCCAACAGGAATAACTCTCTCTCTCTTTTTTTTTTTCTTTGAGGGGTAAATCTATTCTACTTTTAGCACTAGACAAATTAAGCTTCAATTCCTAGTGTCATTCACCTCCTTGGGGAAAGAGGGAAAGAAGCACTTAAAGGCACAAGGATTTAGAGATTCCATCATAGCAATTGAACTTAGAAATAACCAGGGCAAAAAAAGGGACACATACAGAGTTTCAGGGCACAAGGAAAATTGCCATCCACAGCAAAGATTTAGTCCATGGTCTCTAAATAGGTTAAATGTCTGAGTTGAACCAGATGCTCTTTGCAATTCATCATTCCCTCATGCCTCACCACTCACCCTGAAGCTGACTGGCTGCCAAGGCAGGCCTGCTAATGGACATAGTGCAAACCAATTTGAACGGCAAAATGGTTGCAGACATCATCAGTATTTTTCAACAGTGTTTCATTACCGTGCATATAGACAACAATGTAATATTTCTACATGAAGGCAACATTATTCATTGGGTGAGAGAGGGCATGTGCTCTTACTTTATGCAGTATTTTTTTCACCCACTCTAGTTTTCCTGTCTAATCTCTTCACAAGACTATACCATGCATTCACAAATTATATCTTAAGGCTTTTGATATCACATCTCTTACCAAAATTCTGTGTGTGCATTTGTCTGTCTCTCTGTCTCTCTCTCACACGCCCATATTGTGTGTATGAACTTTAAATTCAGAAAGGATCATGCATTTTTAGAGATGACTAGTGTAGAAATTAATTTTTGGTAGATTGTATATATTTGTCAAGATATTAATTTTTATTATATTGGGATGGGGAGAGGTAGGAAAACACTAAAACTCAAAAATAAGATTGAGTTTTATTGACTAAATGGAAGTACAGTGAAGGAAGATTCAGAACTGGGGGAAAAAAATTTAAAAACAAATATTATTTAAATGCTTCCACAAGGAAAGGACTAGGAACTATTAATGTATAAAACTTGCAGAAAGGTAAAGTAGATTTGAGGTAAGGAAAAATTTCCTACCAATTAAAACTGGTCCAACATAAAATGGACCTTTCTCTGTGTTCCGTGAAAATCATCAAAGCTGTTTAAGCTTTCATAACTTCTATGTGTTATATTGGAAATTCTTATTCAAGTACAGGCTATACAATGTATCCCTGGGATACTTTTTAATCTGGACTCTACTAAAAAATGAAACTACATAACTTTCTACTATAATCCTTAATAACTGAATCCAATTCAACTAGAATTAACTAAAGGTCTATTACACATCAGGTACATTTTTAAGAAATGGGTATATAAAATCAAATATAAAATATTTACTATCCTGATGGAGTTTATATTTATTGATAGGATAGTATAAGATAGAAGAAAGTAATAAGATTAATAAATATTATGTTGGAAAACATGTCTTACAGAGCAATGTAAAAATTTATCATAGAAAGTAAAAAATAATTAAAATGAGTATAAATTCAAAAATTGGGGAAATCAATCTCACAAGAACCGTTCAAGATTCCTAAAATAATTAAAAGAAGAATTAATAAATAAGTAGAAATTAATTGTTTATTGTTCAACCATGCCAACAAAATAAAATAATTATGCTGCTTAAAATTTTTAAGTATTTATTCATATAAACAAATATAAATATAATACTATACAGGGATAGGACACTGGATCTAAAATGAAGAAGACCTGAATGAAACTTGTGCCTTCACACTTACTAGATGTTTGACCCTGGGTTAGGCATTTAACCTCTGCTTCCCTCAGTTTCCTCATCTGTAAAATGTTGATTATAATAGTATCCAATTCACATGGCTTTTGTGATGATCAAATGAAATGTTTGCAGAGGTCTTTGCAAATCACTATGTGAATCAAGTTATTATTTTAGCTAATAATAAAAAATAATAACATTTATTTGAAGCAACAAAAAACTACAGAATCAAGGGGCAAATTGAAGTAAAGTAGTATCTTAAGTTGTCAGGATTATGAAACTCTTAGATGAGAAGAATGAAGTGAATATATTTTGCCTAGATTTTAATAAAACTTTTGAGCTTATATTTGTGAAGATGAGGGATTTGGTGCAATGATGTATGTATAAATATGTACAGGTTTAGTTGGATGATTGGGCTTTAAGGAGTATGTGTTAATGGTTCAATAAAACAGTTGAATGTTATGTATAAGTTAGGAAATGTCCAAAACGGGCCAAACAAAATTGCAATGGGTTAATAAAAAATTGGCTTAGAATTAGTGGTTTCTATTTTTTCAAAAATTGTTATCTTTATGTTTAACATTTTTCTTTTTAAGTTTATTTTTTAAACCTTCTTTACCTTTAAAAGTCTAAGTTCCAGTCTCCTTCCCATAGAAAACAGGTAGCAAGAGATACTATGATATTACATGTTCTTTTTCCCTGGCCAAAGGAAGAGAAGTAGATAGGTGGAGAAATTTTTCAAATGCTTATGGTCTTTAGAGTGGGAGGTAAAGTACACTCCAGTAAATAATCATGTATCTCACAGAGTGCATCGTGTCCATAATGAGTATTGGTATATTTTTCCTCACTGTTTACTAAAGTTAAAAAAAAATAATTAGAAGATCAAGAGGAATTGCTGGATGAATAACGCAAAAATTTTAAAAACAAAAACAAGAGAACAAAAACAATTTTCATCAGGGTGTCTGTACTGATAATTTCCCCTAAATGGAACTTTTAATATCTCCAGGAATATTCCAAAAACAAAAGGAATATCAGGATCCACCACCAGGAAAAACAAATTTGAAATTTGGTAGTTCTTTGGGATTTTATGGAAAGGGGAAATTCCATCCTACTAGAAAGTTAGGTGGGGGGATGGGGGAGGATATAAGAAAGAACAGATTGAGGGGAGTGTTCAGTAGGCTTGCTATTTTGGGGTGGGGGTAGGGGAAAGATGGGGAGAAAAAAATTGTAACTCAAAATCTTGTGGAAATGAATGTTGAAAATTAAAAATAATTAAATAAATAAATTTAAAAAGAAAAGGGAAATTCCATGTTCTAGTCAGTGCTCTTTTACTCAAGGATCTTGCTTTGTCCCTTGCGGATCCTACTCTGCAGGATGATTGTTTGAAGAGCAAATAGGAATGGTGATCAAAAGTCTCCACATCCCAAATCCAAAGATTTCCTTGAATTTTTGAATCCTTGCGTTCACCACATCCTAAAGCATCATTATTCCATCAGAGTTTGAATCAACTTGAGTATTACATTCAGTATTTACTTTATAAAGGACTCATTCTTTTCATCTTTTTTGAAAGCCTATCTTGCCCACCCTTTACACTTCTCAATACTATTATTATTTTCTTCCTGCATATCTATGTTTTGTTATAACCTGAAATTCTTGAGAATAAGAAGTATTGCTTTTCAAAGGACTAATGTGCCAGATAATAGTTTGAAATTGTCATTGGCACAACCAGCTTAGAGAGTCAGCACTTTGTGAACTGTTTCTTTTCCGCAAAGGCCTGAGACATCATTTAAGGGAAGTGCATTCTTTTCCACAATTATATGGCTTGAAAATCAAAAACAAATATAATCCATGTTTGGCAACAGCATGGGAAGTCACAAGGATATTTATTTTATTCTAAAATGCTGAAGGACAAGAAAGTTTTCTTTGGAAAATTATGCTCACAGGAGCACAGATGAAGAAAAGGTTAAGTGTTTCCTCATCATTTTTTCCTAAAAAATAATATTTCATTCTATTATTAGTTGTCTTGTCTTTCAAATCTTAAAAAATACCTTCAATTAATGAACTATATTCTCCCTACCCCCATGCCAAGAATTTCCCTAGAGCTACAATAATACCAAATGAGTTTAATTTTGGTCCCTTATATTTGGAACTGTATTGATGTTGCTTGTGGTCCACATTTGTACTCTGATATTCCTTGGAAAACAGTATTGTATAATTGGTAATCAGCTTAGTCAACAAAAAAGAGCTGAAAGTACAATTTTATTAATGCAATTTTCCTTTCCAGTCAAACAACCTTACAGTACATTATATGTGTATGAATATATACATATATACATATACATACATACATATATGCATATACATACACATTTATATGTACATATACATGTATATGTGTATATATGTGTGTGTGTGTATATACATACATATATACACATATATATACATACATAAACACACACATATATACGTATACATATATATATGTATGTATATGTATATGTGTATATATATATATATATGTGTGTGTGTGTGTGTGTATAGTATGAGGAATTTTCAGTGTTTTGGGATGTCCATTAAAAAATGAGGGAGTATAAGCAACTAGGTTTCTTTTTTTTTTCCTTTGGAGATAATTTCAGTTTATCATGGGAAACAAAGGAAAATGACAATAATTATGAGTCATAATAGTTGTCATTTCTTCCTTAGAACATCATAATTGCATAGAAGTATAATTTGCTTCTCAAATGCATTTCTTCTATTTCTCTATCTATGACAGTACTACCAAGTCATAACAATTTTTATTACAACTAAAATGATAGATTGATATATGAAGTCATAAATAACTAAATTCAGAGAGGCTCAACATAATTGCACTTGATATCATGCAATGCATAGTTTTTGCCCACAGCCACTCATGAAATCAACTATATATTAATATATTTAGTATCATAGGATTTTAAAGATAGAGTAATCTGTAAATGTCATTTAGTCTAATTCTTGAATTTTCCAGAACAGACTGATGAGATTTAGATACAAAAAATGACTTCTGCAGTGCAATGCAACTTTTAGGTGTCACAGCCTAACTCTTTGGATTCCAAGGCCAATGCTTTTCCACTATACCATGCTACTCATGTACAAACAATTAATGACATGATAAACATCATCCAGATGAATTATAATAATTTACTTTAATAAACTGCTGAGCAAAGGTTTTTTAAAGGCAAAATCAATTTGAAAAAAAAAATCTTTTCAGATAAAACTTTGCCCTTTCATTTTTTTACATCATTTTACTCATTTTTGCTGATATTACTGCTTCAATTTGTATGATTACAGCTGTGACCTTTAGCCAAACTTAGTCTATGTTATATGGGGTATGTAGGGATTAAAGCTTAGTTAAATGAATCATCCATGCTTATACAAGGAACTAATATAATTAGATATTCGAATTCAGATACAACCTTATTTAAAGTCTTGTATGCTAATCATGGTTGTCCTCTTTTTTGTTGTGTTTCTCTCATCCTATAAAAAACTACAACAACAAAAATATTACAACAATCAAAAAATAACTTAGTATTGCAAATCTGATATTCCAAGGAGAAGCAGAGGCAGTATGACTTCATGGATAACCAACAAACCACAGAGTTATAAACCCTTAGATTCAAATTCTATCTTGGACACCTATGGAATCTGGGACCCTAAGAAAGTCACTTAGATCTCTCGTCCAACAATCACCAGTTCCTGAAGCAGCTTTAAAACACAAAGTTACAAAATGAGTACAGATATTGCAAAGGTAGAGATTATTTTCTTATTGCTGTTTTCCTACAATGCTAAAATTATAGACTTGTATCCTAAATGAATGGATGATAGATAAAGAAATAATATTTTGATTATCCATCAAATTGGATAATTTAACCTCTTGGCACAGTGCTGGACATAGAATAGCCACTAAATAAATGGTTGTTTCCTTCCTTCCTTCCTTCCTTCCTTCCTTCCTTCCTTCTTTCCTTCCTTCCTTCCTTCCTTTCTTCTTTTCTTCCTTCCTCCCTTCCTCCATCCATTTTTCCCTCCCTCCTTCCCTCCATTACTATCAATGCCTATTTGCTTGACTTAAAAAGGCATTGTTCCATTTCGCAATTGCCTGAACACCTCCTAAAATATCTTCACAAATGCACATTAAAATAACACTTATGTATGGTATTGTTGATGATCTTGTGAAACAATGAGTGATATTTTATTCAGTGTTGCACTTGGAATTAAAAGCTGTAGGCTTACACTCAGTTTGTAATCTTATTCTTATGGAATTTAACCTCCCTTGATCCTGTGTTTCCTTATCTATAAAATAGGGTTAATGAAACTTGTTCTATTTATTTTACAAGATGGTAGTAAGGAAACTGCTTTCCATATCTTATAATTATATAGGATTGAGAGTTGTTGTTAACATTTGTAAAGACAAGCACAAACAGGTTTCCAGAAGGACTGCTGCTGTGAGCAGCTTTCAATTTTCTGATTACACAGTGTAGTGAACTCTCTATTTTTTTTTTCAGTAACAAACTAAGAGAAAACATTCACTGAAAATCAAAGTACAGCATTCACAACATTATGGCATAGCAACTTATCACTAAAATGGCCACATAGTTTCAAACAAAGTACTTTCATTTAGTAAGTCCTTAATTCAATCACAAAGTGCAAAGGTCAAAGTTCTCCACCCCTAAGTCACATTGTCTTAATCTCTTTAATCAAAAGTCTTCTTTCTTCTTAAATGGAGAAGTCTTTAACTCAATCATCTAAATATAAAGTTCAAAGTTCTCCACCCTTAGGCCCCAGTGAAGCATGATCTTCTCAGTTTGCATTAAATACCCAAGGAGAGGTCTTTTCATCTTGATTCAAGGCAGGCTCTCAGCTTCCATGGTTACTCTTCCATGGTTCCAGCTCCTGCTGAAATGTCTACTCGGCCTCAAGTCCTTCACAGTTTCTTTTCCTGGGAAAAATAAGTTTAACAAAGCCACAACAACATACATACACATTGCCAGCACTATCATCAATTCACTTTCTGCCTATGAAATCAACATAGACCAACAACAAGGTGTGAGGAATCAACACAAATCATCGGTATAGTCCCAGGACCTCTGAAAACATCAGCAAGACCCTTCTCCAGGATTTCTGTAAATTTACAACAAGAAAATTCTCTTTCAGGGCTTCTGAACCAGCAGTGAGCTTCCAGGGCTTCTGTAACAACAGCAACATCCTCTATCAATAGATGAATCTGACAGTTACATCAAAACAGACAGACAAAGTACTGGCATTACAGTCATTCTACCTCCCAGGTCTCCACTCTTCTCATTTCTTAATTCTTCTTAATTCTCTTCTCAGTTCTTATCAGTTCTCAGAAATTCTCAGAAGAAGTTCTCAGTTTTCAGTTCTCTTTGATCTCTCAAGCAATAGTTGCTCAGCCTCCAGATGCTCACTTCTAGCAGTTCTGGCCTCTCTCAACTTGGGCTTTTCCTTATATATGGTATTAGCTCCTCCCTGTTCTGCCTCTTCCTATTACATCAACATGTTCATGCCACTGTGGGATTCACAAGTTTTAGATCTTAACACTTGACACAATCATGAACTTGAAACAAGGTGCTAAGTACCTGTTTGCTTGTTAAACATTTACTTGCACAGGAGATCTTCAAATTGTTTTACTATTACAATATTCGATCCCTTTCCTCAGATATTTCTAAATTTATATCACAGACATTAAGAGTAAGGAAAATATCTACATCAATATAAAAAAAGAGAGCATAGTATTGTGGGAAAGCTATTCAACTGAAATCAGAGGATCTGAAGTAATAAAGGGTTGTTCTATCTAGTTTTAGACTTTCATCTTTAGTTGAAGAAGCAGTATATTTTAGTTACGGTTGTTGGTTTGTTTGGGTTTTTTTTGTCTTTTTGGAGGAGGGAAGGCATGGCAATTGGGTCTAAGTGACTTGCCCAAGGTCACACAGCTAGTAAGTGTTAAGTGTCTGAGGCTGGATTTGCATTCAAGGTCTCCTGACTGCAAGGCAGGTGCTCCATTAACTGTACCACCTAGCTGCCCCCTATGGCTTTTTTTTTTATCAAAAAACACACGATTCAAATCATAAATCTGCTCCTTAAAATTTGTATTATCATGGGCAAGTCACTTAGTTACTCTGGTTTCAGGTTCTTCATCTCTAAAATGAGAAAACTGGAAAAACAACTGAGATTTCAACTCCAAATCTTGCTCCCTGGCTCTTTGGCTGACATTAGCTCTCCATAAAAATAGCACATCTTTTTCCATAGACATTGTCTTTTTTTCTCTCCTCCACACAACCATGTCACCCCTAAAAACAAAAAGAATACCTTTCATCAGGAACTGCAGAATTATTAAAAATGTAGAGACTTTAAAATTTATTTAGGCTGGAGAGGGGTGGGGGCATGTGACATCAAGGCCACATGTTACCCTGTAGTCCCTCAAGTGTGGCCCTGTGATGAAATCCAAACTTCACAGAACAAATCTCTTTAATAAAAGGATTTATTCTGTAAAACATGGGCTAAGTCGAAAGGCCACACCCAAGGACCTAGAAGGCCAGAGATGTCCCACCCCTGAATTCTAGACTTTCCCCTTTCTCTTGCCTATGAGGATATCAAGGCTCTGAGAGGAGAAAGGATTTGTCTAAAGTTACATAGGTGTAAGCAGAAAAGCTGGGATTTAAACCAGATACTCCTACAATAGATTAGGACCCCATCTTAACTATTACATATTTAACATAAAAGATAAATGTTATTTCTCAAGACTGGTTCCCCATCCCCTTCTTTATTCATATGAAATATGATTAAAGTAAACTTAAAGAATCACTCTTTATTGTCTCCTTCACAGCAGCAATGTGTCAATGTTGATTTGACTATCAATCCCTGGGCAAGAACTGGGAATCTGCAAAGCAAGAAGGGCGTAGGGTGTTTGTAAAAAGGCAATAAGGATATGAAGTAACCCTAAGTCTGCAGATGGTCCAACCAGAACGTGGCAAATTCCTGCAGTCTTGATTAAAATAGAGGCTGGAATATTATTTGAGGCATATAGACTACAAGGGATTTCCTAAAAAATTACTCCTTGTTAGATACTCTCATTATTGAATGGGTGAAATAAACTTGTTTTCCAGGTTAAAATCATCTTACAGAACATCTTCGTGACAGATTTAGGAGTTTTATTTTCTAGTTGTGTGTTGATTTCAGGTCTTTTGTAATGTTAGTTGAAAAAGTTGCCTCTTTCTTTCATTTCTCCATAGCTATCTCCTTTTATCTATATAATTATTACTGAATAAGACATAGGAGACTCTCAAAAACTGCAGCCCTGCAAAAAAGCATATTGATATATTCTTCCTTGAGAGCAGTTTAGCTTTTGAAGTTTACCTTTTAAACCAAAGCCAGCATACAATCTTAGATTATATGTTACCAAAATGAGCAGTTGAGTATTTCCAGTAACATGGAATACTGTTTTTCATGTTAAATTTATTATATGTGTACCTTTTAAACCTTTAATAAATTTTATGAAACTTATAGACATTGAGACAATTTATTATGTCTCCATAAAATGGAGAACTGCCAACAGGACTTTCCCACTCCACCCTGATTTTTTTCATCTGTTATTACTGTTTCTGAAGTGCCTTGATCAAATCAAAGCCCAAAGCCCCACTCTCATTTGCTATTACACCTGTGATTTCCCTCACCCTGGCCTGGAAGAAATGTAACAGTAGAATCCATTGCTCTCTCTTAAAGTCATTCTATACTAGAAGTGACATCTTTCCCCAGGCTTCAGAATTAACCCTCTATCCCATTTCAGACCCAATCTACTCTTTTGTACAAGAATCACTCCTTCCCACCCTTACTCCAATATTAAATTTCCACAAAGTATGATCAAGTCTCTTCTGGCTATGTTTTCAGAGAAAGAAAGGAAGTGACAACATATTATTTTACAGTTGCAGTAAGATTGGTATTTTAAGGCAGGTCTGCTCACAGAAGAGTTTACAAAGAGAGCAAAGCAAACCAATCTCTTTCGGAGAAGTAATTTATACTGAGGAAAAGTATAAGATGTTTCTAAGCTCTTTCTTTTTTGTAATCTCTTACAAAAAGAGAAAAGACATCCTCCCTTTAGTTGTTTCCTGTTCTTTACTATAGATATTGTCCTTTTTTTCTCCCTCATACACACAGCTGTGCTTTTAAGGCACTCCTGAAACTTTGCCAAAAACCACTTTCCAAAGACACAATGCTACTTAAGTATTGATTTTGGAAACCCTTATCAGACTTATTCTGGAATTTTAACTTCTTTCTCCTTTCCCTATTATGTACCTATGATTCAATCGAAAGTAACAATATAAACCTCACTCTTCATTCTGTTCTTTCTCTCCCTCAGCCCCCACCAAATAGGGTCTAGCTTAGGCTTCTACTTGAAATGTTGTGAGTGGTGCAATTGACAAGAACAGACTTGTTTGTTTTTATTTTCTGCAGTTTTTGTTTTAGACATTTGGCCTTGAGATAGTTTTAAATATTCTGAACTTGACTTCTAGAAATTGTTCAATTTAGTGTATTCTATTGAGCTACACTTTAATTTTGTTTCCTTGTAATTCATTGACTTGTAGAAGGTTTACAATTGCAGTATACTCATAGGTATCAAAACACTTATACTTTTATGTCTTTTTGCTTTTTTCTAATTTTTTGAATGGTAAAGATTACGCAAGGTCTAACTGTTCCCTGAGATCAAATCTTGAATACATCCAGAAGCAAATTTGTCATTTTGAGTTACAATGATAGTACAATTCTTAAGATCATTTTCTTTGTTACCAAAAAAAATTATTTTGAATGAATTATTCATTCTTCAAATAATAGTTATATTTAAATAGCATATTAAGGCAAATATAAAAATATTTTATCTTTTTTTTTCTCTGAAAGTCTAATCAAAGTTAGTAATGTGTTCCAAATAACCAGGCATCCTGCCAGAGCTCTGTGGGAGATGTCTTCTCTAGTTAGCCTCACACTTAAATGACCATTTTCTTACAGCATTTCCTAACTTTTCTTTTTAAAAAATAATGATATTAGCTTAATCAGGGAACTTCTACTTGTTCTTTTTTAATCATCTTGACCTCTGTGGAAAAATCACATACAATTTTTGAGTATTTAATGAGAGTCTTTGCAATACAACTGTTCATTAATTGCTTTCAGTCTTTGTGATGACTTGTATATAGAAACATGCTTGTAAAGAGAAAAGGAGGTTTCTAATTAATCAGTCTACATTAAGACTATTTCCTATTGTTCTCAAGGGACTTTTCAGAGGGTTGCCGCTTGGGGAAAATTTGTGCTCGAATCCCCAATACCTAGTAGATTATTTTGAGTGCTACCACAGCTCAAAGAACATTCTAAAGGCACGGGAGGTAAGTGGTCCTATGAAAACCCTTCCAATGGAGAGTTAGGGAACTTCAGTCAGGCTTCAATTGGCAAATGCAAACAGAAAAAAAAAAGCAGCAATGAAAAACAACAAACAAGTTATGGTTTAAAAATCATTCTTTGCCATCTTATCATGTGCACATTGTTATATTTCTTGCCACTGAACCCTTGTAATACCTGTACCTTGTTTGCCACTTTGCCATTGTGCTCTAAGTACAAGTGGTCCTTTTCAAGTGGGCCATACAGTGGAAAACTTCTATGTATATTATTTCCACCAATAAGAATATGGACTTTCTGTAAGTATAGGCTATCTCATTGTCCTATCCGTAGGAAAGTGAATCCACAGGATTAGTACATGACAAGTTCTTAATTGTTTTTTGAATAGATTAATAAAAAAATTAATTAAATGGTAACTTTATGTAAAACACTGTAGCACTATACTAAGTATTTGTGATGCAAATGGAAAAGCAACACAGTCCTTGCTTTGAAAAGACTCACATTCTAATGGAGAAATTACATGTAAGAGAGTTCAGCTGCTACCCAGATAGAATGACTCCGTGTTCTTTAGTGAAAAGGCAGATAGCAGTACATCTTTAGAATTATTTCCATTCGTAAAATCAAATCCTTTAAAACTTGTGAAGGCATTAAGAACTTTAACAGTGAAAATCTTATTTTCAGGGCAACTGTTACTACAGAGAAAATGGGTCAGGACTGGTTCCCTGGCCAATGTGCATGGAGGAAGCATCGCTGAGGGTGTTAGGGGCCCTGCTATTCCACAACCCAATTTGTTGGATGTAGGAGGAAATCTCAGATATTTTTCATTTGAATTTTTTGATTTATTGAAATTTTGGACATATTTTAACATGGTCATTGATATTCATTTTTTATAGTCTGAAACTTCCTATTTATATCTTTTGATTGTCTATAGAAGAATGGCTCTCACTGTAATAAATTTTTGTCAAGTACTGATTTTGTACCCTAGAATTTTAGGAGAAAATTATGGATTGGGAAGGAAACTATCCAGAAAGTATCGTGTTGTAGAAAAATGAATTAATATTAATCAAAAGGTATGAATAAAAATGGGAAGTGAGTTTAGTGAAATGGTTGTTTCCCAAGTTTCTGTAATTGTTTTTACCAAAATAAAATACATACATTTTATGTTTAGGTTTCTTATGCTCTTGTTTATACTTTTGATACATTGTTCATTCATTGATTACATTCATTCTTTCTCGAGATACCAGGAAAGGAGTGTCAGTATTCATAGAAAGGCAATCCTGTGAGGCAAATATGTATGTCTACATGTCTTTGTCTATGTCTATTTATGTGTGTGTGTGTGTGTGTGTGTGTGTGTGTGAAATTCATGTAGGAAACATTCATTTGTCATTTAATTCCATGTAGTAAAATAGATTTTTAAAAATCAGTCATAGTGTGAATTAACTCAAAATTCAGCAGCTGAGTTAGACACAAGTTGATGCATTCTATTTGAGCTGAATCACTAATTAGGTCAAGAGAAGTGTTATTAGCCCTGAAATAGTGTTGATCACTTTTATTGTTTTAGTTTAGAAAAAGATCCCCACCCTTCCCACCACCCCCACTTGCTGTCATGCATCTTGATCCAAGGGATGAAAGAAGATAGTGAATTATGGAAAGCAACTGAGTTAACTTTAGAGCCAAATCCCATGAGTTAATTTACTCTATTAGAACTATCTCTTTAGCATTCATAAATTTAGACACTCAACATGTCATCACTGTAGTTGTTTTTTTTATGTAAAATAAAATTAATAATAAATAGACAAAAAGCCCTTATTTAGTAGAGAAAGGGAGTAATCATGATCTGTTCCTATCACATCCACTTCATTCCCAAATCTCCATTGCACACAAGAAAATTTAATAATGTAGAAAGACAGTTATGATTAATAGAGGGGCAAGGTCAGGGGATACGGCTTTTTATTGTTTCAGGAACAAGAAAACTCAAAGAAAACTCTGCCTTCCAAACGAGTTCAGCCACAATCAATGCCTACTATAGATGGGAGTTTTCAGTGAAATCTGAACTGTGAGATATTGTCTTTTTATCCAATGATCTCAAACAACCACTCACTGTTCCAGCCACTATGCTCAAACTAAGTACTCTATTTAGCAACATCCTATATGTCCAAATGAATGTCAATGATATAAACACAATAGTATCCTTTTTATTCTGTCACACAGTTGCTGTTACACCTGCGTTCTTTTCACAAAGGGATAGTTGTAACATTAGGGGTTGTGTGTGGCTGGAGAGAAGCAAAAATCTGCTTCCTGTATAGATCTCAAGATTTGCTCAGCCATATCTGCTTTGTCAATCAGCTCATAATTTATAGTGTTATTAAAACAAATAAAATCTCAGATTTTCATTATTTTTCCTATACGTTGTGAGTGTTCCAAATGTCAAGGCAGCCTTACACACTGAAGAAGACTTCATCATTCATTTATTAATATGAGGAGTGCAGCAGAGGTCACATTATTATTACAAAGTCTGTTCTATATTGATGTGTCTTAATATATCATTAGTTATCCATTCCTTTATGTTAAACACTGTTGTTCCATAAATATCGAATTTTTTAATGAACATAATAGCAAGAAAGATAACCCAGGAAGTTTCTAATACTTTTGTGTAAATTTCTTCATTACTTTTTCCTCTTTCAAAAAAGGAATTTGGAGCAGCTTGAGGGTAACTGCATGGAAGAAAATGCTGAAGAAAATTAGTGGATCACAAGAAAGTAATTGTTGGAGGTATTAAAGACAAAATTTATAGACTTACCTAAGCTACGCTGCCCAAATGCCTTTACAATGTTATCTGTGAGTAGTAGTAGCTACCTTCTGTGGCTTCCATGTGTGAATTCAATTTGAGGAACACTGCGATTTTTTCATTCTCCCCCTCCTCCTTCTCCTGCTGCTGCCATCTCTCCTCCTCTTCTAACACCTTCTTCAAAAGGGAATAATGAAACGTTATTATGAATAAATATGGCTTTAAAAAGAAATGTGATAAAACACACTATCTTATCCCTGGCAGAAGTTTTAGTTCCAAAAGTTGTGCATCACTAACATATTTTTTTTGTATTTTTAATGCATTGATAAGTTATGATGATGTTTTCCCCTTGATCTTCAAAAGTATACAGTTTGTTGTATCACACAGCCTTTGGTAGGTTGGAAAGAATAATGTGGGAAATTATGTCATTGCAAAAGAACAAAAACAAATTGAAAAACATTTCAAGTAAACCCATGAAGCTTTTTTTATTTTAATAGTTTAAAGAAGACCAAAATAAAAATTAATTATTTTTTCACAATATGAGATCATATATGATCATGGGTTTAGAGCTGGAAAGGATTTTTGAATCATCTAATCCAAATGTGTCATGTAACAATTGAAGAAATTGAGACCTGAAAGATTATGACAAATTCAAAGTCACACTATTGAAAAGTGGTGAAGGAATTGTTTTAATCTATTGTTCTATTACTATAAATTCACATAGCTTGTGAATAAAGGTGGGGAAATGTGCTCTTATATAAACACAATTCAATGAACAAAACTAATCTTTATGGTGTGCTTAAAGTTTGGTAATAATGATATAATAACATTTAATAAATTAGTACTTGTATGGGGGTATGAGGAACACTGTGGTAAAGTAACTTTTAAAAGTTACTGTAGGTCACCAAGATGGCGGCCTACAAGCAGCAACATATTGCAGCTCTCCCATAGCCACCCCAAAATACCCATAAAATATGACTCTAAACTAATCCTAGAACTCCAAAACGCTCACAAATATACTTTCCACTAAAGTCAGCTCAGCTACGAGGAACCATATTAGCCCTGCAAACTGAAACCAGCCTGGCCTGAAGCCCTGGCTAAGCCCTGGGGGCGGCCGGTCGAGAAGAGCAGTGAGCAGATTAGCAGCAGCTGCAAGCAGACTGAAAGGCCTCCAGGACAGGAAAGTGAAAGGCAGAGGTTTTGCACCCGCCTCCCCATTGCAGCTTCATGCCTTTGGCCTACAGACAGCAGGGGGGCTATCGTTCAGAGGCAAAGTGCTCTCATGTTGAGCGGCCTGGATCCGGATCGCGGTCTTGGGCTTTTGGTTCAGTGAGTCTTCATTATCCAGTGAGCCACAACTAAGGAGGAAAGGGACCCAGCACCTTCCTGGGAGCTACAGCAGCCGGGAGGACCCCAGCGATTTGGGACAGAGCTTTCCCTTCTGGAAGCAAAGCCCCAGAGAGATTAAAAAAAAATCACCGACTGACCAACCATGACTAAGAATTAGCATAAGAAGCAAAGTAAGGACAGCACCCAAACCCTAGATTTCTTCTTTGGGGAAAAGAAAGATCATGGCACAGAGAGGGAGGAGGAGAGTACAGCCACAGCTGCCCCACCAGGGGCTTCCAATAAACATGAAGAATGCTTTAAATCTAGAGATGAGCTGAAGAAGGATTTTCAAAACCAAATAAGGGAAGTGGAAGAAAAATTGGGAAGAGAAATAAGAACGTTGCAGGAAAATCA
>CM053584.1:228135607-228150916 GCA_028627135.1 Pseudochirops cupreus
GAATACTATTGTGCTATAAGAAATGGGAAGGAGATGGTCTTCATAATTACCTGGAGAGGGTTATAAGGACTGATGCTAAGTGAGAAGAGTAGAACCAGGCAAAACCTGTACACAATCACAGACACATCGTACATATGATGACCCACCTTGATAAACTGGACTATCCTCAATAACACACAGCTAAAGACAACTCTACAAGCCTCAGGATGTAAGGAGATACCTAAGCTCAGAGAAAGATATAGAAAGACTACAGTTTAAATGGATACTGAAGCAAAACACGCTATCGTTCTCTTTCATGTCTGGTTTTGCTTTTTTTTTTTTTCTTTTCCCAGTGATCACTCATTGGTTACAACCCTTCTATATGACCAAACTATTGTACAATGTGAAAGTATTTGCAGATCCTATAGATGATTGCACGCCACCATGGAGGGGGGGAGGGAGGGGAGAAAATCTGAAACTCAAGTGATTGTGGAACTGAATCTTGTAAATTAAAAGTAAATAATAAATAAAGAAATTTAAAAAAAGAATATTTACATCAACTGGCATAGCCTCCAAATTCTTACAGAAGTTAAATGAGTTACACAAAAAAATAGACAACAAAACTGTACTAGTGGGGGACATCCACTGCCCCCTCTCACAATTAGATAAATCAAACCCCCAAAAATAGGAGAGAAATTATAGAGGTAAATAGAAATTTAGAAAAATTAGAGGCAGAGCCAAGATAGTAGAGTAAAAGCAGGAACTTATTGAATTCACCTCCAATTACCTCAAATACCTATAAAAGAAGACTCTAAATTAATTTTAGAGCTGCAGAACAGACAAAATAACAGAGTGAAGCAAATCTCTCACTGAAGACATCCTGGCAAACTGAAAGGAAGTTCTATCACATCAGGCTGGGAGTGGAGCACAGTCCACTGCAGCAACAGAGACTGGCCTGAGCTTACCTCAGGGAACTGATTCACTGGCAGCTGTGGAGGTTTCCAGACTTCTCACTCCATAAATGGCAAAAAGAAAGCAAAAGGTCCATAGGAAAACTCTGATGGAACTAAATGAGAGAAGATTGAAGTCTAGGCCCTGTCGCTAGGTGGTGGAGCAAAAAGAAAGCAAAAGGTCAGTAGGGAAACTCTGATGGAAGTAAATTAGAGAAGATTGCAATCTGGGCCCTGTTCCTGGGTTGTGGGAGGATCAAGCAACAGACTGGGGCCAGGATGGGGGGTGGGGGGCAGGCATTTCAGGAATCTCTTTGCTGGGACTGAGGCAGGATTCTTTTTCTTTGCCCTGCTTAGATCTGGGTCGCAGTCTTGGGTGACTGTCTTGGGGTGAGGATATCTGGAGTAACAAAACTTGTTGAGCCTGTGGAGAGGCAGTTCTCATAGATCTGAGGTAGGTACCTAGAAGTAGCTCTGACAACAGCTGCACAAAAACCCAGAAATTTGGTACACAGCACTCTCCACTCTGGAAGCAGAGTTCTGCTGTGGCAAAGAACTCAAAAGTCAAGTATTTGGCAAGAAAAATGAGCAAACAGAGGAAGAGAAATCAGTCTATAGTATAGTTCTTTGATGACAAAGAGGATCAAAAAAGAATCAGAAGAAGACAACAAAGTCAAAACACCTGCATGAAAAGTCTCCAGGAAAAATACGAATTGGTTGCAGGCCATGGAAGAGCTCAAGAAGGATTTTGAAAAATCAAGGAAGAGAAATAGGGGAAAAATTGGGAAGAGAAATGAGAGAGTTGTAAAAAAAAATGATAATAATAAATAAGTCAGCAACTTGCTAAAGGAGAACAAAAAAAAATACTCAAGAAAATAACACCTTTAAAAATAGACTACCTCAAATGGCAAAGGAGGTCCAAAAAGCCAATGAGGAGAAGAATGCCTTTAAAAGCAGAATTGACCAGATGTAAAAGGAACTTCAAAAGTTCCCTGAAGAGGATATTTCCATCAAAATTAGAATGGAGCAAATAGGATCTAATGACCTTATGAGAAATCAGGATGTTATAAAACAGATTCAAAAGAATGAAAAAATAGAAGGCAAAGTGAAATATCTCATTGGAAAAAATACTGAGCTGGAAAATAGATTCAGTAGAGAGAAATTAAAAATTATTGGACAACCTGAAATCAATGATCAAAAAAAGAGCTTACACATCATCTTTCAAGAAATTATCAAGGAAAGTTGCCCTGATTTTCTAGAGCCAGATGGTAAAATAGAAATGGAAAGAATTCACTGATGCCTTGTGAAAAAATCCCCAAAAGAAAACTCCTATGAATATTATAGCCAAATTCCAGTGGTCCCAGTTCAAGGAGTAAATATTACCAGCAGTAAGAAAACAACAACAACAACAACAACAACAACAACAACAAATATTGAGTGAAGTGGAAACACAATCAATATAACACAAGATCTAGCAGCTTCTACATTAAGGGATTGAAGGGCTTTGAATATGAGATTCTAGATAGCTAGGTTTATAACCAAGAATCACCTACCCAGCAAAACTGAGTATAACATTTCAGGGAAAAATATGGGATTCAATGAAATAGAGGACTTTCAAGCACTGTTGATGAAAAAAATAAGAACTAAACAGAAAAAAAAATTGTCTTTCAAATACAAAAAGCAAGAGAATCATGAAAAGGTAAACAAGAAAGAAAAATCATAAGGAAGTTATTAAGGCAAAACTATTTACTTTCCTACATGGAAAGACGATATTTGTAACTCATGAGACTTTTATCAGTATAAGGATAGTGAAGGGAATATATATGTAGGTGTGTGTGTGTGTGTGTGTGTATGTGCATACATGTATACATAGACAGAGGGCACAGGTTGAGCTGAATGTGAAGGGATGATATCTAAAAAATAAAATTAAGAGGTGAGAGAGGAATATATTGGGAGTAGGAGAAATAGAGAATAGGATAAATTATTTCACAAAACAGAGGCAAGAGAAAGCTATTAAAATGGAAGGGAAGATCATGGAGGTGAAAAGAAAAGAGTTGATCTTACTTTCACTGGATTTGGCTTGAGGAGGGAATAACATACACACTCAATTGGGTATCTTACCCTACAAGAAAGTAGGGAGAAGGGTATAAGAGGGAAGGTGACCAAAAGGAGGGCAGATTGGGAGAACAGGTAGTCAGAATCAAATACTTTTGAAAAGGGACAGGGTCAAAGGAGAAAATAGAATAAATGGGGTTGGGATAGGATGGAAGAAAATATAGTTTGTGTTTCACAACTTGACTACTTTGGAAATGTTTTGCATAACTACACATGTATAACTTGTGTTGAATTGCTTGTCTTCCAAGTGAGAGTGAGTGAGTAAGGAAGAAGAGAGAAAAGCTGGAACTCAGAGTTTTAAAAACAAATGTTAAAAAATTATTGTTACATGCAACTGGGAAATAATACATACAGGCAATGGGATATAGAAGTCAATCTTGCTCTATAAGAAAGTAAGGTGGAAGGAAGTAAGGGTAGGGATGGGGGGGAGCAGATTTATGAGATAGCACACATGGGGAAGAAGTAATCACTATGCTTGCCATTTTGGAATGAGGAGTAGGGTAGTTATGGGGAGATAATTTGAAACTCAAATTCTTGTGGAAATGAATGTTGAAAACGAAAAATAAATAAATTCTGAAAATGAAAAAAAAGAAAAGTTTGATCTTTGACAGATGACAGGTGACAGATTTTTGGAGAAAACTGACTGAGAAAAGACAGGAATATACCTTTTCTTTTTCTTAGCAGCACATGGTACCTACTCAAAAATTTATCATGTAATATGGCACAAAATGCTCAAAATTAAATGTAGAAAGGCAGAGAAATTAAATGTATTCCTTTTGGATCACAATGTAATAAAAATCATGTTCAAGAAAAGGCAAAGGAAAGGTAGACTAAAATTAATTAGAAACTGAATTACTAATCCTTAAGAACAAGTGAGTAAATAATAAATCATAGAAAAGAACCAACAATTTAATTAACGTGAATGACAACAATGAGACAGTATGTCAACATTTCTGGGATGGAATCAAAGTAGTAGTTAGGGGATATTTTATTTCTATAAATACTGACATCCACAAAATAGAAAAACAATAGATTAATGAATTAGATATGAAACTGAAAAAGGTAGAAAAGGAACAAATTTTAAATCCCCAATTTAGCATCAGATTGGAAAGCCTAAAATAAAAAAAAATGACACATATTAAAAATTGAAAAAAAAAACTATTGAACTAATAAATAAATCTTGGAGCTGGTTTTATTTTAAAACAAACAATAAGATAGGTAACCCACTGGTGAATTTGTTTTTTAAAAAAAAGGAAGAAGAAAAATCAAATGCCCACTATTAGAAATGAGAAAGGCAAAATCACTTCTAATAAAAAAAGTCTAAAACTATCATTAGGAAGAATTTTGGCCAATTATCTGCCAACAAATCTGATAATCTAAGTGAAATCAATTAATATTTATGAAAATATGAATTAACTGGATTAACAGATCAGGAAATATAATGACTAAATAACCCTGTCTTAGAAAAAAAGCAATTGAATAAGTCATTAAAGAAATTTCTAGGAAAAAATCCCCAGGGCCAGATGAGTTCACTTAAGAATTCTATCAAATACTTAAAAAACAATGATTTTGATACTATATAAACTATTGTGAAAAATAGGAAAAAGAGTCCTACAAAATGCCTTTTATGATACAAATATGGTGCTGATATCTAAACCAGGAAGAGTTAAATCAGAGATAGAAAATTATAGAGTAATTTCCTAATGAACATCAAAGCAAAACCAAAATACTAGCAAGGCAATTAGAGCAATATATAACAAAGATTATACACTATGATTAGGGGGGATTTGTAGTTGGAATGCAGATCTGGTTCAATATTAGGAAAACTATTAACATAATTAGCCATATCAATAACAAAATCAAGAAAAATCATACATTTTTCTTATTAGATACTGAACAAGCTTTGACAATGTAGAGCACCCATTCTTTTTCTTTTTCTTTCTTTTTTTTTTTTTTTTTGCTTTTTGGAGGGGAGAAGGCAGGGCAATTGGAGTTAAGTGACTTGCACAAGGTCACATGGCAAGTAAGTCTTATATGTCTAAGGTTAGATTTGAACTCCTGTCCTCCTTACTCCAGGGCTGGTGCTCTATTCACTGTACCATCTAGCCACCCCTAGAGCACGTATTCTTATTAAAACCACTAGAAATCATAGAAATAAACTGTGCCTTAACCACAAACACATAACTACACAACTACATACATACACATACACAAATCTGCTTTTCAAAATTTCATCAAGATAATTGTGAAATCATACCCCTAGTCCCTGTAGCTCTCTGGCACAAACCAGTGGAACTGGCATAATGGATAGTTTGAGGGATGTTTTTTTTGTTATTACTTCTCCAATGTTTCAGATTTCATTTGCATTAAACACTTCATAACTATAGACACAAAAGATGTTACTAGGAACAATGAAAATGTGAAGAACTATCATGCTGAGCATTGGCCTGTCTATATAGTACAGCTGGTCTTAAACTGCATGCCATCTACTTAAGAAACAACAGATGGAGAATTTCCTTCTCTGTATGTAGTTGAAGCAGAAGGCACATGGGGAGCAATGACACTTTACGTAGGGATGACCTAGCCCAGAATGTATGTATCATTTACTGAGTACAGACAGAAAACTTGGTGCAGCTCTCTGTCACTTTATAAATGCAAATAAGAGTGAGGCTTGCTTTTAGTCATATAGATATCTCATATACTACTGAAAAATAAAATACTGTTTGTTTATTTTTATTTTGGGAGGACATTTTGTAAAGTTTTTGCTGTGATTAAATTTTTAATATCATTCCTAATATTATGTGCTTATACATCAATTACATTTCTGAAAAAATCAAGCCTGCTGGACAAGCATCAACCATATGTGACATTAAGTGCAATATTTCCTATTTCGCACACGTTCCACCTCTACGAAGGAAGAAGTCAGGTGAATTTCCTCATTTTTTTCTCTGGAGTTAAGGTTGGTATTTGTAATTATGTTATATTTTTTTCCATGTCTGTTTTTTTCTCCTCTTTCCATTTACATTTTGTCAATAAATGCATGGTTTTTCTCATTCTGCTCATTTCATTTTGCATCAAAGTATATGTCTTACATTTTTTTCATAGTTCTCTGAAATACTTCATATTCAGTTTTTTTTAAAAATGTCCATTTCCATTATATTAATGTCCAGTATGTTTAACCATTTTTTTTCCAAGGGCTATGAATCCACTTTGTTTCCAGTTATTTTCTGTTCCTGTCAAAAAAAATGCTTCTATTAATATGGCAGTGGATGTGGAATCTCTCTCTCTCTCTCTCTCTCTCTCTCTCTCTCCTTTTTTTTTTTTTTACTATTTTTATGTCCTTGGATTATACACTCACTAGATAGATGTCTTGATTTTGACTATAATTATGTTTTGATTGATATGTGGGTGTTTTACAAAACCATTTCAATAAAATTCTAAATCAATTTGCAAAGTAGTGGACAAATTCAGAACATGTGCAATGGTGTTAACACTGTTCCTTTTATTCCAGTAGCTTCTCCACACAGTCTATTTGCATATTTTGTTAAATTTATTGATTTTCTGAGTGTGAGTTGAACCCTAAGAAGTGATTTGTTTTGTATTTCTTTTATTATTTCATGATTGGAAGTATCTTAAGGTGGTTAATAGTTCACAAAAACTATTCTAAAAGCTATTCATATCCTTTGATCTTTTATCCAGTTGGAAAAGTCTACCAGTCATATATTTGCATTAATTCTCTGGATATCTTAGATATCAAATCCTTATTGTTGAATATGATTTTTAAAAAAAACAGCAAAAAACCTCAATCAATGTTTTCCTCTTCTACTTTAGTTGCACTGATTTTGTTTATGCATTTTTTTTTCATTTCAGGTAATGGAAATTATCTACTGTATCTACTTTTTTTGTGTATGAATTACATCTTCTTTTTAAATAAAAATCCTTTTTTTCTCCATAACTGGAACTTACTCAATGTGTTTTCATTTATTATTGCTTTTGTTGGTGTTACTTCTGCTGTGGCTGTTTTTAGATGTGACCTGCAGCCTTCCAATTTTGTATCCATTTTGAACCCATTGACATGTATGGTATAAAATGTGGCACACAATGTCTAAATATAATTTCTTCCACTCCGTTTTCCAGTATTTCCTTTAGCTTTTTTTCCAAATAAGTTCTTGCCCAAGTAATTTGTTTAGATTTGTTAAACATCAAACTATTTAATTTCTTTTCTTCTGATTTTTAATCAAGTCTATTCTACTATCCCATATTTCTTTTTTTTTTTAAACTAATACCATATAATGGTGATCAGTACTTCAACAGAGATATAGTAAGGATGATTACTTGTGAAAGACTTAGCTACTCTGACCAAGACCTGGAGAAAAGCCAAATCCAAAGGTCCCATGAGGAAAATGCTTTCAAGATTAATAACTGGCAATCTTTGAGTGAAGATTGAAGCCCACTTTCTAAACTTTATTTTTTTATATGCATATGTGGATTTTGGCATGAAGTCATCAGTCTTTAATATATTTGAGGTACATTACAATTTACATTTGTTAAGCCAAAATGATTATTAGAAATGACTGAACTCTTTTTTGTGGCATCATGTAGCTTTATGTCAGTTATGCATGTGAAATAATTAATAAAATACTCTGGTTTAACTCTTGTGAACTTGCAATTCATTAAAAGTTGGAATTAGGAGAGAAGGTAGTAGATTTAAAGTTAGATAGAAACTGATGGGCTTTACCTGTCTCGGGGGGAAAAACACTTTATTTAATATAAGTTTTCTTGATGTTATATTAGTGTTGAATTTTAACTAGAGAATGGTTTTCCAAATATTCTTACATTCTCACTATACTTGAGACCCTTAGGCATATGTCCAGTTCCAAAAAAAAAAAATATTAGTGACAGACTGAGTCAAGGAGTTTTCAGTAATCAATCACAGCAATGCAGTTGTTTGGTGCTTTCAAGGAGCTTTTATTAAATTATCAAATTAGTAATAAGTTACTAAGATGCTTTTCATAACAATTAAACATTTTGAAATCTTTTTAAAAATATGGTATAAAATACTGATAGTAGCTTCTTTTGTGGTGGAAAAGAATTGGAAATTGAGGGGATGTTCATCAATTGAAGAATGGCTGAACAAGTTGTGGCATATAAATGTAATGGGATAATATTGTGGCATAAGAAATGATGAGCAGCAGACTTCAGAAAAACCTGGAAAGATTTATATGAAGAGATGATGAGTGAGGGGAACAGAACCAGGAGAACATCATATGCCATCACAGTCACATTGTGCGATGATTAACTTTGATAGACTTGGCTCTGCTCAACAATGCAAGGTACTAAGATAACCCCAAAAGACTAATGATGGAAAATGCTATCCACATCCAGAGAAAGAATTATGGATTCTGAATACAGATTGTAGCATACCATTTGCTCCCTCCCTCCCTCCCCTTCTCCCTCCTCCTCCTCTCTCTCTCTCTCTCTCTCACTCTCTCTCTCTCTCTCTCTCTCTGTCTCTGTCTCTCTGTCTCTGTCTCTCTTTTCTTTTCTCTCTCTCTTTTTGCTTCTTTTTTCTTGAAGTTCATTCTATTGGTTATAATTCTTATTTTAACATGATTAATACGAAAACATATTTAATGTGAATGTATATTTAGAGCCTATATCAGATTACTTGCCATCTTGGGGCATCTGTCATCCTACACTTCCTAGGGAGGGGAGAAGATTTAAAACCCAAAAGCTTGTGGAACTGAATGTTGTAAACTAAAATAAATTTTAAAAAATGCATGGCATAGGATAGGATGGGGCAGGATATAACATGACAAAATATGCTATGTTATAATGTATGATATGATATAATGTAATATATAACAATATAATGCAACATAATTTAACAAAGTAACATAACATAATGAAATATAAGATAATACATGACATAACACAACACAATGTCATATAATAAATATAATTAATACAATTAATATATCATAGCATAATATAACATAGCATACCATAGTGTAACATTGCATAGCAGAACATAACATAACAATATAAAACATTATAATATTTATATAGAGATATTGCTTCAGATTCCAATTTTTTGGCACCACAAAAAGGCTGCTGAAAATATTTTTTCACATATGGGTCCTTTTCTTTCCTTTGGATACAAATCTAGTAATGAGATTACCTCATCAAAGGGTATACCCAGTTTTAAAACTGTGGGCTATAAACATGGCATCTAGGCTTTTTTTTTTTTTAGCTATTGCTTTCAGGTTGTCCAACAATTCTTAAAATAACTAACATTAATATATTTTCCAGGTCAGTTGTTTTTGCATTAAGATAGCTCACATTTTCTTCTAGGTTTTCAGCCTTTTAATTTTTGCTACTTGATGTCTCATTGAGTCATTAGCATCTACTGAAACAATTATAATTTTTAAAGTTTAATTTTCTTAAGTGAGTTTTTCTGTCTCTTAAACCAAGCTTTTAATCATCTTCCCACGATTTTCTTGCATTGCTTTCATTTCTTTCCCCAATTTTTTTTCTGTACCATTTGTTGATACACACACACATACGCACACACACGCATACACAGTATGTATATGTGTATATGTATGTATGAGTTCTTCACCTTTTAAATATGTAAATTAGCAGAAAAAAAAACAACATATCACCCGTTATAGGTTTCTTGACCTTGAACTTTATGTTAAAGTTGATCTCTGCTTGTCTCTGGAAGGGTGGTGTGCGATATGTGACCTGAGCTTCTTTTTTCATTGTTGTTTTGTTTGTTTTTATTCTGAAAATTCACTTCTGATACTTTCACAGGTCAATGTTAGCCTGCAAGTTTTGAGTTAGGTTTGTGGTTTAGGAAGAGGTCTAGTCTCCCTTGGTCAGCACTTATGCAGGGAAGCTTCTAGTTCCCTCGTGACTGAGACTACTCCTCCAATTCCTGAAGCAGTTACCCAGAACTGGTTAATGAGTCACAGAGATCTCAAATGGCAGCTAATCCTGAACTATGTGATAGCACAGGGGTCCCTTGGGATCTTTTTATGACCAAGTATGCCAGACATAGGGCTGCTCCATGCTACTGTTTACACTGCCACATCCTGATGCTATCATCACTTCCTGGTTCTGCTTCCACTATACTGTGCTCTAAATAGACCACCTTTTCTGTCATCCTAAACTGACCAAGGCAAAAAAAAAACCCAAAAATTAGGTGTGATTTTTTTTTTAATTTTCCTGATCGGAATTTGATTTGACATACAGTCAAGTGGTTTTAGAGGGTGTGTTGAGAGAGTTCAGCAAAAATTCTGCAATTGTAGGTTTGCCTTTTTAAGACTGTAATTTATCCAATCTTTTCTACATGTTTAATTCTTATTAAGAGCAATGAAAACTAGTTGTTTTAAAATTCAAAATGTGGATCATCAAAAATAGAGTTGCAACTGGAATTAAATATCATGTTTCATTGTAATCCTAGGCACACGTTCTCTGAGGGAACAATTCTAATAAATTCCATCGTGATCAAGGAAAAAAAAAAGAGAAATATTTCCCTGCTGTATGCATACCAACCTAATTCATGTACTATGCATCCCTATAACTGGTGTTATGTTAGTTACTTTTATGATAGTTTATATATTTTAAATGGTGTTCAACTTTAGTATCACCTAATAAATTATCATTTACACCTATCAGTTTGCTTAACAATATTTTATCACAAAATCATTGATCTCCACCTCAGACATTAAGTGATGATTATCTACACAGAAAAATGCTGTTATTCATTAATTTATACACTACCCTATGATGCATGTTTGATGGATGTCACGTGCAGATATTTGAAATATAACATGGAAATGTAAGTATTCAAATACCAATCTTTCTTAACTGATGATAATTATACATGTAATATATAACTATAATGATAACTATAATCTAATCCTCTACAGAAACAATGGAAAGAAGTAAAGATGTGATTCATGCATTAATGGCTGTGAAAGATTTAATTGCCAACACCTCTAAATTTTATGTTGAAACAGAAGTCCAAAATACTGTCAATTAAAAAAAAATCTGACATAGGTGATTTGAAATTCTTTGCTATAATCATAGACCATATCAATTTTATAACATTGTTTCTCCTCTTCTTCAAAGATGTAAGAAATGCTTAAAACACAGAAGCATAATTTTTGCCTTATCCCATAAACAACAAATTAAAATGGTAAGTCAATTTATCAGTATTATTAATTTGCTATGACCACCTTTGTGAAGCATAATGTAAAATACATATAAGTGTATGGGGGAAGAAATAAAACATGATTGGGGGAAAACAGATTATTTCAGTAGCTTTTTCTACATTAATGACTATTTTGGATATAAACTTTTATCAATTCAATAAAATCAAATCATTGATACAGATAAAAATTTTAGAAAGTTACTCTAAAATGACTGATTTGATTTTCAAATATATATCTAACATAACTGTGAATTAGAAAAGTTAATTATAAATATAGAAATTAAAAATGTATAAATATAAGTATTTATAATACTAATCTCATGGTCTATTCAATTAAACCTGTAATCAAAATTTTATTATGTTCCAAGGAGGTTATGCATACAACATACTCTTAATAGTAAAATATGATGTTCAATTCTTTACACTGAGTATTATTAAAATTTAGAAGTACAACGTAGTTGGGGAAGGTTGAATCTTTTAATGTTTGTTATTTATTAACAAAAATTTCCCTCTCAATACCTACTCTTTCCTGCTATTCTCATTTGTCCATATCTTAAATGCAAACACCGAGTTATTGATGACATTATTATCTCTGTATAATATGCCCTTAGAAAAAGTAGAAAACTATCTAAATTAAAAAAAAACACTCTCCTTTTCCCCTTTTACAACACTCAGTTCTTCTCATCATGATCACATCTACTTCCTGCTGGGCCTGTTACTCTTTTTGCTGATAGCTCTTATCATCAATCAGCAGGAAGTTGTTGCTAATCTGAAGTCACACTATTTCTCATTGTTTTCTGACAGCAAGGTTTGCCTGCTGTTACTGCTTCCCACCTATTAACATCTACATGACATCTCTTCAAATTGTACCGCAATGGGAAACAGTTCTTCTGACCACCTGGTGTAGGAATGATTTTCCTCATTTTGCCGAATGAAAACTGCTTTTGCTTCCTGGTGTTTTTCATTCTTAGCCTAGAAATATTCCTCTATGCCTAAGATGTTATAAACATGGCATTTAAGTATGTATGTAAAATTATTATACAGTCAACTTAAACAAGGATTGGAGAAGGAATAGGCTTTCAAATGTGTTTATCCAGTTACAGATAAAGCTCATATAGATCCTGAACATCATCTAGTTCATTTCCCTCATTTTATAGAGGTGAAAATTGAGGGCCAGAGAATTGTCTAGCTCAAATTTATCCATCAAATCATAGACAGAGCTGTGACTTGAAACCATACATATCTATATAAACATATACATACTCATACACAGATGTTAAAAGCACCCACTTATGTATACACACACAGAGGTAGATAGAGTGGTAGACCTGAAGACAGGAAAATTCATTATCCTGAGTTAAAATCTGGCCTCAGACATTTACTAGCTCTGTGACCTTGGGCAAGTCACTTATTCCTGTTCACCTCAGTTTCCTCATCTGTAAAATTATCGAGAGAAGGAAAAGGAGAACACTTTATAAAAATTTTGCCAATACAACCCCAAAAGGGGGTTGTGACAGAAACAATTAAAAAAACAACATCTCCCTCTCTCTCTCTCTCTCTCTCTCTCTCTCTCTCTCTCTCTCTCTCTCCCCCCAAATCTAGTGACCTTAACACTAGCCTCCATATAAGATTTACATTTGTTAAGAAGCCTCAGACTAATGCTTATTAAACTCTTTCAGTATCTTAGATTCCCTTAGTAATTAGACAAAGCAAAACACTATCATGCTTGTTGCCTTAATTAATAATTCAAGGAAGTACTAAGTTTCATGTAAAAATTAGTGAAAATAAAGATATATTTACCACATCTAAATTCATTGACCCCTGGAATCTCTCCAAAGACTGGAAATGGAATCCAAGTTAAAAATCTATGCCCCTCCCCCTAAAATGTAATGTGACCCCCACAGAAAGATATGAATATTTAGAGTTAAGAAGAACTGCTGTCTAATCATTTATCCTCTCATTTACCTCAGGAAACTCTATGGTTATATTGACAATATTGACAAATACATAGTTGTTGTTGTTGTTGTTGTTGTTTCCAGCACAAAACCTCCTAATATAAATGAAATCAAAGAGAAAATAAAAAGAGAAAAATAATGATGAAAGTTGTATAAGGGTTAGAAAACCTACATTAATATGTAATTTTTGAACTCCAATATCTTATCAGAAGTGTCAGAGAGTCTTTTTGCATAAGATGCTGACTGACATAGTGAGCATGACTTACATGATACGGGGGGTAGGGTATCTCCCCAGACTATGAATAGGCCAGCTCTCCACAGAGTTCTGAATTGTATAGCTGAAAATCCACAAGATGGGGAGAATGGCAGAACCAGAGAGCCTAAGGACTAGAGAGCCCAAGGTCATGACAGATCAAAAGGAAAATAACAAAGATGAACTTTGTCTTTGTGGTCTCCAACTTCCTTATTGAAATGATGCTCCTTATTTCAAGGATCCATGCCTAGATTCTCACTCTTTTTCCATCTAATGAATCTTTCTCCTAAGATCTGAGACCCATTCAGAGATTCAGAATGCATTCTGTAAAGGGCATTTGAAATAAGGGCTGATCAAATGCTTTGTAAAGAATGGCGGAATGTAAAACAGTAATCATTTGGTTGAGTTTTGGTTGGGAGATTGAGTAAGCAACATCTAATCAGTTCTTTAGATATTAAATTGTATAAATACCTACTTTACCTTATTGCATATAATTAGAAATAGCTAATAACTAAAACAAATATTTTGTTGGCTACAGATTCCTGGACTGTAAAATGATGGGATTAATTTATTTGATATCCAAGGTCTCTTCTCATTTCAATATTATTGTTATGTTTTTCCTTTGCCCATATTTTAATATGTTCCTGTGGGGCCTCTTTTCCATACATATATTGAAGTTTCCAGGTGAAGTGGCATGTAAACTTGTTTAGTGAACTACTACTGGTCCAATATATCTTTGGAGGAGAATGTTTTAAAAAGTAATTTTTGTAGAAAAATGAAATGGTAATTTCATTTGGATTTTTAAAAAACACTTCTTTAAATTATGAGAAAGTACTTTTACCTCTTAAAATTATTGCAACTTGGTAAATATTATTCTCCAAGATGAGATATGTTCTAATCTATTGTCACTAAGAAGGAAAAAACAATATTGTATACTTCTTAAAAAGATGAATAGAATCTCTTTTTTAAAAATTTTAGTAACATCTTCTTATGTCACTATAGTAAGTGCATATTTCCTTAGTTATTTAATAATACTTTAATCTATTGACATATTTAACTTTAAATGGACTCTTCTCTATATTTCTATGAAATATATTTGTGTTATATCAAATGTGGATAGGGAAGATAAGCATTACAGAATGCTTTATTGAAGTCAGGAGAGACTTCTATTTAAAAACATATCTGACATTTAACAATAGCCTTACCCTGGCTAAAACACAACCCCCCTATGTCTCATATTCTTCATCTAAAATATATATATATATATATATATATATATACAAGCATACATTCCTCCTACAAGGGTCATTGTGAAGACCAAATGAAATAAGTCACAGAAAGTCTACTATTAAGCTCCACCTAGGCAGTCTTTAACAAAAACATTTGGAGATAATTTAATAATTTTTTCTGACAGCAACTCTAACATCAAAACAAACCTTGAAGCTATATATAAGTGTCAGTTATTATTTTATAGAGCAATAATGATCGACGCATTTTTATGCTCTCTGGTTGTAGCAAAAACAGATTGATTTTTTCCCGTATTTTATGTTGTAAAGAAGTCCAAGAAAGTTCTCGGGGGGCGGAGCCAAGATGGCGGCGTAGAAGCAGCAACTTATCGCAGCTCTCACATAGCCACTCCAAAATACCCATAAAATAGGACTCTAAACCAATCCTGGAACTCCAAAACGCACACAAAGATACTTCCCACTAAAGTCAGCTCGGCTACGAGGAACCATATCAGCACTGCGAACCGAAACCAGCCTGGCCTGAAGCCGAGGCTGTGCCCCGGGGGCGGCTGGACGGGAATTGCTGAGAAGCTTCAGGTGAGCAGATTAG
>CM053584.1:228151416-228196818 GCA_028627135.1 Pseudochirops cupreus
GGGGGAAAGACGGGGAGAAAATATGTAACTCAAAAAAAATTTAATAAAATAAACAATCACATAAAAAAAAGAGATACAAAAGAATGAAAAAAAAAGGTAGGTAATGTGAAATATTTCATTAGAAAAATCACTGACATGGAAAATAGATCCAGGACAGATTTTTTTTTTAAATGTACTACCCAAATACCATGATCAAAAAAAGAGCTTAGATATCACCTTTCAAGAAATTATCAGGGAAAATTGCCCTAATATTCTAGAACCAGAAGGTAAAAAAGAAATTGACAGAATTCACCAAATGCATCTTGAAAAAGATCCCCAAAAGAAAACTCTTGGAATATTATAGCCAAATTCCAGAGTTCCCAAGTTAAGGAAAAAATTTTACAAGCAGTCAGGAGGAAACAATTTGAGTATTGTGGAAACACAATCAACATAACACAATATCTACAGCTAATACATTAAGGATTGAAGGGCTTGGAATATAATATTTCAGAGGTCAAAGAAACTAGGAGGAAAACCAAGAATCACTTACACAGCAAAACTGAGTACAATACTTCAGGGGAAAAGATGAATATTCAATGAATTAGAGGACTTTCAAGCATTCTTGATGAACAGATAATAATAGCTGAACAGATAATTTGACTTTGAAATACAAGAATCAAGAGAAGCATGAAAAATGTAATCAGGAAAGAGAAATCCTAAGGAAATTATTAAAATTTAACTCTTTACATTCCTATATTGAAAGATAACATTTGTAACTCATAAGACTTTTTGTCAATATGAGGGTAGTTGAAGGGAATATATATGTAAAGGTGGATAGATGTCTGTGTGTATATATAATGTGTGTGTACATGTATATAAAGACCGAGGGCTCAGGGTGAGTTGAATATCAAGGGATGATATCTAAAAAATAAAATGTAAAGGTGAGAGAGGGATCTATTGGGAGAAGGAGAAAGGGAGAAATAAAATAGGGTAAATTTTCTCACATAAAAGAGGCAAGAGAAAGCCCTTACATTGGAGGGGAAGAGCAGGGAGGTGAAAGAGAATGAGTCAAACTTACTCTCATTTTATTTAGCTTAAGGAGCAAAATAATATACACACTTAGTTGGATATCTAACCCTACAGGAAAGTAGGGTGAAAGGGGATAAGAGGGGGGAATGATAGAAGGGAAGACAAAGTGGAGGAAGGGGTAATCAGAAGCAAACAGTTTTGAAAAGAGACTGAGTCAAAGGAGAAAATTGAGTAAATAGGGGGTGGAATAGGATGGAGGGATACATAATTAATCTTTTAAAACATGGCTACTAGTGAAATATTTTGCATAGCTACACATGAATAACCTATATTGAATTGCTTGTCTTCCCAGTTTGTGTGAATGAGGAGGGAAGAAGGGAGAGAATCTGGAACTCAAAGTGTTAAGAAAACAAATGCCAAAAAAACTCCTATTGTTACATGCAACTTGGAAATAAGATATACAGGCAATGGGGTGTAGAAATCCATCTTACCCTTCAAGAAAATAAGGGGAGGTTGGGGAGGATATAAGAAAGAACAGACTGGGGAAAGGGGCATTTGGTATGCTGGCTTTCTTGCGTAGGGGTGTAGGGGAGAGACAGGGAGGAAATCTGTAACTCAAAATCTTGTGAAAATGAATGTTGAAAACTTAAAATAAATTCTGTAAAAATAAATTTTAAAAAGAAGAAGAAGATGATGATGATGATGATGATGTTAGTTGTGGTTGTGGTGGTAGTAATTACATAATGCTTTATTATTTACAAAGTGATTTGCATTTGTAAAATTGGCTTTGCTAAGCATATTCTACTCCTATGTGTAACTGCATGTATTTCCCATCATACTGATATGGGTAGTCTCCTTTGACTAGATATCTTCATTTTTAAAATCAGTAAAACTGAGTTGTTTATTCCCTTTGCCAACTCCTTTTTGCTGTGTTCCTTTCAGTTATTACCCTTGGATACCATGAATTGAATCCATGAGTAGTTAGTGACTTACCTTTCTCTACTTACCTCTGGCTCAGAGAAATAGGTTTGAGTGTATTTATGTCTGGTATTATTAATCCTCATTAACATGGGTCCACTATGGATCCAGGATTGGAGGTGTGGTAGCATAATGAGTTAAATAACATGGAAGATCTGAGAAGGGAGGTGCCTGGGACTTAAACCACAAGATGTGGAGGTTATACTTAGAAATGGGATTGTACTCTGTGAGAACCACACTAAGTTCTGAACCTAATCCTCTTTCCCTCCTCTGAAACTTAGATGATATGGGTTAAAGATGATGGGGAAGGGGTGAATTATGTCTACCAAGAGGGAGAGAATAAGGCTGTGATTATACCTTTAGAAGAAAAAAATACTTATACAAAAGGTCCCATATAGCTCAAGTATTATCTTATTTAAACCTTACAACCACCTTGTGGTAGGTGTTATGATCCCCAAATTGTAGATAAGAAAATGAAGGAAGAGACAAGTCAAATGACTTACTGAGGCTGACATATGTTTTATGTTCTGGAGTCAGAACTGGAAGACTGGTCATTGTGGCTCTATATCTAGCACTTTATTCCCTGTGACACCTAGCTGCCTTGAAAATAACTTGTTGACAGCTGAGTAGAAAGGGTTACCACAGTCATAAAATCATATCTGTGGAGTTTTGAAGTATTAGAGAATTAGTTGTGACAGTTAAAGTGAGAATATTGGCTATAGTACATACTATTGGTTGTTCTCAACTTTACAACTGCTTTTCCAGAATAAGGCATCTACACAAATTTGAAACACAGATATTTAAAATAATGTATTGTTTAACAAATGAGCCTAAATCTAGCTCCAGGGATGATTGGAGAAAGAGGTCACTTCTCTCCTCTACATTTAAGTAGTCATTGTTCTACTCTATTGGGTGAGATAGGGATATTTAGACAGACTTTTTGACATGACTAACCAATACCATTTGACAATCAAATTCAAAAAAGGAATGCATTCTTTATTTTCCTTTTATCACTATCCACTTCTCTTTCACTTTTGAAATCTTTTTCTACCTAAATGTAATTACTGTCTCTAAGGTTACAATGACTTCATGATAGCCTAATTTAGAGACTTTACTTAGTTCTCACTCTGAATTACCTCTCTAAAGCCTTTGACAGTCTTGGCAACACTTTCTCTTAAAATCTTCTCCACTTATTTCTGTGGCACTTCCTTCTTTTTCTTGTTTTTTTCTCCTTACTTGACTTTAATTTTTTTGCCCATTTTTGTTGTCTATTTCCCGGCTTCTACAATAGATCTCTGCTTCTGGGGCACAGAGGCCTCAGACACTTACTTCTTGTGCTGCGATCTTTATCTCTGGTTACTGGCTTTGTGTGTTGTGGTCACTGTTTCTGTCAGTAAGAGGCTATATAATACTGCAGGTCACCTGGTGCTGAACTGGAACTGAGTGATAAGTGCAAAGAAGAAGGCTGAGGTCAGGATTTTCTGTGTTTCCCCAGGATTACACTGAAACTCACAGCATGGAGTGGGGGGGAATGGTAGTCTGGTTGCCTCAAGTTTCCACCTTCGTGCCCCTGGGCTATAGCTCAGGTAGGCTTAGCTGCTGGTGACTGATGCTAAGCTGGTAGCTGCCAATTTCCCTGGTTCTGCAAAGGGTTCTGGTGTTTGTCTTTGCTGGCTCCATCCCCCTGGGGTGCAGAACCTCTGTAAAGCCACATATGAGCAGCTTTCCAGAGAACAGCTGCTGTGAACAGCTGTCAAGGTTCTGATTACATAGTATGGTAAACACTCTGTTCATTCAATAACAAATCAAAGCAAAACATTCACAGAGAATCAAAATACAGCATTTACAATGACATCATAACTCAACAACTTATCACTAAAATGGCCACATAGTTTTCACCAAAGTGGTCACATAGTTTAAACAAAGTATAATCATTTAGTCAATCAATCACTTAGTGGCTCAATCATTCAATGGTTCTCTTTAAAACAAGGTACATTCATTTAGATATTCAATCATTTAATTAAGTCCTTAATTCAATCAGTCTTTTTGTTTATTTGTTTCAAACTTTTGTTTATTTTTAGTTTGCATCATTCATTTCCGTGAGATTTTGAGTTACAAATTTTCTCCCTGTCTTTCCCCTACCCAGCATGCCAAAACAGCAATCCGATTATATACCCCCTCCCCTAACCTCTCCTATATCCTCTCCCATCACCCTTCTGACTTTCTGGTAGGGCAATATTGAATTCCCTACCCCAGCACCTGCATATCTTATTTCCCAGTTGCATGTAAATAATAATAATGATAATGTATATATATTATTAATATACATATATACACACACATTTATATATGTATATATATATATATATATATATATATATACACACACACCTATTTATCTGTGTTTCCCCAGGATTATATATATAAATATATACATACATATATATAAACATATAAACATACATATTTTATATACATATATATATACATATATATGTATACATATTTATTTTTAACACTTAATTTTAGAAATTTAAGTTCTAGATTCTTTCACTTCCTCCCTCATCATTCACCCTCACTGGAAAGGCAAGCAATTCAATACAGTCCATACATGTGTAGTTACAAAGAACATCTCCACAATGGACGTATTGTATAAGACTGATTATATTTCCCTCCTTCCTATTCTGCTTCCCACTTGTGCTATTCTCTACTTTGTCCCTGTCCCTTTACAGAAGTGTGTGCTTCTAACAACATTCCTCCCTCTCATCCCCTTCCCTTCTACTCTCCTGTAGGCCAAGATAACCAATTTAGGGTGTATGTCATTCCTTCCCTAAGCCAAATTCAATGAAAGTAAGGTGGACCCTTTCCCTTTTGCCTTCCTATTCTTCCCCTCCACTGTAACAGTTATCCCTTGCCTCTTCTGTATGAGATGATTAACCTCATTCTGTCTCTCCCTGTCTCCTCTCATTCTATTCATCTACCAAATCACAATTTCACCTTTTAAAGAATCATCCCTTTCAATTCAATTGATCCTGTGCCCTCTATGAACACATATATATAGATACTCATATACATATTCATACACACACACACACACACACACACACACACACACACATATATATATATATATATATATATATATATATACCCTACTATATAGATATATGTGGATGTATACATATATACATATACATTTGTATTCCTTTTACCTATATTCATACTGAGAAAAGTTTCATAAGTTACAATTATCGTTTTTCCATGTTGGCATGTAAATAGTTCAACTTTGATAAGTTCCTTGTGAATTGTTTTCAGTGTTTACCTTCTCATGCTTCTTGTCTTCGAATGTCAAATTTTCTATTCAGTTCTTTTTCTTTTTCATCAAGAATGCTTGGAAGTCCTTCACCTCATTGAATGATCATATTTTCCCCTGAAAATTTATACTCAATTTTGCTGGGTAGGTGATTCTTGCTTTTAATCTTAGCTCCCTTGATCTCTGGAATATCATATTCCAGGCCCTTCAATCCCTTAATGTAGAAGCTGCAAGATGCTGGTTTATCCTAATTGTGTTTCTATAGTATTCAAACTGTTTCTTCTTGGCAGCTTGTAATATTTTCTCCTTAATCTGGGGACTTCAGAACCCAACTATAACAATCCTAGAAGTTTTTTGGGGGTGATCTTTTTCAAGAGGTCATTGGTGAATTCTTTCAAGTTCTATTTTGCCCTCTAGTTCTAAAATATCCTTGAGAATTTCTTGAAGAATGCTTTACAGGTTCTTTTTTTGATCATGGCTTTAAGGTAGTCCAATAATTTTTACGTTGTCTCTCCTGGATCTATTTTCCAGGTCAGTGGTTTTTTCAAGAAGACATTTCACATTGCATTCTATTTTTTCATTTGTTTGGATCTATTTAATAGTATCTTGATTTCTCATAAAGTAATTTGATTCCACTTGCTCCACTCTAAATCTAAAGGAATTATTCTCTTCAGAGAGCTTTTGAGATTCTTTTTTCCATCTGGGAAATTTGACTTTTTAAGGCATTGTTCTCCTCATTGTCTTTTTGGGCCTCTTTTGCCATTTCAGTTAATCTATTTTTTAAGGTGTTATTTTCTTCCATCAAGTTGTTGACTCTCTTTTCATGGTTTTCTTGCATCATTCTCGTTTATCTTTCCAATTTGTGCTCCACTTCTCTTATTTGGTTTTCAAAATCCTTCTTAAGCTCCTCTATAGTTGGCAACCAGTCTACATTTTTCTTGGAAGCTTTTGGTGTGGGAGTTCTGAATGTGTTGTCTTCCTCCCGTTCCATGCTTTGATCCTTTTTGTCCCCAAAAAAGGAATCTAATGTTGGATTGCTGTGCTTACTTTGCTTCCTTTGTCTGCTCATCTTACCAGTGAATTACTTGACTTTTTAGCTCTGTGGAACTCTGCTTCTAGAGTGGAGAGCTTTGTCCCTAATTGTTGGGGTTTTCACAGCTGCTAGAGATATTAGGAGGCCACTGTTTCTGCAGCCCCCACCAGCTTTGGCTCACTGAAAATGCACCACAGGAACACTACCCAAGACCATGATCCCAATCCAGGCAGCTTAAGGCAAGAGCACTTAGCCTCTGAATGATTGCTTGGCTCCCCTGCAATCTGCAGGTAGGGAGCTTCTAATGTAGCCATATGGAGACAGCTTTAGGACTGCCACTTCTGCTGCTTTCTTGCCCTGGAGGTAGATGTCTGGACTTGCTTTTCTCTCTCAGATTTAGCCGAGTTCCTCTAACCTTTCACTTAGTGCTTGTTTCTTATGGGTTGATAATTCTGGAAATTGCCAGAGCTGCAAGTCATCTGCTCTCCTGAGAGCTAAAGGCACAGCTTGTTCTGGCCATTCCAGGGCCAAGCCATGGTTTCAAGTTGGGCTGGTTTTGGCTCCCAGCATGCTGTGATAAGCCCTTTCCATCTGTCTGCCGGGATGCTTTCAGAGGGAGCTTTGTTTCTCTGTACTTTTGTGGGTTCTGGATCTCTAAAATTTGTTTAGAGTCATATTTTCTAGCTATTTGAGATGGTTATGGGGGAGCTATGGAGATTTCCTGCTTCTGTGCTACCATCTTGGCTCTGTTCCCCCTTAATTCAATCAGTCTTAAGGAGGAGAGCTTCCTTAATCCTTAACTCACTCATCCTTAAGGAGGCAAGGCCTCCTGAAGAGACACAAAGTGCAATAGTCAAATTTCTCCACCCATGTGGTGCAATTAAGTTACAATCTCAGTCACTACTCAGTACTCTCTTAAGGAGTAGTGGGAAATACACAGGGCATCCACCCCTCAGTCACAAGCAAGTTACAATTTTATCAGTCACTACTCAGTAACCATGGAGAGGTCTTTTCATCTTGACATGAGGCACATGATGAATTCCTACCTGAATTCCCCAAATTGTCACCTGGGTTAAAAGGCAGACAGATCCCAGCCCCTTGTCCAGCTCTCCATGCAGTACCTGTTCCACACTGAAGCTCACAGTGTCCAGTCCACCTTAAATCCTTCACAGTCTATATTCCTGGGAAGTTAAGGCTTAACAAGGCCACAAAAAGACAAAATATTGCCACTACAGTCATGCTCCCTCTGGCAGCTCTGGCTGGCCCATGGAAGTCCTCCGCAGCTCAGCTGGCCCTCAGAAGAATCATTTCCACCACAATTTCCCAGTAAATTCTGACTTTTCCAGCTGGTGTTTTTCCTTATACACACTATTGTTCCTCCCTGTTTAGCTTCTTCCTGTTATGTCAGAAACAGGGATCCATACCTTCTGTTTCTTTAACAGAGGCTTAATTTGAAACTAGGTGCTAAGTACCTCTTAGGTTAGCAATACAAAGGGATCTTTAAATTTCATTACTATTATAATCTCTCATAGGGATGCCTCCCATACTGCATTGGCCCCATACAGCCACAGCACAGTCACATCCACAACCTTTGTGCAGATCTCCCTAGCCTCTTCCTATTTCCATTATTTCAGGATTTTACCCTGGGGCAATGTTCTCTAGGTTCTTCAAAGTCAAAAAGGGTCAAAAAGGTAAACAAATAAACTTTGTTTACTCCATAATCCTGGCTCCTGGAAGTTCAGGTAGATGATTTTTAAACATCTAGACTGATAGTTCCAGGAGTTGTTGATGCCACTGCCTCAGGACTTGCACTTGTCTCTTACCCAGCTCTGACAGACCCCTGTCCTTTTGGTGAGAGGTTTGGCAATCACCACTGTAGTGCGTAAATTAGTTTGATCAGGCACGATCCAGCTCTACTATGGTGGGGTCTTTGTTGGTGCAGCCCATGCACTCTGTGTGCTGAATTTTGTGCTCCCCCCACCCAGAACAATAAATCCTACTTGTGGATTTTCTTTATTTTCCTGAACTGGAAATCTGGCCCTACTCTGTATCCTAATGGATTATGCAACTCTGAAATTTGTTCAGATTCATTTTAGAGGTAACTGAAGGAATTTATGGGCGAGCTCCCATGAGTCCCTTCTTTTGCTGCCTATATTTTTGGTTTTGCTTGTATATGAATCTGTTCATTTACTACATTTATTTGTGATATTGTATTTTTTGCTTTTTTTTTCCTCTTGTTTGGGTGGGATAGGTCAATGTGAGAGAAGTACTTACTAATAAAAAAGGTAAAAGTTTTAAATAGTCTATTCTCTTTTTATATATTTTCTATAAGTTTAAATATCTGAGTTAAATGATTGTACTAGCTCCTTAACTGCTCTCCCTTGTTCCTTTCCCTCTCCTCTTCAGTCTATGTTCCACTAGAATGTTAATTGTCATTTTAAAAACACAAATATCCCCTTAACTTACTCAAATAAGGCTAATGGCTCTTTCTTGTTTCTAGGATAAAACACAGAATTCTCAATATGACATCTAATATCTTCATTTATGTAATTTCTACTTACATGTTTTTCTATTTCCCCTCACATTACTGTTACTGAATGCTTTGTCCATAAAGTGCTGTTTCTTCTTTCTCTGTCTGATGATTTGCCATTGTCATGATGAATATTCACAGTAGAGTCCAATTTGAAGAAGAACTTCCTATATGGGTGAATCCTTCCAAATTATCTTTTTCATAGATGACATTGTGTTGGTTTATTCACTCTCCAGAGAATTTCAGATTGTCTTAAGGGAAACGGATAATAAGGAAGTGGTAGAGACATTAGAACTCTGGACCTAGAGTGAGGAAGACCTGAGTTCAATTGCTCCCTTGAGAAATGACCTCCTATGTAACCCTGAGCAGGGCATTTAATCTCTGTTTCCCTAGTTTCCTCATCTGTAAAATGGAGAATATAATAGCACTTAATTTGTGGATTTGGTGTAATTCTGAAATAGGATAGCTTTCAAGTAGTTTCACAAACATTAATGCACTATATAAATGGTAGCTTAATCATCATCATTGTTGTCATTGTCACCATCATTATCATCATCATTGTTGCCATTGTCACTATCATCACCATCATCATCACCAAAAAGTATCTTCATAGGAAAACAAGTATTGAAAACTATTTATTACAATATGTACATCCCATAGAGATAGCATAATACATGCATACACACATACATACATATATTAAAATGTGTATTTTATGTATTTTCTTTATATGTATATATTTACACACATACACTTTTTAAAAATATTTTATTTTATTTATTTTAGTTTACATCATTCATTTCCACGAAATTTTGAGTTACAAATTTTCTCCCCATCTTTCCCCTACCCCCCCCTCAAAATAGCCGTTCCCTTGTATGATCCCTCCCCCAATCTAATCTGTCCTATGTCCTCCCTCATCTCTCCTCTAACTTTCTGATAGGGCAGGATGAATCTCCCTTCCACAGTGCCTATAAATCCTAAGTTCCAGTTGGATGTAGCTAATAATAATAGTAATAATAATTGTATATGTATATGTATACATACACATATATATTTTTAACATTTGATTATAGAGCTTTAAATTCTGGATCTTTCTCTTCTTCCCTCATCAGCCACCCCCACTGGAAGAACAAGCCATCAAATACAGGCCGTACACACACACATGCACTTTTAATGACCTCTGTTTCTTCCTTAAAAAATAATAATTTTTAATGTGTGCCTTCATTCAGGAATGTTATGAGGGAATCATGGAATGATAGAATTTTTAAGGAATAAAAACTAACAACAATAACAACAACAAGAACAAAAAAAAAAACTATGGATCACTGTCCACAGAGCCTAAGTGGCACACTCCATATTAGCAGTCACATTTTTAGGAACTGAAATGACATAAATACAAAATAAATTTATTTCTGTCCAGAGAAGAATTTTTGCCAACTACGTAGTGAAAATGATGGATAACATTGACACCCATGTTTTATCTTGAATTTCTAGTAGTATCAAGGGTGAAGCTGAAGGCTACGGATATTTCCCATGATCATCTTGAGCAAGGTTTTATACAGGGGGTTGTGATGGACATGATTAGCACAGAAAAACAAGGTGAGGAAAATAAAAGTCTGTTCAGATATACATAGAATTTTAGATACATGAGCAAATCTCGTCATATCCTGAGTATGAGCTCTATCAAATTAGATCCTTCTGTTAATCCTTCTTTGCAACAGACTTGTCCTTGTTCTTTGTCACTGACTTGGTTCAATAATGACCTGTTCCTGACTTTGACTTTAATTAAAGCTTAATTCACTTTTAAAAACTTGTCATGGAAAACAATAACTGGCTTGCAGAATTCATTAAAATTGTTTTGACAGACCATAGGGTATGGTACATTATTATGTTTTATCATGAGATTTTGTTAACATTTGTTTTTAAAACTTTGAGTTCCAGATTCTCTCCCTTCTTCCCTCTTCATCCACCCCCAATGAGATGAAAAGGAATTCAACATAGGTTATACATGTATTGGTATGCAATACATTTCCATGGTAGTCGTAGTGTGAAAGACTAACTATATTTCCCTACATCCTATCCCACCTCCCATTTATTCTATTTTCTCCTTTGACCCTGTCTCTTTCCAAAAATTTTGCTTCTAAATACCTCCTCCCAGAATCTGTCCTCCCTTCTATCCTTTCTTCCTCTTATGCTCTTCCATCCTATTTTTCTGATAGGATAAGCTACTCATTTGAGTGTACATGCTATTTGCTTTTTAAGCCAAATATAATGAAAGCAAGGTTGGCCCATTCCCTTTCTCCTCCCTGCTCTTCCCATCGATTGTAACAGCTTTCTCTTCCCTTTTTTGCATGAGATAATTTACCCTATTCTATCACTTCCTTTCTCCTTCTCCCTATATATTTCTTTCTCATCTCTTAATTTCACTTTTTTGATATCATACCTTCATATTCAACTTACCCTCGGCCCTCTGCCTATTTGTACATATATACATATCCACACACATATATGCACATACAAACATACATCCACATCCACATCCACGTCCACATCCACATCCACATCTACATCTATATCTATATCTATATCTATATCTATATCTATATGTATCTCTCTCTCTCTCTCTCTCTCTCTCTCTCTATATATATATATACATATATGTATATATATATATATATATATATATATATATGTACAGCGATATGAGTGTTTGTGTATGCATATATTCCCTTAACTTTCCTAATACTGAAAAAAGTCTCATGAGTTACAAATATTGTCTTTCCATGTCGGAATGCAAATGGATCAACTTTAATAAATTTTTTATGACTTTTCTTTCCTGTTTACTTTTTCATGCTTCTCTTGGTTCTTACATGTCTAACTCAGATTTACTGTTCTGTTGTTTTGTTTTTTAATCAAGAATGCTTGAAAGTCCTCTATTTTGTTGTATGTCCATATTTTCCCCTGAAGTATTATACTCACTTTTGCTGGGTAGATTATTCTTGGTTTTCCTCCTAGTTCCTTTGACGTCTGAAATATCATATTCCGAGCCTTCAATCCTTAATGTCTAAGCTGCTAGATCTTGTGTTATGCTAATTGTGTTTCTACAATACTCAAGTTGTTTCTTCCTGACTGCTTGTAATATTCAACCTGGGAACTGTGGAATTTGGCTTTAGATTGCTAAGAATTTTCTTTTGGGGATCTTTTTCAAGGGGCAATTGGTATATTCTTCAAATTTCCTCTGGTTCTAGAATATCAGGGCAATTCTTGAGAATTTCTTGAAAGATGATGTGCAGGCACTTTTTTTGTTCATGACTTCTAGGTAGTCCGATAATTTTTAAATTATCTCTCCTGGATCTATCTTCAAGTCAGTGTTTTTTTCCAATGAACTATTTTACAATTTCCTATTTTTTTTCTTTTGTATCTGTTTTATAATATCCTGATTTCTCATATAGTCATTACCTTCATTTTGCTCCATTCTAATTCTGAAGAAATTATTTTCTTCAGTGAGCTTTTCAACTTCCTTTTCCAATTGGTCAATTCTTTTTAAGGCATTCTTCTCCTCATTGAATTTTTGGACGTCTTTTGGCATTTGAGTTAGTCTATTTTTTAAGGTGTTATTTTCCACAGTATTTTGGGGGTCTATTTTAGTAAGATGTTGGGTCATTTTTCTTGATTCTCTTGCATCACTCTAATTCTTTTTTCCAATTTTTCCTCTACTTCTCTTAGTTGATTTTCAAAATTTTTCTTGAGTTCCTATTTGACATGCAACCAATTTATATTTTTCTTGGAGGCTTTTGATAATGGAGATTTGACTTTGTTGTCTTCTTCTGGTTCTATGTTTTGATCTTCTTTGTCACCAAAGAATGATTTCACAGTCTGATTTCTCTTCCTCTGTTTGCTCATTTTGCCTGGCAATTACTTGGCTTTTGAATTCTTTGTTTCCAGAGTGGAGAGAGCTGTATCCCAAATTTCTGGGGTTTTGTGTAGCTGTTATGAGGGCTACTTCTAGGCACTTGCTTCAGAACTATGAGGAGAGTTCCCTCTCCATAGCCAGCACAAGCTCTGCTACACTAACCCTCTTCCTCATGCCAGAACTGCCACCAAAGACTGTGACTCAGATCGAAACTGGGCTGTAATGGTAATTAATTTAAATTTGGAGACCACTTTTTGTTATGTCAAGTAAGCAGGTACTTACCCCTTGGTAACTAATTAAAGTTCTTTGAAAGAAACAGAAAGTATGAACTCTGTCTCCTATTGCTGACATAACAGGAATGGGTTGGCTGAAACAGGAATCCAGTGTGTGTGTGTGTGTGTGTGTGTGTGTGTGTATGCATAAGAAAAGCCCCAGAGGGGCACATTCAGAATTTTCTCCTGACACGCTCCTGGTGAGAGAAGCAGAATTTTATGCTGACAAGATCCTAGTGGCAGAATCATGGAGACTAAAGCCAGATGAGACCGAGAGAGAGAGAGAGAGAGAGAGAGAGAGAGAGAGAGAGAGACAGAGACAGAGAGAGAGAGAGAAGGAGAGAGAAGGAGAGAGAGAGAGTTCCTCTCAGCATCATCTGGAAGCTGAGCTGCTACTGCTGAACTGAGAATGGAGTAGGAGTTTTCTTGGGACCAGAATCTGATGAAGGCTGAAGTTGCTGTCATGAGGGCTGCCTGGAAGGCCAAAGTTGTTGCTGCCTCCTGAAAGGCTGAGATTTCTTTTGGGTCCTAGGGCTAGCCAAACTGCCAGAGGACTGAAGAAGCATGGCTGGGATGCTAAGACTTTGTTTGTTTCTGGCTTGGTTGATTCTTGTATTCCCAGGAACAGAAATTAAGAATGTTTTGAGATGTACTGAACCATGTGAACTTCAGTGTGTAGCAGGAACTGCCCAGAGGACTGCACAAGGGACTGGGAGCTGTTTGCTTCTGAATCCAGGTGACTGTTTGTTGGATTCAGGTAGGAGCTGGGACCATGGAAGGGAATCCAGGGAAACTGGAAGACCACCCTGAGTCAAGATGAAGAAAAGGCCTCTCCTTGGATATTGAATGCTGTGATGAAATAGAAGTTTACTAGACAATTAGGGGTGGAGGGTTTGTGTATTTTCTGATGATTGTACTTAGTTATTAATGATACTTGCTGATTCTGAATCTGAATAAGTGACTGATTAAGTTAACTTGTGGAGGGTTTCTGTATTTTCTAATGATTGTATTTAGTGATTAGCAATACTTAGTGACTGATTGCTAAATAAGTGACTTATTAAGTTAATCTAGTTGTCCCATGAATGGAAGACTGACTTGTATTCTGAGATGACTGAATGATTAAGTAAGGAGACAAACCTCCTTGGGGTACCAGATGATTGTTCTTTTGTTCTTTGTTTTAAACACTGTGACTTCTTTGGTGAAAACTATGTGGCCATTTTAATGATAATCTGTTGTGAACACTATGTTGTGATTTTCTATGATAAGATGTAATGTTGTGAGTACTGTATATTGATTTGTTGTGAATGTTTTCCTTTGATTCATTCTTGAGTAAATAGAGTGTTCACTATACTGTGTAATCAGAACCTGAAAAGCTATTCATAGCAGCATTCTTTTGGGAAGCTGCCTGTGTGTAGCGTTACAAGGGCAAAAACAGAGAATCCTGCGTGAGCACTGGCAGAGAGATTCCTGCAATTTTCCACTCTTCAGTTGCTTGTTCTGTCTACCACCTGTGGGCCTGGAGCTCTGGAAGCAGCCACCCTGCTGTGGCAGTCCTACAGCACCTCTGTTGTACCTCTGCTGCCCTGGGGGCAGGGGCTAAACTATTTCCTTTCTAGCAGGTCCAACAGAGTTTCCCCACTGACTTTACATTTTTTCTTTGGCATTTATGGGTTGAGAAGTCTGGAACCTGCCAGAGCTCTCAGTGATTCAGTCCCCTGGGGTCAGTTCTGGCCTATCTGTGCCACTGGTCTATTTCCACATGGTCCATGCTGCACTCTGCTCCCAGCCTGGTGTGATAGGCCCTTCCTTTTGGCTTGCCAGACTCAGTTGACCAGGAGGTGTATTTCAATCTGTCATTTTGTGGATTCTGTATCCCTAAAACTTGCTTAGAGGCATTTTTAACAGATATTGTGGATGTTTGGAGCAAAAGCTCAAGCAAGTTCCTGCTCTTACACTGTCATCTTGCCTCTGCCCCTCTTATGAGATTGATGTGCTCAGGTGCCTTCAGTGGTTCATTATTTCTTACATGAAAAATGAAGCCATGGCATTTAAAGTCTTTCCACATGTAGTCACAACCTGCTTTTGCAATAGCTATGGTAAGGTGAATAGAAAATGGGTTGGAGTCAGGAAAACTTGGGATCAAATCCCAGCTTTGACACTTGCTATCTGTGAGACATTCAGTAAGTTACTAACTTCTGTGAAGTTCTGTTTCCTCAAATATAAAGTATGTGGTTAGAAGTAAGTCTAAGCTAATTTCTAGCTCTAAGGCTATTGGTCTATACTTTTTCTTTTTAAATGAGCTTGCTGAATATTTATTTTGAGTTTCCAGCAGTGGTAGCACACTGTTACTTTGTTTCCTTTCACAATTACTTTGTTCTTTTTAAAACATGACAGTACTTTTATATAGCAATTAAAACAAACATTAATTAAAATGGTGAAGTTTAACACTACCTGCCTTAATTTAAGAGTTTGTCCCTCAGATAGCTTGCCCTAGGTAGGTTTCTTAAATCAACAATGATAAGAAATAAGCAGTTATGAAATATATCCCCTCTAATCTATGCTGTCTCACTTTTTTCTTTTATTTTACAACTTTGAATTCCAGATTCTTTCCCTTCCTCCCTTATCACCCTTCCTTATTGGGAAGATAAGCAATTCAACATAGGTTGTGCATGTGTAGTTACACAAAACATTTCCATATTAGAGATATTGTGAAAGACTATTTTTCCCTCCATTCCATGCTGCCCCACACTTGTTCTATTCACTAACCTGACCCTGTCCCTTTTCAAAAGTGTGTGCTTCTAACTACCTTTTCCCCCCCAACCTGCCCTCCCCTCCATCACTCCCCCATCCCCTTCCCCCCTACTCTCATGTAGGGCAAGATACACAACTTAGAGTGTAAGTCATTCCCTCCTTATGCCAAATTCAGTGGGAGTAAGGTTCACCCATTCCCTTCTGCCTTCCTGTTCTTCCCCTCCAATTTAACCAATTTATCCCTTGCCTCTTCTGTATGCGATGATTAACCCCATTCTGTCTCTCTCCAGCTCCACTCATCATATTCCTCTCTCCTCTAGATTTCACCTTTTAAATATCATCCCTTCCTATTCACTTGATCCTGTGCCCTCTTTCTATATATATAAATTTACACACACACATATATACACAGTCACGTACATATACATATGCATATATACCCTCCTATAGAGACATATATATATAGATATATATGTGTGTGTGTGCATATATATATAGATATATATGTGTGTGTGTGCATATATATACATATAAATAAATAAATATGTAAATATATATACATATATATATATATATATATATATATATGTACACACACATTTATATTCCTTTCAACTATCCTCATACAGAGAAAAGTTTCATTAGTTACAATTATTGTTTTTCTTCATAGGCATGTAAATAGTTGAACTTTTATAAGTCCTTATGGTTTCTTTAGCCTGTTTACCTTCTCATGCTTCTCTTATTTCTTGTATTTGAATGTTAAATTTTCTATTGAGTTCTGATGTTTTCATCAAGAATGCTTGAAAGTCCTCCACCTCATTGAATAACCATATTTTCCCCTGAAACATTATACTTAGTTTGCTGGGTAGGTGATTCTTGGTTTTGATCCTAACTCCTTTGTTCTCCAAAATACCATATTCCCTACAATCCCCCAATGTAGAAGCTGTTACATCCTGTATTTTCCTGATTGTTTTTCCACATTATTCAAATTCTTTCTTCTTGGCTGTTTGTAATATTTTCTCCCTGATCTGGGGACTCCAGAAACTGGTTACAATGTTCCTTATAGTTTTCTTTTTGGGATCTTTTTCAAGAGGTGTTTCGTGAATTCTTTCAATTTCTATTTTACCCCCTGGTTCTATAATATCAGGGCAATTTTCCTTGAGCACTTCTTGGAGGATGATTTCTAGGTTCTTTTTTTGATCATGGCTTTCAGATAGCCCAATAATTTTTATATTGTCTCTCCTGGATCTATTTTCCAGCTCAATGGCTTTTCCAATGAGATATTTCACATTGCCTTCTATTTTTTTTTTCATTTGTTTGGATCTGTTTAATAGTGTCTTGATTTCTCCTAAAGTCATTAGCTTCTATTTGGTCCAACCTAATTTTGAAGGAGTTATTATTTTCTATGATCTTTTGAAATTCTTTTTCTATGTGGTAAATTCAGCTTTTTAAGGCATTCTTCTCCCCATTGGCTTTTGGGGTTTCTTTTCCCATATGAGTTTGTCTATTTTTTAAGATGTTATTTTCTTCAGTCACTTTGTTGACTCTCTTTTCATGATTTTCTTGCATCATTCTAATTTTTCTTCCCAATTTTTCTTCCACTTGTCTTACTTGATTTTCAAAATCCTTTTTGAGCTCCTCTATGACCTCTAACTAGCTGGTATTTTTCTTAGAAGCTTTTGGTGCAGGAGCTCTGACTTCATTGTCTTCCTCCCATTCCATGCTTTGATCCTTTTTATCCCCAAAAAAGGAATCTAAAATTAGATTGCTGAGCTTGCTTTGCTTCTTTTGCTTCCTCGTGTTGCCCCTCAATTACTTGAATTTTGAGCTCTTTCCCACTGTAGAACTCTGCTCCAGAGGAGAGAGCTTTGTTCCAAATTGCTGGGGTTTTCGTAGCTGCCAGAGCTATTAGGAGGATGGTGTCTCTACAGCCCCCACAAACTCTGGCTGACTGTCACACACCTCAGGACCATCACCCAAGACCATGATCCAGATCCAGGCAGGTTAAAGGAACAGCAATTACTCACTGAATGATTGTTTGGCCCCTCTACTATCTACAGGCAGGAGCTCTGAAGCAGCCACATGGAGGCACTTACAGGGCTGCTGCACCTCCACCCCTTCTAACTCCAAGGGCAGGGGCTGGACTGCACTCTGTCCCAGTCAGTCCTAACAGATTTCTACACTGACATTTTGCTTTGTCTTTTGCATTTTTGGGTTGATAATTCTGGAAAATGCTGCAGCTGGTGGTCATCCACTCTCCCAAAGTCCAATGCAGCCACTTGTTTGGCCCCTGCTGGGCCTAAAACCATGGCTAAGGCAGGACTGGGCTCAGCTCCCAGCGTGCTGTGATATACCCTTCCTGCCAGCCTGCCAGGCTGCCTTAAGCAGGAGATTTGTTTCTCTCTGTCACTTTGTGGGTTCTGTAGCTCTAAAATAACAGAATGATATTTTGTAGTTATTTGAGGTCATTATAGGGGGAGGCTACAGAAGTTTCCTGCTTCTATGAGGCCATCTTGACTCTGGCCCCCTAGATATTCTTTCTGAATAATCGAATGCATTTGAAGAAAACAGCTGTTATTATTTTTTTTTAAACAAGAATGCCTTTTACTTAGTCATTCCTTACTTAGTGGGAAAATTCTAGGTAGTTGTTTGAGAAACTTAGGAGTTAAGTAATTTGTCTTGTTCTCACAGATAACATGTATCACATGCACAATTTGATTGCATGTTTTCTCACTTCAAATTCTGCCCTGTTTCTAGTCGATTCTAAGTACCACAATTAAATTACTTCACTTGAAATTTTATTAGTCCCATGATTAACCTTTACATAGTTGGTATAAATAAGAGGCAAAAATGGTATGTTGCAGAGAGAGCTAGCTTTGGAAAAAGAAACCTGAGTTTATGTCATCTGATATGCTTTTTTGGTTCTAAGCAGGTCTCTTAAAATCTAAGTGCCACTGACAGATTTCAAAGTCACAGATCAGGTGCCAATCTTTATTATTGGACAAATTCCTCCCTGAAAATTCCCTACATGGATAAAATTATAGATCTGATAGGGGGATTGAACTCAGGTCTTCCTCACTCTCATGGGGAAAAAGAGAGAAAGGAAGAATGGAAGGAAGGAAAGTGAGAGACAAAGAGATAGAGAAAGACAGAGACATAGAGACAGAGATAAACTGACAGAGAGCAGATAGATAGAGATAAGAGACCTGTCTGACACTAGCTTTAGATGTGTAACAAAAAAAGTGGTTTGATTACCTTAAAATGATCACTAAATGACCTATATATCCTTTAATTTTTCCCATCCCTTCTTGACTTCTTTCTTCTCTGTGTTCATTTAAGAATTCTCTATTTCTTTGATGCTCACTTCTTTGAATTTGTGCAAGTATACATCAGGATAGTTACTTTGGTAATGGGGGCAAACATTCATTATAAGTTATTTTTACACGATTGGAAGGAGACATTGCTATTCAGATATAAGCTTAAGGAAAGCAATTATGAAAACTAACTAACTAACTAGATAACTAACTAGAGGGTTTTTTTTTTGCTGTTATTGTTTATGCTTTAAAAATGTAACTTTCTCATCATTTGCATTAGACATGAAATTAGACCTAATTTTTATAGATAGCCAATTCTCCCAAGTTGTATTTTCAAATGAAAAATTATGTTAAGTGAGCGACATAGATGAAAAGAAATCCGCAAATAAATTTTTTTTGATATGCATAATTAAATGTCTTGTTAATATCATGTTTAGTGATTTTTCTCTTCTTAAATACTTGCTTCTAATTTATCTCAATTACACATATTTCTGTAAGGTCACTTACTGAAACAATTTTTCAGTTGGAATTACAGACATGTCTTTTACAATATTTTTCAAAATATGAAGCTGATTTACAATAGAATATTTGAGCACAAAGTTTTGAACTAGATTGTTCTTCTTATCTTTAAACTCAAGGGTTAAACTCACTGCAGTTATCCAAAGATGTCCTAGCCATTCTTATGTGGCAGAGATGCAGTTTTTGTTTAGGGCTCCATATGTATTTGACCCAGTGTTCTATCAGAAATCCTCAATGAGGGTCATGATCACACAAAATCAACCAACTTACCCATTCATGCAGGAAGAAAAAAAGGCTCAAGTTGAGTCATGTAAAGACAAAATTAGTAATAATGTATTATTTCTCCTTTGACAGGTCTGTGATTTTGACAATGCTTATACAATTACCCAAAAAGCAAATACGCCCCCCCCCAAATAAACACACAAACAAAAACAAAAGCAAATCATAACTCATCTATTCCCCTCAGGTTTCATGGGTTTTAACCATATCCCCCTGCAAATTCTTCACAGACAGCCCAGTCTGTGTTCAATGTTCCAGGAGTTTCCTTATTTCTCTTTACATTGGTCAGTAGCAATACAGCCTAAAAATGCCCCCTTTACAACATAGCCAAGCTTCATTCTTAGTCATCTCTTTCTCTGATAGAGTAATTTATGTAGTAAGATACCATGGAAAGAATACTGCTTTCAGTGTCAGAAGACCTCAAATCAAATTCTACCTGTCTTTCACAACATTTGTTACCTTGAACAAGTCACTAAAACCCTCTGTGAAATATTTTATTCATTTGTAAAATGAGAACATGTGATTAACTGGTCTCTAAGGTACCTTGTATCAATAACCTTATTATCATACGATGCTTCACTTGAAAAATTAATATGGCAATATACATACATGCAGCATAGATTCTTCATTCATCTTTGAGTGATAGTTGACTATTATATTTTAAAGATTTTCATACTCTATGAGTGCCTACAAATTTCACATGGCCAAAAAGGGAACAGAAACACAGGATAGAAATAAGTTATTTGCAACATAATATCGGTAGTAATTTTTCACCTTAGAAGTAGTATATGAGATAGGATTCATGCTCAGATAATACTGGTTGTGTACCAAGAATGTGAGATAAAAAGAAACGACAATAAGGCAACCATTATTATCACTATATTTATCAATGCATGACTTTATATAGCACTTTAACATTTGTGAAGTCTTCCTTCATTTTATCCTGAAAATAATCTTTTTTCTGTAAGTTCCAGAGCCATTATTTTCCTTTCTTAATACTCAAAAATCCCAAGATCAGAAATTTAACAGGATTTGCAAAGAATAAAATAGTTACCAATTGTGATAAAAGATAGACAGAAAAATATTACCTCCGCTGTTGTCCACAGAACAGTCAAAGAACTACTGAAGGCCTTTACCATGGTGATAGAATTTCAGTGAAAGATTTATAGAAGGAAAAGAAGATAGCAATTTCATAGAATGGAAAAGGTGGTAAAGACTTTATGATGAGTCTTTGGAGGGAATTCTATCATTGATAAGATCATGGATGAGCCAACCAAGGAATACAGAGCAACTATGCTTGTATATTTTGTACAGGATTAATAATTGATTTCTCATAATGATAAATAATAAAGCATGCATATTAATATTTACTGATGATTAAAATATATTTATAGAAAAAAATTCATACTTCACAATAGGAAATTTAAAGCATGGTATTTGTGATTTTCTGTTTAATCCTTATCAATCACATGGTCCAAAAAATGTCTAAGTTTGCAAAATGGGGAAAATAATAATACTATCCTATCTTTTCCAGGATCCAATTATTAGTGAGATGAAATTGCATTTTTACAAAGTAGGAGAACATATGGATAACCATATCTATACATATCTACAGTTATGTATTGAGAGTAAGGGAGAGAGAGAGAAAGAGAGAGAGAGACAGACAGACAGAGAGAGATAGAGGGAGAGAATTTGGAGATGATACTGCTGTATGACAATTGGATAGGGAAGATAATTGGGAAGGGGAGGGAGTAGGTAAGGATAGAGATGCAAAAATTTTTGAAAATGATCAACAAATGATTTTAAAATATATAGTGGGGACAGAGGCAAGATGATAGAGTAAAAGTAGGAATTTGCTTGAGTTCCCACTCCAACCACCTCCAATACCTGTAAAAAATGACTCTAAACCAATTTAAGAACTACAGAATCCCCAAAGTGACAGAGAGAAACAAATCTCCTGCTGAAGGCAGCCTAGCAGGCCAAAATGAAGGGTTTATTGCATTAAGGTGGGAGGAGAGCTCAGTCCATGTGATCTGACAAGGGCAGACTTCAGGGCACTGATTCACCAGCAGCTGAGGTGATGTCCAGACTTCTTAACCCATAAACATCAAATAAAAAGATAAAGGTCAATGGAGAACTCTGTTGGGACTGGATGAGAAAACAGTGTGGTCTGGCTCCTGCACCCACATTGGTGGAGGTGGCAGTGACTGCAGCTGCTGCTCTGTGACTTCCTCCTGGGCTCCAGGCCTAGAGATCACAGGGCAACAAAGCAATCATTCAGAGGGTAATTGCTCTTGCTTTGATCTTCTCATACATGGGTCCCAATCTTGTATGGTGGTCCTGGGGTGAAGAACACTAGCATGGCAGAGCTTGTTGAGCTTGTGGAGAGCCAGTCACCCTCAGAGCTCTGAGGCAGGTGCTGAGGAAAAAAAATCTTACAACAATTGCTCCAAATCTCAGAAATCTGGGACACAGCACTCTCCACAGCACAGAGTTCTACCGTGGCAAAAAGTTCAAAAGTAAAGTACTTGGCTGGCAAGAAAAACAAACAGAAGAAGCATAATCAAGCTATAGAATCATTTTTTGGTGATAAAGAATATCAAAACAGCAAACGAGAAGAAGACAACACAGTCAAAACTCTAGCATCAAAAGCCTCTAAGAAAAATATGAATTGGTTGCAGGCCATGGAGGAGCTCAAGAAGGATTTTGAAAATCAAGTAAGAGTAGAGGAAAAATTGGGAAGAGATATGGAAATGATGCAAGAAAACAATTAGAAGTGTGTCAACACCTTGCTAAAGGATACTCCCCAAAAAACTGAAAAAAAAAAACCACCTTAAAAAATTGGCTAACTCAAAAGGCAAAAAAGGCTCAAAAAAGCCAATGAGGAGAAAAATGTCTTACAAGGAGTAATTGGCCAGATGGAAAAGGAATTTCAAAAATTAACTGAAGAGAATAATTCTTTCACAATCAGATTGGAGCAAATGGAAGTTAATGACTTTATGAGAAATCAAGATGCTATAAAACAGATCCAAGTGAAAGAAAAAAATAGAAGGTAAAGTGAAATATATCATTGGGAAAAAAAAGAAAACACAGACTTGGAAAAGAGATCCAGGAGAGATCATTTAAAAATTATTGGACTACCTGAAAGCCATGATCAAAAAAATCCTGTACATCATCTTTCAAAAATTTCTCAAGGAGAATTGCCATGATATTCTAGAACCAAAGGGTAAAACAGAAATTGAAAGAATTCAGCAAACACCTCTTGAAAAAAATCCCAAAAAGAAAATTCCTAGGAATATTATAGCCAAATTCCAGAGTTCTCAGGTCAAGGAAAAAATAGTGTAAGCCATGAGGAAGAAACAATTTGAGTATTGTGGAAACACAAAAAGGATAACACAAGATCTAGCAGCTTCTACATTAAGGGATTGAAGGGCTTGGAATATGATTTTTTGGAGGTCAAAGGAACTAGGATTAAAACCAAGAATCACCTACCCAGCAAAACTGATTGGGGAAAGGGGTATTCAGTAAGCTTGCTATCTTGGGGTGGGGTAGAGGAAATATGGGAAGAAAATTTGTAACTGAAAAATCTTGTGAAAATGAATTTCGAAAACTAAAAAATTAATTTTTTTTAAATGATCCTTTTATACTGGATGTCCGAAAAGTCTTAGTGTAGCTTTTTAATTACTTAAAAGTGAATTAATACTTTTGAGACACACTGTATTTCCTTTATTTTACTATTTATTTCTATCTTAAATAAATGTTTTACTTCTTCCAAAAAATACATACCAGAAAATGTAAGTTCAGAAAAAGGAATAAATAGTGTAATTTTGTTACTACTCAGTGTTCCATTAAATAAAAAAATTGAAAAAAAAATTATCCTGGCCATAAAAGTTGACAGCTTTACATAAAATTCCCTTTATATTTGTTTGTATGTATCATGTATGTTGATGATTTTGAAAGCTATAATAAAAAATAAATCACATTAAAGAGCCTGGTTGAAAAAAATCACAGTGTAAAGAATATGTAATACTCTGAAAAAATAGGAAAATAATGGCATAAAGTCAACAAATAACAGAGTAAGAAGAACATAAGTAAAATTATAAATTGATTGGAAAATGTTAATGAGTCAAGAATTGTCAAAATTGGTTTCAATTGAGAGTTTTTTTGAGAATTTTCTGTGCACAAACCAACGATTTACATAATGTTCTTAAATCAAAATTCCTAGGAAATAACAATAGCCATTAAGGAAAACTACATAAAAACACAATATCACCAACTATGTATAAAATGAAAGTAATACCAACAACAAAATGTAAATATACATACATACATATACATATATCCTGCATGTATATCCATCTATATCATAACAAAAGAAAATGTGATGTGATTATTTGTATAGTGAATATATTAATAACAGAAAATATTTTATCAATGCATCAGTGATAATTACTAAAAAGTAATATGAATTTTCTTTTGCCATACAGTTTGTTCCAAATATTTAATTTTGATTATAGTGATGTAAAAATGTAATATATTTACATGACTATAGAGTTACTAGCATTTTATTGCTCATAAACTACCTGAAATCTCAGATCACAGATTTGAAGCATGTACACTCTCTGGGTTAGTCACCTCTACTCCAAAGCCGTGAACTTTACCATCCCTGATTCAGGAATTGTCAGTAACTCCCAGGATTATCAGATTATCAATGATCTACCTACACCAGGAACTTCCAAATAATTATTACTAAAAGCATGTAATTTTTTTTCTTACTTTTGAGTAAAGTTTACATGTACTTTTCTGGCCTGTGGCAGGGAGTAAGGAAACATAAAGGAAACTCTCTGGTAGAAAATCTCTCATGGAAAAAGTTTTTTGAAGATTTGCTTAATGAACATGGTATCAGAGAGAGGTGGTTATGACAGCTCATTTTCTTATAAGTATAGCTTTCCAAAATAGAAACCCTTGTTTAATCACTAGTGATCTGAGGTTTAGCCTTATAGTTTGGATAGGCTTTCACAGGACAAAAAAAAAAACACAACAACCTAGAAGCAAAATACTGGTCTCAGCAAAAAAGAAAAAAAAAATATAACACCAAGTGTGTTGGATAGATTTGAGGGTCAATTATAAAACATAATAAAATGATAATCAATAAACATGCCTGCTCCTCAGAACTATTGATGATGTTTTCTAGTGTGGCTAAGCCCTATTCCTCTTCAATATTATGTTTTATTACTCATCATACTGTAAAAAGGAAAATTATTAGTTTGATTTTTTACCTTGATTTGGGAGGCAAAACTCAGGACAAAGAGAATTGAAAGAGTTAATTAAAAGTACATCAAGGTAGCAACATGTTGACAGTCTAATCACCAGAGATTAGCAAGAGATTCAAGATAGAACCAGCTTTTATTGAGAACTTTTGCAATTAAGTAAATGAAGTTGTGATAGGTCCAGATCAGCAAAAGGGGATGGGCCATTGTATCTCAATTGCCAGGACTTTAGGACTACATGGTGTTTAACAGGTTGACACAGGTAGGGATGACATGGTACATGATAAATAGAATGCAATACAAAAGTTGAAGACTAGGTACCTCCACAGCAGAGCTTCCCCCAACACTGACTGACAAGCATAGCTGGGAAACAGTAGGGTGAGTCAGCATAATTTTCAGTAATACAAACCTTTAAAGTTCTATTAGTAGATTATATTTTGTTCTTATATCATATTTTACCTAATAATTTTTAGAATGATTGAATTTGCATAAATATAATCTTTATTTTATATCAATCATAAAGCATATATATGTGTATTCAAGACTGTTGACTGGATGAAAACCAACTTTACTGATATGGCCAGACACCTACCTCTTTTGTTTCAGCATTACTATGATTGTACAATTAGATTAAATCCTCTTCTTTACTGATTCTCATCCCTGTTTCCCTGCTTCTCTTTCCTGACTGCTTATTAAGTAATTTTGAAAATATCCTGTCTTTATTAGTCCAGTAGATATTGGTGTGAAATTCAGATAGAAACAGATCCTTGTAGCTGCGTATTAATAGTAATCTCCAAATTACCATTATATATTTTATTGCACTTTTGATAAATGCCCCAATTACATTTTAAGTTCATTTGGACAGGTAGTAAGTTTGACATCTTGGCTATAAATTAAAATATAGCCTCTCATTGGTAGTCAACTAATTCTTGAGCTCAAAGTATATATGAGTTAGCCTTTAACTGGACCATGGATGCCGTGTCTCCTACTCCCACCCCAAATACCCAGTATAAGAATAGAGGATGTACACTAAAAGTATCCCTGCTTCTAACTATGCATGTTTTCCCTTTGTGTGTAATAATACAGTTTATTAAAGTTATCTCTGATTTATAGTCTTCTTGGTTGGAACTGTCCTGTACTACAGAATTCTATAATCTTACGTTGTAATGTGGTTATTCATTCTGCTAGAGTATATCATAACCTAGTCATGGCCCATTCTATATATTTCTTATCTTATATCTTGAATAAAAATTTCCATAGAGGATCTACTAAGTGTATTGAAGACTTTTCATTTGTTTTTGTTGTACATATCATTGTAACAATACATCACTCACCTATTATTCTTTGCTCGCATTTCATCTCCATTCCAAATACATTCCCAGTGATTTGTGTTCTTGATGTTGCCTTTTCTTCCACATCTAAGATGCAAACCATCATTTAAAAGTGTTTCACTGCCTACTTATGCACTTCATTGTAGCTGTTGTTGGTAACTTGTTTCAGTCATGTTTGACTCCCCCTGACTCCATTTTGGGGTTTTCTTGGCAAAGATAGTGGAAGAGTTTACCATTTTCTTCTCCAGTTCCTTTTATAAATGAGGAAACTGAGGCAAACAATGTAAAGTGATTTGTCCAGGATCATACAGCTAATAAGTGTCTAACACTGGATTTGAACTGAGGAAGGTAAATCTTTCTGGCTTCAAGCCCATAGCTCTATCCAAGTCCACTGCACTACCTAGCTGCCTGCTACTTTTGCACACTCTGTGTAACTTGGGCCCATTAGACCTTCTGCAATTTTGATTCTGCTAAGTAGGGAAAACAAATTATACAGTGACAATAACATTATAGAGAAAAAAAAATTGAAAGACTTTTGAACTCTAATGAATGTAGTGGCAAATCATGAGGCCAGAGAATTGATGATGAAACACCATCAATCTCCTGCAAGACAGATATTTGACTTAAAGAATGAGATGTGCTTTTTTGTACATAATTAATGTGGAGATATATTTTGCTGGAGTATATGTGTATGGTGTAAGGGATTTATTTTTCATCTTTTAAAAATGATGATGGAACAAATAGAAGAAGATAATAAATGCTTGTAAAAAGGAATAAATAAATATATGTTTAAAAACAAAGGATATCACTGTGGGAAAGAAGGGAATGGGGGAAATTTGGGCAATGTCCAACAAAAGATATTAATATAAAGGATTTAAAGTAATTTTAGAGTTTTTCAGAGATAATATTCCAAGAGATGTAGAGATATTGAGATATAGCTTCATGGGGAGACTATACTATGATAATTTGCTTTAATCTCAATTAGGTGTGTGTGTGTGTGTGTGTGTGTGTGTGTGTGTGTGTGTGTGTGTGTGTGTGTGTGTGTGTGTGTGTGTGTTTGGACTTTTCTCTCTCTTTTTTTCTTTCTTTAATGTCCATTACACTATTAGGTCCTTTGGGGTAGGGACTATCTTTTGCCATTCTCACTGCTTACTACAGGGTCTAACCCATAGTAGTAGGTTCATAAATGCATATAGATTGTTTGAATGTCTACCTCATTATCAAGCCTACATCTTCCTATTAATATGATTTCACCCTCTACTGAATTACATTGTCTTTATCTGTGCATAAATATGTGGTGGTTTTCATTTGAGGGCATGCATGTAATACATTTTAATATGTGTATGCTTATTCTTATGAATCAGACATTCTTTTCGATTGAGTTAATATGAGATACTCTTTCAAAAGTTCTATGGTTCTTTTGGCAAAATTCAGCCCCCTAGGCTTTGGAGAGAGGACTGGGGAAGGGAAGCACTGATTGCAAAGCACAAAACAGCTCACTTTAAGCTTCCCTTCTGTAACACACACAGCTGCCACTTGTTCAGAAGCTCTTCAGTGATGTTTTGACTGATTTGAAGATGGTTTTTTGCTTTTTACAGACTGAAGGGAGAGCACAGTTAGTTCCCAATTTAACCTTTTAAACTGAAATATCAGCCTAAAAGCTAGTGCAGCTGCCTAAAATTTGCCAAGGAAACAGCAGCAGCTCTATAATGGGGAAGGAGGTGGGGGAGCAGACAAGGGAGAACAAGGAGCCTTGAACAAATATTGGTAGAAAAGGGAGAAAAAATCTAAGAAATAGAGAGGAGAAACATTCCTTACCATTTACATGACTTGTTGATTATTTGAAAGGTCATATGTCTTATATTTTTGGTGTATAGCAGTAAATTTCAATATTTTTTAAAAAGGTTAATGCTTATTGATAGTGATTTATTCTTTTAAGCATACACTTAAAGATAGTAAACTTCTCAATTTTTGTTGTCAACCACTGTAACTCTACCTTTTGACACACATTTCATTCTTTGAAAAAGAAGCAATTGTTTTCTCCTCAGTTTCGGACTCCTGAGAAAAGCTATTTCTGTATTACTCAGATACTATTTGTAATGTTCTTATCCTACTACCTGGCACATAATTGCCTATCCCTTACTAAGCTAAAAGTGTCCATTGGTCCTTCTCTTTTACCTCTGTATAACTTTGTTCCGCCCTTTAATCTCTAGATTCCATTCAAAATTCCTTTGTTCCATTTAGGTAACTTTTCCTTTTTGTTTTAACACAGAGATCTTAAAAAAAATAGGAATATTTGATTCTCAGTGATATAATACTTCCTTGTGCAGAATAATAGGACTGAAATAGTAAAATTATCATGATGGCCCCATTAGTAATGAAGAAAATAGTTTATTAAAGTCTTGACAAAACATTTTTTTTTCACTTTTTATCTGTTGTCTTTCTTTTAACTTTATCTTTAAAAGTTTTTTGAATGATTTGGTTTAATCATGTCATATACCACACTTTCCAAAAACTCATTTTTCTTCAATTGTATTTCATTGTTTTATTAGGTAATATTGTTCCAAATCTCTAATATTCTTCTACCTATGGTTTTGTGAATGGATTTATATTTTAGAACAGTGATTCTTTTGACTACCATGATTCTCTATTTGACTAGATGGTCAAGTATTTGCCTGGTAAGATGTTATCTGTCTGTTTTTGTCCTCCTTTTTCTAATTGCTTTATAGTGACTAAATGCCTGTAGGAAATAATAATGTTATTCATAAATTATCCTTTTTTGTTGCCTATTTTGAGAAGAGTGAAAATAATTCATTTTAATAGGTTATTTGAAAGTTTTTAAATTTTAAGATATGACCATCTTTATCCACCAAAAATTTTGTTTTGATTTTATTCACATATCTTATTTCATAGCAAGTCAATAGGCAGTTGCTAACGACCTACTATGTGCCAGATATGGTGCTAAACTCAGGGAATAAAAAATAGGTAAAAATAGACCCCACAGAGGTAATCTGTCATTTGAAATACAGTTTGTGTTTAGGATACTTAATAATGTTGAAACCTCTTTTGAATTAAATGAGCTTTCTCGATCATTTAAACACTTCAAAACTACAATTTATCAGTGAGTATGGTGAACAGAAGTAAAAATCCCTCAATAGAATACCTTACCTGTAATGGATTACAAAGCAAAAGTCAAGTAAACAGACGTTTAGATTTGAAAATGGTATAACCGGATCTATCCAGTAATGAATAGGGAATTGGCAGAAGGAATTACCCTATATTTGGGAAGTACCATTAACTGTGAAAGGCATAAATTCTTCATAATTGTTTTAGATCATTGTATTACTTAGAATATATTATTCACAGCTTATCATTGTACAATTCTGTTCCTGCTATGTACAGTGCCCTCCTGCTTATTTTCAATTCATTTTGCATCTATTTCTGTTAATCTTTCTAGGCTTTTCTGAAACCATCCTGCTCATCATTTCTTATAACTCAGTAGTATTCCATTTCGATCATATACAACAACTTGTTCTGAAAGAGGAAAGTCGAGGTCTCCCACTAATGTTGTTTTACTGTCTATTTCTTCCTCTGAGTCATTTAACTTCTTTCAGAATTTAAATGCTATACCACTTGGTGCACAGATGTTTAACAATGATATTATTTAACTGTCTGTGTTCCTTTTAGCAAGGTTCAGTTTTCTTCCTTATCTCTTTGAATTAGGCCTATGTATCCTTTTGATTTGTCTGAGATCATGATTGTTACCCCTGTTCTTTATTTAACTTCAGCTGAAGTATAATAGATTCTACTCTATCCCCTTAAAGTTACTCAGTGACTCTGTCTGTTTCAGATGTGTTTCTTATGAACAGCATATTGTAGGATTCTGTTTTATAATCCACTCTTCTATCTGCTTCCACTTTATGGATGAGTTCCTCACATTCACATTCATAAGTATGATAATGAACTGCATTTCCCTCTATCCTATTTTTCCTTATCTCTCCCTCCTTTTACCTTGTCCCTTCTAACAAATTTTTGGCTGCAGACCACTACCTCCTCTAGTCTGTGCCCCTTCTACCAGTCTCCACCTTTTTTATCCCACTTTTTTCCTACTTCCCTGTAGGGTAAAATAGATTTTGATACCCACTCAGTGTGTATGCTATTCCCTATTTGAGTAAATTCCAATGAGAGTAAGGTTCAAGAGTTGCCTGCTACCACCTCCTATTTCACTCCACTGTTATAGCTTATTTATACCTCTTTTATGTAAGGTAATTCACCCCAATCTACTTCTTCTTTCCCTCTTGTTCCAGTGCGTCCTTCTTTCTCTTCTTATTATCTTCGTCATCATCATAATCATCATTACTACCACTATTATTATCATTATCAGCAGCAGCAGCATCAATGTCCCATTATCCCATCAACTCAAACACATGCTCTCATGTGTTCTCTTTCTAACTTCCCTAATCGTGATAAAGCTCTCAGAATTACAAGTATCATCTTTTCACATCAGAATGTAAACAATTTAATTTTAAAATCCCTTATGTTGTCTCTTTCCTGTTGAGCTTTTTATGTTTTTCTTGGGTCTTTTATTTGCAAATCAAATTTTATTTTCAACTCTGGTCTTTTTATTAGGAATGCTTTAAAATCTTCTATTTCATTAAATACTCATTTTTTTGCCCTGATGGACTATACTCAGTTTCACTGGGTAGGTGATTCTTGCTTCCAATCTTAAATCTTTTGTCTTCTGGAATATCATATTTTAAACCCCTATCATCCTTTAATGTAGAAACTGCTAAATCCTGTATAATTCTGAATGTGGCTTCATATATTTTTTTCCTGGATGCTTTCCCTCTCCTTAATCTGGAAGTTCTGGTATTTGACTATAATATTAATTTTAGTTTTAATTTTGGGATTTCTTTTAGGAAATATTTTAATTTCTGTTTTACCATCTGATGCTAGGTTATCATAGTCATTTTCCTTGATACTTTCTTAAAAGATAATGTCTAGGCTCTTTTTTTTTTCATGACTTTCAGGTAGTCCAATAACTCTTAAATTATCTCTCCTCAATTAATTTTCTGGGTCAGTTTTTTTTTCCAATGAGATATTTCGCATTTTCTTCTATTTTCTTATACTTTTGATTTAGTTTTATTGTTTGTTAATGTTTCATGGAGTCATTAGCTTTTACTTGTCCAATTCTAATTTTGAAGGAATGATTTTCTTCAGTGAGTTTTGGTATCTCTTTTCCTATTTGGCTGATTCTACTTTTTAAGGAGTTGTTTTCAGTTAATATTTGTGTACTTTTTCCCATTTTTTTGTGCTTTCCTTAACCAGGCTGTGGACTATTTCTTTCATGATTGTCTTGCATCATTCTCATTTGGTTCTCTTTTTTTTTTCTCCTACTTCTCTTTTATTTTATTTTAAAAATTCATTTTGAGTATATCCAAGTGTTAATTTTGGGCCGGACCTGATATCACGTTTTTCTTTGAGACTTTCTATGTAGCCTTTTGGACATTGTGTTCCTTTTCTGAATTTGTGATTTTCTATCCCTGACTCTATACTAGCTTTCTGTGGTTAGGTTATTGTTGCTGTTGTTTGCTCATTTTCCATTCTATTTATTGACTTTTAATTTTATGTTAAAGTTGGTCTTTGCTCCCGGAATGGAGGGGTGCTATCCCAATCTTTTGGTTTTACCTGCTGCTGTTTTTAAAGTTAATTCTAGTTGCTTCTGGGTTCTTGGTTCTTCTAAGATGGTATGATCTAAGAAGAGGCATAGTCATTACTCTCCTGGTCTGTGGTCTAGTCTTAGAGTGACCAGAACCATTCTCTCCCACTCTGGACTTATTACCATAATCCCTACTTCCTTACTGCCACATATTGTAGGGTGCTAGTGTTCCTCTTCATCCTGGTACTGTGACCTATGTCTGTGACCTGGGTTCCTGTTGATATGATAAACAGAGTCCAGTACCCAGTGCCACCAAAGTGTCCCCTGTAATCTTCTTCTGACAAATTATCTAGTGTCTTTGTCATCTGTGGGCTGAGAGCTCTAGAAATCACTGCTATTGATTCAGTTACTCCCAAGGCCTGCATTGGATTATTGAAGAGTAGCCTGTTATTGGATGTAGCATCAATGCAATATTTACAGCACCCACAATCACGATAAAGACCGTGACTATAAGTATTGTGTTATGTGCGATCACAAAATATGCCAAACTCTCCAGATAGAGGATAAAATTGAAGGATTTATTTAGACACCAGAAAACCAAATCCCAAAACCAATAAGCCAATTCCATCATAGTACTAAAGACATTCAGAAGCCATAATAATGCTGAGAGCCATACCATCCTTTAGCCTTCCCAGAAACCAATACAATATCAATATTTACTGACAAAACTCTCTATCTCCTTGCCTGAGCTCCTCTGTCTACCACGATCTGTCTGGCTTTGAATCAGCTTCCTGTAGGCTCTGCTTCTCTTCAGCAAAACTCCTCCCTCCACAGGCTGCAAGTGACTGCATTCAGCTGATAAGGGGGCAGAGTTTATCTTCACAGCAGGGAAGCTTCCTGTGGGCTCTGCTGCACCCTTCAGCAAATTCCCTCCATCATAGGCTCCATGTGATTACATTCAGCCTATTAGGTGCAGAGTTTACTTTCAAAGTAGGGGAGGTCTTCAAACTCTGCCCTAGGTCTATTAAGGGGCTGGGAAGATCTTCAAATTCCCATTCTCATTGCACTGGATTACCCTGGTCCCCTGTGCTAGAGCACATTCCACTCTCACCTCAGAGAGATAAAGCTTTGATATTGAGATTTGAAGTTGGCTTGGCCTGGAAAATTGTTTCATTGTTACTTTTTTTGTCACTTCAGAATTCACTTTGAGTCATTATTTTATTTTATTTTATTTTATTTTTTTGAGAAAAGATTGACAATATTTTTTCCTCTAAATTTTAACTCCCAAAATACCAATGTACAGAATAAGGGAGAAAGGGGGGCCCAGACTTGATGTTCCCTCAGTAGACTGGTGCTGTCAAATAGGACAGTGACTTCCCCAACCCAACCTCCCCCTCAAGACTTGGGAAATGGTAGAGGTGGTTATGGAGATTGGGAAAAGGATTTGAGTTGGACAAGGGAAGGGTGCTTTTGGGTGGAGAGACAGCTGCCCTTAAGAAGGAAAGGGGGCTCAAAAATTTGGCCAAGGCTGGAACTGGACAGGGCATGGGGCAAGGCAGGTGAGCCAGGATTGCTGCAACAGAGGAGTCAGGGGAGGAAGCAAGGAAGGAGCCAGTCCCCCAGCCCTCTAACTAATAATCTGCTGGGGCTGCCCATAGCCCATCATGCCAGCCTGGGAGGCTCCTCTATTGCTGCCCATCTGTAGGCTGATGACGAGGTTGCCCTCCTGGAGCTGGCTATCTGTGAATTCTCTCTTGTGCTCCTGGGCTTTCTTCATGAACCAGTTGGGATCTCCACAGTAGTGGCCAGGCTTCCTAGTGCCATCAGAGTTCTCTGCACAGCTGCCAGGTCTTTACCTTCAAAGGGGTCAACAGTCTGGAACATGTCAGTCTTGGTGACCCATAACCCTCAGCTGCCTTCAGAAACTGAGCTACCTGTTCCATCTGCTTGAAGACCATGGTGGGTGGATTGTCTGGTAACTTTACTGGCTTGGAACCATCAGAGTGTGGGCTATTCACCAGCTTGCTCAGGATCACACCATTCTTTAGCCAGACTTGGAAACCCAGTCCCCCTCGATCAGGACAGCCCACATCAGACCCACACTGCATAATAATCCACTCCACCAACCATTCCTTCAGCTCATCATCATATTTCTTCTCAATTTTAGTCTGCACTTCCCAGCTCATGCCATACAAGGGGCCCTTGTTTGCCATGCTGGATGAGGGTAGGAGTTCTCAGAGCTTGATGAAGCAATGATATTTTCTGTGCCTGGCACACCGACAGACAGGACCTGAGTCATTATTTTAAAGTTACTTAGAGGGGAGTTTGGGAAAGCTCAGATTAATTTCTAACTTATTCCTCTTTTTTGATTCTATTTGCATGCCCCAGTTTGCTTATCTGCTATACGAGCCATTCATCTAGAGGAGTAACGCTCTCAAAGATGAGGACAATCATGTCTAACATCATCAGCACCAACTAGACACAAACCATCACCAATCCAGTCAAACAGCCATTAAGGTGCCTTGAGAATGAGACAAGATGTGTCATGTGCCATAGAGCCAAACCACTGCCAACAACTCCCTTCATATTCTGATAGAGATGAATCAGGACATTGTGCTCAAGATCCCCAAAGATTACAGTGCCATTCAGACTGCTAGCCCTGTTTCCAGATATCCCCCTCCCTCTAGTCTTCATCCAAGGGAGGAACCCTTGAGAAAATGGCATGTGATTACTGCCTTTGCAGACTCCATATCCTAAGGAGCCACAGCCACTGAAGAATCAAAAAAGAAAGTTAACTCCAAAGTCCTCGGCATTCTCTAAAGGTTCAATATCAGACAAAGATATGATTTCATCAATGAAATGATACTAAAAAACATGCATTAACATAAACTTCATACTCTGAGGGCCAATGGGCTTTTCCCTCTGAATTGAAGCTGAAATATCAGTATAAATATCAGTGACTCCTATAAGAATTTGCACTCCTTGAGATCACCCTTTTTATTTGTAGCCCCAGAACTTAATATATTGTTTTATACATAATTACAAACTAATGGAAAAGTTTTCATTGATTCATTCAGTTACAATTTCAGGGGGATAGAGTAATATCTAAAGTCCCTTTCAATTTAAGTTCATGACCTTACACTTGATTCTAAACTTGAGCTCTTATTGCCAGTTGAAATTAATGGTGGGTATATTTGCAAATCAGATTGTTCAAAAGCCTTATATTTTGAGAAAATAATAATTTATAGAAAGATCATTGATATTGAAGTCAAGAAGGTAGTGGCAGAGGTCCAATTAAAATCTGGGTCTTTGGGTTCCCCAGTTAGTACAATATACTTCACCAATCTGCAATCTACTCATGTTGCCTAATGTTCTTCAGGAATTAGAAATTTTTAGGTCAGGGAACAAGACTTTCAACTTCCCACTTCTTCCTGTTTCCAGACAAATCACACAGGAGTAACATCCTCCAATGAATAATTATATCAATAATGAGTCAATAATCTAGCAATTTAAGGTTTACAAAGTATTCTGCCTATTAATAGAAACATGACTTTTCAGGCAAAGTCATTTCAATAAATCATAACCTTGGTCTTAGATGCTTTACCCTCTCCAAGGAAATATATTTCATTGGATATTCTTTCTTGCAATATACATACTTTTTTCCCAAAGCCAATGAGATACTTGGCAAGTTTCAATCATAGAATAAACAGAGGAAAACACCATCTAACTTATTCCCAAATATTTTAAGAATTTATCAGGGTCATTGTAGGAACACACAACTCACTTCAGGTCAAGGATTTCCTCTTTCAGAGGTAAATTCACATTAGACATGTTATATGTGTTTATATGCAAATGTGGCTTAAGCATCACAATCTCCTTGCCCCTTAGTACATGCCACTCTCTATCTCAGTCTTCTCATTATTAATATTATGGTTATAATTGTGCTCTTTGCCCTAGAGTGATTTTGTAAGAATCAAACACAATAGTGGATAAGAAATTGTTCACAAATTACCAACCATTCTTCAGGTATAGATCAGCAGTGCTGTGTGGTAGAAAGAGTACTAACTTTGTTGTCCAAAAAGTTAGGCTTCAAATTCCATTCTAACAAGCTTTGTTAGTATGGGCAAGTCATTTTCTGTCCCTGAGACTCAGCAACATTTTAAGATTAAAATCCATAGGCAAGTTGTAATCTGCCATGGTGGAGAGAGAGAGAGCATACTCAAACGTATAAAATTGAAAGTCTTTGATGTATAGGTGTATAACAGATAAAACTTTGCATAATCATGGAAATTTTGTCTGGAATGGATTATCTAATCAAGATCTCTCATTTCATAGAAACTAAAATAGCTTAAATGTCTTGACAAAGATCACACGAATGATTATTATGATATAGAAATTTAAGTAGGAAAGTAATAACCTTAAAATAAATAGACATTGAAAGTTGCCTATTTCATAGAAGTATGTCATGAGAATTTGAAACCCTCTTTCCTTCCACATATCAACTGAAGTGGATAATTGAAGAAACTATCCAGATGACTCAATACCAAAACATCACTTTACATGAAATATGCAGATAAGGAGGTAAAAAAAAATGATCTGGGCTTAGTCCAGATAATTTCTTCAATTCTACACTTCTCTAAATATGTTTAGATTTATTTTTTCATATATTTCTGCTTTAGAAATAGAAACACTTCCAAATTACTGGCATAAATGACATCTTGGTACGATATTCATTGGAAATTGAGACATGTTAATCAAAAATATTTCAAATTATTTCAATTTCATATCAGTAGTTGTTTTAGTAAACATGACAAGTTTCTTGCTTTTCATGATGAAATATTTCATGGTGCAGTAAATAGCTGCTGTGTAGAAATGATGCTGAAAAAACATAGAATGCTTATTAATATTCACGGAATTGTTATTTTTCTTGTTTTTAAATTTTTGGCTCACATATTCATATTCCAAGTAATTATTACATGAAAAAAAGAAGAAAAAGAGGATAGTGAAACATTAAGAAAATTTTTATTCCCAGGCATAATGATTCTAAGCACAGATTTAAGAAAAATGCAATCTATATCAATTGCTGTAGAAGTCACCTAAAAAGGGTTTTATTTTTTCCTCAATATGGACAAAAACAAAATTCATACTTAATGTCCCTGAACATGGTTGCTTCCTCTCTGTACACTATTGCACTATCAGCAGCATTTGGAGGTTTGTGTTAGCAGCTGGGATATAGACAGCACATAAAGATGGATAAAGAGATAATCAAGTGGTGGAACACAATAGGGCACATGTGCTGGGAGCAAAAATAACTACAGAAGCTACTGCAGTGAAATGGGATGATTGAGAAAAAAGCAATTTTGTCTACTCAAAGGGTCTCCTCAAAAGCCATTGATTCTGATGGGCCAGGTGCTCAAGAAACTAGAAAATGCAAATGAATAGTATCAGGAACCTCACCCAGCACATGTTGGAAATGTTATCCTTGATCAAATGAAAAGGGAAAATTTGGTTTTATGATTTAGTATATGAACTTAAGTTCAAATACCATAGTCTCCTAGAACGCTAAATTTAATAAATATTTTTGTTACTGCAAATAGGTAACAGAGATAGCTTGGTGCAGATTGAGAGCTGAACTTGCAGTCAAAAAAACCCTGAGTTCAATTTCTTTCTTTGGCACACACTGCTCTATGACCCTGAGTAGTTAACTCACTTAGATTATCATTGTCTCAGGTGCTTTTAAATTTCAGAGAACATACTGAGAAGCTTAGGCAATGGGAGTTCCCTCATTTGGATTTCTCTATATAAATAAAGTCAGATATCCATTTAAAAATAATTTAATGGACATGGGTGTTACGGAAAGCAGTTTTAGTTGATTTGAGGACAGCAAAAAACTAAATATTTGCTTTATTTTTGTACTGAATATTCATTTTTTTTTTACTTCTGTACTGCTGTACAGGAAGGGAATTTGAAGATCTTCCCTGCCCCTCAATGGACCTCACTTGGAGCCCACAAGAGAAGCTTGCTTAGGGGAGGCTTATTTTAACATACTTTTTGTTACTTTGTAATTAATCAGGGACTCATGAAGGTTGTGATGTTCTCTGACCCTGGAGAAAGCTATATATACTCACTGAAGTGAAGTTTTGATTTGGAGCTTTCTTATGGGGAGAGTTGTGTGATTTGACTGAATGAGACTCTTGGCAGCTATTGAGTCCCTTGACTTTGAAAACTCTAATGTTGGTGCTTCTCTCTCTGGTGACTAACTATATATATATGTAATGGTCAGATAGTTTCAAGCCTGTCTGTTGGTCTGTTGAATTAAGTTATTTTCTCTGTCTACACTTTTTTCTCTGCTTATAATTTCTTTTTGTATTCTCTGAAGTTCAGTGTCATGACTTTTTTTAGAATGGGTGCTCAAGGAGATTAAGAAACTTCCCTAAGGACACTGATGAATTATGTGCAAGATAAACTCATGCCATTGGATATTTGGCACTGTCTACAACACTTCTACTTTCCCCATTTTGACTCATTGGTGAAGCAGTTAAAATCTATACTACCTCTTCTTTCAGATACCTGTCCCCATTTATCCTATCACTGATCTAGCTCTATAAAAACACTAGCCTTGGATTACTCTCATAATCTACTACTTTTACTCCTATTCATATGCTACTGAATAAAGATCATGAAATCATACTGTTTGTGTCCACAAAAAGATTGTTACATAAACAGAACTGGGTCCTTACTGCAATGAGGTAATTATTTTACACTTCTCTAATTAGGGAGCTGTTCTACTCACCATGGGAGTTAAAAAAAAACAACTATTCATCCCTCCTCAAACGTTTCATTAAGTTCTATCCTCAGAACCTCTAAATTGAGAATATTGCCTCACATTTTGATGTTAAAAATTGAGGCAATGCATCCATAATTCTTTTTCCTCTTCTCTTTAATATCACTAAGATTCATCCCCTAAATACTTCAAACATTTGTTGAATGAAAATATAGCCCTTCTTGCCGAAGCAAACTACATTATATATACAAAGCACCCTATTCTTTCCTGTTGTTTTTTTTTTTACCAGCAGATTGTCCCCTCCATTGCCACACACCTTATTAATCTTTGATATTTCTGTATCTACTGACTGGCTCCTTCCCTGCTGCCTACACAAGAAAAAAATATTTTCTTTGTCATCCTCAAAAAATAAGCAAATTCTCACTTTATCTGCACGCTGAAGCTATCAGACAATACATCTTCCATTTGTGGCTAAACTTTCTTGAACTTTCCATAACTTCTGACCCTATTGGTCATCCTTTCCTTGATATTCTCTTCTCTCTAGGTTTTAGCAACACTGCTTTGTCCTTTGTTTGCTCCCCTCTCTGACAGTTCTTTCTACATTTTGATGGATCTTCATCTAAGTCACACTGCTCAATGTTGATAACATTGATTTCCATCAAATCTCTGTCCTGGGTCTGATATTCTCCCTCTATACTATCACAATTAACAGGATCATTAACTCCCACAGAATCAGTTTTCATCTCTATGAAAATGATTCTCTAATTGAGCCACACACTTTCTCTTGACCTATAGTTTTGCATCTCCAACTGAATGTTGGACCTCTCAAACTGGATGTCACATAGAAACTAAATTCAACATATAAAAAACTGAGCTAATTGACTATTCCACCAATGCCTCACTAACTTCCTTCTTAGTGTTGAGGGCACAACCATCTAACCTCTTACTGAGGCTTGCAAAGTAAACTTAATTCTCAACTCTTCACTCTTACCCCCTTATCTAATCTGTTCCCAAGTTCTATGGATTCTACCTCCACACCATCTCTTACATAGACTACTTTTTGCTTCATTACTCTCCAGTCATCACCCTGATACAGGCTCCCATCAACTTGTAGTGAGAATATTACGATAGTCTCCTGATTGATCTTCCTGCTAGGAGTCTCAATTCATTCTACTCACCTATGTGATCTTTCATAATTTCATGTCTAATCATGTCAGTTCCTTTTTCATTGAATTTCAATGACTATTGTTTCCAGGATAAAGTATAAAGACCTTTGTTTAGCTTTTATACCTCTCAACAATTTGTCTTTTCTTCATATCCCAAAGGAATGGAAAAAGGGAAAAGGACCTATATGTACAAAAATATTTATAGCAACTCTTTTTGTGGTGGCAAAGAATTGGAAATTGAAGGCATGCCAATAAATCAGGGAGTGGCTGAGCAAGTTGTGGTATATGATTGTAATGGAATACTATTTTGCTATAAGAATAGATGAGCAGAGTAATTTCAGAAAAAAACCTAGAAAGGCTTACATGAACTGATGCAAAGTTAAGTGAGCAGAACCAGGAAACCCTTGTCCGTAGTAACAGCAACAACGTGCAATGATCAACTGTCCATGACTAAGCTATTCTCAGCAATGCAATAATCTAAGCCAATTTGAAAAAACTTATGATGAAATGGCTATCCATATCCATAGAAAGAACTGATGGAGTCTGAATACTGGTTAACGCATACTATTTTTCAATTTCTTTCTTTTTTTTTCCTTTTTAATGATGTGTGTCTTTTATAATATGAGTAATATAGAAATACATTTTGCATTATTGCACAAGTATAGCCTATATCAGCCTACTAAATATCTCAAGGAAGGAAGAGAAAGAGAACATGAAATTCAAAATTTAAACAAAAATTAATGTTAAAATTGTCTTTAAATGTAATTTGGAAAATATGATGTTAATTTTAAAAAATAATCTTTCTTGTCTTTTCTCAATTTTACTCAACTATGGATATTATACCAAAAAAAAAAAAAGCAACTGATTCAGGGTCCTTATTCTTTACTATTCCTTGTGTAATTGTCTATGTCCTACCATACATTTACCCTTGTTGTCCCAAATGCCTTAAATTATCCCCCCTTCACATAAATTATCTAATCGCTGACTTCCTCCAAGTTTCAGCTAAAGTTCCATGTTAAAAAAATACTTTTACTCATCTTTTTTAGTCTTAGTATCTCTTCTCTGAGATTATCTCCATTTTTTTTCCTTTATCCAGCTGAATAAATAGTGAGTTTCCTATACTATATGATCAGAACCTTAAAGCTATTCATAGCAGCAGTCCTCTGGAAAGCTGCTGATGCCTGGCTTTACCCCTTCAAAAAATAACCCGGATTGGCTAAAATGATTGAAAGGGAAAGCAAAAAAAAAAAAAGTTGAAGAAGATGTGGAAAAATCAGGACCCTAATTCACTGTTGGTTGAATTGTGTACTGTTTCAAACATTTTGGAGAGTAATCAGTAATTATGCCCAGAGAATTATTAAATTACCTATAACCTTTGATTCACAATAACCAACACTAGGTCTGGTTTTCCAAGATGATTAGAGAAAAAGGAAAAGAATCTACATATTCCAAAATATTTTACCAGCTTTCTTTGTGGTGGCAAAGAATGGAAAGTGTAGGTATTCCTATCAGTTGCAGAATGCCTGAACAAGTTGTGATACATGATCAGGATGGAATATTACTGTGATATAAGAAATGATGAGCCCAATATTAGGAAGAAAATATTGATAGACTTGAATGAAATGATGGCGTGTAAAATGAGCAGAATCAGTGTTTTAAGAACAACTTTGAGTGAATAAGTAATTTTGACTATTGTAAATATCAAAATTAACTACAAAGGATCTGTGAAGGATGAAGGTATCTGCATCTAAAGATAGAAATAATAAAGAAAAATATGCAGGGGGCAGAGCAAAGATGGCAGAGTAAAAAATGACTCTAAGCAAACTTAAGAGCTACAGAACATATAAAGTGAGAGAGAAACACATCTCCTGCTGAAGTAAGCCTGGCAGGCCAGCAGGAAGTATGCTGGGAGTCAAGTGCAGTCATGCTGAGCTGTGGTTTTAGCCACAGGATGGCCCCGACCAGCAGCAGCTGGAAGAGACTTCACAAGACTAAATCACCAGCAGCTCTAGAAGTTTCCAGACTTCTCAATCCATACATGCCAAAGATAAAGTAAAAGATCAGTGTGGAACTTTGTTGGAACAGGGGGGGACACAAGAGTGTGGTCCAGCTACTGCCCCCATGGTGAGAAATGGTGGATTATGATGGCTGCCCCTGATGCCGCACAGCTTCTTCTGAAGCTCCTGGCCAACAGATTGTAGGGGGACCAAGCAACCATTCAGAGGCTAAGCACTCTTGCTTTGACCTGCTTGGATCTGGTTCCTGGTCTTGGGTGGTGGCCCTGGGGTGTGTGACCAGTGAGCCAGAGATTGTGGGGGCTTAAGAGAAGGTGGCCATCTAATAGTTCTGGCAGCTGCAAAACCCCCAGCAATTTGGGACATAGCTCTCTCCATTCTGGAAGCAGAGTTCTACCTTGGCAAAGAGCTCAAAAGTCAAGTAATTGGCTGCCAATATAAGCAAGCAATGGAAGCACAAACAAACAATAGAATCTCTTTATGAGGATGTAATGTTAATAGAATCTGGAGATTTTCCATGCCCCTTTGTATTGACAAGTAAACAGGTGCTTAGAACCTTGTTTTAAGTTAACATCTTGTTTAAGCTACTTAATTAGCACAGAAGTAGTTAACATCTTGGGAGTAATTAACACCCTAATTGGAAGGGGCAGACCAGGGAGGCGTTATACTGTATATAAGGAAGAGAACCAGCAGGATAGTCAGATTTTCTCTCAGTGAGCACCTGGAGGCTGCAACTTTTGCCAAGACTGTCCTTCTGGGAAATTTTGCTGAGACCCTTCTTCTGCAACATTTGTCAAGAACTTCTAAGAACAAGGATTAGGAGCTACTGTGAAGGAGAGAAGGATCACTGCTCAAGGGAGCCTATTCTATTTTGGAATTAACCATGTGCATTAACCATGTGTATCAACTTAGTGACTAATGTAATGACTTTGGCTTTCCCATTCTGGGACTCATCTTTCTGGAACTGGGACTCAGTTTTCTGGTATTTGAATAAAGGCTTTGGTTCTGGCATCCATGTAGAGAGTTTGCTACATTTTGTGATTCACAACTACACCAGCATATTCATAACAACCATGGGTGTTGTGAATATTGCATTATTGTTACAGGGGACAAAAAGGATTAAGACATGGAGCTGGAAGAAGACATAGGAGTTGGATCTCTTGAATCAAAAACCTCCATGAAAAATAAGAAGTAGTTACAGGCCATGGAGGAGCTCAAGAAGGATTTTAAAAATCAAGTAAGAGAAGTATAGGAAAAATTGAGAAGATAAATAAATATGATACAAGAAAATCATGGAAAGCAAGTTAACAGTCTGCTAAAGGACACCCAAACATATACTGAAGAAAATAACACCTTAAAAAATAGACTAACTCAAATGGCAAAAGAGGCCCAAAAAGCCACTGAGGAGAAGAATGCTTTTAAAAAACCAAACTGGCCAGATGGAAAAGGAATATCAAAAATTCACTGAAGAGAATAACTCCTTAAAAATTAGACTAAAACAATTAGAATCTAATGACTTTTTGAGAAATCAACATACTATAAAAACAGATCAAAACAAATGAAAAAAATAGCAGGCAATGTGAAATATCTCATTACAAAAACCACTCACCTGGAAAATAGACTACCTGAAAGCCATGATAAAAAAAAAAGAGCCTAGACACCATCTTTCAAGAAATGATCAAGCAAAACTGCCCTTGTATTCTAGAAGCAGAGGACAAAATAGGAATTGAAAGAATTCATCCATCACCTCTTGAAAGAGATCCCAAAAAGAAAACTCCTAGGAATATTATAGCCAAATTCCAGAGTTCCAAGGTCAAGGAGAAAATACTGTAAACAGTCAGGAAGAAACAATTTGAGTTTTGTGGAAATACAATGAGGATGACACAAGACCTAGAAGCTTCTAAATTAAGGGATTCAAGGGCTTGGAATATGATATTCTGGAGGTCAAAGGAGTTAGGACTAAAACAGAGAATCAGGTACCCACCAAAACTGGGTATAATGAAACAGGGAAAAATATGGTCATTCAATGAAATAGAGGACTTTGAAGCGCTCTGGATGAAAAAACCTGAGCTGAACAGAAAATGTGACATTAAATAAAAGAAGCTTGAGAAGCATGAGAAGGTAAACAGGAAAAAGAAATCATAAGGAACTTATTAAAGTTGAACTATTTACATCCCTTCATGGAAAACCATAATTGTAACTCATAAGATCTTTCTCAGCATGAAGACAGCTGAAGGGAGAATATATACATATCCTGTGTGTGTATGTATACATGCATATGTATGTATAGGAGGATGTGTATGTATATTCATGTATATGTGAGTGTGAAAATAATAAAGAGAAATATGCATAGAATGGTCTTACATAACTATACATATGTGTGTCTTATGTTAGATATTTCTAGGGTGGGGTTGAGGAAAGGAAAAAAAGGAAGCTCTATAAAACTTTTATTATTCATTTGCAGGGAATAACATGTGGTACATAAAACAGTTTCTGTTTCATGCACAATCATATTTCTCCCTTTTTTACTATGTTACTGAAATGCTTGTATTTTTTCTTCATTTCAGAATAGAATAATTAAAATTTTAAAAAAATAACCGATTTAGATGAAGTATTCTTAATAAAACTTCCCTAATACATCCATGCCCCTAATCAAAGGCAAAAATAATCTCTCCTCCTTTCCTTCTTCCTTCCTTCCTTTCTCACAGCACATTTTCTTTTTTATTTTTATTTTTTTTTGTGATGAGACTTGCCTTCAGGGAAGCTTATATTCTTTGTTCTTTTCATTATTCTTTTTTTTCCTTTTTATTCTGAAGTTAACAAACATCAAATACAGGAAGCATTCCCATTACAGAAGTAAAGAACATAAATCTGGATCTCCAGTATAGACTTTCTTTTTTTTGAACATATAATACATTCAATATGCATTTTTCTGTTTTTTTATTCATTCATTCATTCATTCATTCATTTATTTATTTATTTATTACTTTTAATTTACAAGATTCATTTCCACAATCACTTGAGTTTGAGATTTTCTCCCCTCTCTTTCCTCCCCCCCCCCCCCCATAGTGGCGTGCAATCATGTATAGGACCTGCAAATATTTTCACATTGTACAATAGTTTGGTCATATGGAAGGGTTGTAACCAATGAGTGATCACTGGGAAAAGAGAAAAAAAAAAAAGCAAAACCAAACATGAAAGAGAACGTTAGGATGTTTTGCTTCAGTCTCCATTTAAACTATAGTCTTTCTATATCTTTCTCTGAGT
>CM053584.1:228197318-228214378 GCA_028627135.1 Pseudochirops cupreus
TTTTTAGGGTGTTGATTTCTTCAGTCATACTGCTGACTCTCTTTTCATGATTTTCCTGCAACGTTCTTATTTCTCTTCCCAATTTTTCTTCCACTTCCCTTATTTGGTTTTGAAAATCCTTCTTCAGCTCATCTCTAGCTTTAAGGCATTCTTCATGTTTATTGGAGGCCCCTGGTGGGGGTGCTCTGGCTGTGCTCTCTTCCTCCCTCTCTCTCCCATGATCTTTCTTTTCCCCAAGGAAGAAATGAAGGATTTGGGAGCTGTTCTTACTTTACTTCTTATGCTTATTCTTACTCATGGTTCTTAAGACCGTGATTTTTTTTTTAAATCTCTGTGGGGCTTTGCTTCCATAAGGGAAAGCTCTGTGCCAAATCCCTGCGGTCCTCCCAGCTGCCGTAGCTCTCAGGAAGAGGCTGGGAGTCTTCCTAAATACTTACGGCTGACTGGATAATAAAGACTCCAAGACAGAGGCCCAAGATGGTGATCTGCATCCAGGCCGCTCAACGCGAGAGCACTGGCCTGAGCACAATCGCTAAGTCCCCCTGCTATCTACAGGCCATGGGTGGGAAGCTGCAATGCGGAGGCGGGTGCAAAACCTCAGTCTTTAGCTTTTCCACTCTGGAGGCCTTTCGCCGGACTGCTTATCTCCCCCTTTCACAATCCCCACTGGCAGCTGCTGCTAATCTGCTCACCTGAGAGGCTCTTCCCATCCAGCCGACCCTGGGGCACAGCCGCAGCTTCAGGGTAGGCTGGTTTCAGTTCGCAGTGCTGATATGGTTCCTCGTAGCTGAGCTGACTTTAGTGGGAAATATCTTTGTGTGCGTTTTACAGTTCTAGGATTGGTTTAGAGTCCTGTTTTATGGGTATTTTGGGGTGACTATGTGAGAGCTGCGATAAGTTGCTGCTGCTAGGCCACCATCTTGGCTCCTCCCCTCTGAAGTATTTTTAGTAACATGAACTTCATTATGTATGTAAGATTCCCTTAGGAAGCTGCACAGTAAAGGTGGATATTTTAGAAAATCATATTGAATCTCTCTAAAGAACTTGAAAGTGTTATTCTCTTAAGTAGGCTAAATTTTCCTTGTGTTTTGGTTGACAGTATTCATTTTCTTAGTGACCACAACCTCATAAGTTTTGAAAAGATAAACTTAGCCTTACTTCTCCTAAATTTCAATTGAGTAAAGGCTAAATTAATGAGGTTTCACTTATTCATTATTTATGTAATACAGTTTTACATAATTCAGTGCTGTAGCCACTAGCCATCATTTTGTTTTGGTTCAATAAATTCTGAAGGCCATAAGGCATTTCTTGACCAATTCTTAGTGGATAAATTTCTCAATTGTCTTTAGGTATGAGGGATAATAGTGGGAATGATAGCAAAAAAAAAAAAGGGCCCTTTATTACTACCTGCTTCTGGATTCAAATAATTAGCATTAAATTTTAGTAAAAAGAATATTGAATCTCTAGCCAGATTACTTAGATTTACATCCCTCACTTATTAGATATATGACCCTAAATAAATTAATTTCTCTCTCAGAGTCTCAGGTAAATGAATCCTAAGGCCTCTTTGAGCTCTAAGTCCTATAGTCATATGATCCTTTACCATTTTGTGTCTCAAAAATAATGCCTCCTCTTTTATCCACCTAAAAACCATTGGCTATGGCATCTAGTACTGATTTTTCCACTGGCTGTGAACTTGAGAAAGGCTTTTTAACCTCTCAGAGCTTCAATTTCCTCTTCTGCAAAATCATGTATATACACTCTCTATCTCACTGGGCTATAGAGACTCTCAAATATGTAATGATAAATCATAAAATATCATGTGGCAGTTAGATGACCAGCAACCTTCAAAGTTTTCTTTTTATTTGTAGGAAAATTAAATACAGCATTGCTTTCAAAATGTAAACACTGAAATACTAATATGTATATACATACATACATGCACACACACACACACACACACACACACACACATATATATATAAAACAAAATGTTATAACACCCCCCCCCTTGGAAAATCCCTCTTTTTTCTTCTTTTCTGATATTGTTTAAATCATGTCTAGTCATCATATTGATTTCCTTCTCCCAGACCTCTAAGTAGTTGTTTGTTATATAAAGACACAGTGATGATTAATATGAATTTTGCAATGTCTTAAAACATTTTAAGGAACGTGAACAACAATGGGGTAAAAAAAAAGGTTGTTAAGTTTGTATTGAAGAAGTTATGTATATTACATATCCAGATACATTCATGAAATAATTTTACACACGTGAGTGCACACACACATACATACACACACACTTATACACACACACACACACACACAGACATGATTAAAAACTGTCTAAGAAAAATGGAAGTTTACCTTACATGTTGATTCTCTCTCATCCAGTTAGACCTTAGGTACAAACAATTCAAAGGGGAGAAATGAAGCTTTCATGGATAATGAAAGGTCCGTGCTATAATGGTAATATAATTTGAATTGGAAGACCCCCTTTTGTATTGACAAGCAAGTAGGTACTTAGCACTTAGTAAGTGATCAATCCTTGGTTGGGGAAACAGAAGGTAGGACATAACTGTTTCTGATGTAACAGGAAGAGGTTGTCTGACACAGGAAGCTAGTGCTGTATGTATATAAGAAAAGCCCCAGAGAGGAAGGGTCAGAATTTCTTGGAACAACAATCTTGTAGCAGAACAGCTATGGAAGAGAACTGAGAATCATGAACTGAGTCAGAATTTCCTGAGAACTTGTGGTGGTGAAGCAACTTCTGAAGAGCAGCCCAGGAGCCCAGGAGTACCACCACTCCCCAGGCTGGATAAGGTTATTCTGATTTTTTGAATGAGCTGCAGAAGACTGAGAAAGCATGACTGGCATGCTAAGACTTTGTCTGTCTTTGGCTTCATTGAGCTTCTAATTCCAGGGAATAGAAATTGTGAAGGACTCAAGATGGACTGGACCCTGTGATCTTCAGTGTGGAGCAGGACATACACAGAGAGCTGAAAAAGGAACTGGGAGCTGTCTGCCTTTAAATCCAGGTGACTGTTTGGTGGATTCAGGTAGGAGTTGCCTGCCTTGAATCAAGATGGAAAGACCTCTCTGTGGGTACTGAGTAGTGATGAAATTGTAGTTTACTAATGACCTAGGGATGGAGAGTCTGTGTATTTTCTAAAGATTGTACTTAGTAATTAATGATACTTAGTAATTGATTGCTGAATAAGTGACTGATTGAGTTAAATTAGTGTTCCCCATGATTGGAAGACTTTGATTATTGTACTCTGAGATGACTGAATGACTTAGTGAGGAGGCAAACCTCCTTAGGGATGATTTAATGTATTAAATGATTGTGCTTTGTTGAAAACTATTGTGATCACTTTGGTGAAAACTATTTGACCATTTTAATGATAAGCTGTTGTGAATACTATATTGTAATTTTGTGTGATAAGTTGTAATGTTGTGAATGCTGTACCTTGATTTTCTGTAAATGTTTTGCTTTGATTTATTATGCAACAAATAAAGTGTGCTCTATATTGTGTAATCATAACTTTAAAATTTGTTCATAGTAGCATTCTTCTGCAAAGCTGCTCATGTATGACATAACTCATGCAAATAAAGTTTGGTCCATGTGACTGGAGAGAGTGGGAGACCATTTTTGTTATTAAATTATTACAGTCATGTCATACTCCTTGTGATCTCATTTGGAGTTTTCTTAGTAAAGATATTGGATGATTTAACATTTCCTCATTCAGATCATTTTACAGAAGAGAAAACAGAGGCAAACAGTTTTAAATGACTTGCCCAGAGTCACACATCTCATAAGTGACTGAAGCGAGAGCTGAACTCATAAAGATGAGTCTTTCAGATTTCATACCTGAGCCTCTATCCAGTGCAGCATCTAACTGACCCAGGAGATTACTAGGAGACTACTGAGATCACACAGTACTATATGCAAAATCATGGTTCCAGAGGACCACTCTGGTTCATGACAGTGCCTGCTTAGGAAGGATTTGTGCCTACAGTTTCTTCTAATTGCCTTGTGGCTATGCTGTTTTACCAGTCATAGTATGACTCAAAAGAGTAACATCAGGATTATAGGCTGATTGATGAGAATAAGATTTCTCTTGTCCACTAAAGACATAGTAAGTGAATATATCAGTCTCTATATAAGTATCTTATCTTGAAAAAATATAGTTTAATAGTTAATTGTCTACACATTATGGTAAATATGATGGTTACTATGACAACTGAGTAGAAAATTTAGTCAATGTAATTTATTTGACACAATGCAGTACTCTCCTGCTTCCTGCCTAAGGTTTTTAAAAATTCATTTTGTGTAAAAAAAAAATCATAGTCTCTACTAAAATACATAGTTATAAATGCAGAAGCATGAAGCCATAGCAAGACCCTCTAGTTCATATATTCCAACTTCTAGGCTTCAAGTAATATCATAGCTGACCTATTCCAAACAGAACTATGAATAGCAGGAATTTTGGGTGCTCCTAATATGTGCAAGGTAAGATATGAGAATATAGGCATATGAAAGGATATCTTATTTTGGGGGCATAACATAGTCATAGAATGTGGATAAGTATCAGATGACAGGAAATAAAATCTATTGGATTCTAGAAGCCAGTATAAGTGAATCAGTTTTGAATAGTTTCAGATTACTAATTAATTTGTACATTACTATAAACATTACGGGTACAAGTTATGAAAAATGTTTGGTACACTAAATTTTCATCTTTCAGTAAACCATTTATTTTAAAAAATGCATATAAGGAGCAGTCTAAGTCATTTTTATGTTTTACTTGTTACTCTAGAACTGGGATTTTTGCTAAATAATGACTTAGTGTCTTAGAAATACTCTGCTTGAATATATTCAAAAGAACTGCATTTAATTGGTGTTGATTTACTCTGTAGCTATAACACCTACTACAAATTATTTCAACAAAGGAATTAGTGACAGATAATCCTGTCAGGTAGATAATAACTCATTCCTTCACAAGACAATTTCCTAAACTTAGTCATTCACACATAACTGTACATGAAAGAGGGAAGGAGAGGGAGGAAGGAAGGCATGTTCAGCTAGATTATTGCCTTTCTGCTCAAAAGGATAACCAAAATCTTTGAAATTATCTCATATAAGGATACATTGAAGGGTTTGAGTATATTTAGCTAGGGGAAAAAGGAATTCAGGAGTTATGATAAATGCCTTCAAGTTTTGAAGCATGTCAAGTGAAAGAACAATTAGACTTGTTCTGTTTTCCCCTCTAAGGGCAGAGCTAAAATTTTGAGTGAAAATTAAAAAGAAATCAAATTAGACTTGTACTAAAAAGTAGATTGACCTTTCTTAGGAAGCCTTAGATGTCCCTTCACTAGGCAATTTCAAGCAAATATGAATAACTATTTGACATGTATATCATAAATGGAATTTCAATTTTTCAGAAGGGTGGGTGGGTTGATTATGACTTTTGAGATCCTCTCAAATTCTGAGATCCAGTGATGTATAGAATCATTGATTTAGAGCTAGAAAGGACTTTAGAGGCCCAATCCAAGTTAAAAAGAAACTCCTAGTAAATTATAATAAATTGAACATGTGTTTACACAGGCCATGCCTGAAGATCTCCAATGAGGGGGAGTCAAGCCCTTTGTAAGGTAGCTTAGTCAATATTTAGATAGTTCTAATTGTTAGAAAATTGTTTTTTTTTCTTTTTTCCTAACACCAATCTTAAATGTACCTTTTGTAACTCTGACACATTTTTTCTAATCCTTCCCTATGGGGCCAAATTTAATAAGTTTAATCTATCTTCCTCGTGGCAGTACTTCACATAATTGAATAATATATCCACCCCCTGATATCCTTTCCTCCAGCTGTACCAATCCTACCTTTGTATGAATAGACCCAAGGTCTTTTCCTGTATTGTATGCCCTTCTATAAACACTTTCCAGATTGTTTAAAAAAAAATAAACTGTGTCACCTAGAACTAATTGTGGAGGGCTAATGGATTTGGAAGGTAAAAACCAGGCAGGAAAACCACTAGAAACCATTCTGTTTTGGGACACACCTAATTGTTGGGCAGTTTGTATTTTCCAGATGTCAATTTTAATATATGGATTAATTTTAAAGAAAGAAAAGGCATGTAAAATCTAGCTATTCCAAAAATGGAAAGGGCTTGCTTGAGAAACAATTGCCTCTCCTATCCTTTTGGGTTTCTCAATCAAACAATCTCCAGAGATGTACGTATGCAAATATGTGCCATTTAGTCTACTTAAAGAATGAGATGTGTGTGTTTATGTGCCTATATGTATATTTAAACATATCCAAATATTATCCTAATCATTCTCTTAACATTGAAATAATCCTTGTGGAACACAGAAGGTATCTACTGGTTGGATGTCTATTGCTTTGCTGTTGCTGCAGGGACAGCCATTCTTCTTGAATCATGCATTTTCCTGATGTTAACCTTTACTCCAGATGTCCTTTGTGGTCTTTTTTGTTTTGTACTGTAGCCTGTAACACTCAATATGTGACTTTCCATTACCCTCTGAGTGATATTTTTTAATCTGTCAGAAATTACAGTTTCCTGATTCATAGCTATGAACAACAAAAGTGGAATATTATTTTTAATGGGATTCAATTTGAAGTCAATGAAAGAGCTAGCAATTTCTCAAAGATAATCTAATGCACTTCTCTTTACCTGTTTATTTCTGATTGAAATGTGTCCCATATATTCAACATGTATCTGTTGATTAAAGAACTCAATAGATTGTGGGTCAAGTGCATGTATTGCTCTGGGATATCTAATTATATCTATATTTATCTATATGAGACAACATGAAAAAAGATAAAAAGATCTCTACATAAAAGATGTATAGAATGTAAATAGAAGATAATCTGAGGGGAAAGGCACTATCAGTGGAAGGGAAGACAGAAAAGGACTCTTACAGGAGGTATTATTTGCACTGAATTTCTAAAGCAGCTTGTGAACATAGGAAGTGATATAATGAGGGAGAGCATGTCAGGCACTGGAACAGTCATTTCAAAAATATGGAGTTAGAAGGAGTGTCATATGCAAGTAACAGCACATAGGACAGTATTACTGGATCAGAGTGAATACAAATAAGAGACTAAGAGCAAGGAGACTATACAAGTAGGGTGGGTTCAAGTTGTGAAGGACTTCTGATTCACTAACAAGTGTCAACAATCCAGGTTCATCGCCATGAAAGCATAAATATTAGATTAATATTTATGCTTAACCCAACCTAGGGAAATTGAGGTAATGATCCAAATTTAGACTATATCCTTGCCTTCATGTAAGTCTGGATTAAGTGCTCTTTAGCAGCTAAAATAAACAAATTTATTTTTTATTGAAATGCGTATTTTTCTTTCTTATGACAGTTAAAATGTATTGCTAATTTTCTTAAATCAGTGCTTTGTAGTTTTAAACACTTTGAAAACCAGTATATTTCATTTTAGTTTCTTTTGCTTATTTTACTTTCTATTTCCTTACAACTATATTTTAATGTGTGTGGCTATAGTTTTAAAAAAAATACAAAGCAGAGAAAGTTTGTCTTCAACTTTAATTGCAGGACAATGTTAATGGTATGCCAAATCTGAATAATCAGGTATCATCACATTAAGTTTGTAAAGTATCATAGAATTTTAGTGCAGAATCAATATAACTTTATCAGTCAGGGTTTGAATAGCATTAAATGGGAGTGGGAAATGGTAAAATATACTTTAATTCAGACTTTCTCAGACTTTGATTTCACAGAGTGCTCTTAAACCACACTAGGTTTGTCATTTTGATTGGACTCTGGAGTATCTCTTTCTGTTATGGAGCTAAGTGCCTTTCCTTTGTAGAGAATTGCATTCCAAGACCCCACCAGACTCTCTGAGATTGCTGTTACTTACCAACCTCTAGGAAACCTATACTTTATACATGTCTTTAACAGGACCTCTATATGAAGATGCAGAAACAGCAGACCCAACTCTAAGTTAAAAATTTCAAAAACAAAACAAGAAAAATCAAAGCAAGAAGAGGAAACAGTCTATAGAAGGGTATAATCTAGACATTCATCTGGGCATGTTGGCTGTGCTCTTGTGTACAACCATCTGGAACTGAAACATTATTCATGTTTACATATTCTAAACATATATTATATTCACTATAATCATCTTGTTGGTTACAATTCTTTCTTGGATGATATGTATGTGATGGCTAGGGTTAATTTGACATCCTTTGTATATAAGCTATCATGGTAAATTCATTTCTTCAAATGGTTTCCTTTGATAAATGGTTATCTTTCTCCTTACTGTAAACTAACATAATTTCCTTTTCTCAGCTATATTACTGTTCAATAACATTGATCCTAGCTTTCTAAACTTATAAAAGAATGCTTCTATTTTGCAATGTGTTATGGGAATCTGAAGATCTTCCCTGCCCCTAGGCCCTTTGCTAAAGTGGCTACGTGACTCTGAGGACCCTTGGATATTTGAAGGTATACTCTGCTCCCCAATAGGCTGAATGTGATCACGTGGAGCCTGTGGCACCAGGCTTGTTTTCCAGGAATGCCGGTGCCTTGTAGCTTTGTGATTGGGCAATGGGTCTAGAGGGCTGTGACATTCTCCAGGCCAGGAGAAGGCTATATATACGCCCTGATGTGAGGTTTTGGTTTGGGGCTCACTTTGAGAAGAGTTGTGTGATTTGGCCAGAAGAGACTCTGGGCAGCCGTTGAGCCCCCCGGCTGTGAAAAACCCAGATGTTGGTGCTTCTCTCTCTGGCAACTGAATAGGTACCTGATGTAATGGTCAGACACTGGAAGCCCTCTGCTGATCCGTTTTTCTGTTTGTTTGTAACTTCTGTTTGTATTTTCTGAAGTTCAGGGTGTCGACTTTTTCCCCTGAACTAGGTAAATGGTATTTGATTGATTAAAGTAAGATTGTTAACCCACTTTGAGTTGCTTTCCTTTAGAAAATTAGATCTAAGAACCTGTGCTAGTAGCAGCCCTAGGTATGCTAGGGTGCTTGCTGATACACAATGCTTCTTATATAACATTCATGCGTACTTGACACACTAAAACACATACACACACACAAACCAGAAATATGAAGGAAGAAATAATAACTGCTCTAGTATGGTATTTACTAATCAATGACTACTTTTTTTTAAAGAAATATATTCAACATATAGTTTTTAGCTGACACTTCACAGAATGCAAAAGTACTAAGTTAGAGATTTTAAGATGTCACCGTAAAAATGTGTGATAACCAGTTCCATTGTGTACTATCATGGATATATGGAAAGATAGATAGATAGATAGATAGATAGATAGATAGATAGATAGTACAAATGCTATTTGAGAAAAAAAAACTTGTTAGCAGTGATGTAATTGATGATGTATTTGTGGGTGTGGTAAGAATTCACTGAAAATAGATTAATTAAATGTAGTTCTGAGTTTTTCTTTGGTTAACAAATGAGATATTTTAATTAATAAATATTAGCAAGACTTGAATGCCTTAATTTGACTATTCCCATAGGGAAAATGAATTGGTTTTTAACAATATAATCCTTGACAACTGTCAATTTTCATGGCTCAGCTATCCCAGATAAGCTCCTAAACAGCCATGTGGAGACATGAACCCAAGAGTGTTACCTATTATTAATGGGACTACCTAGCAATAATTAGAGGAACAGAATAAGAAGTTAAGAATTAACATTTAAGAAAACTGGATGGTGAAATTTGTTAGAATAAAGAAAATAGGAAAATGAGCTTTAAAAGATAAATTGCATTATGTTCAATAAATCAGATTTTTACCTTTGGGATGCTTAATTTCTTAATTAAGTTACTTAATTTCTCTTTAATTCTTATTTATTAGATTGTTTGTTTGTTTTTACTTTTGACACTTGTTCCCTGGGCTTCTGTTAAAGAGATCAAGATTTTAATGGACATTCCAGTTAGCTGACTCTCTGATAGAGATCAAGGCAAAAAAAAAATAATTGGTAAGACATCACAGTCAATGGAAGTAAACATTGCAATTTTGGAGCTCTGCCTGATACTAAATATTAAGGTATTTAGAATGGAGGATTTGAGGGGTGGGGATAAGCTTTGGATTAGATTTCAGTATAAACAATGAGAAAATTATATATATATCATAGTTTATGATTGTTGGGTAAGCAGATCCCTAGTTCCTAAGTAATCACTCTCTCTCTCTTTCTCTCCCCCCTCTCTCTCTGGATCAGATAACCATTATTCAATAAATAACTTATTGCCCAGTCTTTAACAAAACTGGAAATGACTAGCTTTTAAGTAAAAATAAAATAAAATGAAGTATATTTCTTGCTTTAATCATTTGTTATTTTTTTCTTGATGATTTAGTATTTGTTAATATAATTATGATTTTATGGTTTATATATGTATACATATGTATGCATGTATGCATGTATACTTTATGTACAAATTCTCCTGAAATAAATTTATGCATAGTTAGAAATAATTGATCATCTACACAGAAAAAATTATAACTGATCATCTACATAGACATCAAAAATATTTTAAACACCCTTTTAAACAAGTATACTTTAAAACAAAAAGGAAATTGTGGATTTGTCAATTCCATAGTTCTTAATGTGTGTGTCCTGTGTGTGTATGTGTGATTCTTTGTGACATTAAGAAAATTAATTTCTGGAAAAGAAGCAATGAACAGTAAGTATAAGATTCTTATTAATTTTGTTAACATTTTTAAAATAAACAAAAAAATGATGTGTAGGGAAATTGGATTTACTGCATTTATTACACAGAGGGTGAATTTAAATAGGAATGATTCCAGTTTTGGAGCCAAAAGAGGAATTGAGTTTCTTTCCCCCTCACCTCAGTTTCAGTGTAGTTGCCTGAGATGAGGAAGGAGAATCAAAATTATTTAATTACACAAACATGGCCATATAATTAAATTAAGAAATACTTTTTTAATATTTTTTAAAAGTAAATTGGATTATTTACTTTTAGTTTACAACATTCAGTTCCATAGTCCCTTGCTTGTCAGATTGTCTTTTCCTCCCTTCCTCCACTCCCCCCACATTATGGTGGCATTCACTCAGATACAGGATCTACAAATATTTTCCAGTTAATCATCAGTCAGGTTGTAAAGAAGGATTGTAACTGAAGGAATGGTCAGTGGGAAAGAGGAAATGAAACAAAAGAAGAAAATGAAACAGAGCAAGTAGTTTGTTTCAATCTGCACTCAGACTCCGCATCTCCTTCTCTGGATGTGGATATCTCTTTCAATCATGAGTCTTTTGGAATTGTCCTATAACCTAATACTGCTGAGAGGAGCCTAGTCTATTGAAGTTCGTCTTCACACTGTGATTGTATATAAATTTCTCTGCTCTTCTCACAATATCAGTTTATATAAGTCTCTCCAGGTTATTATGAAGTCCATCTGCTCCTCATTTCTTATACCACAGTAGTATTCCATTACATTCATATACCACAACTTGTTCAGCCATTCCCCAATTGAGGGCCATCCCCTTATTTTCCAAATTTTCATCAACACAAAAAGAGTTGCTATAAATATTTTTGTACATATGGGTCCTCTTCCCACTTCTCTGAAATCTTTGGGATATAACTCTAGAAATGTTATTGCTGGGTCAAAGGGTATGCACTTATTTATAGCCCTTTGGGCATAGGTCCAGATTGCTTTCCAGAATGGCTGGATCAGTTCACAGCTCCACCAAAAATGAATTAGTGTTCCAATTTTTCCACATCCTCTCCAGCATTTATTGTTTTGCTGTTTTGTCATCTTACCAATCTGGCCAGTGAGATGTGGTACCACAGAGTTGTTTTGATTTTCATTTCTCTAATCACCAGTTATTTGGAACATTTTTTCATATGCTTATGGATATCTATAATTCAATCTTCTGAAAACTGCCTGTTCATATCATTTGGCCATTAATCAACTGGGGGATGGTTTGTATTCTTATAGATTTGATTCAACTCTTTGTATATTTTAGAAATGTGGCCTTTATCAGAGACACTGGTTGTAAATTTTTTTTCCAATTTTCTACTTCCCTTTTAATCTTGGTAACATTGGCTTTGTTTGTACAGAAGCTTTTCAATTTAATACAATCAAAATTATCCATTTTGCATTTTGTAATGCTCTCTACCTCTTGTTTCATGATGAAGTCTTTCCCTCCCCATAGATCTGACAGGTAAACTATCTCTTGTTTTCCCAGATTGCTTACAGTATTAACCTTTAAACCTAGATAATTCACCCATTTAGACTTTATTTTGATATATGGTGTTAGATATTGGTCTATGCCCAATGTCTGCCATACTATGTTCCAATTTTTCCAGCAGTTTTTGTCAAATAGTGCAATTTTTCCCCCCAAAACTGGGTTTTGGGTTTATCACAAAATGGATTACTATAATCTTGGCTGCTGAGTCTTGTGTACCCAATCTATTCCATTGATCCACTACTGTATTCCTCAGCCAGTACCAAGTAGTTTTGATGACTGCTGTTTTGTAATACAGATTAAAATCTGGTATGGCTGGGCACCTTCCCCAGCATTTCTTTTCATTTATTCCCTTTATATTCTGGACCTTTTGTTCTTCCAGATGAATTTTGCTACTATTTTTTTCTAGCTCTACAAAGTAATTTTTTGGTATATTGATTGGTATGGCACTAAGTATGTAATTTAATTTAGGTAAGATTATCATATTTATTATATTAGCTCAACTGAGCCATGAGCAATTTATGTTTTTCCAATTAGTTAGATCTGGCTTTATTTGTGTGAAGTGTTTTGCAATTGTGTTCATATAAGTCCTGGGTTTGTTTTGGCAAGTAGATTTCCAGACATTTTATAATGTCTACAGTAACTTTAGATGAAATTTCTCTTTCTATCAGTTGCTGTTGGATTTTGTTAGAGATATATAGGAATGCTGAGGATTTATGTGGGTTTATTTTATATCCTACAACTTTGCCAAATTTTTTTAGTATCTCAAGTAGTTTTTTACTTGATTCTCTAAGTATATCATCATATCATCCGCAAAAAGTGATAGCTTAGTCTCTTCTTTGCCTAATTTGATTCCTTCAATTACTTTTTCTTCTCTTATTGATGCTGCTAACATTTTGAGTACCAAATTGTATAAGAGGGGTGATAGTGGAACACCTTGTTTCACCCCTGATCTTACTGGAAATGCTTCCAGCTTATCCCCACTACATATAATATTTGCTGATGGTTTTAGATAGATGCTACTTATTATTTTAAGGAAGACTCCCTTTGTTCCTATACTTTCTAGGGTTTTTAAAAGGAATGGATGTTGTGTTTTGTCAAAATCCTTTTCTGCATTTATTGAGATAATCATATGGTTTCTGCTAGTTTTTTTTGTTGATGTAATCAATTATACTGATGGTTTTCCTGATACTGAACCACCCTTGCATCCCTGGAATAAATCCTACCTGATCAAAGTGTATTATTCTCATGAGGATTTTCTGGAGTCTTTTTGCTAATATTGTATTTAGAATTTTTGCATCTATGTTCATAAGGGAAATTAGTCTGTAATTTTCTTTCTCTGTTTTGTCTCTTCCATATTTAGGTATTAGTACCATATCTGTGTCATAAAAAGAATTTGGTAGGACTTCTTCTTCTACAATTTTCCAAAATAGTTTGTAAAGTATTGGAGTCAATTGTTTTTTTTTTTTTTAAATGTTTGGTAGAATTCACTAGTAAAGCTATCTGGCCCTGGAGATTTTTTTCCTATGTAGTTCATTGATGGCTTGTTCAATTTCTTTTTCTGAGCTGTGGTTATTTAAGCAGTTTTGTACTTCTACAATGAGTCCCAACAACTTTTATTTTTGTAAATATTCATCCATTTCACTAAGATTGTAAAATTTATATGCATACAATTAGGCAAAATAATTCCTAATTATTGAATTTCCTCTTCATTGGAGGTAGATTAATGCTTTTCCTTTTTGATATTTGCAATTTGGTTTTCCTCTTTCTTTTTTATTGTATTGGCTAAAGGTCTACCAATTTTATTGTTTTTTTTTTCTTAATGCCAACTCTTAATTTTATTTATTAATTCAAGTTTTCTTAAACTCAATTTTATTAATCTCTCCTTTGGTCTTTATTATTTCTAATTTAGTATATAAGTGGGGATTTTAAGTTTGTTCTTCTTCTACCTTTTTCAGTTGCGTACCCAATTTATTGACCTCCATTTTCTCTATTTTATTTACGTATACATTCAAGGATATAAAACTTCCCCTAAGAACTGCTTTTGCTGTGTTCACAAGTTTTGGCATATTTTTTCATTTTTGTCATTCTCTTGAATGAAGTTATTGATTGGTTCCATAATTTCTTGTCAGACCCACTCATTCTTTAGGATTAAGTTATTTAGTTTCCAATTAGTTTTTAATCTATCCTTCCATGGCACTTTATTATATTTATTTTTTATTGCCTCATGAACTGAGAAGGATGCATTTAATATTTCCACCTTTCTGAACTAAATTGTGAGGTTTTTAAGACCTAGTACATAGTCAATTTTTGTGTATGTGTCATGTACCGCTGAGAGGAAGGTATATTCCTTTTTATCCCCATTCAATTTTCTCCAAAGGTCTACCATATCTATCTTCTCTAAGATTCAATTTACCTGCTTAACTTCTTTCTTGTTTATTTTGAGGTTAAATGAATTAGTCTCAGAGAGGGAGAGATTGAAGTCCCCCACTAGTATGCTTTTGCTATCTATTTCTTCCTCTAATGTTCTTAATTTCTCCTTTAAGAATGTGAATGCTGTACTGATTGGTGCATGAATGTTTAGTAATGATATTGCTTCATTTTTGATGGTGCCTTTTAACAGGATTGAGTTTCCTCTCTTATCTCTTTTAATTATATCTATTTTTGCTTTTGCTTTGTCTCAGATAGGGATTGCTACCCCTGCTTTTTTTTTCTTTAGCTGAAGCCTGATATATTTTACTCCAGCCTTTGACCTTTACCCTGTGTGTATCCCCCTGTTTCAGATGTGTTTCTTTTAAACTGGATATTGTAGGATTATGGTTTTTAATCTGTTTTGCTCTCTGCCTCTGTTTTATGGGAGATTTTATCCCATTCACATTCACAGTTATGGGTACCATCTGTGTCTTTCCCTCCATCTTATTCCCTCCCCTGTATATGCTTTTATTTTTCCCTTTTCCCTTCCCTTCAGAGTTCTCCTTTTGACCTCCACCTCCCTCAGTATTCCCTTCTTATCAGACCCTTCTTTTTCCTACTCTTCCCCCTTACTACTTCTTCCCTCCATTGTAAACCCCCCTCCCCTTCATGGCCTTTCCTCCTCTTACTACCTGTAGGATATAATCAATTTTTATACTTAATGTTGTATGTTATTTCTTCCTCGAACCAAGATTGACAAGAATAGATCTCATGCAATGCTCCTCTCCCATCCCTTTTTCCCTTTATAATGATGTTTTATGTCTTTTCCTGATAGAGTCCTATACTTGATTGCGGTATTCCCTCCTTCTACCAGAATCAATGAGGGAAAAGCTCATATAATGCTCATCTCCCTCCCTTCTTTCTTTCTACTATAATGTTTTTATGCCTCTTTGTGTGGCATAATTTACCCTTTTATGCTTCATTCTTTCCTCTTAATAAGTTTTTTTTGTCATCATTTTGTGTAATTTATACCTGCAGCCTCTATTTATCTGTATCCATTTTAGATGTCACCATAGGTATAGAATTCATGATACTAACAGGTATCAGCTTACCAACAAGTTGTGTGTGTATGAGTTTTCCCTTTTTACCTTTCTATGTCTGTCTTGAGTCTTGTAATTGGAGGTTGAATTTTCCAGTGAGCTCTGGCTTTTTCATCAGGAAGGTCAGGAATTCTGTTATATCGTTGAATGTCCATCTCCTTGCCTAGAAAGATTATGCTCAGTTTTGCTGGATAGGTGATCCTTGCTTGTAACCTGAGCTCTTTTGCCTTGTGAAAAATCATATTCCAGTTCCTCTGATCTTTCAATGTTGAAGCTGCCAGATCCTGTGTGATCCTCACTGTGGTTCCACAATATCTGAATTGTTTCTTTCTAGCCACTTGTAGTGTTTTGTCCTTTACCTGATAGTTCTGGAATTTGGCCACATCATTTTGCAGACTTTTCAACTTGGGATCTTGTTCAGGAGCTGTCTGCTGGATTCTCTCAATTTCTATTTTACCCTCTGGTTCTAGGATCTCAGGGCAGTTTTCCTTGATGAGCTCTTGAAAGAGGTTGTCCAGACTAATTTTTTCATTGTGATTTTCTGGTACACCAGTAATTCTCAGAGTATCTCTCCGGGATCTGTTTTACAAGTCAATTATTTTTCCTTTGAGATATTTTACTGCTTTTTCTAATATTTCAGTCTTCATTTTTTGTTGGACTGATTCTTGGTTCCTCATAGAGTCATTAGCTTCAATTTGGCCAATTTTAATTTTTAGCAAATTATTTTCCTCAGTTCTTGAAGCTCCTTCTCCATTTGTTCAGATTTCATTTTTAGTTCACAGATTTTGCTTTTTAAGGAACTGTTTTCTTCACTGTAATTTTTTTTTCTAATTTCGCAATTTCAATTTTAAAAGAAGTGATGATTTTATTTTTTTTAATTTTTTTTAAATTTTGTTATAGTTTGCATCATTCATTTCCACAAGATTTTGAGTTACATATTTTCTCCCCGTCTTTCCCCCACCCAACACCCCAAAACAGCCATCCCAGTGTGTCCCCCCACCCCCAGTCTATTCTCTCCTATGTCACTTTTTGGTAGGGCAGGATGGATCTCCCAATTGCAGTGCCTGTGTATCTCGAGTTACAGTTGGATCTAGTCAATAATAAAAATAATAATTGCATATATTTATAGATAGATAGATAGACAGATAAACATTCATAACATTTGATTATGGAACTCCAGATTCCAGATTCTTTCTCCTCCTCCCTCACCACCCATCCCCACTGGAAGGAAAAGCAATCAAATACAGGCTGAACACATGAAATTATGCAGAACCTCTCCATAGTGAGCACACTGTGAGAGTCTGATTAAATGTCC
>CM053584.1:228214878-228246331 GCA_028627135.1 Pseudochirops cupreus
ATTTTCCCCCCCCCCCCCCCCCATGCTCTGGGCATGGATAACATTTTCATCATGGATCCTTTGGAATTTTCATGGGTCATCATCTTGATCAGAATAACTAAGTCTTTAGCAGTTGATAATTATTATAATATTGTTTATTACTGGGTGCAATGTACTCCTCATTCTCATTTCACTTTGCATATTTCATATAGCACAATATTCTATCATAATTTGTTCAGTCATTCCCCAATGAATGGGCATATCTTCTATTTTTAGTTCTTTCAAGTGGCTACAAGAATAGCTACAAGCATTTTGTGTACAAATAAACCTTACTCCATCTTTGTAGATCTTTTTAGAATACAGGTCTAGTAGTGGTATTACAGGATCAAAATGTATGCACTGTATTATAGCCCAGTCAGTGTAGTTCTTAATTTTTCTCTAGATTTGTTGGAATAGTTCACCACCCCTCCAATAGTAAATTCTTGACCCAATTTTTCCCACATCCCTTCCAGTATTTGTTGCTTTCTTTTTCTGTCATGTCAGCCAATAATAAATATATTTATGACTGTATAAATAGCAAGTTCTTAACATTTTTTTCATAGGCCCTTTTGGAAAGGGAAACATATTTTGACATTTATTAGAATGTTTAAAAATTAACAAAATAAAATTAATCATATAGGAAATCAATTATATTGAAATCCTTATCAAATTATTCATTTTTAAGTTAATAGAATTGAGGTTAAAAAATCTTATTTCAAATAGAGAGTGATTTGGGTCTATAATTAAATAAGAGGGACAACTGAAGCTTGAATACACTTCTGTAATGCCATGCACAAGCAGCTTTCCAAAAGAATGCTACTGTGAACAGCTTTTAAGTTTCCAATTACACAGTACAGTGAACACTCCATTTATTCCAATACAAATCAAGGCAAACATTCAATCAATTCACAATATAATAATCAATCTTCCACTCATGGGGCAATCATACATTAACTTAATCAGGCACTTATCTAGCAATTGGTTGCTATTCAATCATCAGTCACTACTCAGTCATTAGTCACTACTCAGTACCCTCTTAGGGGGTAGTGGGAAATATATAGGCCATCCACCCCTTGGTATCCAACAAACTTGTTCAATATCTAAGTAAAGGCTTTTTATTCATCTTGACTTGGAGTGTTCTCTCAGATTCCCGGGATCCTCTTCCATGGTGCCAGCTCCTTCCTGAATCCACCAAACAATCACCTGGATTCAGAGGTAAACAGCTCCCAGATCCTTGTCCAGTCCTCCAGGCAGTCCCTGGTACATACTGAAGTTTACAGGTCTAGCACATCTCAATCTCTTCACAAATTCTCTTGCCTGGAACTCAAGGATCCACCAAGCCACAAAAAAATGCATTCTTATTCTGGTCATGCTTCTTCAGTCCTCTAGCAGTTCAGGTGGCCCTAGGATCCAGGAGAAATCTCAGCCTTCCAGGAGGCCTTCCAGGTAGCCTTCACCAGATTCTGGTCTCATAGAACACTCCAAATCAATTCTCAGTCCAGCAGGCCCAGCTCCCAGATGCTGGGACAATCCTGTTTCTTCCACCAAGATTCCCAATTCTGAATCTCCGTCTCTGGAATTATTCTTATATACACACACTGGCCTTCTGTCTCAGCCAACTGCCTCCTGCCATGTCAGCAACAGGAGACAGAGTTCATTCCCTCTGTTCACAGGAGACAGAACTCACACTTACTGTTTCCTTCAAGAGCTACTTAGCCCTAAGTTACTAAGGGCTAAGTATCTGCTAAATTGATTACTGTTACAATTTCTTAAGTTACAAAGGGCTTTTAATGAGCCCAACCTGATCCTTAGAATAAAATTTCTCCTTTAAAAAGCAAACAAAAAAATTCAGTGTTATATGCTTGTAGATACCTAATAGAGGAGTCAAAGTTTAGCTCTCAGGTGGCTCAATACATCTTCTCTATAAAAGGTGCTATATTGAATGATATGAAGGAATTAAAGTTTCTACCTGTCAAGGAGTCTGCAGTCTAAATATTTAGTGTTTACATCTCTATTTTTCCCTCATATAAAGCTATTAAGTCATTAAATTTAACTAATATCTGGAAAATGCCTATTGTAGCTAATTTCATTTAACTTACAGCATATTCCAGGGATATGTTTATGTTGACAATTAATTACATTGCCATATAGTTAAATGCACCTCCACACGCTCCAAAAGAAAAAAAAAAGAATCAGCATCCTGTGGCATGAATTTAAGGTTACATTAGAGGAAATTATTTTCAACAATCATTTCAAAATATAACCAGTTTAGTTCCTTAATGATTGATTCAAATCATTTGGGTGACAATGAAGATAATACATAATAACTTAAGTGGAGCTGGTGGATGTAAAGGTAGACATTCAAGACATCAAACCAATTGAGTGGACCAAGAATTAGTTCAAGTCATGCTTGATATTCTGTAATCAAAAGAATTTTGAACCAATTCAGTCTATAAGAATCTAAGAATTTCAGATAAATTCTAGAACAGTAAATACAAGCCAACAAAAATTGGCTTGATGGGGACACCTAGGTGGCACAGTGAATAGAACACTGGCCCTGGAGTCAGGAAGACCTGAGTTCAAATCTGACCTTAGGCACTTAACACAATAACTAGCCTCGTGACCTTGGGCAAGTCAGTTAACCCCAATTGCCCTACTTTCCTCCCTCCAAAAAGCAAAAAAAAAAAAAAAAATGGCTTGTTGATATTTCCTCTTTTAAACAAATTTTATTGAAATTATATAAATATAGCACAAAATTCTTACGTAGACTCAATCATATATACTGTGCATCTTCTACATCATGTCTGATACTATCATGAAGTATGTTTGAACTTGTTAAGTAATACATAATGTATATAATATTCAATAAATTATTTATTTTATACCTATTTTTTCAACTAAATTTAAAAAAATCAATAGTTTCCATGTTTCTCTATTTAGTTGTCAAATGATATGGGAAATAAACAACTTTGACTTCCTTTATTCATATTTAGGAAAATAAAAATATTTGTAAAGTAACTTTTCTAAGCAAAATTGCAATATTGTTAATTGATAAGCTCATTTACTTATGGCAACAGACTATCCATGAATTAGTTTAATTGTAATGAATTACCTTAATGCTTACTTACACTTCTTCATCACTGGAATATTAATAGAAGCAAGCAACCAATAAAGATTATTCATTTGGCTTACATAATTACATTAGCCTCTCTACAAATGCACTATACTTCTGTTTCTGGACAGTTAGCAAGAAATAACAAGTAGGAAAAAAAAGAAAAGATGGGAGGGAAATCATAGAATACATTTAGCTCACATAGAAAAAATATTTTCCAATTGATATGAAGTAATCTAGAAGTGGCCTTGGGTTCAGGAAGATGTCTTCAAGTATGACACATTTTAGTTCCTTAACCCTGAACAAGTCACTTAATTTTTTATGTCCCCAGGTAACAATGTAAAACTGTAAGTAACAGAGGGGATACTAATTTATATTGAAAGAATTTATTTGCTCACTCATGTGTTTCTTACAATAGTTAGTTCACTGGCACACATGGTGGGGGGGAAGAACACATCTCTCCTTTTTTTTTTTTAAGGGGGAATTGTTACTAAACTCAATGGAAAAAAAAGAAAGATTGGAAGGAAGATATATTTATTTCTAATCTTGGCCACAACAACCAGTGGCACAAAACATGAGAATTCTTCAATACAAAGTAAGCTTAGCATACTTGTTACAGTAACTCAGTTGCATTTTTTTTACTGAAAAAATACATTCTATTTGATAAATCAGGCTTCCATTTCTGCAGAAGATAGCACTTGAGATGTCTTGAAAGAGGAGTGAGAAGATGCAGTATCTATGTTAGGAATAACAGGAAATCAAATGTCCCTAGATCACACAACATGTAAAGAAGAGTAAAGCTAAGAATATTAGTAAAGGAGGAAGGGATAAGATTGTTAAGATATTCAAAAGTCAAAAAGAAGATTTTATATTTGGTCCTTGAGGCAACAAGAAACTGCAGGATTTTCTTAATAAGAGAGGCTATGTGTTTAGAATTTTGCTTTGGAAAATTATTTTAAAAGCTGAGTGGAGGGTAGACTGGGGAAGTATGAAAATTGAGGAAGATCAAACAACACATGAGGGCATGCACCAGAGTGGCATTGTATATGAATAGAGAAAGGAACATAAAACATAGCAGAGATGTTATGAAGTTAAAAAAAAAAAAGCCCAAGACGTGCCAATAATGAATATAGGGGATTTCTCTACATTATTTCTTTCCTTTCTTTTTATTTCTGACTTTTTTTCTTTGAAATGTGTTCCTGATACTTATTTATATATTCCTTCATATCTGCTTTACTTGTAGAATTAAAGCCTCTAAACTCTTTCGTGCCTCTTCTAAAATTTTCTGTTATTGCTTCAGAATCTTGCCCTCATCATTGTTTTCTTTCCTTTTTTCAACTCACTGTTAGAAGTATAAATTTTTGCATAAAATAGACAAGAGAACTGTTGCCAGTAGTCAATGTTTTTCCTTTGTTCCTGAATGTGTAATTCATTTTTTATCCTTTCCTTATCCATAACCATTTAGCCCCTATTTTCCATGAAACATCCTCTGTAGATCCATTTCTTTCCATACTTCTGGAAGTGCATGTCCCCTAGCAGTTCTGAGTCTCTTTATCATGAGTCAAAATGATGCCCATGGAGGCACTTCACTCTATCACTCTCTCAGATGTCATGGTTGCATTGAGAACCTGTAGATGGTAACTCATAGTAAAATCTCTACCTCCAGTTGTAGAATATCTCCTCTCCTCATCTCCTCTAGCATGCGTGTATCCCTCAATGAGAGTCCTCTCCCCAAATACCAATGAATTGATATTTCCCACTTCCTCACCCTCTTTTCAACTGTTTCCTTTGTCAGTTTCCCCATTATCCCATAGCTCCTCTTCCTCCTGAGAATCTATAGGAGTTAATTTCCATTCATTTTCTTTTTTTACAATTAACTTGCTTAGGTCACATCATACATCCTCCTCAATCATTGTTTTCATCTCCATATCTCTTTTAGGTCGCCCCTCATCCTATGATATAGTACTTCCAAACCAAACAAAAACAGAATTTTTATCACATTGGGAATAGAATTTGGGAGATTTAGCCCACAGTTTTTCTGTTCTGTTTCACTCCCATCACTTGAATTTAATTTCTAATTACACTCTTGATTCCTTGTGTGCTTTGAGAGAGATGTCTTCTTTATCTTATTTTAGTTTTAAATTTATCATTTATTTTTGACATTCATTTAAAAATGAGTTCCAAATTCCCTCCGTCCTTTCAAATCCTGCCTTCAACCCACTGAAGGCAAGAAATGGGAAATCAATTATACATGTGAAATCATGCAAAACATTTTTTTCCATATTAACCACATTGCAACAAAAGAGAAAAATATGCTTTAATGTACACTCAGACTCCACCAGTTCTTTCTCTAGAGGTGGATACATTTTTTTTTTTTACCATTAAGTACTTTGGGATTGTCTAGGATGATTGTGTTGATAGCTAAATAATCCTCAGTTAATCATCTTACAAAGTTGCTATTACTGCACACAATATTATTCTGCATCTGCTCACTTCACTTTGCATCAGATTATAGAACCTTCAAAGATTTTTCTGAAACCATTCTGTTTATCATTTATTATAGCATAATAGTATTCCATCACAGTCATATACCACAAGTTGTTCAAACATTCCTCAAAGGAAGGATATCCTCTAAATTTCAAATTCTTCACTGCAACAAAAAGAGTTGTTATAAATAGTTTGCTTATATAGTTCCTTTTCCCTTTAACATATTGGGAAACAGAACTAATAATGGTATTTCTAGGTCCAAGGATATACATATTTAAATATACCTTTCGTTATAGTTTCAAATTACTCTGTAGAATGGTTGGATAAGTTCACAAATCGATGAATAGTGCATTAGTGTTCCAATTTTTCAACATCTCCAACATTTGTTACTTTTTCCCCCTTTTCTCTCATAGTAACCAGTCTGATAGGTATGTTTTAATTTTCATTTATGTAATTGATAGTAATTTGTAATATTTTATATGTCCATAGAGACTTTTAATTTCTTCTGAAAAATGCCTGCTTGTATCCTTTGCCCATTCTGATTACCTGGCACTTTCTCAGAACTTCCCACATGGGTTGTCATCAATGTAATAAACTAATTTCATGACAAGAAAACTTGGGCTTCGACTTCAACAAATGATTCTGTTCTACCCCTTCCTTTATACTTCTCCATCATGTCTACCCTTCACTGACTGTTACTGATTCCCTCGGCAAAGAATGTGACTTCAAATGGTGTTTACCTTGCCTTCAATAGCTGGCAGAAAAAGCTTGGCCTTATTGTGGTAATACAGCAAAGTGTGGGGAAAGACTCTGGTGCTTTAGAGGGCCATCTGCTCAATATAAGTTAACAAAGACTGTGATCCAACAGACAGAAAGTTAAGGTATTTTTTTTTCTGTATAGATACGTAACATACAAATTTAGGAAGGTTATGTTACAGCATGCCCTTAGAGTATTTATTCTCCTTATACCTTTGTAATTACCCATTTTAATTTGTTATATACATGTAAATACTACAAAATGAAATATATTCATTATAGTTAATATTTCTTTAGCATCTTAGAGTTTACAAAAAAATTTCCACAATTGATAAATACTCAAAGGATATGAACAGGCAGTGTTATGATGAAGAAATTTAAGTTGTCTCAAGGCATGTGAAACAGCGCTTTAAATCATTTTTGATAGAGAAATGCAAATTAAAACAACTCTGATGTACCACCTCACAACTCTCAGACTGGGTAATATAAGAGAAAAGAAAAATGACAAATGTTGGAGAAGATGTGGGAAAACTGGAAAATTAATGCATTGTTGGTGGAGTTGTAAACTTTTTCAACTACTCTTGAGAGAAATTTGGAACTATCCCCAAAAGGGTATTAAAGTCTGCATACCCTTTGATCCATCAATACTACTACAAGGTCTGTATCCCAAAGAGATCTAAGAAATAGGGAAAAGGTTCTATATCTATCTATCTATCTATCTATCTATCTATCTACATTCATATGCATATATACATTTATGTATTTATTTATTTGCTTGTTTGTTTATAGTGGCTTTTTATTTTTCATGGTAGCAAGGATTTGGAAACTGAGGGTATGCCCCTCAATTGGGAACTGGCTGAACAAGTTGAGAAATATGAATGCAATGAATATTATTGTTCTATAAGAAATGATGAGAAACAAGATTTCCAAAAAAAAAAAAACTTGAAAAGACTTACATGAACTGAATCTGAGTGAATTTAGCAGAACCAGAAGAACATTGCACCCAGTAACTGTAAGATTTTGTAATGACCAGCTGTGATAGACTCAGCTCTTCTCAGTTATGATCTAACCAATTGTAAAAGACTCATAATGGAAAATGTTGTCTACATCCAGAGAAAGAGCTATGGAGACTGAATACAGATTCCAGCATGGTATTTTCACTTTTTTTTCTTTCTCATGGTTTTTCCCTTTTGTTCTGATTCTTTTTTCACAACGTGACAAATTTGGAAAGGTATTTGATACAATTGTACATGTATTATCTATATCAGATTGCTTTTCATCTTAGGGAGAGGGCAGGTGATGGAGAGAGGCAAAAAAAAAACTTTGGAACACAATATCTTATAAAAGTGAATGTTGAAAACTATCTTTGCAAGTAATTTAAAGAAATAAAATACTATTAAGTAAAAAAAGAAGAAAAAAAACAAAGCACATTATCTTGATGACAATGATTCTGCAAAGTAGGTAATGCAAGTGTTACTATTCCTCTTTGTAGATGAAAAAAACACTCCATAAACATTGTGCCTTTGAATATTCTCAAATCACTTGACAAAAACACCTAATGATTTCCTACAATATGATTGTGCATAAAATGTGTTTATGCCTCTTTAAAAAAATGTCCATGTCTTAAAATGATAAATTATCCTTAAATATTCTTTACTAGAATCTTAATCTAATAGTCCATGGCATGGAAATGACTATGAATTCTTGAAAGTTATGTCTGTGACTTAAACTTTTAGAACTGGCTAATTATAGGCTAAAGAGAAGGCTGAAAATTTGGAATTTTTTCAGCCACAACAATTCGTAGAGATCATCTACAAAGCTATAAGGAGGCTATGAAATGCTAGTATCTTCTCAAATATTATCCTTATTTCCTACATGATTAAATGGATTGGTGAAATGATTCATGTATAATAAAATTCTGGTAACTGATGTAATTAAAAATGTTCTTCAAACCTTACTTAATCCCTTGTCCTATTACTGTTCATGCCTAGTGAAGTCCCAATTTTGTATTTACTCCCACCAGCCACCTCTTTTGCTTTTATTCACATACTGCTGAACTGAGCTGGGGAAAACTGGGAAACCATGATTTGATCCATTAGAAAATTGTTACATAATTTCTCTTGGCCTCTGGCTGAAACAAGCCAGCTCTTTTGCCTCTTACTTATGAATTTGCTGTCTCAATTATCACAGTCATTTTTCCAATCAATTTATTCTTCCTCAAGTCTCACATGGCACCCTTTCCCCTTACTCTCTCTGCTTAGGACATTGATTCAAACTTCATTAAAAATACTGAGGCCATTCATTCTAAATTTTTTTCTTCTTGACGCTTTTACTTTTCTACTCTCTCACATCACTCTTCTTCTACTATCTATCTCTTCTATTGCCCCATCTCAAGTGAAAATTTGGCCTTTTTCCTTTCCTAGGAAAATGTCTATGCAATCACATATAATTTCATTCCATCCTGTTCTCTCCAATATATTGTCTTTTTTTTCAAAGACACTTTGAATATTCACTCTTTAAAAATTTACAATGTTGATAAAATAGATGTTGGCCCAATGAATAAACTGATATGCTGAGTTTATGCTGCAGAGTTCTTCTCAGTTGTAGGTTTCTTTGGTGTCTCAGATTTCTTTTCCCCAGAGTTTGTTTTCAGCTGCAACTATCTTTTCAGCAGGTTTCTTTGCTGCTGGAGACTTTTTTTCTTTTTTTTCTTTTTCCCTCAGAGCCTCTTGTCTGCTGGTTTCTTCCTCCCTGGAACCTTCTTTGCTCCTGCAAGCTACTAATTACTTATGAGAAAATTGTTTGAAATTCTCATGATCCATATGGAGAGACTCACTACTCTGTCCAGGACTCTTTTGGAAATATATTATGAGGAGGTTGCAAGTTTGCAAATACCAAGACTTGGCCCCTGTTGCATTGCAGAGAGAAAACAACACAAAAATGTTATGCCATCTGCTCTGCATTGTCAGTGTCTGATCTGACCTTATCATTCAATTGATTCTGCTGTCTCTGAAATTACCAGTGATCTCTTAATTGCCAAATCTAATGTCTTTTTCTCAATTCTCATCCTTCTTGAACTCTCTGAATCCATCTGAACTTTCTCCTCCTGGATTCTCCTCTCTAGGTTTTCTTGATACTGCTTTTCCTAGTCCCTTTCCCATATAACTAACCACTTGTTCTTGGCCTCCTCTGCCAGATATTTATCAGATGTATACCCCATAGTTATGGCCATCCCTCATGTCTCTGTCCTCCGTCTGATTTTCTTGTTCCTCTATAGCATTTTGCTTGGTAATCTCCTTTGGCGTCATTTATCATTTCTATGAAAATGATTTTCAGACCTTCATATCTAGATCTCATCTTTCTTTTTAGCTCCAGTACCTCGTCAGCTAATGCATTTTGGACATTTCAAATTGGATGTGACAGAAGTGTGGGCTATCCACCATTAATTTTTTTTTTCTAACATTGACCAATCCATCTTCATTCTTGATATAGATTTTTATGATATTTTGATGTAATCACAGAAATGTAGTGAAATTATCATCAAAATATAATTGAATAATTCATACATGCATCTAGTAAATGCATTAATTAAAGCTATCATGATAAAAAGGTGTGAACAAATGACTGGAAAAATGAGACAGGGCTTACTTAATAAAATCAGGTAACAACCACAAATTTGGAAGCTAACTGGTCACATGAGTCAAAACACTAATTTCTCTGATTTTTAATTGGTTTGACAGTATGATATAATCTGCTAATTATATTAACTCTCTCCTGTAGCTCCAAGAAGCAGTAACATTTGCAGCTGTCATACCCAGATAAAAACATTTCAGTAGATGGGTGTAATGACAAGCAAAGTAACACTTTGATACTTGTTTCAGTTATTCAAGTGCCTTTGAGCCTTGCCTTTGATTGTATCAAGTCTTTGTTGGAAACAGTATGAATTGTGTTGCCCTTAATTGGTCTAATAGAGTTTGGAGACTTTCTGTGGCCTTGATAGACCTAACATCATCACATGGAGCCCATGGTGTGAGGAGTTTGCTGAAAGAGTGGAATAGAAATAGTAGGACAGGAAGGGTGGGACAGGAAGGAGCAGAGCAGATAAAAGCTCAAGCATGAGCTGGGTCCAAGCAAAACTGAGAGGGAGAATGCTTGTGATTTTGGCATTTTATCTGTCTGGTCTGTATGTATTCTTGTTACTTTGTCAGAAAGAAGTATTCTGTCTGTTGAAAAAGGGTTTTACTGCTGTCACAGAAACCCTGAAGGAGGACTTTACTGTTTTTCAGAAGTCCTGGGACTTTAGTGATTACTGTTGATTTGTGTCTGATTTTTCCGACAGAAGCTTTGTTTGTTGATTTGTGTTACTTTGTCAGGCAGAAAGTGAATTGAGATTATAGTGCCAGGAATGTGTGTAAATATTGTTATAGCTTAGCTCTGTTAAGCTCTGCCTTCCTAGAAACAGAAACTTCAAAGAGCAGTCCCCATAAGTTGAGGTATGAAACAAGAGCAGAGAGCTACCTATGTGCGAGTCCTAGTCAAGAGCTAGGAGAGGGGCCTACCTGTGAATTCAGGCAAGAGCTGGGAGTGGTCAGTTCATGGAAGGCAAATGTGGGGCTTGGAAGTCAGCCTTGAGCTAAGAAGAAAGAAGACTTTACTTGGATACTCTGTATTGATGAGATTGTGACTTACTGTGGTATTTGCACTTTCTGCTACTCCTTAAAGATGACTGGCTTAACATAGGATGATTATCCCTTAAGGATTATTGATTTAAGGATGATTGGAAGTCAGCCTGCAGTCAAGAGAAAAGAAGATTTTACTTGGATACTCTTTATTGATTGAGGAGATTGTGACTTACTGAATGATATGTTTTGTTTAAGACTAGGTGGCCACCTCTGTAATAAGTAGTTATATTATTGTGAATGCTATGCTTTAGTGTATTGCTGAATAAATGAAAAGTTCACTACACAATGTGATCAAAACCTTAAAGTTATTCACAGCAATAGTCCTCAGGAGAGCTGCTCATGATTGTCTTTATTATTGGCTAAACCAGATTGAGGGTAGGTCTCAGACCTATGAGTGAATTAGGAGGATGTTTAAACCAAGCATGTGAAAACTTCCTCTGGTAGAACTGGCAGATGAGAATAATTCTTTCCAGAATCAATGAATGTGTCAAAGACCAAGATCATCTGTTGTATAGTGCACCACTGGGAGTCATCTTTGATTTTTGTTCTGTCACTGGACTTCAATGACCTTGGAAGAAAGAGTGAGGATGATGATTTTGTGCAAAAATGAATCACTTAAATACAATTCACACACAAGTTAAGATATAACTTGTGATGTTATTGGTCCATTTCAGCTAGATTATCAGATTTATTGGCATGCAGTGAGTGGTCTTGCTGGATCAAGGAGTATGGACAGTTCTTTTTTTTAAGATTTTTAAATATTATTTTCCTCTTAAATTTTATTTTAGACTAATACCAGAACACAAATACAGAATAGAGAAAAGAAAAAAAAGTATCATAAACTTAAATATTGGAACTTAAATACAAAGTAAGAAAGAACAAAAAAATGCCATGTGCAGAGCAGAACGTAAGAGAGGATTCAAAATATGTAACAATAAATTTTTATTTCAAGAAAGCCTATATTATTAATAATACATATTGTGTTGAGAACTGTGCATATTGTCTTTGCCTCCTTGTAAGTTTTCTTTTGTTCTCTCAGGTGAAATTTCTTACTTTGTGCTTTTTTTCCATCCCTTCTCCCCCAGTCCCCAAGGATGCAATTAAGTTTGAATATGTTTCTCTATAGCTATAGATGCACATGCACACACACACACACACACACACACACACACACACATATGCTTTCCCAAAATCTACTCTTGATCATTATTTTTATGTTTGTCCATATCTCTTGTTTCCTATCCATCCTTTTTCTTCTACTTTACTTCTACCCACTACTTTTCCCTCCTATTGCTTTCCTCCTGCCTCCCTCCAAGGATCCCTGCCCTATCCTCCCATTCCCACAAATCTAAACGCCCTTCTATATCCCCCATTTACCTGTTCCCTATAAGATTCCTCCCTTATCCTTTGCCCTCTCCTTAAACTCCTACAATTTTACTTCTTCTGAATTTAGAAGATTTTTATACTCTCCTCAATATATGTGTGTGTGTGTGTGTGTGTGTGTATTGTTCCCTCTTAAACCCATTCTCAATGAAAGTAGATCACCAGAACAACCAACTCTCCTCCCTCATCTAATTCCCTTGTATCAATTCTTCCTATTATATGCAGCATTTTATAGATCGTTTCACTTTGTTCTGAAGTGTTCTGCAGAATGGTATGACCATTTCAGATCTCTCATACATTAGCATCCCAATTTTTCTACATCAACTTCAGAATTTGTAATTTTCCTTTTCTGTCATGTTAGCCAGTTTGATAGGTATGTGGTGGTATCTTACTGTAGGTTTAATTTTAATTTATCTGATGAGTAGGAATTTACTGAATTTTTCATGTTCCTACTGGTATCTTTAATTTCTTCTGAAAACTGCTTTGTTCATATTATTAATCTGAGAATTTTTTTTTATTTTTTCAAAAATAAATCTGACTCAGTTTTCTAGAAATGAGGCCTTTATCAGAGAAACACTGCAAAATTTCCTCCCCTTTTACTGTTTTCTTTGTAATTGTGACTATATAGTATGTATGTATGTGTGTATGTGTGCATGTGTGTGTGTGTGTGTGTGTGTGTGTGTGTGTGTGTGAGAGAGAGAGAGGGATGGAGGGAGGGAAGGAGACAGTATGTATAAAAGCTTTTTAATCTCATGTTATCAAAACTATTTTATTTTCTATAATCTCCATCTTTTCTTTGCTCATAATCTCATCCTTAATCCATAAATATGAATTGCATATTTTAATGGACCTGTAATTTACTTATGATATAACCTCTTTATGACTAAATTTTCCATTTTGTCTTTATAATGGCATACAATGTGAGATGTTGGTCTATGCCCAGTTTCTGCTAAACTGCTTTCCAGTTTTGACAGAAATTTTTGTCAAATATTTGGTTCTTACTCCAAAATCTTGAGTCTCTGGGTTTATCAGCTACTAAATTATTATGGTCATTTACTACCTTGTACTGTTTACTTAACTCATTTCACTGATCCATTGCTCTATTTCTTAGCCAGAATGAGGTTGTTTTGATAATTACAAATTTGTAATATATATGTAGTCCTTCTAAGTAACCTTCCTTCACATTTTTTCATTGATTCACTTTATATCCTCGACCTTTTGTTCTTCCAAATGAATTCTGTTAGTATTTTTCCTAGATCTATAAAATAATTGTTTTGTAGTTGATTGATGTGTCACTGAAAAAGCAAATTAGCTTAGGTGGAAATGCCATTTTTATTATATTGGCTCACTCTCCCCTTCATTAATTATTTCTCCAGTTGTTTAGATTTATCTTTCTTTGTGTGAAAAGTGCTTTTAATTGTATTTATATAATCTGTGACTTTGTTTTGGCAGGTAGGATTGCAAGTGTTTCATACTGTCTGCAGTTATTTTAAATTTAATTTCTATATTTCTTACTGATGGATTTTATTGGTAGTATACAGGAAAGCTAATGATTTATATGAATTAATGTTATATCCTGCAACTTTCCTGAAGCTATCAATTTTAACAAGTCTTTTAGTTGATTCTAAACCTTATCAAGATATATCTTCATATTATTTGCAAAGAATGTACCTTTGTTTCATTGCCATTCTTATTTCTTTAATTGCTAGTAATATTATAATTTCTAGTATAATACTGAATTTATAATAATAATAAAGGATATCCTCACTTCACTCCTGATGTTGTTGAGAAGACTTCAAGTTTATCTACATTACAATCATCGAATGCTCTTTGTTTGAGATAGATACTAACTTATCGTCTTGAGAGAGGTTCTTTATATTTCTACTCTTTCTTGCATTTTTAATAGAAATGGGTATTCTATTGTCATTCTTTCAAAGGAAGTTATTTTTCTCTGACTTGATTTTTGAGATAATCATCCCTTAATGTTATATTATTTAGTTTCCCAATTGCTTTTAAGATTCCATAGTCCTAGACTGAATGCAATTTTATTGAATTTTGACTTGAATGATGCATGTAATATATCTTTTTATTCTCTATTTGGTGAGGTTTATATTCTTTAATAGATGGCCAACTTTGGGAAGGTGTCATGTACAGTTGAGAAGAAAAAGATATACTCCTTTCCATTTTCATTCACTTTACTCTACAGTTCTACCATATCCAACTTTTCTAACATTCTATTCATCTCCTCTCTTTTTCTTCCAATAACTGCTTCATTTTTTTCCCACAGAATTTGGATACTAGGCCATTTGGTACATATATTTTTAGTGTTGGCATTACTTAATTCTCTATGGCATCTTTTAGCAAAATAAAATATACTTTGGGGGTAGATGGCAGCATAGGAGCAGCAAGGTACCAAAGCTCTCTCATAGCCACCTCAAATACCCATAAAATATGGCTCTAAACAAATTTTAGGGCTCCAAAACTCACATAAAAATACAGAAAACACATCTCCCACTGAAGGCAGCTTGGAACAAAGGGATCATCATAGCACTGGGAGCCAAAACCAACCCACCCTGAAACCATGGCATGGCCCCAGGGGTGGCCAGGATGAGCTAAGCCGCAGCTGGAGCCTTAAGGAGAGTGGAGCAGTGCCAGCTGTGGCAATTTACAGAAATATCAAGCCATAAGAAACAAGGAATAAGTGCAAGGTCAGTGGAACTCAGCTAAACTTGGGGGAGAAAAGCTGGTTCAGCCAAACTGCCTCCAGGGCAAGGAAGCAGCAGAAGTGGCAGCCCTACAGCTGCCTCCACGTAGCTGCTTCAGAGCTCCTGGCCTGCAGAATGGAGGGGGACCAATCAATGGTTCAGAGACCAAGTGTCTTGTGTTGAGTGGCCTGGATCCAGATTTTGGTCTTGGGTGGTGGTCCTGGGGTATGTTTCCAGTGAGCCAAAGCTGGAGGGGACTGCAAAAAAAAAATGACAGCTCCCTAATGCTCCGGCAGCTGGGAAAACCCTAGCAATTTGGGACAGAGCTTTCCCCTCTGGAAGAACAGTTCCACAGAGCTAAAAAATCATTGACTGACCAACATCAGCAGGCAAAGGAAGCAAAATAAGAACAGCAACCAAACTCTAGATTACTTCTTTGGTGACAAGAAGGATCAAAGCATGGAATGGGAGGAAGACAAAACAGTCAGAACTCCTACACCAAAAGCTTCCTAGAAACATGAAGACTGTCTAAAAACCATAGATAAGCTTAAGAAGGATTTTGAAAATCAAAGAAGAGAAGTGGAGGAAAAATTGGGAAGAGAAATAAGAACGATGGAAGAAAGTCATGAAAAGAGATTCAACAACCTGACTGAAAAAAAATAACACCTTAAATAATAGATTAACTGAAATGGTAAAAGAGACCCAAAAAGTCAATGAGGAGAAGAGTGCCTTAAAATGTCAACTTTGCGAGATGGAAAAAGAATCTCAAAAGATTTCTGAAGGGAATAATTCCTTCAGAATTAGAGTGGAGCAAATGGAAGCAAATCACTCCATGAGAAATCAAGATACTATCAAATAGATCCAAACAAATGAAAAAATAGATGCTAATGTGAAATATCTCCTTGAAAGAACCACTGACCTGGAAAACAGATGTGGGAAAGATAATTTAAAAATTTTTGGACTACCTGAAAGCCATGATCAAAAAAAGAACTTAGAAAGTATCTTTGAAGAAATTCTCAAGGAAAATTGCCCCTGATATTTTAGAACCAGAGGGCAAAATAGAACTTGAAAGTTCTTGAAAAAGATCCCCAAAAGAAAACTCCTAGGAATATTAAAGCTCTTGAAAAAGATCCCCAAAAGAAAACTCCTAGGAATATTATAGCCAGCTTCCAGAGTCCCCAAATCAAGGAGAAAATATTACAAGCTGCCAAGAAGAAACAATTTGAATATTGTGGAAACACAATTAGGATAACCCAGGATATAGCAGCTTCTATATTAAGGCATCAAAGGGCCTGGAATATGATATTCTGGAGATCAAGGGAGCTAGGATTAAAACCCAGAATCACCTACACAACAAAATTGAGTATAGTGTTCCAGGGGAAAATATGGTCATTCAGTGAGGTAGAGGATTTCAAACATTCTTGCTGAAAAAAACAGAACTGAAAAGAAAGTTTGACAGTCAAATACAAGAAGCATGAGAAGGTAAACATGGAAAAGAAATCATAAGGAACTTATCAAAGATGAAGTATTTACATGGCAATGTGGAAAAGTGATAATTGTAACTTATGAAAATTTTCTCAGTATGAGGATAGGTGAAGGGAATAGAAATGTATATATATATATATACGTATACCTACACATATGTCTATATGGGAAGGTTTTTATATGTGTACAAACACATATCTGAGTATGTTCATATATGAGTACATAGAGAGCACAAGATCAGTTGAATAGGAAGGGACAATACTCTAAAATGTGAAATTCTGAGGTGAGAGAGGATTAGAATGAGAGGAGACAAGGAGAGACAGAATGAGGTTAATCATCTCAAAGAAGAGGCAAAGGATACTTGTTGTAATGTAGGGGAAGAACAGGAAGACAAAAGGGAAAGGGTCAACCTCACTCTCATTGAACTTGGCTTAGGGAAGGAATGACATGAACTCTAAACTGGGTATCTTACCACACAAGAGAGTAGGGGGGATGGGGATGAGAAGTGGGATGATGGAGGGGAGGACAGGGTGGGGGGGGGGGGAAGGTTGATGGAAGTTCACACTTATATAAAGGGACAGGGAAGGGTCCAGGGTAGAGAATAGAATAAGGGGCATGGGGGCGGGATAGAAAGGAGCGACATAAAATCACTCTCTCACAATATGCCCATTGTGGTGATGTTCTGCATGATTACAAATGTACAGCCTGTATTTAATTGCTTGTCCTTCCAGTGGGGTTGGGTGATGAGGGAGGAAGGGAAAGAATCTAGGATTTAAATTTCTATAATCAAGTGTTAAAAACATACATATATATATATATATATGTATATATCTATATCTATATCTATATATATATACATCTATATAATTATTATTATAAACTACATCCAACTGGGAATTAAGAAACAGAGGGACTGTGGTAGGGAGATCCATCCTGCCCTATCAGAAAGTCAGAGCAGCGAGGGAGAGGACATAGGAAAGAGCAGATTGTTGGAAGGGTTATACAGTGGGATGGCTGTTTTGTGGTGTTGGGTAGGGGAAAGACAGGGAGAAAATTTGTAACTCAAAATCTCATGTAAAGGAATGATGTAAACAAGAAAATAAATAAATTAATAAAATAAAAATATGAAATATCTGTTTCCTCAAAAAAATATATATAGTTTGCCTGTTTACCTTTTTGAGTTAGATCTCCTTTTGTGTTTCTGAGATCATTAATCCTACAACCCTCCTTTTTTTTTTTTAACCTCAATGGAAGCATAGTATATCCAGCTTCAGTCTCTTTATTTTGAGTCTCTGTGTTTCTTTATTTAAAGTATTATTCTTGTAATCAATTACTCTTGGGTTTTAGTTTCTTACCCATTATGCTATTTGCTTCTATTTTATGGAATTAGAATATTTGCATGCAATAAGTGGAACTGAGTAGGATTTTTTGTCATTAAGAAAGTAACTCAAGTAAAAAAAAAAAACATCAATTACTCAATGACAAATTAGGCAGTAAATATTGTTCAGTCATGAAGATGTCCCTGCTTCAATACTTCAGCCTTTTGAGGACAATGATTCCTGTCCATATAAATAATCAATCTATAAAATAGATAAATAAACAAGTATACAAATGAATGAATTAGTGAAGAAACAAATAAAAGGATGAATGAACAGATGGATTAATGGATTCGTATATTAAATAAACATATGAAAGAATGAATCTAGGTCTTCTGGAAGCCTAGCTTAAAGATTTTGACAACACTCCATAAAACAGATACAAAGATCTATAATCTTTAAAATGGATTTATTGGGGGAAAGGGGCTCAAGTGTGCCCTTGCTGCAGAAGCTTCCTCTACAGGGAGGAAAGATGAGTGGAAGGGCTGATTTTGGGACAGATAGAATGCAGAATTCTCATCACCACTGCCTAACATAGGAATGGATTATATTCCAATAGAAGAGGAAAGAAGAGTCTTTGCTGAATGTAATCAAGAGAGCTTCTGGTATAGATCTGTTGCCTTTTCTGCAGCAAGTATGTTGGTTACTCAGAGATTAATTGCTAAAGAATTTCTTTCCAGTCACCCTAAATATGGTTCTGTCCCTAAACTAGAATTTGCTTGTGTAATGGGATACTTCACTGGAAAAATTTCCTATGTGAAAACTTGCCAAGAGAAGTTTAAACAGCTTGAAAATTCTCTTCTTAGAGAAGCTCTGTGTCTGGGACAGTGACGTTGACTTACATTACCTGGATATTTTCCCAACAACCAGGATTTGAGTCAAAAATAACTGAGCATTTATCTTTTGGAGCATCTCCCACATCTTAAAACAGTGCAAAAGTAGGTCCTTCTCTTGTATATGAACCAATCCTGTTCAGTGCTTCCATAAATGAATCAACTCCTACTGGTATTACAGATTATAAAGCACAAGGACCTGATACAAGTGTAGAAGAAAGTCATAAAAGAAAAGTTTTTATATATGAAGAATTAAGGAATAAGCACAGAGAAAAATATAAAGTAACCTTGTTACAAAAAAGGTGACACCCCACTCACATCTATGCAGGAAAGAACATCAAAAAATAAGGTAAAGTAAACCTATATGGAGATACTTGGGATGAGTTTAAAAATTTGTCATCTACTGAAGAGAGTTTGTGTTGAGTCTACTGGAGAGAATTTCAGCAAACCAGCATCATCTAGCTAGGTGGTCATTAGCATTTTCAGGAAACGGAAGAAGCAGCCTCCACAAGCATGTTTTAAAGAATAAAACTGGGTTTTAGGAATATGGCTTAACAGAAGGTTTGAATTTAATTGTGGACTTTATGGTTAATATTGTATCAGTCAGTTTACATGCACTGCTAGGGAAACTCAATGAATGTAGCTACTGGACTATGATTTTATAGTTTATAAAAACATTTACAAAAATTGGTTAAACTACTCTTAAAAAGTATCATCAAAAGACTCTAATGGACTGGCATGGATGATCAAGTACTAGATATGTGTTTGTGCACATGTGGGCAAAGCAACCAAAATGTTAAGTATTAAAACTGCATGTGAAAAATTTTTTTTTTCCTAGAAGGTTTGCCATGTCTTCATGCATCTTATCAATTAAAGTTAAAAACAATAAAACATAAAATAAAATGGATTTATCCATTTACCCTATAATCTTGTTAGAAAAACACACAATAACATTACCATGGCAACAGAATACAAATAAGAGTAATAGAAAAAAAAAAGATGAATGAATATGTGTTTAATGTTATGCAAAATATAAGGTATAATAATATCTGAAATGTATCATTGAGTCAAATACAGGTGTGCCCTACTTTATATAAACTCAATAGCACATAGAAAGATTCCAGTTTATTAAGCAGATAAACAAGGGCTTGATTGTTTATATTACAAAAAAGAAAACCTATCATGAGCTCCCCCTAGTACTTTAAAATATGGTGTGATTTGCAAAACTCTGATTTACATGTGGCTTTGTAGGAACTCCTTTACACCAAAGAACAAATCCCAGCTGCACAAATAAGCCTTCTAATTCAGGGGAAAGAATGTATAATTATCAGCTTTCAAGAAAAAAAAAGTTTAAATGATTTTCATTTGTTTGAAGAATATTACACTAAAAAGGCTATCTGGGGGCAAGTTTCCATCACTGAATAGAGGGTTGAACTAGACATTTCATAGGGAAAAATTATTATTAATTAATTACATGGAAGAAATTGGGAGAAAATCAAGACTAAATGCAAAGAATCACATCTGGTAAGCAACATGTTTAAATGACGACTGTTGCAAGGAAGGATGGGAGGAGGGTTGATACTCCCAAGAGGAATTGATGTAGTTGTGAAGAGTAGTATTTCCAGGGGGGGAATAGAAAAGCTTGCTCTTAAAACAATAAGAATCCATTCTTCAGGTTGCTAATGAGTGTATACATTGTAATTCTGCCTCCATGTAGCTCCTAGTAGAAAATCCAGCAGATTGTATCTATGTTTCAAATATTTTTTGTTAAATCCATTAACCAACTAGAGTGTCTTGTGTAGGATGAGAGAAAAGTTTGCAGGTTAATAGGTTTACAAGGCAATACTCTATAGAATTAGGTCACTTCCAGATCTTTAACTGCCAAAAACATACAGATAATTCATTACTCTGCAAAAAAAAAAAATAGGTGAAGGGACCCCTAATTCATTAGACATTTACTGTCAGGGACTGTATTTTACACTTCTTTGAGCCATGGCAATTTACAAGTAATAGACCTAGTAGACATTAAGTAAGTCATCATTATAACAGAATAAAGATATCATGTTGTTAGATATGGTGCCAGAAAGATATAGGGTCAAATTATGCCTCTGATATTGACTGTAACCTCAGGCAATTTACCTAATTTACCAACGTTAGATTGTGAAATGCGGTGCAATTAAGAAATAAGTTTATTGAAAATTAGGATGGTTGATTTTTTGCATTTCTATTTACATTATCTAACAGTTTGTAATGTATTAGGTAATCAATAAAAAGTTGCTTGATTAATTTATTAGAGTCTGAATCACAAAGAAATCATATAACATTTATATATTCTACTTCTTGAAAAACTGGACAAAAAATGGAATACCTCCCCAGTGGGCAAGATGATGTGAAGCAGGCTAACTTCGTAGCATGTGATGCAAAAACTAGTCCTATTTTCTTATATGTGCAGTATTTACAAAAGCTAATTTCCTTCCTTCTTCCTTCCTTCCTTCCTTCCTTCCTTCCTTCCTTCTTTCTTTCCTTCCTTCCTCCCTTCCTTCCTCCCTTCCTTCCTTCCTCTTTCCCTCCCTCCCTTTCTGTCTTTCTTTCTTTTTTTCTTCCATTCTGCATCCTCCTCTTCCTTTTTCTTCTTCTCCTTTTTCCTTCTCCTCTTCTTCATTCTCTTTCTCCTTTTCCTTCTCTGTCTCTTCCTTCTCTTGTTTCTCTTCCTTATTCCCCTTCTCCTACTCTTTTTTCTCCTTTTTCCTCTCTCCACCACTTTTTAGCTGTGTAATATTGAGCAAGTAATTTAAATTCCTTGGACCTCAGTTTCCTCATTTATAAAAATGAAAGGTTAGGTGCACATTAGTTCTAAATTCTGCATAGCTCTGGATAATGTTTCCATGAGAAATTCATTAATGAATTCTCAGGAAGTATACTTCCCCAGTGGGCAAGATAATATGAAGCAGGCTAACTTTGTAGCATGTGATGCAAAAGTAATTTTTATAGCCTTAAAATAATTTAGAATTTTTCTTACTATGTTCTCAATTATCTCAAATATGAGAGAATAAAAACTAGTCCTATTTTCTTATATATTATCCCTTTTGTCTTTAATACTACTCAAGAGTATATGAATGTATGGTAATCTATACCACTGGAGGGATTATATCATGAATCCATGAAAATAGTCTTAAATTGGAGAATATACATATGCAGAAATATTTTCTCAATGGAATTTCTTTTTCATAACTTGCTACATTATCAGAAATTCAACACATCATGGTATTTTGAGCCCTTTTTTGGTCTGTCTCAGGATAATTTTTACTAAATTACTTCACATTACTCCCTTCATACACTCTACATTCTAGGCATATGGTTTACTTGTTATTACATGAATTTGTAATTCTATAACCCACCTTCATGCTTTAAAAAAATAGTGATTTATTTTTAGTTTTCAACATTCACTTCCATAAGCTTTTGAATTGTAAATTTTCTTCACCCCCCCACCACAAAATGACATGTAATATGATATAAGCTCTACATATACATTCTTATTAAACATATTTTCACATTAGTCATGTTGTATAGAAAAAATTAGAAGGAATGGGGAGAACCAAGAGAAAGAAAAAAATAATATTAAAACAAGGCAAAAAGAGAGCAAATGATATGTTTTAATCTGCATTCAGACTCCATAATTCTTTCTCTGAATGTGGATGATATTTTCCATCATGAGTCTCCTGGAGTTTTCTTTGGTCCCTGAATTGCCAAGAATCATTAATTCTATAAAAGTCAATCAATCACTGCACAATGTGGTTGTCACTGGTACACCTTCCTGTTTTTGCACATGCTACTTCTTATGTCTAGAATTTATTTCTCTCTCACCTTAAACATTTCAAATTCCTTGCTTCCTTTAGCATTTAATTTAGGTGTCATTTCCTGTAGGAACCTTTCCTCCCCTTCTCCCCCTTGCTTTTTTACTGTTAAAACTCTCTTCATATTATCTTATATTTACTTATATATGCAAATATGACATTCCTCAAATAGAAAATAAAATCTTTGACCTTTGATAAATCTCTCTCTCTCTCTCTCTCTCTCTCTTTCTCTATTTCTCTCTCTTTCCATGCCTCCTCCCCTCCCTCTTTTTCCTCAATACTAATTTGAAAACATAAAATAGGGATATATATGATAACCAAAGTTATTTGCTATTATGACAGAAATGATCCAGTACAGAGCAAAAGTTGAATGTATTTTAGTCACCCATGTCTGAGAATGACATTGTACTGGTTGCATCCAATCATTGAATTTTGCAAAGTCTTATCAATTAGATGCATAATTACTTTAGTAATTGGAACTTATAATTTACACATGAAAATCAATGTGAATAAAGAAAGCTTGTTTATTATATTATGAAACACAATTGAATCAGAAACTTTGCAAACTTGCCATGCAATTTTATATCAAGGGTAAAATAGTGCGTATGTACAAACAAATTAGGAATAAAGTTGAAGAGCAGGTCAGGGGGTGCAATTCCCTTCAAGAAAAAAAAAAGTTGCTTTAATGACCAAAACTTCCCTTAGGAAAACCACTCCTAATTGATCTTGAGAGATTGTCACTTACAGGAAAGCACCAGAGCACACTCATTAGTACATATGCTTTTACTATGACAAACCCTGATTGGGTCAAAGAAAACTTTTATGAAGACCGGAAAATCCTCATAATCAATAAGTCAAAGAAGAAGAAGCTTAGAATTCTGGGTAACCTTAATGCCAAGAAAGATACAGACTCTCAGACATGGTAGGGAGTCCTTGGTAGGTATAGAAACAGTAACAGCAACAGCAATAGTCACTACTGAAGACTTACACATCTTTTGACCTTCTCATCAGCAATGCTGTCATCTATTAACATCATGCATGTTTCCTTGCAGCAAATATTGGTTTTTAATAGATTATATCAACGTAGGGAGAAGAGACAGATAGGATGTGAGAGTGGCGAAGAGCATTTGTGGTACAGAGTACTGGACTGATCATAGGCTTATCCTTTTCAAGTTAAACATTCACATTCAACAAAGGTAGTGGCCCCAAGGCAAGATGATTTCTGGAAGACATGCTGTCAACGTATTTGGGGATTTCTGTCTGAGAGGAAACAGTTCATTGCTAACTTGGAGAGAAAGATGAGCCAACACACAAGTGGCAACAGTGAAGCAAAAGAGGATTGGGCAGTTTTCAAAGATTTGGCATACAGAAGCACATTTACTAATCAAGGCTAGAACACTCAGAAGCATCAAGATTAATTTGATGAAAATGATGGGAAAATTCAGAAACTGCTAAATGAAAAATGAGAACTCCACAGGAATTGCCAGCAGGATAGTTCACCCTTCTCTAAAAAGGCAGCTCCATCAAAACCAAAGTGGAAGCAAAACTTAGAGAGATTTAGAATTCTTGCCTCAGTAAGAATGCTGATAAAATTCAGTTTTACATGATAGTAACAAGCCAAAGCATCATGATGATGCCCTGAAGGCTATGCGCCAAAGATCCATGGCACAAACTTCCACAATATTCCCAAAAGACATTCATCAATCAATGCTGAAGCCATTGATTGTATAACTCGGGTAGAAGTCAACCCCTCTGAAGTCAAACTTTCAACTAAAGAAGAGGTTTCAAGTGCTATTAGGCACCTCTCATATAACAAAGCACCTGGTGTTTATTGTATTTATTGCCTGAAAGACTGTTTTACAGAAAGTTGGTGCACATTCAAAAGAAGCAATACAAGGTCAGTTTTATAATTTGGAAATGATTGTGAGGCATGGGAGACACTGTCACAGGACCACACAGCACGGTGTGCCCACATCAAAGAAGGTACTATTCTCTATAAGCAAAATCTCCAGATGAGATTTGGAAGGTAGAGGACCACTGCTAATACAAAACGAGACTGAAATTATCCAGGTTATTTGTCAAGAGGAAGTTATCCATCAGGTGTTCAAAAATACCTCCACTGTCCATCTCTTTGAAGGAAATGAGGGGACAGGTGTGGGATTGATCTTTCAGTAATTTCCAGAAATATTGTCACAGAGTCCTACTTAGTAGATTGATCCTTCACCTGGAAGATGGCTTTCTCCCTGAGAGCCAGCATGACTTCAGAAAGAGCTGATAAATGATTGATTTAGTGTTTGTTGCCTGACAACTCTGGGAGAAATGCCAGGAACAGAAGAGAGGCCTGTACACAATATTTGTACATCTAATGTAGTTCTTTGATACTGCTGGTTACTAGAACTTGTGGAAGATCACTGCAAAATTTGGTTGCACAGAGAAGTTCATCAGTATTTTATGTCAATTTCATGATGGCATGCTTCCCTGGATTCTGGAAAATGTTGTTTTTGTGTTTGTTTTTTTTTTTTTCTCCAGACACCAATGGAATGGAGCAGGGATGTGTGCTTGCTCCCATGAATGATATTTTCTGTGATGTTGTCAGATGCTTCAAGAAGGATGAAAATGGCATCAAGGTCAGCTATTGCTCTGACGGCAAATTACTTAACTTGAAAAAGCTTTAAGCCAAGACCAAATTTGAAGGACAGTTCATGCATGACTTTTTGTTTGCAGATGACTGTGAACTCAGTGCAATCTCTGAGGCTGAGAATACACAAAGAAAAATGATTTTCCATCAGCCAGTATGCCATCATCCATATGTGGAAGCACGGGTAACAAAAATGGAGAAATTTTGAATGCTGTGGATAAATTCATTTACCTTGGAAATATACTTTCCAGGGATGTACATATAAATGATGAAATTTATACATGCATTGTCAGAAATGCTTCAATGTTTGGGAGGCTCCAAAGGAAAATGTGGGAGAGAACCACAGAGAAGGTCTACAGAATCATTGGTGCTGAACTCATTGTCATAGGTTTATGAAACCTGGACAGCATACCAATACCATGCCAGGAAACTGAATCACTCTTATTTGAATTTTTTTACTTAAGATTCTAAAGATAACCTTCCAAGATAAGGTACTAGATACTGACGTTCTTCCCTGAGTTCAACTGCCAGCCATTCAAACTCTATTTCAGAGAACACAACTCTGATGGGCTGGCCATGTTGTTCAAATGCCAAACATACATTTGCCTGAAAGACTGTTTTACAGAAAGTTGGTGCACATTCAAAAGAAGCAATGCAAGGTCAGTTTTATAATTTGGAAATGATTGTGAGACATGGGAGACACTGTCACAGGACCACAGAGCATGTCATACCCACATCAAAGAAGGTACTGTTCTATATACGCAAAGCAGAATTGAAGTAGCTCAAAAGAAATGTGAGATGTGCAAATTTAGAGACATCTCCACTCCCAATGCTAATAGGGACTGTTTTGTCTGACTTGTTGTAGAGTCTTCCAAGCTTGTACTGATCTCATCAGTCAGCTGGACACAGTTTACCTTGAGCCCCAAAATAGTGATATTGTTTTTGTCCTCCTTGAGAATGAAGGAAAATATCTAAACTGACTCATTTCAATAATAGTGATTGTTTCCTCCTCAGAACCCCTGAAGCACTGTATGTGTATCAACTTTCTGCACTAATCATGGCATATTTTGTGTCTTAGTTATGTATGAATATGATATATCATATATTAGTTTTTTAAACTTTGTAAGAGAATTATTATTATTATTATTGTTATCATCATCAATATATTGATGTCATTCTATTACAATCACAACCATAGAAGCATGGACCAAAATTTAAAAGAGGCCTAATAATTTTATTCAATCATTGATCATTTAATTGTCTCAGGAACTGTAATAAGTGTTAGGGATACAAAGAAAGCAAAACAAGACAAGATAAACAATCTTTGCTCTCAAGTGTCTCAGTGTAATGGGAGATGAAATAGGCAGACAACTCTATATAAATACGGTAAAAAAAAAAATAGGGTAAAATGGGAGCACCCTCAAAGGAAATGCACTAGGATTCTGGTGGACTGGCAAGGGCTTATTATAGAAGGTGAGAATTAGCTGAAATCAGGTAGAAGTCAGGAAAGTCAGGCAGCTAAACTGAGGGTTGTAATTCCAGGCCTCAGAGACAACTGAAAGCAGTCAGAATCAGAATGTGGAGTGTCATTTATGACGAACATCAGAGTTCAGTTTTGCTGGATAGCAGAGTCCTGAGAGGAGAATAAAATTTAGAAATTGTAGTCCAAGCTTATTTTACAATGCATGAAACTAAAGCCTGGTGAGGTTAAGTGACTTGCCCATAGTCAAAGATTTAGTAAGCTTCAGAGTGGGGATTTGAAATCAATATCTGTTAACCTAAAATCATATATTTTTTCCACTGTACCATAATGCTTCCCTTAGTCACCATCATTTTGATTATTAACAAATTTATTTCATTCTTCTCATCTAGTTTGATGGAGTTTAGGGATAAATACCGTGAAGAAAAATCTTTACAGAGATATTTCATTTATTTTTATTCTTTAGTTACTATTTTGCTGTAGAGAGGCAGTCATCTTCACAGTTCTGAGGAAGGTGCCTGGAAAAAAACTCTGACAACAACTGCACAAAAGCCCAGAAACTTGGGATACAGCACTCTCTACCCTGAAAGCAGAGTTCTTCCATGGCAAAGAGCTCAAAAGTCAAGTAATTGTCAAGCAAGATGAGCACACAGATGAAGTGCTATCAGACCATAGAATCCTTTTTGGGGGGGACAAAGAAGATAAAAGCATACAACCGAAGAAGGCAACAAAGTCAAAGCTCCTATATCAAAAGCCTCCAAGAAAATATATGAACTGGTTGCAGGCCATGGAGTAGCTCAAGAAGGATTTTGAAAATCAAGTAAGAGAAGTAGAAGAAAAATTGGGAAGAGAAGTGAGAATGATGCAAGAAAATCATGAAAAAGGAGTCAGGAGTCTGCTAAAGGAGACCCAAAAAAATGCTGAAGGAAATAATGCCTTAAAACATAGAATAACTCAAATGGCAAAAGGGGCCTAAAAAGCCAATGAGGAGAAGAATGCTTTTAAAAAGAAAACTTGGCTAGATGGAAAGGAATTTCAAAAATTCACTGAAGAGAATAATTCCTTCAAAATTAGATTAGAGCAAATAAAATTTAACGATTTTATGAGAAATCAAGAATTAAATTGAGAGGAAAGAAAATTACTTTTTTTCATTAACATATAGGAAGTGCGAACTTAGAACTACTACACTTTTGAAGTGAAATTTCTGCCAGAAGTTTTATTTGGTTTTTATGGTTAGGAAAACAAACAAACAAAAAAAAACAACAAAAAATCATGAATGAGATCAGAGAAGTGAACATTCTCTCCTTCTCAAAGTGCTAAAAATATTTTTTTTACCTTTTTTTCTCTTTATGCAATAAGAATTAGAAGTATTCATATTTCACATAAATGTACATATAAACACATATTATATCACACATAGTTAGCCTCAAGATTCAAAAAGCAAAGCACACAACAAGCCTTTCTGGTAATACTACCATGATATGTTGTTTCTCTTAAATTAATCTCTGCCATGCTCTTGGCAGTACTGTAGAAGAGGAAGTTCTGTCTTTTTTGTTTGTTTTATTTTGTTTTTTTCTAAAATGTGTTTAAAGCACCTTTGTTATATTCAGATTACAAGGTGCAGGGCCTGAAGCATATTCCTTGATATCCTTTTTCCACTTACTCTAAAAACAACAGAATATGTTTACATTGCCCCATGTCTGCAGTGACTCTACTATAGCAATAAAGTATATAACTTGTAAAATATATAACAGTCTTATTAATTCCTACCCTTCCCCCATTTCTAAAGGAGATTTGCACAATACCAACATGATTTTTTTCTTGTTTTTACTTTTATAGTCCATGTGAGCTCTAAGCATTGTTATCCCAATTTCTCCTCCTTACTTATCAGGTAGTGATGCTTATCTACATTAATCCCTCAGAGATCTGGGGGAATAGTACCTCTGAGGAGTCAGAGATGATTCACTAATGCTATCAGCTTTATATTCCACAAATCCCAAAGATTACCAGTTGGAAATCATTTAATCAGCTAACCTTACATAGCTTGTAGAAAGGTACATTTACACATGCAATTCAATTATAGCAATTGATATAAACATTCCCCTATGCCTTGTGACACAGTCTCTCGCAAGTACCAAGACATGAAAAAGAGGGCTTCAGCTTAAAGAATATATGTAGTGAAGGGTTAATTCACAGTTCATCATTGTGAACATTTATTCTCTGGTTTTTAGAGGTTCTCACAAAGTTTCTTTTAAGTATGATGAATCTGCCAACATATTTCCTTGGTCCTCAATGCAGACTCTGCCATAAATTGATTGAGGAATATATTCAGCAAACCTATGGGAGTAGACTATGGGAGAATCAACAGTCTCTACAACATTTGAAGTCAAAATAAGGAGTGGGGAGTAGACTTGGCTAAGGCTGAAACCAAAGCCACCCCTTCCCCTAATGCTTCTCTTCTATAAAAGGATGTTGGAAAGTCACCTTCCTCTACTTTCTTGAATTCAGTTTTTTTTTTCAATTCACTTGATAATATATAAAGGATCCCTTGGTTCTTTTCAAATTTTGCACACCTATTAAACTATTTGAATAGTATAATTACAATTTGAATCCTTCTAATATTTAACCTAAGGTCCATGAATAACTGAATAACTGAGAAACGTTCTTACTTAGTTGAGACCTTAATAGTTTTCATCTCTGCCCTTATGCTTTTTGGGAAAATAAATTTTATTGTTATAGGAAACTCCCAATGAGAAAATGTACTCTACAAATGCAAGTCAGCACTTTTATCATTAAAATATCCCTGAGAGTTTAAGTAATTTGTCCAATATCACACAGCCAGTAGGGATCAGTAGCAGGATATGTACCCAGATCATCCTGAATCTGAAGCTATCAATCCACTATGTCACCTATTTCTTATCTAATAGATTTTTAATTTTGTGCTTCCTACTAGTCTTCATGTACCAGGGTAGCAGAAAAACCCATAAACATGTCCAATCTACTCCACTCTTTAAAAAAAAAAAGGCCTCTTTAGCTGTGTCAACAACGCAGTATTCATAATGCCTACAGTACCTATAAATATGCTGACATGGTTATTAATCACAAAATGTAGCAGGCTCATTACATGGGAAATACAGCTAGAACAGTTATTGAAATACCAGAAAACTAAGTCAAAAAACCAGAAAGTCAAAGGCATCATAGTAATTATGAATTTGTCACATGTATTTAATGTAGTAAACACACACATTCTCAAGCCTTCAAAACAGGACAGGCTACTTCAGGCAAAGATCCTCTTCTCCTCACTCACAGCAACTGCTCAGCATCCATGCAGCTTGCTCCCAGCAGCTCTGGCCCCCTGCAGTTCCCCTCCCTGGCAGTCCTCAGCAGGAGTCCTTAGCAGAGATTTTGGCCGGCTGCAAAAAAAGGAGTTCAAGCCACAGCTGCAGCTGCTACCACTACCGCTGCTTCTAGGCATAACCACACAGACTCTAGCTTGGCTCTGGCTTTTTCTTACTCCACCCCTTCCTGCTACATCATCAAGTTCAAGTGGCATGGAAGATCTTCAAATCCCATTATCATTACACTAGCCTCTACCTTCTCAAGCTATTTTATTGGTGCTCTTTCTCAACTAAAGTCTCATAAATTTCTATGAACATTTCTTGCCTCCATTTCCTATCTTCTCACTTTGTTTTTGACCTTTGGTACCTGGCTTCGAGTCATTACACTCAAATGAAATCATTCTCTGCAAAGTTATCAAATAGTTTCTAAATTGTCATATATGTTACCTTTTTCTCAGTCCTTATCTTCTTGACATTTTTGTATCACTTGACTATGTCTGGCACTTAGTAGGTACTTATTTATTTGTTGATTTGATTTGACTAAATGCCCTTGTTTGATTTCTTTGACACTGATCTCTCTTAATCTTCTTTCTGTCTTATTGCTCCTTCTTGGTGTGGATCATCAACATGCTTAACATATCCCCCTAATTGTGGTTGTTCAGGAAACGTCTTGAGTTTCTCTCTCCCTCTCCTCTGCCCTCTCTGCCTCTTTCTCTATCTGTGTGTGTGTGTGTGTGTGTGTGTCTATCTTTCTTACTGTAATGCCATGCAATAGCAGATTCTCAAAGGAATGCTACTGTGAACAGCTTTTAGAGTTCAGATTACAAAATATAGTGAACACTCTGTTTATTCCATTACAAATCAAGACAAACATTCAAAACATTATAATATTCACAACATTACATCTTATCACAGGAAATGGTCACACAGTTTTCTCTACAATGGCCACAATATTTAGAACAATGCTTATCACAGAAAATGGCCACACAGTTTTCACTACAGTGGCCACAATATTCAGAACAAGGAACAATAGAATACTCAAACTTCCACTCATGGGGCAACTCAATCATTAACAAGAAACAATAGAATACTCAAACTTCCACTCATGGGGCAACTCAATCATTAGTCATTCAGTCAATTCACAATAGAATAATCAAACTTCCACTCATGGGGCAACCATTAACTTAATCAGCCACTAATCTGGATTTACAATTACTAAATATCTTGATCACAAATACAGTCATTAGAAAACCACACAAACCCTCCACCCCTCGATGTCCAAAAAACCTCAGTTTCATCCAAGGGG
>CM053584.1:228246831-228287137 GCA_028627135.1 Pseudochirops cupreus
ATTAGATTGGAGCAAATAAAAGCTAATGACTTCATGAGAAATGAAAAGAAGAATCCAAAAGAATGAAAAAAATAGAAAACAATATAAAATATATCACTGAAAACACCACTGACCTGGAAAATAAATCCAGGAGAGATAAGTTAAAATTTTTTGACTATCTGAAAGACATGATCAAAAAAAGAGCTTAGACTTCATCTTTCAAGAATTTATTAAGGAAAACTGTCCTGATATTCCAGAACCAGATGGTAAAATAGAAACTGAAAGAATACACCAATTTCCTCTTGAAAAATACTCCCAAAAGAAAAATCCTAGTTATATTATAGCCAAATTACAGATTTTCTAAAAGAAGAAAAAATATTACAAGCAGTCAGGAAGAAACAGTTTAAGTGCTGAGGAAACGCAATCAGGATAACACAAGATCTAGCAACTTCTTCTTTAAGGTATTGAAGGGCTTGGAATATGATATACCCAGAGGACAAAGGAGCTAGGATTAAAACCAAGGATCACCTACCCAGCAAAACTGATTATAATACTTCTGGGGAAAATATGGACATTCAGTGAATAGAGGACTTTCAAGCATTGTTGATTAAAGGACCAGAGCTGAACAGAAAATTTGAATTTCAAATACAAGAAGAGAGAAAATAATGAAAAGGTAAACAGCAAAAAGAAGTCTTAAGGAACTTATTAAAGTTGAACCATTTACATACCTACATGGATAGACAATAATTGGAACTCATGAGACTTTTTTCAGTATGAGAATATTTGAAGGGAATTTATAAGCATATATTTGCATATACACATATAGGTATGTATAATTGGTTGTATGTGTCTGTGTGTGTATATGTGTGTACACATATACATAGAGGGCACATGGTGAGTTGAATATGAAGGGATTATATATAAAAAATAAAATTAAATGCACAAGCACAGAAGGTGGCAGAGCTGGGGCTGGGGGTGCTCTTGGTGCTTGCTAACTAGCTAGGGAGCATTGCAGCCTGACATGCCACCTTCCTAAGCTCCGGGGGCCTTTGCCTAGGCATGAGCTGGCTCTTCCCCCTGACCAAGAGCTGCCCATAGCCCATGGTCAGAGGCACAGGGCTGCAGGGGAGGGAGGTGGGGAGAGTGAGAGGGGCTCACCAGCCTCCTCAGCAGAGGCAGCTCATAGAGTCCCTGCCCACCATCCATGCCAGCATCCCGGAGATCCACAAGGACCCGGAGTTCAGCTGCCATCACGATCAACTACCACACCATCCACATCAACGTCTTCCTTCCTCCTCAGTTTTCTCTGGAAAAAAATCAGTCATCAGTTTTTTCCCTCCAATACAACATCATTTAATGGACAAACAAAACATGGTGTATGTTACTGGTCCATTAGTAAACAACTTCACCATACACACACTCGAAACTTGGAAAAAATCATTCAGAGTCTCTTGGATGAGTTTTGGAAGAATCCTCCAGTTTTGATTACCAAATCAATATTTCCACACCTGAACCGTGCCCTGGTGAGGATGCCTCTTTATGGTTATGAGGGTTTTCCATTTTTTCCCCCTCAAGAAGCAAACAGAGCCATGGCCTCTGTCCTCATTGTGGACATTGTGTCTCTGACCTCTAGTTACTCCCCACACAAGCCTGTTGCTCCCTCCTGTGGCTTCCTCTCCAGGCTACCCTTTCCCATTCCCACAACAGATGCCCTGATGCTGACAGGCCAAAATGAATGTAAAAGATACGATATCCCTGTTGGGTTCCCAGAACTGGCAGAGATATAAAAGAGCAAGAGGACGCGTTACTGTAGAAATGCGAGACTCTGCCCCAGCAGCAGCAGGTGGTCAGCGACAAGATCAGCCTGGTGAAGAGCATCAAGGAGTTTCCTCGGAAAAATCTTCTCCTGGAGCGCAGCCTGGAAGTCAAAAGGCAGACGGCCCTCAACAAGTATGAACTGCTCATCCAGATGAAATCAGACTTTGCAAAGATGATGCAGGGGCAGAGTGAGCTTTGTGATTGCTGCAGCATCAGCGCCCTCCAGGCCCGCCGGAAGGTGGCGGCCCTTCTGCGGCTTCCTGGAAAAGAGAACCATTTTCCGCTGTTGCAGAGCCAATGAGGAGAAGCTTCCGCAGGTCAGCCACCCACACCCAATTCTACACTCCCCTCTAGATTTTCCTGAACACATGAGAGAAGAATGAACAGTCCCAATTAAGCACATTTAAATAGATGCGATTTCATCCTAATGGCTGTATTGGGTGGTAGAGATTAACTCTATCTATTGCACAGAGGTGGGCCTGATTTTCTACAAATGAGGATGCTTTTTATTATCTTTTTTTGAGAAATCCTTCTGCATTCTTCAAACTAAAAATATCCTTTGTTTTTATTGTTGATAAAGTCTTTTACCATATTTAAGTTTCTGCTGCTACTCCTTGATTATTAGAAACTAAATTTATGCATGCAATTTTGGACAAATCCAAATATTTTATAAATTCTTATTCTTTTAAATAAAAAAATAAAATTAAAAGGTGAAAGAGGAATATCTTGGGAGGAGAAAGGGAAAGACAGAATAGGGTTAATTATCTCACATAAAAAAAGGAAAGAGAAAGCTATTACAAAGGAGGGGAAGAGCAGAAAGGTGAAAGGGAATGAGTCAACCTTACTCTCCTTGGATTTGGCTTAAGGAGGGAATCACACACTCATTTGGGTATCTTACCCTACAGGAAAGTAGGATGATAGGGGATAAGGGAGGAATGATAAAAGGGAGGGCAGACTAGGGGAAGGGATAGTCAGAAATAAACACTTTTAAAAGGGATAGGGTCAAAGGAGAAAATAGAATAAATGGGTGATGGGATAGACTGGGAGGAAATATAGTCTTTCACAACATGACTACTATGAAAATGTCTTGAATAACTACACATGTATAAGCTATATTGAATTACTTGTCTTCCCAATGGGGGTGGGTGAGGAGGTAAGAAGGGAGAGACTCTACAACTTGAAGTTTTAAAAAGAGATGCTAAAAAATGTTGTTATGTGCAACTAGGAAATAAGATATACAGGCAATGGGGTATAGAAATTCATTTTGCCCTACAAGAAAGTAAGGGCGAAGGAGGGAATGGGGAGGATAGAGAGGAATATATGAGAGGGCAGACTGGGGAAAGGAGCAATCAGTATGCTTACCATCTTAGGGTGGGGGGTAGGGGAGAGATGGGAGAAAATTTGGATCTCCAAATCTTGTGGAAATGAATATTGAAAACTAAAAATAAGTAAATAAATTCTGAAAAAAGTGATTTAGAAAATTTTTTATATGATTATTAATAACAATGATTTTTTTCTTCTGAAAACAGCCTGTTTATATGCTTTATCCATTTTTTTCAACTGGGGAACAGCTCTTATTTTTACGTATTTGACTCAGTTCCCTATGTATCTGAAAATGAGGCCTTTATCAGAGAAACTCATTGTGTTTTTTTCCCCAATTTCCTGTTTTCCTTCTTATTTGGGTTTCATTGGTTTTGTTTGTTCAAAACCCTTTTAACTTCATGTAATCAAAAGTATACATTTTACTTTCTGTCATCCTCTCTCTTGTTTGACCGTAAATTCTTCCTTTATGCATATATTTGGCAGGTCTTTTATTTTTCTTCTATATTTTGTTGTTGATGTATACCTAATTTCTGTCAAACTGACTTCCAGTGTTCCCAATGTTGTGGTTTAGATCTAGGGATGCCAAAAACTGTTAAGGTGGGGTCTCTGCCCATCCCAAAACTATTGTGGTTTCATGTGTGATGGTACCATCTGAAAGAATTCAGAGTCAGACCACCTCTCATCCAGGTAAAGGCATTTATTGAGATTGATGCCTTTCATGAAGAGGGCTGAGTTCCAAGAGGAACCAACAACTTTGGAGAAAGCAAGTTGGATTTTTATAGGGTAAGGATCAATTATATAACAGAAATTTACATAGAATAGAGGAATGTCATTAATATTTAAAAGGCAGGAAAAGTTTCTTAAGGGATTAGGTAATGAAGGAGGGGTCCCATCTGTGGTTCAGTGGTTAAACATTAAGGTCATTCTGTTCTCCAACTGGCTAGCTATTGTGGTCCTGTCTGGTTAAGACAAATAGATATTGTGTTCCTGTCTTGGGTTAGATGGATGATGTGATTGTGATTGAATACAAGAACACACCTGTTTCTGTGGGAATGGGTCTGGAGGGCAGTGACCAGGCAGAGGTAGTAGCTAGGTTCCCATTGCATGGACTGTTTTTTGGGAACTAAGAGTTCAGGGACATACCTTTTGTTCCAGCGAGCAGTGAGGAGGCATATGTGAAGAAGTTAGGACATTGAGGGGGTAGGGAGTAGGGTGTTAGGTAGGCGCAGTGTGCCTGCTGTTCAGTGGGGCTGGGCCTATAATGAAGTTAGAATATTAGGGCTTGGGGCAGCTTTATTAGGATTCCATCACCCAACACTTTTTGTCACATGGTCATTCCTTGCCCTAAAAGCTTAGATCTCTAGGTCTGTCAAACACTAGCTTACTAGGGTCATTTCCTGTTGTGTATTTCCTATCTAATCTATTCTCCCAATCTACTACTATATCTCTTATTCAGTAACAGCTTTTTTTGTGATTACTACTTTTTAATATTTTTGAAATCTGGTACAGCTAGGTTGCTTTCCTTCATATTTTTTGCACTGATTCCCTTGATATTCTTTACTTTTTGTTTTTCCAGACTAATTGCTATCATTTGTTCTAGGTCTATAAAATAATTTATTTGGTAATTTGATTGATATGACACTAAATGATGAAATTAACTAAGATAAAATTATATTTTGTTTTATGCTGACTCAGCCTACCAATGAGCAATTAATATTTCTGTATTTGCTTAGAATCATCTTTATTTGTATGTAAAGTGTTTTGTGATTGTATTCACATAGTCCCTGGATTTATCTTGGCAGGTACTCAAATATTTTATATTATCTGCAGTTGTTTTAAAAGGGACTTCTCTTTCCATCTCTTCTTGCAGGTGTTGGTTGGTAATACATAGAAATGCTGATGTTTTATATGAGTCTATTTTTATGTCTCGCACTTTTGGTAAAATTGTCAAATGTTTCAACGAATCTGCAAAGAATAAAACAAAAGTACTTTTTACATCTTTAATGACCCTCTTTCATTCACAGCATATTGTAATACTGCCAATGATTCAAAACTCAAATCCAGTCCCACTTCTTTTTATTAAATCCTTCCAGAACTCCCCAGATATAAATTAGTTCTTTCTCAGAATTCTCATCTTATGTACCTCATGTGCGCTCATTTGGATATTGTTGGCAATATGATAAATCAAACCCAGTTACCTTCTAATTGGAAAAGCAAAGTCAAAGAATAATTTGACTTACTTCCCATCCTCAGCTACAGGTTTTACAAAACAAATAGATTGCCCGTGATGAGTTATGTGGATGAGACTGTACATAGTTTTTCGACATGAATTCTGCAGTGAAAATTTACTTCCACCTTAGTAAATTGACACCCTTTCTTTTTGTTTTCTGCCTAGTCAGATTTTGGAACACAGAAGATAGAATATTATTATCTTTTCTCAGGAGAGCAGGGCTTAGTAGCCCCAGATCAAAGCACGTGACTTGATTTGACTGGATAGAGTAGTATGTAGGACTTAGGATTTCTGCAATTACCCTTTTTCATTCTTTCTTTCCTTTAACTGGCAGGCAGGAAAACCAAGGTTTCTGTTCTCTCTTTGTCCTTTTTGGGGGAATGAAATAGCAGAAACATATAACTTTAAATGATCTCTTGAAAGTAAAAGAAAAAATGCCCCTCATCTGGTGGGCAGAGTAGTGTGACTATACTCTTTGTTTTTTCTCCTTGAAGTTGAGAAGTCAATGGAGTCTCATATTAGAATAAGTTCAACCTTGGCTGAGGAGAAGTAATATAAGATTTATCTCCTTTAATGGGTAGGTAGTTGGCTAGAGAGCTGGTGGATGGAGTGTCAGACCTGCAGTGAGAAAGACAGTTGCAGTCTGGCTTCAGATTCTCACTGCCTGTGTGACCCTGGATAAGTGACTTAACCTTTTTTGTCTTGCTTTCCTCATCTGTAAGATCATCTGGAGAACTGAATGGCAAACCATTCCAATATTTTTCCTAAGAAAATCTCAAAATGGATCACAAAGAATCAGATATGACTGAAATGACTCAACGATAACCACAAAATCTCTTTTAATAAATATTTGAGATGCAAACTTTGTAGTTGTAGAGAATAGAATACTAACATCAGAACCAGGAATACAGGTGTTCAGTTTTATCTTAAGAATAATTAGAGGGATTAACTAGTAGAAAAAAAGGCTTTGAATCAGGTGAAGGTTAAATATCAGATGCATAAATATAGCTCAACAAGGAAGCAGTGTCAATATTCCAAATCTCAGATCAGAAGAGATACCAAGAAACAAAGTTTCCAAAAAATTTTTACCTTAGAGAAGAGATATAGTTTATAATTTCATTAGCTCAATTTGATAACTATGTAGATGTCATTTTGAATCTTAATGTTTGGGACTAAACATCACCCCAATCTTCTTTCCCTATGTTGACCTGTAGATGAGGAAAATATAAGAGGCAGATTAAAAAAAATTAGGTGTCAATAAGTTAAATAAAATTTAATATATAAAGATGTAACAGTAAACATATATATGTGTGTGTGTGTGTATATTTATATATATATACACATATATACATATATGTTCACTGTTACTACTTTATAAAGAGTGAAGCAGTTTTCCTGATAGAATTGGTAGGGTTGTCTGTCACTGGGAGAATAAAAGTTGACTACGTACTGGATAAACTTAAAAAAAAAATCATTAGTGTCCATAGACAAATTCAAGAGATTTGAGGCAAAATGGAGTTCTATGGATTATGATTCCAGTGTCTGTACTAAAAGATAGCATAAAGGCCGGAAGTAAATTTTTCATTGTCTTTCCCAATCATGGATAATATCTTTCATCTTCATACTAGCATGGGAAGACTTGCCTGATTAAACAGGGAGCAGAGAGAATGGAACTACAGAGTCAGGAACAGAAAGCATCCTCAAGGAGGATAATCTCTGGCAGTAGCGAAGCTTTCAACTATTAAAAAAAATAACTGTCTTCAAAGAGTTATTTTTCTGTAGAAGCAGATTCAGGAACCCCAGCTAAGTGATCCCACCAGTAGCTAGACTGTACTCAGTGGGGTGCAGCCTAAGGACATCAAGATCATACAGTACTAGAAGTGCTAATTTATCTTGACCACATGATCTCTCTATATGTGTTCATCACCAAAATTGTAGTCTAAATTTACATATATGTATTTGTGGGACTGTCCACCACAAGGTTGTGGGGGAAATGGTTTGTTATTATTATTCTTGCTATGCCATCTTTGTAAATTAGTCAGCATGGCATGCTAGAATAGCTTTTAGAGTAAGAAATGTTGGGTGTCTGGGGGTCCTGAAACCCTTTTAGATTGTCTACAAGATCAAAACCAATTTTCTTAATAATGTTTTATTTCTAATAGAATAAATGTTAATAGATATCACCCACCTATACAAAAGCTCTTTGAAATTTTTCAATAATTTTTAAGTGTATAAAGGTGTTTTGAGGCTAAAAAGTTTAAAATAAACCATTTAATATCTATGATACCGGCATGATTGTTCTGAAAACCTCTATGACTTTTTGTTAATTTTTTTTTGTAGTGGTAAGATTTACGTACACAGACTTCTGTTATTATTGCTTTTTCCTTTGTTTTACTTTGATCAGAAAGGTTTGTCTAATTGATTTATATTTAAACTTAAAAAATTATCACTGAGCAACTAGTCACTAATAAGTTTTCATTCAAAATTAAATAGTGTCTGCTCTTTATGCAGTTGCTTTATTGCATTTATGTTCTTTTCAAAGCAATCAGTACAGCCACTGACAAATTTTTATTAAATATTACTATGTTCCAGGCACTGTGCTAGATGTAGAGAGTGAAAGTATGAGGAAACAATCCCTTCTCTCAAAGAGTGTATAAAAATATATATACATGTATCTGCACATAAGTATGTATATAAGAATACAGATATACATATAGAAATGTGTATATGTACATGTTATACATGTATGTAGCATAAATATACAGTGGATAAATATACAAAATTAAGTAAATATAAATTAGTTCAAGAGACAGGATACTATTAATTGAGAGCAATCAAGAAACACTTCATGTCATAAGATGGTAATTGAGCTGTGTCTAAATGGAAGAGAGTAACTTCATAGGTCAGTGGTTAAGATAGAATGTATTCTAGGCATGTAGGATGATTAATGCAAAGGCACAGAGAGAGGAGATAGAATGCTCTATGTGAACAAAAAAGAATTACAGTTTGGCTAGATAACCTAGTGCAGAGGAGGTTTAATAGACAATGAAAGAAGTTGGGTCTGGTTTATGGTGTATAAGAATACACAGAAATTTATATTTGGTCCTTGAAGTAATATGAAGCCATTGGGGTTGATTGAATAGTAGAGTCACAGTGTCAGATGTGCTTATGGAAAATTACATTGGTGACCATTTGTAAAATAGAATGGTGTAACCAATTAAGAGACTATTGTAATAACTTAGATGCAAATTAATTAGAGACCAAAGCAAGATAGTATTTGCATAAGCAGAAAAAATGAGAAAGATGCAAGAAAAGTTCTAAGTGTTGGAACAGGAAAAACAAAAGGAATTTATTAGATATGAGGAGTGAAAAAGAATCAAGAATAATAGTAAATTTTCAAATCTTGGACAGTGGGAGGATTGTGCCACTTTTCATAGAAATAAGTAAGTTTGAGAAAAGGTTAAACTGATTATGAGTTAAATTTTGGAGATTTTGAGTTTAAAGTATCTCAGGACATCCAATTTGAAAAGTCCAACAGTCATTTGTTGGTGCAGAACTGAAGCTCAGAGGAGGCAGTGGTTCTGGATATATTGATATGTGAATCATCTTGCAAATATAGGAAGATTAAACCTAATGGTGTTAATGAAAGTTTTGAAAATGGTCTCTTTAACCTCTCTCACTCTCCTCTCCCTCTCCCTCTCCCTCCCCCTCCAATCCCCCATTTCTCTCACTCTGTAGCACCAACACAATATTTAGATCATCTATGGTGGCTATGAATGTGCCAGCATAATTCGGAATCACAAAATATAACAGGGTCTCCACATGGAAGACAGAAACAGATCATTTATTCAAGCAACAGAAAAACGAATCCCAACACTAGAAACTCAAATTTATCATAGCAACAAAGAAAGCTATGCATAATAACCATGCAAGAGGTGCCACCATCCCCAAGACATTCCCCTGTTAGGTTCTTTCACAAACAAACACTTACAGCTCTGACTGCCTGCTTCCTCTCTCTCCATTAGCTGTAATTGCTCTTATCAACTTCCTCTGAGCTGTGCTCCACCCTTCCTGCTCCATTTGGCAAGCTCCTCCCACTTCAGACTTATGTGACTCAGGTTTCCATGTGACTCAGGCTTCAATGTGACTCAGGCAGGTCATATGGACCTATTAATGGATGGGAAAAATCTTCCCATTAATCAAAAATACATTAGTAACATAGTGTGTGTGTGTGTGTGTGTGTGTGTGTGTGTGTGTGTGTGTGTGTGTGTGTGTGTGAGGTGGACTCCTCTTAGTTTTGGAAAATCTATAGACTGTCTTCTCAAATAATGGCTGAAAACACATGCAGTAAATTTCATAAAATTACAAAATATATCAACTGTATTTGAAATGTTATCATTTTAATTAAAAAAGATCACCAGGTTTGTAGACCCACTAAAAAAAAGAGGGCCTAGAATAGAAAGCTGGGGCAATAAGAATTTGAATTAGACACATAATTAAGAAATTTTAGAAGTTTATGAGTTCATGAATATTCCTTAAAAAAAAAACTGTGGAAAATTAAATAAATTTCTCCAGGACAAGTCACTTAGTCTTGTTTGCCTTAATTCTTCATCTATAAAATGAGCTGGAGAAGGAAATGGTGAACCACTCCACCAACTTTCCAAAATTAACAGAACAAAAAAATCCTCTAAATGGACTAACAAAAGGTTGGAAACAATTAGAAAAGGAAAAAAAATACTAAACTGAATAAAGCAATTAAAGGCAACTTTGTTTGAAGGTTGTGGATTCTTTTATGTGTAGAGAACAGTGAAGTGTTCACGTCTCCTCTCCACTTTAGTTTTGCAAAACAGATAAAAATATGGTGAATGAAGAAATGATACCAATTTTGTCAAAGCTACCTGTTTATCTCTGCCAGGATTGTCTGAAGAAACAAACTATCCACTTTCAAACAGCTTCTGTCCAATAAGCATATTTTAAAATCATTTTGTGATATGGTCCATCAAGTTGAGGCTTCATTTCTTACTACATAATTTTGACAGAACTGTTTGGAAAATCAATGCCTCAGAGATGTATTTGGATTTACTGCTGAATCCAATTACTGTGTATTATCATAAAGAGCATCAAAGTGAAAATTATTGATGGTTCTTGTTTAGTCAGCGTGCAACTGTTAACTCTAAATATAAATATTTTAATGACAGGAAGTCTCACTATTTCAAAGCAAGGAGGAATAATCTTTCTAATAGGGTACAACAAGGAACTTATATCCAAATTTAAACAGTGATTTTGCCATACACTGCCCCATAGAGAAACAAAATGCAATCACTGAGATACTTCAAATTGAAATGTTCCTAAAACCCTGATCGTTACTACTACTGACTTGAGCTCCTCAAAGAATCTTTGTTGATATGAAGCATAAAGTGGTTGCATGAGAATGTTGGCACAGTCTAATGTTTTTTTTCCTAAATATTTCAATTGCATTTAATATTCTACTCTAAAAAAACTATACTAAACAATCAGAGACATCTGTCATTTTGTTGGGGAAGCAGGTACTGCCAATGATCTGCTTTATTAGGTGTCCTAGGGCACTGTCTGAGGAACGTAGAGGTTAAGTAATTTGCTAAGAACATTTAAGCACATAGTTAAGTGCTAGAGGCAGGATTTGAGTGCAGGTTTTCCTTATTTCAAGACTCTTTTCCTTAACCCAAACTTCCTCCTAAAGGGTTAAAATTTGGTGTGTGCAAAATAATTTTAACTCTTCAAGTCTGCTTTCAACTTTCAAAAAAGAACATTTTAATAGAGAGTATGAATTTTATATGGCATATATCAAGAGACTCTAGCATTCAACGTTTAACTAGGGCTGCAGGGACTGAGTGGGAAAGGCTAAAAGCAGGCTCCAGACAGAGGATTGTAAACCAGTTCCTCAGTAATGGCTCAGGTCTATTCATTTCCATTGTATTTTCCCTTCAAGAAAGAAGGGAAGAAAAAACTATTGTTAATACAAACAAGCGACATAACTCATAAGGAAAAACAATGCCTGGAACATGCCCTGTTTTAAATTATTGACTGCTTCATTTTTTGCTTTATATTACCAGCCCCACCAAACCACTTTGAGAATTAAATGAACCTCCTGAATTGATCGGAAAGTACTAGCATAAGATCAGAATTGAAATAGCTTGAAATACATGTCCCCATCTGTAGTGGTAATGAGAAGTTGAAGATCTTCCCTGCCCTTTAACAGGCCAAATGTAATCACACGGAACCTGTGGTGGGAGGAGTTTGCTGAACAGGTGGAGTAGGAAGGATGGAGCATGTCTGAGAGGAATCCTGGAGTCAGAGGAGTTAAAAAAGAGGGAGGAGAGAAGAAGTAGGCAAACAGACAGATAATATTGTGACAGTTTGTTAGGGGGAAGTCTTTGGGATGATACTGCTCTCTGCAGTGTTATTGTATATAGATTTCCTTGTTTCTATGATTCATTCAGTTTTCTGGTGTTGGGATTTGACTTTTTGGTGTCTGAATAAATGTTTTGCTTCTGTCTTCTATATGGAGAGTCTTTTATATTTTGCAGTTCAGAACTATGCTGGCATATTCATAGTTGCTATCAGTGTTGTGAATGTTGCCTTGGTGATACACTATCCTAGCTCAAAGACTATATACTGAATGTAATGACTGACAGCTGAAGCAGAAGAAAAAAGTAATTAAAAAGAAAGGCTTCTTTCTTATCTGTTCCTTTGTGTATAGGTCTCAATCATAGAGAACTGACCTAGCTTCTAGCTCTTTAAGTACAACAGCCTAAACTTCTCCCTATAGGGAAAATACTATAGCATCAGCAATTCAGCTTGTAACAAGTAGCTGGAAGCAGAAGAAACCTGAGCAGATGGAAGACCCAGATAGAAAAAAAAAAAAAAAGAGCAGCAAAAGACCCTAACGTGTTGTGCTAGAGAGGAAGGAGCTTGCAATAGATGGTACAGCCAAATGAATAGAAGACAGGAAAGGGTCAACTGGGAAGCACTGAGTGATATGAGAAGCAAAGATGTCTGGTGGGTATTAAGCCCTTACAATATAAGTTGTTCAAGCTGAACATATAGTAAGCATTTAATACCTGATTGTTTGGGAAATGGGAATGAGACTTATCAGAAAGAAGGGATTAAAGTCCCTGAAACTGACAGACTAATAGGAAAAGGGCACTCCAAGATAATTATCTACAGTTATTATGTCAAGAGAGCCAGGGTTAGGAATCAAGAGGTACTAGACCAAGTATTGTCCTGCCCTGAGATTACTGTCTCTTACTTAAGTCAATTAAAATCAAACAGATAAAAAGGCAGTGGCAAAATTCCTTACCTGGTGTGGACAATAGCTTAACCAATCCTTCTAATTCTGTAAGTTCACAGACTATATAACTTTAAACTTTAAACCACTCGTTTGTAGCATTCATGTTCTTTTTTCTAAAACAAGAGGATCCTGTACTAAATGTTCTCTTCAGTCTTTTTCACATCTAATATTCTATATTTTCTGATGAGAAAGTGGATCTCCCTTTCCTGTTGGGTTCCCCTTTTCAACTATTATTCCTTTTCTTTCTTTCTTTCTTTCTTTCTTTTTTTGGGTTTTTTTGGAGGGCAATTGGGGTTAAGTGACTTGCCCAAGGTCACATGGCTAGTTTTTGTGTTAAGTGTCTAAGGGCAGATTTGAACCAGGTCCTCCAGACTCCAGGGCCGGTGCTCTATTCACTGCACCACCTAGCCACCCCTACTGATCCTTTTCAAAGGTCAAAGTGTGAGGGAGTGAGACAAGAAAGACTCCCCTCTATGCTCTAAAGCAGTGCTATTGAAGTGCTGAAGGGGTTGAGAATGTAAAAAGTTTAAGAAGCCCTGCTTCAGAGGACATATTTTTTAACTTACAGAGACAAAAAAAAAAGACAGGAAAAGGACTTTTGCTGTTTTAAAAAATATTGTGTAGTCTAATTATCAAGTTGTTTAAACAAAAATGCAAGCAGTAAGGAAAGAGTGCTTCTGGCTGGTAATCTGTATTTCATTCAGAACCATGTTTTCTTCCATCTCTACAGTTATTTTCCCCAAGTCAAAAATATTTTATTTTGCTGAGTAATTTTCATATGTTAATGGCTACTAGTAGCCCAGATCTGTATCTCTGGCAAGGTTGGTAACATTTCCCCCCGCCCCCCACTCCGACAACTAAAACCACCAATAAATATGTCTAAAACTATTTTTACTTTGAGACTGGTATCCTAATGCAAACTTAATCTATTATCCTAATTCTCACAATTTATATCTTTCAAGTGTTTAATTTTAGCACTTAGGTATTGTCAGTACCTTGTCTATTTGGGATGCCTTAAAAATTGAAAGTTTAAGGGGATATACAAGTAGCCCTAAATCTTTCAAACACAGCTGCCACATACATAGTGAAAAACCGTACCGGGTTCCCTGCAGAAGATGGGACGGAGAATCTGGCCTTTTGGATTATGCTCCTGAATTTAGTGAATCTGTTAAGATACTTCTTTAGATTTTGAACAATTATCTCTTTGTTATCTCCTAAATATTAGTTTCAATATACTTTATATAAATATCTCCTTAAATTTTTTTTTAAGTTTTCTTTTGGTTCTTTATTCTTGCTGTCTTTAAGACATTCCTCATTAAAAAGGTGTAAGAGTACACAACAAATGTTAAAAACTGGTAAGTTGCATAGTTTCACCCTACCTCTTCATGCTAATCAAGTTGCTCTAGCAAGTTCTTTTGATCTTTTAATCAACTTTAATTTTTCTTATTCTTAGTAGCTAAATTGAAAAGATAATTGAAACTATCTTTACTGAAAGTGATACCTTAATTTGCTCTGAATGGGACAAACATGATGTTCCAAAATTATTCTGAAAGAAAAATGAACAATGAAAAGTTCTAATCAAAGTTAACACATTTTGCCCTAAGTCGATTATTAAACTGTGGAAAATGATGAAAATTAAATTAATATACTACGTTTTTGAATTATTTTTTTCTTTATGAATTTTTGCTACCCTATATCGGCATGATCTTCAGTCATTTTTTAAATCAAAGATGTAATTTCTCTGCATTTAGCAAAATTATGAAAAATACACATTTTAATTTAGTAATATCTTAAGATTTTAAAAAATGAAAATTAAATATCTCCCTGTTATAAGGTTGTGGATTCTCTGTGTCTTGGTCTATCTGTCTCTATCCTACTCAGTCTCTACCTGTCTTTCTCTGTCTCTGTACCTCTCTCTGTTTCTCAGTGTTTCTCTTTGCAACTCTCTATGTATTGCTCCTTTTAAGTTAGTCCTACAAAGAAGAGGTGAAATGAAAATTCCAAATTATTATAATTTTTCACTGGAAATTTGAAAATTATTTTATTCTTTGGCCATTACCTGAAACTGTGATTCTTATAGTTTGTTTATATTATCTTTATTTTAGTGGTAGGAGCTAGAAGCTTATAAAGTGAGGGACTTTACTTGTTCAGTCTTTGATTAGCAATGAAAATTCAATCTGCTATATGAGAGGCATTGTGATCACTGAGCCAGAGGACTTAGGTTCAAATCACACTACTTTTGTTACTTTGGCAAAGTTCTCTGAACCTCAGTTTCATCATCTCTAAAATAAATAAGGTCTGTTCAAGTTCTAAATCTGTCACCATTCAGTGAAGTTGTAGGTGGAAAATAATTCTATTAAATGTTGTATTTCCAACTCAATGCTTCAGTCACCTGATAGTTTTCTTATCACATTATAATGGTGTTTAATGAGATAGGCAAAATGTAAATAATTTTTGTGCAGAAAGTAGTTATAATTTAGACATGACGAACATTGCAGAAGACCATAGACAAAACTATTCCATTTAGCAACAGGGATAATTCTGGTCCAGTAATCCAGTCATCAATTCATTCAATTAATATATTTGACAGTTTAATAAAAAATATTATTTAGCTACCCATATGGTGGCAGAGAGGTAATGAACTTAAAATTCATAGAGATATAATTTTGGGAATGCTAAATGTAGGAATTTGTTTTCTTTGACTGTGTGTGTATATATATATATATATATTTTGTTATTGTTGTTCTCTCACAAAGATGTGCACATAAAATATATTCTTATTTGAAAAAAAGAAAAAATTAAAGTGCCCTTTTTAGCAGCCATAATATTCCTTCTTTATACTAAGTAACTATATGACACTTCCATCTGCAATGATATTTTTTATTTTATTGTAGTTTGTTTAATTTTTATTTATTCTTTTTGTTTTATAAACCATTGATTTATGAATATATTTCTCCCTCACTTTCCTATCAATGACTCCCCTTTGCTTCAACGAGCATTTATTTAAGGCCTACTATATATCAGATATTGTGCAGTGAGAGTAAAAACACAAAGAAACAAAAGAAACAATCCTTTTTCATTCTGCTATGGGGACAGATAGATAATACATGGAGATAAATATATATCTATATGTATGCAAAAATATTTATATATACATATAAATATACTATCTTTGTGTACATTTATGATGCTGCTATAGAAATGTATATTGATACATATCTTATAAACATACATGAATGTGTACATACATGCATTATTCATGTATATATTTTGAATACATATATGAAGGTGTAAACATACATGTGTACATAAATACATGTCATGCATACACACATATCTGACTTATCTTTAACACACAGTTCTTGACTTATAGTAGGCATTAATACATGCTAATAAGAGGGAACAGTCACTGCTTAGAAAAAAGGAGGGATGTATGTATAAGTCAATTAATTTATTTAAAAAATAAATCACTAAAAATTAAAACAAACTGCAATAAAATATAACATTGAACATGATTGTGCTACAAAAGTACTCACTGTAAAAGTCATATAATACCTGTTAAATTAACAGTTTTAAAAGGTTTGATTTATCTAAATCAACAAGCATTTATTTCCTGTCTACCCCTGGGATGAGGGGACAAATAAAAAGCTTGTCATAGAAAATTCAATTTAGAACTTGAAGTACAAACAGATAATGAAACAAGAAAGATATTAAACCTAAAGAGAAAATGACTTTAAGTTAATCAACTCCAAAAATCATTGAATTTTGCAGTAAAGACATGGCAATAGAGAGAATAAGCCTTCATGTATTTACTTGCTATGTGGCAAAAACTATGCTAAGTACTTTGAAAATATTCTTGCATTTGATCCTCAAAACAACTGTGTAAAGTACCCATTTTAGAGTTGAGGAAAGTGAGGCAGAGTTTAAATGAGTTACCCAGGGTCACACAGGTAATAAGTGTCCGAGGTTAGATTTGAACTGAGTTCTCTAGCACTATATCCACTGCAACATAAAACTGTCTCAAAGGAAAATAAAACAGTATTAGATGAGGTAAAAGACACTGTGGACTCTCAATACACTGGATACACTTTAAGATTTTCCCAAATGATTCAAAAGATAAATAAAAATAGTAAATAAAAAAAAAGAAGCAAACAAAAATAAAACACTATTTCTACCCTATATAAAATTAGTAATTGTCATAAAGAAATACATGGATCCAAGTAGGTGAATTTCACCAAATTAGTAAAAGACAGAACAAATGATCCATAATATAAGCATTTAGAAGTCAAGGATTATCTGGGAAAAGAGAAGTAAAAAGGAATAATATCAAAGGAACAAATGATCTCTATACTAGCAAATCTTATTGATCTAATAGAAAAGATGTGTAGATACAACTTAAGAAGCATAGATTCCATAAAAGAGCATAAGAAAATAAAAATTTTTTAAAAATCCCTGAAAATCACAATGCAAGAAAATGGCTCCAAACTCCTCAATAAAATAAAGGAGCAATAGAAAGAACACATGTATTATGTCCACACAAAACTAAAGAAAGCAAAACAGCAAAAACAAAAACTGTAAAATTGAGTAAAATTTATAAGAATGCAAGTCATTTCCCAATTGATAAATAGTCAAAGAATATGAACAGGCAGTTTTCAGAGGAGGAAATGAAATATATCTATAAACACATGAAAAAAAGTTCTCTCAATCACTATTGATTGGAGAAATGCAAATCAAAAAAAAAATCTCTGAGTTACCACACCTCACTGGTCAGATTGGCTAAGATGACAAAACAGGAAAATGATAAGCACTGGGGAGGATGTGGAAAAATTGGAACACTAATCCATTGTTGGTGTAGTTGTGAACTGATCCAGCCACTCTGGAGAGTAATTTGGAACTATGCCCAAAGGGCTATAAAAAAGTACATATCCTTTGACCAGTAAAACCACTTGTACAGCTGTATCCTAAAGACATCATGCAAGTGGGGGAAAGACCTGTTTGCACACAAATATTTTGTAGTGGCAAAGAATTGGAAATCAAGGGGATGACCATCAATTGGGGAATGGCTAAACAAGTTGTGGTATATGAATATAATGGAACACTATTTTGGTATAAGAAATGAGTAGCAGACAGACTTCATAATAACCTGGAGAGACATACATAAACTAATGCAGAGTAAGAAGAGCAGAGAACCAGGAGAACTCTGTGCACAATTACAGGCATATTATATGCATGATGGCTAACTTTGATAGACTGGGCTCATCTCAGCAGTGCAAGGTCATAAGACAATTCCAAAAGACTCATGATGTAAAGGATATTGACAACCAGAGAAAAGAACTAGGTAGTTTGAATGCAGATTGAAGCAAACTGCCCTCTCTCTCTTTTGTATTTGGTTCTATTTTGTTTCTTCCTTCTCTTGTTCATTTCATTGGTTATAATTCTTCTTTACAACTTACCTAATGCTTAATGTGAAGGTATTTGTAGAGCTTTTATCATATTGCATGCTGCAGGGCAAGGGGTGGGGAAGCATTGGGAGGAGAAAGAGGGGGAGAAAATTTAGAATTCAAGGAATTGTGAAACTGAATGTTGTAAATTAAAAGCAGATAAACAAATTTAATAAAATTGAAGGGGGGGGTGGAGTCAAGATGATGGGAAGCAGGAAGCTGAAAGCAAGAAGCAGGAAAACCCATGGCTTCCCGTATAACTGCCTCAAATACCTATTAAATATGAATCTAAACAAAAATTTTAGAGCTCAAGAACCCACAAAGTGACATAGAAACAAATCCCCCACTGAAGGCAGCCCAGCAGGCTGACAGGAAGGGTTCATCACAGCCTGCTGGGAGCCAAGCCAAGATCCCACATAAACTGTGGTCTTAGCACCAGGGCAGCCTGACTAGCCCAGCTGGGGCATTCAGGAGAGTGGATCACTGGCAGCTGTGGTGGCTTCCAGCCTTATCAACCCATACATGCAAAGATAAAGTGAAACATCAGTGGAACTCAGCTGAATTTGGGGGGGACGGAGGAGTGGGTCCATCCCTCTGCCTCCAGAGCCAGAAACTGCAGAAGTGGCAGCCATGCAGCCATCTCCACCTGGATGCTTCAGAGCTTCTGGCCTGCAGATAGCAGGGGGGCCAAATGACCACTCAGAAGCTAAGTGTTCTTGCCTTATCCACTCTGGATAGAGATCATGGTCTTGGTTGGTGGTCCTGAGGTGAGTGAAGGGTGAGCCAAAGCTGGTGGAGCTGAAGAGATGGTGGCCTCCTACACCTCCAGCAGCAGCAAAAAACCCAGCAATTTGGAACAAAGCTCTCCCCTCTGGAAGCAGAGTTTTACTGTGGAAAAGAGCCAAAAAGTCAAGTTAATTGACTGGCAACAAGAGCAGGCAAAGGAAGCAAGCATAGCAATTCAACTTCAGATTCCTTTTTTGGGGACAAAAAGGGTCAAGGTATGGAATGGGAGGAAGACAATCCAGTTAGAACTCCCTCACCAAAAGCTTCCAAAAAAATATGAATTGGTTACAGGCCATAGAGGAGCTTGAAAAGGATATTGAAAACCAAATAAGAGAAGTGGAGGAAAAATTGGGGAGAGAAATGAGAATGATTCAAGAAAATCATGAAAAGAGAGACAACAACCTGAATGAAGAAAATAACATTCTAAAAAACAGACTAACTCAAATGCAAAAGAAGCCCAAAAAGCCAAATGAGGAGAAGAATGCCTTAAAAAGCTGAATTTGCCAGATGGAAAAAGGAATCTCTAAAGCTCACGAAAGAGAATAATTCCTTCAGATTTAGAGTAGAGCAAATGGAACCAAATGACTTTATGAGAAATCAAGACACTATTAAACAGATCCAAACAAATGAAAAAATAGAAGGCTATGTGAAATATCTTTTTGAAAAAACCAGTGACCTGGAAAATAGATCCAGGAGAGACAATTTAAAAATTACTGGACTACCTGAAAGCCATGATCAAAAAAATAACCTAGAAATCATCCTTCAAGGAATTCTCAAGGAAAATTGCCTTGATATTTTAGAACCAGAGGGCAAAATAGAAATGGAAAGAATTCACCAATCCCCTCCTGAAAAAGATCCCCAAAAGAAAACTCCTTGGAATGTTATACCTAGGTTCTGGAGTTCCCAGATCAAGGAGAAAATATTACAAGCTGCCAAGGATAGACAATTTGAATACTGTGGAAACACAATCAGGATAACACAGGATCTAGCAGCTTCTACATTAAGGTATTGGTGGGCCTGGAATATGATATTCCAGGAATCTAAGGAGCTAGGCTTAAAATGAAGAATCACCTACCCAACAAAATTGAGTATATTGTTTCAGGGGAAAATATTGTCATTCAATGATGTGGAGCACTTTCAAGCATTCTTGATGAAAAAACAGAGCTGAATCAAGAGTCATTCCAGTACAAGAAGCATGAAAAAGAAAACAGGAAAAGAAATCATATGGAACTTATCAAAGTTTAATTATTCACATGCCTACATGGAAAAATGATAACTGTAACTTATAAAACTTAGCATTATGAGCATAGGTGAAGGGAAAATAAATGTTCATATATATATATATATATATATATATATATATATATATATAATATATATATATATAATGTACATATGTCTATATAGGAGGGTGTATATTTGTATGAATACATATGTGCATTTATCTGGACAGATATACATACACAGAGCACAGGATCAATTGAATAGGAAAGGATGATATTTTAAAAGGTGAAATTGAGAGGTGGAAGAGGAATAGAATGAGAGGAGACAGGGAGAGACAGAATGGGGTTCATTATCTCATACCAGAGAGGTAAAGTATTGCTGTTACAATGAAGGGGAAGTATAGGAAGGCAAATGTGAATGAGTCAACCTTACTGTCATTGAATTTGGCTAAGTGAGGGAATGACATAAACTCTAAATTGGGTATCTTGCCCTACAGGAGAGGAGGGGGGAAAGGGATGAGATGGGGATGATGGAGGACAGGGCAGGTTGAAGGGGAGGGTTGTTAGAAGCACATTTTGCTAAGGGACAGGGACAAAGTGGAGAATAGAACTAGTAGGGGGCGGGATGTGAAGGAGGGAATTATAGTTAGTCTTTCACAGTATGTCCATTGTGGAGATGTTTTTTGTGACTACATATGTACAGCCTGTATTGAATTGCTTGTCTTTCCAGTGGGGGTGGGTGACAAAGGAGGAAGGGAAAGAATCCAGAATTTATAGTTTTAAAATCAAATGTTTAAAATGTAGATATTATTATCATTATTAAAAAAAAGTAAAATAAAATTGAAGGAAAAATAAATAGCAAATAAAAAAACTATACTGCAAATTCAAAAGACTTAATGGTTGAATTTAGCCATCTGTGTGATAAACAAGAAATTCTGCACTTAACTTGGCAAAAATACTTTCAAATATAAAATATGAATTTGCTATTTTGTTTAATATTGAAACCACAGAGGAGAATAGTATAATGTGTTCTGAAAACAAATGAGTTCAATAATATATCCAAGGTTCAATACACTGAAAATCCAACTTTAATTATAAATGAAAAAAAGACAAAGAAAGATGAACATTCAATAAATGAGACATTTGAGACAATCTTTTTTTAACATTTTAATTTATAATTTATTTATTTTTAATATCATTTTATTTTTAAATTTTGAGTTCTAAATTCTCTCCCTCTCTCCCATACCCATTCTTATCCACTAAGAAGAGAGGCAATATGACGTCATTTATATATATGTCAAATTACATGCATGGAATATGTCCATATTAGCCATATTTTGAATAAAGAAAGAAAAAGAAAATAAGAATATTATGTTTTAAATTGCCCACAGAATTCATCAGTTCTTTCTCTATAGGTGGATAGAATTTCTTTATCACATGGACTTTGGGACTCTCTTGGACCATGGTGTTGATCAGAGTATTAAATCTTTCAAAGTTAATCATTACAGGTTTGTCATTGTTGTGTGCAGTGATCTCTTGGTTCTTCTCATTTCATTTTGCATAAGTTGATATAACTTTTATGATTTCTTTTTCCTAAAACCACTCCCTTCATCATTTCTTATAGCACAGTAATACTTCAAAACCATATGGCACAACTTGTTCAGTTATTCTTCAATTGATGATCTTCCCCCAGAATTCCAATTCTCTCCCATACAAAAAGAGCTACACACATCTATATCTTTTTGTATCTCTAGCTATATCTATCTATATCATCTATATCTATATCTATATACTTGTGTATGCACTTTATCTGTATATCTTTATCTATATTATATATCTATATCTATCTATCTATCTATTTGTACATATAAGTCCTTTTCTTTAATGTCTTTGAGATATGGACCTAGAAGAGGTGTGTTGTTTTTTTTTTTCTGGGTCAAAGCATATGCACAGCTTTTGCACCCTTCGGCCATAATTTGAGTTATTCTCTATAATGGTAAGAATAGCACACTATTCCACAAACTATTTCTTAATACACCAGTTTTCCTGTCACCTCCAGCAGCATTTGACATTTTTCATTTGTGTGACGTGGTACTTCAGTGTTATTTTTGTTTACATTTTTTCTAATCATTAGTCTTTATTGCATTTTAGTGCAATTATCTTTAATTTCTTCTTCTGAAATCTGTTTGCCTATCCTTTGACTACCTCTCAGTTGTGGAATGCTTCTTATTTTTATAAGTTTGGCACAGTGCTCTACTCAATATGCATTTGGCAATCAAGGCCATTGACAAGAAACTTGCTGTAAAATGTTTTCATATTGCTTCGTTTGTCTATGGCACATTTTAGCAAAATATAATTTCCGTGATTATCTCTTTTAGTCAAGAATGTTTTGCTTCTGCTTTGTCTGAGATCATGCTTGCTGCCCATGACTTTTGTTTTAGACTTTTAAATCTGTGTCTTCCTCTTTGAAGAATGTCTTGTAAACAACATACTGTTCGAGTCTTGTTTGTAATTGACATGTTATTTAATGGGTGAACTCACATTCAAATTCACAATTATGTTTCCTATGTAATTCCTTCTAACTCACTCTTCTCCTCCTCCTTCTCCTCCTCCTCCTCCTCCTCCTCCTCCTCCTCCTCCTTCTTCTTCTTTTTCTTCTTCTTCTTCTTCTTCTTCTTCTTCTTCTTCTTCTTCTTCTTCTTCTTCTTCTCCTCCTTTGTCTTCTCCTTTGTCTTCTCCTTTTTCTTCTTCTCCTTTGTCTTCTCCTTCTTCTTCTCCTTTTTCCTCCTTCTTCTCTTCCTCCTCCTCCTCTTTCTCCTCATCCTCCTTTTTGTATTTCTGATACAATATTGCACTCTCTTTTCTTCTTTTTTTCATTCTTTTGAATTTGTTTTATTATTTCACAATATCTCTGTAATCATTGGCTTTCATTTACCCTCTTCTAATTTTGAATTAATTCTTTTTTGTTAATTTATTTAAAATGTTAAATACATAACAAAAGAAAACAAAATGTAAACTTGAATACTAAAACTTAAATACCAAAAAAAGGACAAAAAATTCATTGCCATATACACAGCAGAATGTAAGAGGGGATTCAAAATTTATATCAATAAATTTCCATTTCAAGGAATCTTGTCTAAGAAATACTACACATTATGTTCAGAAATGTCCTTTTCTTTGCTTCCTTGTATATTTTCTTGTTTGCTCTGCACTTTTTATTTAGTTCTTTGTTCCCAATTCATTCCCCCTACCTTAAAAAGGCTAGAATTAAGTATGGAAACACACCCACACACACACATATGCATATATGTATATTTGATGCACACATAATATAATTAGATATCTATAACCATATTCATATATAGACATATGCATTCATATGTATCTATGTAAGCCTGTGCTATACTTGTTTGTCCTCTGTTTCTCTGAAGGTATAATATCTTCCTTCATAAGTCCAAGTCTTTCCATATTTTTCTTAGTCCACCAATTCATAATTTCCTATATATCAGCAATATTCCAACCTTATACTGTCTCATTATTTTAAATAGTCTAAAACTATATTCTTCTGACTCACATATGGTATGGTCTCTCTATTTTTGTCCTTTGATTAAATCTATTTTGCTTTAACTTTATCTGAGATCATCATTGCTACCCCTGTTTTTTTTCCCTACTAAATGAGATAAGTTTGGCACAGTGCTATACTTTATTTTATGTTTGTGGGTATCTCTTTTTTTCTAACCTTCCTGACTCCTCTGCTTTACTTCTACTCACTACCTTAGCCTCCTATTGCCTAATGTACTACCCTCCAAAGATTCATAACTTGACTTCTTTCTTCTTTACCCTTACCTTCTTGTTTCTATCTAAATTTAAAATACTTTTATAGCCTTTTATCTATATCTATGTCTATATCTATATCTATATTTATATATGATATCTATCATCTATCTACACATTGTTCCTTTCTTATCCCATTCCCATTAATCTAGAGCAGCCCTCTCTATACCCCTTTATTCTAGTCCTTTACCCTCCTGTTCATAAATTTATTAGACTTTTATTCCCATCTAAAAGCATATTATTCTCTCTTATCTCATTGGACTTGAGTAGGGTTCCTTCTCTTATCCTCTCCCCTTCCCTATCTTCTTAGCCTTTGATCTCTTTCTTAATTCAGAAGACATTTTATACCCTTCTAGGTATATATATATTGTTCCCTCTTTAACCCCCTTCTCAGAAGAGTGGGGCTCCAGAACTACCAGACCTCTTTCCACATCCAATTCCTCTGTGTCATTTCTTCCTCCTGCACCTCTTTTGTATTAGATAATTGCTCTTTTTTTTTAACCTTTTCGGAATTGTTTTACTTTTTATAATTATATCATACTGAAGTCTATATCAATCTTTCTTTCAAACTACCTAAATTACTTATAACAATCTTAGGCTTACATTTATTCATATAAAAAGTAAACAGTTTTTCTTTTTGAAACACTTTTAATTACTCTTTGATGCATACCTTATATTTCTCTTGGATCCGGCATGGTGATTTTTCTAATGGGTTCAGGGTTTTTGTTGTTGTTGTTTGTTTGTTAGTTTGTTTTTTTTTTACCACAAAACCTAGAAAGTCTGGCAATTCATTGGATGTCCTTTTATTCTCTCATTCATGATTATATTTAATTTTCCTGAGTATTCAGCATTCACAATGTTACAACTTATCACAGATAATCAAAATACAGCATTCACAACAACTTATCACAGAAAATGGCCACATAGTTTTCACCACAATGGTCACACAGTTTTGAACAAAGTATAATCATTTAGTCAATCAATCACTTAGTAATTCAATCATTCAATCATCCTTAAGGAGGCCTCCTTAAGGGTCACAAAATAAAACAGACAAAGCTTTCCACTCATGAGGCACACTAAGTTATAGTTTCAGTCACTATACAGCATTCTCTAAAGGGGTAGTATAAAATACACAGGCCCTCCATTTCTCAGTCACAAAAAAGTTGCAATCTTCTCAATCACAGTGTCCAAGTAAAGACTTCTTTCAGCTTGACTCAAGGTAATCTCTCAGATTCCCTCGATCCCCTTCCATGTAACCAGCTCATACCTAGATTCACCAAATTGTTACTTGGGTTCAAACGCAGATAGCTCCCAGTTCCTTGTCCAGCTCTCCATGCTGTTCCTGTTCAGTGCTGAAGCTCACAATGTCCAGTCCACCTTAAATCGTTCTTAATGTCTGTTTCCTGGAAGTCAAGACTTAAGAAAGCCACAAACAGGCTTATACAAATTACCAGTATCACAATCATGCTTTCTCAGTCTTTGGTTGCTCCCAGGAGAAGCTAGTAGCTCCCCAGCAGAAGTCCCAACTGGTTCTCAGAATCAAAATCATCTCACCCAGGTTCCCAAAATCAAAATCATTCTCTCCAGCCTGGGGCTTTCCTCTTCAGCCTCCTTGGCAGCAGCTGCTTCTGCCTCCATGAAGCTTATCCCAAGGAGTTCTGAATCTCCCTCTCTGGGGCTTTTCCTTATATAGAGTATTATTCCTGCCTTTTTAGGCCCTTCCTGTTACATCAGCAACAGGAATTAATACCTTCTGTTTCTTTAACAAAGGCTTAATTTGAACTAAGTGCTAAATACCTCTTAGCTTTCCAATACAAAGGGATCTTTAAATTTCATTACCATTACAGTTCTCCACCCGTAGGCCACAGTAAATCATGATCTTCTCAGTCAACATTTTGTACCCAAGGAAAGGTCTTTTCATCTTTACTTGAGGCTGGCTCCCAAATTCCATTGTTCTCTTCCATGGGTCCAGCTTCTACCTGAATCTACCCAACTGTCACCTGGGTTCAAAGGAAGGCAGCTCTTCTTTCAGCTTGCCATCCAGCCCATTATCAAGTTCCTCGTTCAGTTCCTTGGCCAGTTCCTGTTCAATACTGAAGTTCACAGTGTCCCATTGCCTAAAGTCCTTCACAATTTCTGTTCCTGCAAAGACAAAGCTTAACAGAGCCACAATAACATTCATTCACATTGCCAGAACCATGATCAATTCAGTATCTGCCTGTGAAATCAACACAGACCCACCAACAAGGTCTGAGAACTTCACACAAATCATCCTTACTGTCCCAGGACCTCTGAAAACCTCCTCCAGGAATTCAGTAAACAGACAAGAAAATCCTCTTTGAGAACTTCCAGTAAGGTCCCAGGGCTTCTATGCAAAGTATCACAAACAAAAATCAACACATACAGAAGAGATAAACAGAGTGCCAAGATAACCCCAAGTTTTCTCCTTCACCACCACAAGAGCTCCTTTCTCAGTTCTGCTCTTTCCCAGCTTGGGCTGCTCCCTATTTATGGTAATTAGCTCCTCCCTGTTCTGCCCCTTCCTGTTGCATCAGCAACAATAGTTCACAAGTTGTGGGGTTCACAAGTTGTGGGGTTCACAACTCCTGTTTCTTAACAAAGACTTTCTACAGTCAAGGCAAGGCTCAAAGACAGGTGAACTCAAACAATGAGCTAAATGTTTCTTTATTTGCCATTACACTGTTTCACTACCCTGGAGGTGTTTACAGTTCATAGTAACCAAACCTTATGCTTAGTCCCAATTCTAGTTTATTTTTACCATTGTACATTCACCCTGAAGCACTTGGAATTTCCTGGCCTTCTATGCCACCTTCACAGAGTCTGCTCTGTATGTATTTGTTTTCTTAAGTAGTTCTTATCCTCAGTGGACTTTGTACTTATTTTATAATTCAGCCAATTCTGCTTTTTAAGCTATTATTTTCTTCAGTGTTTTTGTGCCTCTTTTACTCAGCTGTATATTCTCTTTCCATAATTTTCTTGCATCACTCTCAGTTCTTTTTCCAAATTTTTTCTTCAACTTCTCTTAAATCTTTAATTTTTCTGGGCATTCTTGCTGAGTTTTGCTCCAATTATGTATTTTTCTATTAGGATAAATCTCAAATTTGTGAAGTGACATTGATGAATAATATTGTAATATGGTGAGAGAGATTTTCTATAATTGAGAATAGAGACCTTACCATACGTTGAACCTCTGAGAATTGAGTGCCTTGAGATGCCTGATTTCTGAGAGTTTTTTTTTCATCCATATAAAACCTGCTGCATTAGGGGAAGCAAAACAGAAATCCTTTAGCCAATAAATATCTAGAATGGAATTAAATCTTTATGATTTGGACACAGAAAAGAAATTTCAGAGCAAATGGGATTGACGATAATCATGTGGTAGGCAATATGTAGAAATGGACCATATAATGAGAGATACAGAAAATTTTCTATTATTATGGCAATAATTTTATGCTATCTCCTACATGAAATAATACTTCTAAGTGTGAAGCACAATGGGAAAGGAGAGACGAGGCAAGATCTGCAAAGCAATACAAAAGTTTACTTAGAAGTGGAAACTCAAATTATGTACATTAGAAGCTTTAATTTATGCAGAATATATGGATTAAGGAAGAAATCAATAAATATAAATATTATTAATTAAATTTGCCAAAGAGAGAAAGGGAATAATTAAAAAATACAAATAAGGGAAAGCAATTATTTTAGAAAATTGCTCAGAAAACAACAAATAACAAACAAAAGAAGTTTAAGGGGAGAAAGTAAAAGAAGGTTTTGCTTGATTGCTTTACTGAGGAAAAAATTAAATGATTAGGAGATTCGATAACTAGATAAACAGAAGAACAAAAATCAATCAAGAATTTAGACAAAAATACAACCCTAGGGAAAAGGGAAAAATACAAGAGTTGAGAGATGTTTTCAAGAGTTAGGTGATGAGACTCTTTAAAAAGAAAGTTACCTTAAAGCAAAATAAGGGAAAATTAACAAAGAACCTAAGTGTTGCCTCGACCAAGAAAGAAGAAAAAAATACAAAGTCATAAAAAATATGTTAGAGAGAAATTGAGAAAAATATAAATCTAACTCTCATAACTTTAAATAAAAATGAATTATATAGCCCAATAAAAGAGAATAATGAGTTGGGTAGAAAAAAAACCCCACAATGAATTGTTCCATGGAAACAAAATCAGTATTATTCAATATTGCATTCTATAGGCCTTTGGTTGGTATTTTATCTTCAAGTACATCATAAGCTTTTTGAGGACAGAAGTTATACCTTTTAAAGTTTGTGTCTCATCCAGTGCCTCTATAGATAATTTGCACACAAAGCATTTAATAATTATTTATTAATTGTTTTATGTTAGAAGTAGCTTAAAATATCTTAATAAAAATGTAAATATAGACTGTTAATGAAAAAATATCAGACAGCAGGAGTTTACAGAAGTTGATGTCTATTCCACTTCATTTCTAGGTTAACTGTATTCCATACTACTTCATGTATTTTTTTTTGTAATGCTGAAAATTGAAAAAAGGTCAGGAATACTTGCAAATCTAGCATTATCCAAATAATTGATAAATTCATTTCATTTTGAATTTCTATCTCTATCTATTCTCAATGGCAAAACTTAGCCTCAAACTTGCTTTAACGCAATTGGTTTTGCTATTAGATTAGAACACATGTATAATTGTCTAATTGCATATTTCTTTTATTTACACTTTAGAAAGATACCTATAAGAAATTGATCAACTTGATATTTTACATTGTTGTGTCAAAGAAAAAATATTTCACATGCAGTCAAATTTTCCTCCCTAAATAGACATATGGGGTTTTGACAGGTGTTTTATCATAGACATAAAATAATTTTCTTGCCTTAAAGTCTTAGCACTAATTGGTTATAAAGAATTGTTTTATGGCTATAAGATAAATGTACAATTTGTTATTTACTATGGAACAAGGGTGACATCCAGTGACCATGGGGGTAAGTCAGAGGTCTTTGTGGTTGGTTTGACAATACAGATTTAAGAGGCAATTTCTATTTCAGTTTTGAATTGTACAGTTTGTGACATTTCAACATCATTTGTTTATTGGGGAGTTATTACAGTGACATATTGTATTCAAACAAGAACTTCCATCACAACAAATTGATTCATGATCTACACGTATAACAATTATAGCACAAAGCTAAACCCCTGATTGAGTACAAGTGTTTCGACTTGCTATGCATTGTGTTACCCGAGGGACTGTATTGATTAAGGGAAAGAAGCCAGATGTTGGAAGTCAAGATTGCAATTGAACCACTGAATTTAAATAATATGTAAGCACTGACTTTATTTAGTTATTTCTTTAGTATAATCAGTATAAAGATAATTCAGTCACATCATTTGGGTGACAGAATAGCAGTATTTATATTTTCTGGGAAATTGTTTTAAAGATACTTTATTTTTTAGGAAAAAAATGCTGCAGGGTGTCTTTGAATAATTATTTTTTAGGTCTTTTTTTTCAGCAAAATCTATTGGACTTGTGATTTCCCATAAATCACCTTTTAAGGAGGAACTAAAAGCCCAAAGTTATTAAATTGAATTCCTTTTAAGCCATCAATATCATTATTTGGCCTATACTATCCAAAAGATCAAAAGAAGTAGAAAAGGATATGTATTGCAATCAATGAATAAATTGTAACATATGATTGTAATGGACCATCATTGTCATTGTCCCTTAATTAGTAACAAAATTATGTTTCAGAGAAACATTGGGAATGCTTGCATACAGTTATCCAATGTGAAGTGTGCAAAAAAGTAGAACAAAATTATATAATAAAAAGAACACATAAAGTCAAATAACTTGAAAGACTTTAGAATATTGATCATTTGGATGACCAAACAAGATTTCAGAATGGTGATGTTTACTTAGGGTTGGTTACAAGAGGTAGTGCCCCTTGAAGATAAGAAATATTAGCACTTTGTATTAATTAAGGCAGGAAACCATGGAGGCAGGCCTCCATTTAGAATACTGCATCATTGCAAATGCTGAATTAATTTACTTAAATGTAGTATTTTTTTATATTTTAGATTCCTCTGTTCCTAGCAGAACTTTCAGTTTTACTAGCAAGATTACTCAATGCCCTTTTATAAAAAACAAAAAACAAAAAAACAAAAAAACTCAATTTGTGCCTTCTTTTTCATTTGCTCTTCAATTAGAAATTGCCCTCAACCATTATTCATACATACCATTGTCAGCATTTGCAATCTAATTTCAACTTTAAGTGATATTCAGTCTTAGTAGAAACATCTTATAGTCTTCCTCTAGTCTACTCCAAGTCCTTCATAGTATGTTTCTGGGAAGACATAGCTTAACAGAGCCACAATAATATTTGCCCACATTAAACTTAGCAGAGTTATAGCAATATCTACACACATTGCCAGCACTATGATTTCAATTCACACTCTGTCTGACAAAGTAACACAAACCAACAGACAAAGTTCCTGTCTGAGAAATCAAACACAAATCAGCAGCGAAGTGCCAAGACTTCTCTAAAAAACAGTAAAGCCCTCTTTCATGACATCTTGAAACAGCAGTAAAGTTCTCTTTTATCACTTTTGTCTGAAAATAACAAACAAGAATTTTTTTCTGACTGACCAACAAAGAGAGTACTACAGACTACCAAAATCACAAGCATTCTCTCTCCAGGTTCTGCTTCATCCAAGCTTGTGCTCCAGCTTTGATCTGTTTTGCTCCTTCCTGTTCCACCCTTCCTGTTGAACCCTTCCTGTTCTGCTCTTTGGGCAAATTCCTCCCACCATGGTCTCCATGTGATAACGTTAGTCCTATTAAGGGCAGGGAAGGTCTCCAAACTCCCTTAGGCCTATTAATGGTGACGCAATGCATATTGTTTCTAATAAAGACTTGACATAATCACAGGCAAGGGTCAAAGGCACTTGAATAGCTGAAACAAGTAGCAAATTGCCACTTTGCTAGCCATTACAAAGGCAAGAAGGGAGGGCAAATTGAGGGAGGTGGCAGTCAAAATCAAAACACTTGTGAGGAGGGAAAGTGTGGAAGAAGAGATAGAGAAAAATATAAACAGGGTAAAAATGAGATGCAAGGAAATATGGTTAGTAATCATAATGGTAAATGAATGGGATCAAATTTCTCATAAAATCCAAGTGAGTAGTTAGGTGAAACAAGAATCTTAAAATATGCAGTTGACAAGATACACATTTGGAGCAGAGAGATACACAATGAGTAAAGGTAAAAAGCTGGAGGAGAATATTATGCTTCAGCTGAAGTAAAACTAAACAAAACAAAACAAAACAAAACAAAAACATCAGGGCTAACAGTCCTAATATCCCACAAAGTAAAAACAGAAAAAGATCTAATTAAAAGTTATGAGCAAGGGAACTACATCCTGTGAAAAGGTATTGTAGACAATGAAGTAATGTGATTAATTAACATATATTCACCAAATGTTGTAGCATCTAAAATCCTAGAGGAGCACTTACAGGCAGAAATAGACAACAAAACTATACTAGTGGGGGATGTCAACCTCACCCTCTCAGAACCAGATTAATCTAACCACACGATAAACAAGCAAGAAGTTAAGGAAGTGAATAGAATTTTGGACAAATTAAATATGGGAGACCTCTGGAGAAATTTGAATGAGGTATGTGGCACCTCCACAAAAACTGACCATTTATTAGGTCACAAAAAATTCACAATCCAACAGAAAGACAGCAATATTAAACATATTATTTTCAGATTGTGTTGCAATAAAAATTACAGGAAATAAAGAGCCATGGAAAGATATACTAAAAATTTATTGGAAATGAAATAATCTAAACTTCAAAAATGGTTGAGTCAGACAACAAATCACAGAAACGATCAGTAACTTCATCCAATAGAATGACATTGAGACAACATACTGAAACCCATGGCATTCAGCAAAAGCAATTCTTAGGGGAAGTTTTATGTCTCTGAATGCTTATAGGAGTATAATAGAGAAAGAACAGATCAGTGAACTAGGCATGCAACTGAAAAAACCTAGAAAAGAATTAAAAATTCTCAATTAAACACCAAGTTAGAAATAGTGAAACCCAAAGGAGAGGGTAACAAAATTTAAAATAAGAAAATTATTGAATTAGTAAAAATAATTTATGAAAAACCAATAAAATGGAGAAACTTTGGTTATTTTGATTTTAAAAAGGAAATAAAAGAAAACCAAATTGCTAGATTTAAAAATGAAAAGAGTGAATTTACCAACAATAAAGAGGAAATTAAAACAATAATTAAGAATCATTTAGCCCAACTGTATGCCAATAAATCTCACCTTCTTAGAGAAATATATGAATAATTACAAAAATAGAAATTGCCTAAATGAATAAAAGAGGAAATAAAATATTCAACCCCATTTTATTTTTATTAAATTAATTAATTTATTTTTAGTTTATAACATTCATTTCCATAAGATTTTGAGCTCTAAATTTTGTTCCCCTCTCTAAGACTGTGGACATTCTGATATAGACTCCACATTTACATCATATTTAATACATTTTTACATTGCTCAAGTTGTAAAAAAAACTAGAACCAATGTGAAGATCGATGAGAAAGGAGAGAGAGTGAGAGAGAGTAAATAGTATGTTTCAATCTGCATTCAGACTCTACCAGTTCTTTTTTCTAGATGTGAATAGCATTTTTCAACATGAGTCTTTTGGAATTGTCTTAGATTCTTGCATCGCTGAGAAGATCTACATCTACCAAAGTTACTAACAGTTGCTCTTACTGTGTACAATGTTTTCCTGGTTCTGCTCACTTCACTCAGCATCAATTCATGTAAATCTTTCCAAATTTTTGACTTGCTCATTATTTCTCATGGAACAATAGCATTCCATTACATTCATATACTACACCTTATTCAACCATTTCCTAATTGATGGGCATCCATTTCCAATTCTTTGCCTCCACAAAAAGAGCTGCTATGTATTTGTACATCTGAGTCCTTTTCCCATTTTAATGATATCTCTGAAATACAGACCTAGAAGTAGTATTTCTAGGTCAAGGGGTATGTACCATATTATAGCCTTTGGGGGGTTCCAAATTGCTCTCCAGAATGTTTGGATCAGTTCACAACTCCACCAAAAGTGCATTAGTATTCCAGTTTTCCCACATGTTCTCCAACATTTATCATTTTTATGTTTTGTCAATTAGACAATCTGAGAGGTGTGATGTGGTACCTCAGAGTTGTTTTAATTTGCATTTCTCTAATTAATAGAGATTTAGAACATTTTCTTTTTCAAATAGCTTTTGATAGCTTTAATTTCTCCATCTGAAAGCTACCTGTTCATATCCTTTGACCAGTTATCAATTGAGGAATGACTTGTATTCTTATAAATTTTATTCAGGTCTCTATATATTTGAGAAATGAGGCCATTACCAGAGACACTGGTTGTAAAAACTGTTTCCCAGATTTCTATTTCCCTTCTAATCTTTTTTGCATTGGCTTTGTTTTAGTAAAAACTTTTCAATATAATTTAATCAAAATTATTCATTTTGTATCTTCTAATGTTCCCTATCTCTTGTTTGGTCACAATTTCTTCCCTTCTCCATAAATCTGACAGGTAAACTCTTCCATGTTCTCCTAGTTTACCAATGGTATAAGCCTTTATACCTAAATTGCATACCCATTTTGACTTTGTCTTGAATATGTTGACCCCATGAAATCCCTAAGAAAAAATCTCCAGGGCCACTTGGATTTACAAGTGAATTATACCAAATATTTAAAAAACAATTAATACATATGTTATATAAGCTATTTGTGCAAAGAAGTTCTACCAAATTAATTTTAGTGACACAAATATAGTGATGATACCTAAACCAAGAAGATCCAAAAGAGAGTGAAAAATATAAACCAATTTCCCTAATGCATATGGATGCAAAAATTTTAAATAGAGTATTAGCAAATAGATTATAGCAATTTATCATCAGGATAATACACTATGCCTAGGTGGGATTTATATCAAGAATTCAAAGCTGATTCAATATTAGAAAAAAAAAAGAACTATTAGAATATTTGAGGATGTCAGTAACAAAACAAACAAAAATCATATGACTGTCTCAGTAGATTAAAAAAAAAGCTTCTGACAAACTTCTGCACCCATTTCTATTAAAAACACCTGAGAGAGTAGGAACACATGGAACTTTTATTGAAGTGATAAGTAGTAGCTAATTAAAACATATCAGCAAGCCTTATGTGTAATGGAGATAAGACAGAAGCCTTATCTATACAACTAGAGAGGACACTGGGCAGATAACAGAGGAGGTCAGAAAATTCCAAACTCTAAATATTTTTCCCACAAAAGAGTGAAAATAGCAGCTTAGGGCAAACAAAGTGTCGATGGAGATAAATAAGAACAAGGGTAAACCAGGGTCTTTCAGGAACAATTGGAGAAGATCAGAATTAAAATAAATCCCAGGATGAGATTTGGTCCTTGTGAAGAGTAAACACTTCCAGTCTAGGTTCCCATTTAACAATAAAATGTAAGGCTTAAACAACAAGTGGCAAGTCCCTAGGTTAGTAGGTTTGAGAGGCTGCCTTGGCTCCAGTCACCAGAAGTGTTACCCCTGGAATAGTTACCCCTTGGGCAACTAAACCTGGGAAGATCTAGGGAACCTCTGCTGAAAAGGAACACCAGACCTATCTGTGCTGCTAAGAGTGGCAGAGGCAAGAAGAAACCAGCACATTCCTAGTGAGTGCAAAAGCAGTGAGGCAGAATGCCTCTGACTGTGGGCATTTACAGGAGGTTGGAGATTTGGCTTTAGTTCCAGGCTAGGGAGGGAACTGAAGATTTAGGACAAGAGGCACCATTTCCTCTACCACAGACTAGAAGCGATTATTAATCAAGTTATTACCACAAAAAAAAAATGCATAGGTAAATGAGAAAGAATCCAACTATAGAAACCTATTATGGGAATAGAGATAACTGGGGTAAAACTTCAGAGGAGAATATTGAAGTAAAGAGACCTCCACAGAGTAATTTCAAATGGTCACCTGCCCAAAAAGAATTCATAGAAAGTCTTAAAAAAAAAAAAGACCTTAAAAATCAAATGACAGAGATGGAGGAAAGAATAAAAGAGAAAAAAGAACAATCCAAGAAAAACAAGAAGGGTATGAAAGAAAAAGTCAACCAGCTAGAAAAGGAGATCCAGAATCTTAAGGAAGAAAATGACACCTTGAAAAATAGAATTGAGTAAATGGAAGTCAGCAAGATTATAAGAGATGGAGACATAATTAAACAAAATATAAATAATGAAAAAATAGAAGAGAAAATGAACCATGCTATAAGAAAAACAGCAGATTTGGAGAATCAATGAAGAAGAGGAAATATAAAAAATAATAAGACTAACTGAAAGTTACAATAAAAAAAGGAATCTTGCTACAATATTATAAGACATAATTAAAGAAAATCGCCCTGAAGCATTAGAACAGGAGAGAAAAGTGGATATAGAAAAAATAAAATCACTGATCACCACTTAAAAGTGATCCTATGAGGAAAACTCATAGGAATATCACAGTCAAATTCCCAAACACATATATCAAGGAAAAACTATTAAAAAAAGATTAAAACAATTCAAACATGATAGTGCCATAAATACAATGACACAAGACCCAGCAGCAAAGATGTTAAAGGACAGCAGGTCTTAGAATGCAACATATAGAAGAACAAAGTAACTGGAGCTCTGCCTGAAAACATCCTACCCTGGAAAATTAAGTATTATCCTGAATAAAGGAAAGTGGGCATTTGATAAACTCTCAGACTTTTAAGACTTTTTTTTTCAAACCCTGAACTTAACAGAATATTCAACCAACAAGAACCAAGAGAAATATAAGGCACATACCAAAGACTGATTCTAAGGGATTCATTAGGACAGACTGCTTACTTTTTAAATATGTAAAATGCAAAATGCGTGTCTAAGATTCTTTTTAATAATCAAGTAGCTCAGAAAAAAGATTGGGGTGAACCTGAGTGTCATATGAATTTAAAACGTAAAACCATTCAGGAACAGCTAAAAACAGTAATCATTTTGTAAAAATGAGATGCAAGAGAAAGAATCAATACAGAGGAATTAGATGTGGTAGGAGGGCTGGTAGTTCTAGTAACCTAGTTTCCTTGGGAATCAGTTTAAAAAGGAACAATACAATACACACATACACACATATTTAGTAGATTATGAAAGTCTTCTAAATTCAAAAGAAATAAAATGGTAGGGGATATAGGGAGGGGGAGAGGACAAGGGATGGATCTTTAGAGGGGAAGGTGAGGGAACAGGTAAAAGGGGAGGTATAGAAGGGTCTTTAGATTTATGGGAACAAGATATGGGAGGGATCCTTGGGGGAGGGTAGGCAAGTAATAGGAGGGCAAGGCAGTGGGGAGAAGTAGAGTCAAGGAGGCAGGAGGGATAGGAAACAATAGATATGCACAAACATAAAAACAAAGATCAAGAATAGCGTATGTTTGGGAAAGTATACGTCTACATATGTATGTATATATGTGTATATCTATAGCTATAGAAAAACATATCTAAACTTCTTTGTAGTCTTCTGGGGGGATGGGAGGAGGGAAAAAGAACAAAGTAAAAAAGTGCACAGCAGAGCACAAAAGAAAATTTAAAAGATAGCAAAGAAAAGATGGACAATTCTCAGTACAATATGTATTATTTATCATACAGGCTTGCTTTAAATGAAAGTTTATTGTTACTTAATTTGAATCCTCCCTTATGTTCTGTTATGCAAACGACTTGCCTTTTCTTTTTCTTTGTATTTGTTTCAATATTTGAGCTTATGATATGTTTTTGTTTCTCCTTTTCTATTCTGTATTTGTGTTCTGGCCTTTGATCTGAAACTTAAAAAAATTAAAATACAACTAGAAATTTAGCAAGGGTGCCTCCATTGTCAGCATTCTTATTCAATATCATACTGGAAACGTTAGCTTTAACAATAAGAGAAGAAAAAGATATTGAAGTAATTAGGATAATCAATGAGGAGAGAAACACTATCACTCTTTGCAGATGATATGATGGTATACTTAGAAAAGCCTAGAGAATCAACATCCAAAATGAGATAATCATGAAATTTTGCAAAGTCTCATGATATAAAATAAATCTACATAAATCATCAGCATTTCTGTGTATTACCAATAAGATTTAGCAGTGAGAGATGGAATGAAAAAAAATCCACTTAAAATATGTTATGAAAAGACTAGGGTTAAACTGAAAATTCAACCTTCAAATGTGAGACTAAAGAGAAGCATAAAAAGTTAAACAGAAAAGGGAAATCATAAAAGACTTAATAAGGCTGAACTGTTTATGTTCTATATGGGATGATGATGCTCATAACTCATAAGAATTTTCTCATTAAGACTGATAGAAGAATTATATATAGATAGAGGGCATATAAGTGAGTCACATATGAAGAGATATCTAAAAAAAATTTTTAAAAAAGTACTGAGAGAGGAATGTACTGGGAGAAAAGGTCAGGGAGTTGTAAGACAGGGTAAACTATCTCACATAATAGAGGAAAGAAAAAGCTTTTAGAGAAGAGGGGAAGAGGATGAAGGTGAAGCAGTGTGAGTGAACCTTCCTCTCATCAAAATTGACTCAAAAGGGGAATAATATACACATTCAAATGGGTATAGGAATCTATCTTGCCCTACACAAAAGTAGGAGTGTGAGATGGAGTGGTTATGGAAAGGAGGACAGATCGAGAGAGGGGGTAGTCAGAGGGGAAACATTTTTTGAGGAGGGACAGGTTGAAAGGAAAAGGAGAATAGCAAAGGTGGGGAATGGGATGGAGGGTGATAAAGTTAGCAGTAGTAACTGGGGAAATAAATTGAAGCAAGTTTCTCTAATAAAGGCCTCATTTATCAAGGATATTGAGAACTGAGTCAAACTTATAAAGAAGTCATTCCCCAGTTGATAAATGATTCAAAGAAGTGAATACTTTTCAGATTAAATAATCAATGTTGTCTATAGCCATATTAAAAAAAATAGTCTAACTCACTATTGATTGGGGAAATGCACATGTAAACAATTCTGAGGTACTATGTCATACTCATTAGATTGCCTAATAGGACAGAAAAGGAGATTGACAAATGGTAGAGAGAACATGGGGAAAATGGGGCATTAATGAACAGTTGGTGTGTTGTGAACTGATTCAACCATTCTGTAGAGCAATTTGGAACTATACCTAAAGGGCAATAAGAACCACATATACCCTTTAACCTGGTAATACCACTACTAGGTTCATATCCCAAGAGAGATAAAAAACCAAAAAGTAAAGGGACCTATAACCACAAAAATATTTATAATACCTCTTTCTTAAGTGCAAAGACTTTGGAATTGAGGAGATGTCCATGAAATTGGGAATGTCTGACCAAGTCATGGCATGTGATTGTGATGGAATACTACTGTGTTATGAAAAATAATGAGTAGGATCCTCTCAGAAAATCCTGGAGAGACTCACATGAGCTGATGTAAAGTGAAACATATTACCTACAAAGTAACAGCAATGTTGTAAGATGATCAGCTGTGAATGACAACTATTCTTGTCAATCCAATGATCCAAGACAACTCTGAGGGACTTATGATGAAAAAAAAGCTATCCATCCCCAGATAAAGAACTAATGGTATATGAATACATATTGAACCATCCTTTTTTTGCTTTCCTTACTTTTCTTGAGGATTTTTTTGTCTATCTTTTCCATTACAACATGATTATTGTGGATATGTTTTGCATGACCTTGCATGTATTACCTGTATCAAACTGCTTGCCTTCATAATGGGAAGAGAGTGGGAGGGGCAGGAGGTGAGAGGAAGGGAAAGAATTTGGAACTCAAAGTTTTTTTTAAATTAAATTTTATTTATTCAATTAATGAAACTCTACCTTCTTTTTCTCCCCCACCCAGTGGAGAAAGAAAGAAAAATAAAACCTTCATTATAAACCTGTGTACTCAACCAAAACAGAGTTCCCACGTTGCCCATATCTACAAAAAATATCTCTGTACTCTGAGTATATCACCTCTCTATCAGGAGATGGATAATATGTTTCATCATGAGTCTTCTGGAATTTTGGTTCAACCAATGTCCATCAATAAAAGTTCCTAAATCCTCAAAGTTATTTGTTGCTATTGTATAAATTGTTTTTGTTTCTACTCTCCTTACTTTGCATCAGTTCATACACCTTCACCATTTGAGTTTATTTTGTTCTTCCTTAATCTACTCACTCTCTTATTGCCGTCCAGTATTTCTCTATTTTTCCTCTTGTTTCCATTTTCAGTAAAATGTAAATCAATATGCAATTGTGTATGTGTGTAATGTACTTCTATATACATATCCCCGTGTGTGCACTCTTCCCTCCTTTGACCATTTCAGATGAGAAAGTTTGGTATGTCTGCTCCACCATCATTTTTTCCATGTTGTTTGTATAAACTTCTACCTGCACACTTAATTATTTGAGATAATCAGTTTCTTCTTCATTTTTCAATTTCTCTTTTAAGATCATTATCACATAACAGAATCATTTCCTGACCCCCTTATTAGATCCCTTCTATGATCCTGATAATTACAGGTTTCTGAAGGGACAGGTATTATCTCTCCATGTTAAAAATGGAAATCATTTATCCTTTAGTCTTCATGATTATTCATTCTTATTAACATTTTTATTTCATTTGACTCCCATGTTTGCATTTCAAAGTTTCTATTCTGTTGTTTTTTTTCTTCAAGAATGTTTGAAAGTCCTTCATGTCATTTCTCCCCTCCATCCATTTCCCTCCCTCCCCAAAAGATTATACTAAAATTTTTTAGGTTAAGTTATTCCTGGTTGTATAGCTATGTCCATTCATTCTGGAATATTATATTCCAAGCCCTCTGTTTATTTATATTGGTGATTGCTCAATAGTGCAAAATCCTAACAGTGGCTCCTTTGCTTACCTGAATTCTTTTTTTCATTAATTTTTTTTGTTTATTTTTAGTTTATATCATTCATTTCCACAAGATTTTAAGTTGCGAATTTTCTCCCCATCGTTCCCCTACCCACCACCCCAAAACAGCAATCCCATTGTATACCCCCTCTCCCAATCTGCTCTCTCCTATATCCTCTCCAATCCCTCCTCCCATTTTCCTGTAGCACAATATGGATCCCCATACCCCAGTGCCTGTATATCTTATTTCTCAGTTGCATTTTAAAATAATAATTTTTTAAATATTTTATTTTTCAACTTTGAGTTCCAGATTCTTTCCCTTCCTCCTTTGTCACCCACCCTTACTGGTAAGATAAAC
>CM053584.1:228287237-228318286 GCA_028627135.1 Pseudochirops cupreus
CCCTCCATCATCCACCCTCTCTTCCCCTTCCCCCCCTACTCCCCTGTAGGGCAAGACACCCAATTTAATGTCTATGCCATTCCCTCCCTAGCCCTAATTCAATGAGAGTAAGGTTGACCCATTGCCTTTTGCCTTCCTGTTCTTCCCCTCCATTGTAACAATTATCTCTTGCTGCTTCTATATGAGATAATTTACCCCATTCTGTCTCACCCCATCTACTCTCACTATATTCCTCTCCCACCTGTCAGTTTCATCTTTTAAAATATCATCCCTTGGACAAGATGGAGTTCATTGAAGCTGAGAGCAATATGAATGATCTTGTTTCTGAGTACCAAGAATACCAGAATGCCACTGCTGAAGAGGAGGAGGATTTTGGTGAGGAGGCAGAGGAGGAGGCCTGAGGGAGTTAACCTGCTATCTCAAGTCTTCTCAATTCTTTCAAAATTTTCCCCCCATTTCCCTTTTCCCCTAAGGTTTGCATTTTTGGCCTCTACCCTCTTTTTTCTTTCCTTTGTGTGTGCTGAGCTCTCCATCCTCTGTTTTCCTTCCTTTTATGACCTGTCACCTCAATACTCTTTCTTCCCCACTCCCAGATTTCTCTAAAAGAAGCAGAATGTCTCCAACTTAGAGCCTCAAATTAATGTCTTTGTGCTCACTAAGTGCCCTGCACTAAAATGGTGACTAAGAGGAAAAGTCCGAGACTCTTTGGCTTCCATTGATGAAGAAGGGGACCAAAATGTCATATTCCTAGTGGAGAGAGTTCTCTTGGGTGGTGGTGTTGGAGGGAAGGGAGGAAATAGAGTGTTCCATTCCATAAAAGTCTGTTGCGGGAGCCAGGCTTTCTGGTATAACTACTATCTCCAAACTCCCCAACTTGTCATATTCCTATCTTCAGTTGCCCCTTCCCTTTGTCTCTCTCTACCCAAGCTCTGGGGGAAGTGTTGACAGTATTATTCCTCCCAGTTTTAGTTTCCCTCCTAAGTGTGCGTTTTTCTTTGGAGGGGTCTGTGTGTCACTCTGCCAGATGGGCTTCCACCCTCAGCTCTTTTTTCTTCCCCCCATTTTGGGATCCACCCACTCTTCCCCAGTCTGAGAAGTGAGAACTACTTCAACTCCCAAAATTGCAGGTTAAGTCCCTCATTTGGGGAGGATTATAATTTTCTTCCACTGCCCCCCTGCCCAAATCAATTCCCTCCAAAAGAAGTGACCAGGGGCAACAGGACACTTCCCTTCCCATCATCAAACCTTTCATTTTGTCTCATCCTTTCCACTTCTGCAATTTCTATCTTTGGCTCTTCCCCCTCCCACTTTCTAGGTTTCTGTTTTGTGTTGAACTTGCTGCTTTTTTTCATATTGAAAGGACGGTGCTCTCAAACCCAAAAATAATCAGGAAATAAAAAAAAATAAATTTAATCCCTTCGTATTAAATTGATCCTGTGCCCTATGTCTGTGTATACCTGTACACATATGTAGACACACTCACATATGTATTCATACGTATATATACCCTCCCATATAGACATATGTACACACACACACACACACACACACACACACACATTCATATTCCCTTCAATTATCCTCACATTGAGAAAAGTTTCATAAGTTACAATTATCATTTTTCCATGTAGGCATATAAATAGTTCAACTTTGAAAAGTTCTTTATGATTTCCTCTCCTTATTTACCTTCTCATGATTTTCTTGCTTCTTGTATTTGAGTGCAAAATTTTCTATTCAAGTCTAGTTTTTTGGTCAAGAATGCTTGAAAGTTCTCTATTTAATTGAATGTTCATATTTACCCTGAAACATTATACTCAGTTTTGCTGGGTAGGTGATTCTCGGTTTTAATCGTAGCTACTTTGAACTCTGGAATATCATATTCGAAGGCCTTCAATCCCTTAATGTAGAAGATGGGTTAGCCTGATTGTACATTCACAATATTTGAATTGTTTCTTCTTGGCTGCTTGTAAGATTTTCTCCTTGATCTGGGAAATCTGGAACCTGGCTATAATATTCCTAGGAGTTTTCTTTTGGGGATATTTTTGAAGAGGTGATGAATTCTTTCAATTTCTATTTTGCATTCTGGTTCTAAAAATTCAGAGTAATTTTTCTTGAGAATTTCTTGAAGGATGATTTCTAGGTTCTTTTTTTGATCATGGCTTTCAGATAGTCCAGTGATTTTTAAATGCTCTCTCTTGGATCTGTTTTCTAGGTCAGTGGTTTTTTCAAGGAGATATTTCACATTGCCTTCTATTTTTCCTTTTCTTTGGATCTGTTTAATAGTGTTTTGTTTTAATTGTGTCTTGATTTCTCATAAAGTCATTAGCTTCCGTTTGCTCCAATCTAATTCTGAAGGAATTGTTCTCTTCAGTGACCTTTTGAAATACTTCTTCCATCTGACAAATTTAGCTTTTTAAGTAATTTTTCTCCTCATTGTCTTTTTGGGCCTCTTTTACCATTTGAGATAATCTATTTTTAAGGTGTTATTTTCTTTAGTCAGGTTGTTGACTCTCTATGGAGTTTTTATTTTCTTTTTTCCAAGATGTTGACTCTTTAGTTTCATGATTCTCTTGTATCACTCTCATTTCTTTTCCATATTTTCTTCTACTTGATTGTTTAATTTTTAAAATCCCTTTTGAGTTCTTCCAGGAGCACTTTTGGGGCTTGCAACAAATGCATATTTCACTTCAAGGTTTTGCATGTAGACTTTTTGATATTATTGTCCTCTGATTTTGTGTTTTAATATTTTCTGTTATAGTAGTTTTTTATGGCTAGGACATTTATTTGTTTTGTTTTGTTTTTGCTCATTTTCCAGTCTATTCAAAGACTTAAAGTTATGCTCTGTTCTTGAGATACAGGGACCACTGTCCCAAGTTTCTTTCACTGGCGTGTGCTGGAGCCTAGTCATTGGCTTTCCATTCTCAGGCCTTGTAATATTAGTGCAATAGGAAGATGTTCCCTGCCCATTAATAGGCCTATGTGACCTGCTTTGTGCTCTGGCCCAGCTCATAGCTGTGATGCAACCTGAGTCACATGGAGTCTGAGTAACAGGGAACCTGGGTGACATGGAGCCCAGAGTTTGGGATGAGCTTGCCTAAGAGCAGTAGAGACAGAGCAGAGGGCAAGGGACAAACTTGCTTAAAAGAATTTGTTTGCTGGGAGTTCAGACAGAAAGAATGCTTCTCATGTCATCACTCCCTGAATGTGTAATGAGTACCTTGCTAGATCTTCCTTTTTTTGTATGCTAATAGTGATGTTCCAAATAAAAATTTTGGTTTTGCTTTTGAGGAAGAGAATTTACTATATTTTTCATTCTACCTTGGAAATGTGTATGCATATTAATAGCAGCTGTTTTGGGTATTGCATTGGCATTACAGGCCTCCTGGGCTGGCATCTTACCAACCGTGCTGGGGTAGCCTGGCCTAATCATCTGTTATATCAGGGGTTACAGGGCTGTAAGTTTGCCTGCTGTGCTGGGGCTGGAGGCCTCACAGCTAGTCTGATGATCCAGGACTGGGACCTTAGTTACTGATCTGTGCTGTTACAAACAGCCTTCCATGGGCTTGCCTGGACAGTACCTGCAGTAGACTGCAACCTTTTCACCCAAGTGAAACAGACTTTCCTTCAGTCCTTCCAAGTTATCTTGAGCTAGAAAACATTTTTACCTCATATCTTTTTCCTTTAAGAGACTTCATTTAAAGTTATTTCAAGGGACACTGGGGAAAGAGAGCTCTGGCAACTCCCTCACTTTTTTCTGCCATCTTGATTCCACCTCCCAATTGTGTTAGTATTTTAATTAAAATTTTAAATCATAGCATGTTTAGGATGATTTACTTTTCTGTTTTTAATTTACTGTCTTTGTCATTGTTTTAATATTTCAAAATATAGACTAATTTGGAAGTCTCCTACATAAAAGAAAATATAAAATAAAGGTGTTTTTTTTTAAACAATCAGAATCCAAAATATAATTAACCAGGTAAATTTGTTGAAATTGCATTTTTCTTTAAACCTCTTTCACTAATATCTTCTTAGAAATTTCCTGCCACATATATTTTGAATGCTAACAAATTTAAAGATATTGATTATGTATTTAGGTGTCTAGGAAATGATGTCTTGAACATGAAGATGATACTCATCTGAAAGTGAGTAAGAGAGCAAATCAGTTCATTGAAAATAGTTAAGTTCTTTCACATTGTATGCCTGCAACAATGGTTACCAATTTCCTCGCTTATGAAAGATTGTTTTATAATCATCGGCTCCAAGTTTTTGTCTACATTTTATTATGAAAACATATACCTTTGTTAAAACTTGTTTTTACCCCAAAGGGTGTCCTTTACAAAACATTCTCAAGGAGGACAATTTTGTGAGAAAACATTAACATGAAATGTTAGGAGATCTTTAATCATTCACTCAACATAGAACTAGCTTTTGTATTGTTTAATTGATATCCTCTGACCCAGAAGAGAGAAAGGAAACATACTTCACTAGTGAAATTATAGGGCTTCTCTCTCTCTCTCTGTCTCTGTCTCTGTCTCTCTCTCTCTCTCTCTCTTTCTCTCTCTCTCTGTCTCTGTCTTCTGCCTTTTCAATCAGCTGTGTTTTATGTATGCTTAGAAAACAAAAATGGGAATAGGTTGAGTTGTTTAAAAGTGATAATGTACTTTTATTTCTTATGTAATCATTATCTTAGTCATTCCAAAGATTACCAAAAGGATTATGTAGACATCCTAAGTGAGACTTACAGTAATCCTCACTTTAAATCATATTAATGGTCTGAATATATGGAACCAAATGGCTTTACATTACTTTTTATTGATCTCAGAATTATCTTTTGAAAATCGTGGAGAGTACATTGTTGAACTCAGTATTTGGAGGGGTCAGTATATTGGGAGAAAAGAATTAGTGTAATTCATTTGCATGGTTCATTGAGTTGATGCTCGTTTGAAGTTATTTTAAAGAGTTTCTCCTTTAATGACTTATTTTGTTGCCACACATTGTTTAACATTCAACTTTTGTTTAAATTATATATGAAATTTAACACTCAAAAATAAGGTTTGAAGAATTGTAGATATGCAATATTTCTACTCAAGTATTTCATACAAAGAAGGATAATGATGATATTAGTGGTAATAACCAACACAAGAATAATGAAAATGGCAATAACTATTTTTATGTTTTCAATGCACTTTATTACATTTTATCTTCAAAACCATCCTCAAATTTAGGTTCTATTATCATTATTATTTTACAGATGAAAAAACTGAATTAGACAGAGTTTACTTATTAATTTATTTATTCATTTATTTTGCTTATAATGACAAGTTTTAAGTTGCTTTGTTTGCTTCTGTCTTCCAGCTTCAAGAGAGAAGATACCAGCCCTACTTCAGTTTGCTTAAAGAAGGCACTCTGGGAAGAAACAGTCATGAGGAGAGATAGCAATCTCCATATTCTCCCTAATATCAGCTTGCTACATTGGAAACTTCTAGCAACTTCACCTTGGTTGAGATCTAGGACTCTCCCTCTCTTGGTTGAGCATTAGTTACCTTGATGTCAACGGAAGAGTTATTTCACTCAACATTATCTGGCGTATATATTCTTCCATGTATCTTTTCTCTGACTCTTATTTTGTATAGATTTGGATGAATGGATTTCTTGGGTAACTGCTGTGTGTGTTTATTGTAGAATTAGTATTTGATGAGATAAACATTGTCTTCTAATTAAAAATTGGTGTCTTGATTCTCCCAATATAAACAGCAATCAGAAGTTAGCTTAAACTTGAAAAATCACAATCCCTTGATGAACAATACTTAATGGAAAAGAGAGATATGACTCTGTCTTGTTATACCTTCTCCCTGAGCAAAACAGAGTAGCAGTCTCTGTCCCCTGCTTTCTGCTTCTCTTCCTCTCAGCAAATAAAATCTCTCTTCTAGGAGGGAGAAGGGAGAAAAGACTAGAGGTGCCTTTTCTACTTTCCTCTGAGTGAAAAAACAACACCCCCATGCTACATAGGAGGCAGATGAGCTTTGTTCCACTTAAATCTATCAATCTATTGTTCTATGATATGATTCCTATTTTATTACATTATTTCTACCTTGTAACCTAATAAAGGATGAAGATGACTTTTTGGATTTGCTGAATTTGGTCAAAAGTAAAACCTCCTTATACTCTGTACTTTTATTTTTTACTTTACTTTCACTTTACAGACTTCAGTTCATATATCATAAGGTAGAAGATTAGAAAATGGTAACTGCACTAGAGACAGATCATCTGCATACACAGAAATCCAAATAAATGATAAAATGGACAGCAGAGGCTTAAGATTACTCTGTCATCACATATCAATATTTGTGATTTTATTTTTTAACCAACATTTCTTAAATCCATACAGCTTTATTTTTGCTGTCATTTAGATACCTAATCAGTGATAATTTGAATAACTTAGAGTTGAAAGAAAATTTATATTTTTCAGTCAATAAACTGTGCCAGGATTGAGGATACAAAGAAAGGTGAAACATAGTTTCTAGCAATTCACATTTCAGTGAGAGATACAACATGTAATGTATAATATAAATAGAAGTTATATATATGGTAAATTTTATGTAATATTCATATAATTATAATATGAAAAATCTAAATCTTTTAGTTCTGCATCACACACATTGTATTACATTTACAAAATCCCTGTTAAAAGTGTAACAGTTGGGGCAGCTAGGTGGCACAGTGAATAGAGTACTGGCCCTGGAGTCAGGAGGATCTGAGTTCAAATCCAGCCTCAGACGATGAACACTTATTAGCCACGTGATCTTGGTCAAATCACTTAACTTCAATTGCCCTGCCTTCTCCCCTTCAAAAAGCAAAAAAAAAATGTAGAAATGGATGAGGGGGGGTGGAATCAAGATGGCAGCATAGAAGCAGAAGAACTCCATCAGTTCCACACATAACCACCTCAAATACCTATAAATATGACTCTAAAGAAATTTTAGAGCTCCAGAACCCACAAAATAACAGAGAAACAAAGCTCCTGCTGAAGGAGGCCTGGCAGGAGAACAGGAAGAGTTCCTCTCAACCCACTGAGAGCAGAAACCAGGCTGTAGCCCCAGGGTGGCCAGAACAAGCTGCTACTGGAGCACTGGGGAGGCTGTATCACCAGCAGTTGTGGCAGTTTCGAGAATTATCAACCCATAAGAGCCAAGGACAAAGTAAAAGGTCAGTGGAACTCAGTGGAATTTGGGGGAAAGGAGTGGGTCCAGCTATCTACCCCCAGGGCAAGAAAGCAGCAGAAGTGGCTGCTGGGCAGCTGCATCCACATGGCTGCTTCAGAGCACCCAGCCTAAAGATTGCAGGAGGGCCAAGTAATCATTCAGAGGCTAAGTGCTCTTGCCTGAACCAGCCTGGATTTGGATTGTGGTCTTAGGTGGTGGCATGAGGTGCATGACCATTGAGCCAAAGCTGGTGGGGGCTGCAGAGACAGCAGCCTCCTAATACCTCTGGCAGCTGCAAGAAAGCCCAGTGATTTGGGACAAGGTGCTTATGTTTGAAAGCAGAGTCCTACTGAGCCCAAAAGTCAAGTAATTGATTGACAACATGAGCAGGCAAAGGAAGCAAATTAAGCACAGCAATCCAACTTTAGATTCCTTTTTGGGGGACAAAAAGGATCAAAGCATGGAACTGGAAGAAGAAAACACTGTCGGAATTCCTGAACCAAAAGTTTCCAAGAAAAATGTAAACTTTCTACAAGACATAGAGGAGCTTAAGAATGATTTTGATAACTGAATAAGAGAAGTGGAGGAAAAATTGGGAAGAGAAATGAGAATGATGCAAGAAAATCAAGAAAAGAGTATCATCAACCTGACTGAAGAAAATAACATCTCAAAAAACAGACTAACTCAAATGGCAAAAGAGGCCAAAAAGGCCAATGAGGAAAATAATGCCTTAAAAGGCCAAATTTTCCAGACTGAAAAAGAATCTCAAAAGCTCACTGAAGAGAATAATTGCTTGAGAATTAGATTGCAGCAAATGGAAGCTAATAAATTTATGAGAAATCAAGATACTATTAAACAGATCCAAACAAATGAAAAAAGAGAAGCAAAATCTCATTGAAGAAACCACTGACCTGGAAAATAGATCCAGTAGAGACAATTTAAAAATGATTGGACTACCTGAAAGCCATGATCAAAAAAATAACCTAGAAATCATCAGTCAAAAAATTCTCAAGTAAAATTGCCCTGATATTTTAGAACCAGAGGGCAAAATGGAACTTGAAAGAATTCACCACTCACCTCTTTAAAAAATCCCCAAAAGAAAACTCCTAGGAATATTATAGTCAGGTTCCAGCATTCTCAGATCAAGGAGAAAATATTATAAGTGGCCAAGAAGAAACAATTTGAATACTGTGGAACATAATCAGGATAACACAGGATCTACCAGCTTCTCCATTAAGGTATTGGAGGGCCTCGAATACGTTATTCCAGAGATCAAAGGAGCTAGCCTTAAAACCAAGAATCACCTATGCAACAAAACTGAGTATATTGTTTCATGGGAAAATATGGTCATTCAATGATATGGAGCACTTTCAATCATTCTTGATGAAAAAAAAAAGCTGAATAAAAAGTCTGACATTTCAATACAAAAAGCATGAAAAAGTAAACAGGAAAAGAAACAATATGGCACTTATTAAAGTTTAACTATTCAGATGCCTACATGGAAAAATGATAACTGTAACTTATAAAACTTATCATCATGAGCATAGGTGAAGGGAATACAAATGTACACATACATATACATATATATATATGTATATAAATATATATATGTATATGTATGTGTACATATGTCTATATAGGAAGGTGTATATGCATATGAATGCATATGTGTATTTATCTGGACAGGTATACATAGACAGAGAGCACAGGATCAATTGAATAGGAAGGGATGATATTTTAAAAGGTGAAATTGAGAGGTGGAAGAGGAATATAATGAGAGGAGACAGGGAGAGACAGAATGGGGTTAATTATCTTATATTGAAGAGGCAAAGTATTACTGTTACAATAAAGGGGAAGTATAGGAAGGCAAAAGTGAATGGATCAACCTTACCCTCATTGATTTTGGCTAAGGGAGGGAATGATATAAACTCTAAATTGGGTATCTTGCCCTACAGGAGAGGATGGGGAAAAGGGATGAGATGGGGATAATGGAGGACAGGGCAGGTTGGGGGGGAGGGTTGTTAGGCGCACACACTTTAGCTAAGGGACAGGGACAAAGTAGGGAATAAAAACAGTGGGGGGCAGGAGGTGAAGGAGGAAATATAGTCAGTCTTTTACAATATGTCCATTGTGGAGATGTTTAGGGCAACTAAACATATACAGCCTGTGTTGAATTGCTTGTCTTTCCAGTGAGGATGGGTTACAAGGGAGGAAGGGAAAGAATCTAGAATTTAAAGTTTTAAAATCAAACGTTTAAAATATAAATATATCACCAGTTTTCATGTCACCTGAACCAGATTCTAAGTTTCACTTGACTTCATCCTTTAATGTCCAGAACTCCAACCCTGGACCTCCATTGCTCTGAGTATTGTTTACCTCGACTATGCCATACACCTAGACCTGAGTCCACTCATGCTACACTTCACTCTCTATTGCCTGTAAATCTTATTTCCCAAGTGGGAAATAAGATTTATAGGCACTGCGGGAGAGAGATCCATCTTGCCCTACCAGAAAGTCAGAGGGGTGATGGGTGCAGATATGAGAGAGAGCAGATTGGGGGAGCCAGTATACAGTTTCATCACTGTTTTGAGGTGGTGGGTAGGGGAAAGACAGGGAAAAACTTTGTAACTCAAATCTTGTGGAAATGAATGATTTAAACTAAAAATAAAAAAGTTTTTAAAATAAAAATAATTGTTATAGTTACTTAGATATATAAGCTTCAGAATCTCCATCATACTCTGCTCCCCAAACCCCTTTCAGGACTTCAGAGTAGGTGCAAATAAGCTCTGACTGTGTTCTGTTGGCCACTATAACTTCCTTTATTGTATTAAAGGCAGTAATGTCTAGAACAAAGACCTTCTGAAACTGGAGGGCAAGAAGGAAGATCTTTTCCCTCTATCCAAATGTAATCCTTTACCTCAAAAGTTTCTAGACAAGCTTTGCCTAAAATTGGTCTACTTGTTAGCTGTGTCTTTCTTATGTACCTCAAGAGTCCTCAAAAAGCAGTTGAAGTTTTATTTGTCCTGGGAACCAGAGCATCTGTACATCAATGTATTGGATTACACAGTAGTTGTAATAGATATAGTTACAAAAGGAGAGAGGAAGAGGGAAAGAGAGAGAGATAGAGACAGAACACACATATTAAAAAGAAAAAGCCCACTAGATATTGGTTGGCCTGTCTTCAATGAAAATGAGATGTAAAACACCTAACTATTTTTACTGATCCAAATGTATCAACAAGACTTGAAAATATGCCTGTCAATATTTCTGTGATCCTTTACTGCAATCCCATTTCAGCTAGAGAGTAAATTTCTGCTATATATGGAAATGTTGTTCTGTATCTGACTCATGTTTGTTCTCTGGGTTCCATTGAAGCAAATTTTACCAGCATTGGTTGATAGGTTCTCTGAAATTTCAAGAGTGAGTTTTCTCAGAAAAAAAAATTTTAGGGGGAGGTGATTTTCTAGGAACACACAGCTAATGTATGTGAGGTATAGAAATTACCTGAAGCCATTCCTTATTGTCTCAGTTATTGGTGTCTATCTGCTATGATACAGTTTCTTATTACAATGCATACCATATACGTTGTCCATCAGAGGATTTAGTGAGATTTACTCTGTGTCTTGAGTAAAAAGTCCCTGAACAATTTCTTCACCAGTAGTCATGTCACCAGAACCAGACACTAAGTCTAACTTGACTTAATCCTTTAATGTCCAGAACTCCAACCATGGACCTTCATTGTTCTGAGTATTGGTTGCCTTGGTTACTTAATACACCTAGACCTGAATCCACCCATGCATCACTTCACTCTCCAGTCTTCTCACCAGACATCATGTCAGAACAATAATCAAACTCTATCATTGAGGTTATCTCCATATATTTCCTTAGAGTTGTATTCACCATCCTTAAAACTTGGTAAAACATGACATTCCTCCCTGACTACCACTTGTGTATATGTATTGTCTACCTCTGTTAGAATATAAAATCTTTAAGAGGAGGAATTCTATTTTTTTATTTGTAACTCTACACTTAGCATAGTGCTTGATAGTAAGAACCTAATAACTCTTTATTTGTTAGATAATTTTAATTTATTCATTAGGGGATACAGAGGTCATATTAATTATACATGAGAGACATGTCATATATATACAAATACATATGTGTATTTGTTTCTGAGTATGAAGTAATGTGTACGTTACTTGATTGCATTCCAGAGGTAATATCGAGTAAAGAAGTTTTAAATCAAATCAATGTATTCTCCAAGCATCTGGCCAAAAGGGGAAATTCATGAATCAATTATTTGCAATAAAAAATGTATTCACACTTGGTAATGGTGAGATACAGGTTCACACATATTTTGAATTGATTAATAGTATGTATAAAATAGAATAAAAACAATGCATTTAAAATAATTTAGCATGAAATCTATCTAGAAAAAAGATTTCCTTTCATATGGTCTTTAAGGTCAGTACTAATAAAAAGGAAATGTGGTAGTAATAAAACTAATTATATACAAGGCTTCATTAAGAGTAGGATCAAATAAGGAATGAAAGGCACAATAATTTCACTGTCTTCTGCCTTGGATGGATGGCCTAGGGATCTCACAAAGATCATTCAGCTCTAGGTACTAAATTTTAGGAAAAATAATTAAGGAGTTATAGAACATCCAGAAAATCAGATGAGGGAGAAGATAGTTCAATCTCTAGACTAGGAGAATTGGACAATATATAATGCATCAAAAAATAATTGAAATAGCTGACAACATATTGACTCAAGGAGAGATACTAGATTGAAACAAAATAGTTGCCCTTTATTTTCTGATGGTCTGTTATGTAGAAAGTATATAAGGCTTGTGGTCCTTAGCATCAAACAGGAAAAAAAAATAGGGGTAATATAAAGATGTTTCAAAAAAGTAGATATAGGTTTGAAATGAAAAGTCAAATTACTTTCTAATAACTAGAGCTGTCCAAAAGTAGAATTGAGTGTAGCAGGATTCATTATGAGTTTCTGGAATATTTCCCATTTCAGAGAGGTTAAAAGACCTTTAGCTGGGGCCATGATAGAGAAAAGAAAATCAGATAAGGTTTAGAATATATGTCAATGATGTTCTATGATTTTATGAAATCTCTAGATGATAAAGAGAATTAAACTTTTGATTGTGATAAATTCTTATTATTTTCTGGGCTTGAAAAATAAGGGTTATATTTGTTTCTATGACAATTAATTGAAAGGAAATGTTTTCTCTTTCCTTAATTTCATATGAATATATTTACTTAATGAATAATTGTAATTCTAGCATGTCTCCTACTGAATGTGTTTTCCATGAACTATGTAAAAAAAAATATGATATTGTTTGCCAACTTCATTTCTTTCCACTTTTTCTACAGGAGGATTATAAAATAATATAATTACAAGTATCATAAATTTTGGTAGCATTACTGTTTCTCTCATAGTTTGTATTTGGTGGGTAAGAACAAAGAATATGAAACATTTTTAAAACATTGCCTTATTTCTCCATTAACGTAACAGAAAACATGAACATGAATGAGAATCCCCAAATGACTTAATTTCTGATTAGATCATACCTGGAAAACGTGCCATGCCTAATGAGTAATATGTCTTAGAAAATAAAAGACAGAAATGGGTTATTGAATAAGTATATAAGGAATAAGTTCAGGATTCATCATTTATATTTATAGTTTAAAACTTTTATGTTGCTTCATTCAACAAATATTTATAGCATGCAAACTAGATACAGAACAATGAATTAGGCACTGTGCCAAAATTTCGACTAGGTAAAGGATTGATTAATTAGTAAAGAAATAATTCCCCCAAGAACTGGCTACCTAAAGAATATGACTAATTTTAAATTAGTGATAGTGTTACAATCAACTTGGCTTGAACAGTTTTTTGAATACATTGACCAAAACATTTTTTTTAATTTTCTATCTACTTGAATTGAATTTGGCATACTTAAAAGTGTCAGTCTTTGGTTCAGGAAGATCTGCACATAAATGTTGCCTCTGATAACTCAGAAATGATGGCCTAACCACTTAATATTTCAATCATTCAAACAACTTTGAGACTATAAGCTAAAAAGAAATATCAGGGGTTGGAATCAAAATGGCTGTGGAGAAGCAGGAGAACTCTGTTGCTCCCACCATAACCATCTCAAATAACTATAAAATATGACTCTAAACAAATTTTAGGCCTCCGGAATTCATAGAAAGATAGAGAAACAAGGCTCCTGCTGAAGGCAGCCTGGCAGTCAGACAAAAAAGGCTCATCACAGCACACTGGGAGCAGAGCCCAGCCCCATGAGGTTTTAGCCCCAGGCTGTCCAAAAGAATCCATCACTGGAGCTTTCAGGACAGCAGATCACCTGCAGCTGTAGCGGGTTCCAGAATTACCAACCCATAAGAGCCAAGAAAAAAAGGGAAAGGTCAGTGGAACTCAGCTGAATTTGGAGGAGAGGTCTTGCCAACTGCCTTCAAAGCTAGAAGTAGTCTTAAGTGGCAGCCTTGCAGCTGCCTCCCCATGGCTGCCTCAGAAGCTTGCAGCTTGCAGAATGCTGCAGGAGCAAGTGATCATTCAGAGGCTAGATGCTTTTGTCTTGAGCTGCCTAGATTGACATCGTGGTCTTGGGTGATGGTCCTGAGGTGTGTTTTCAGTGAGCCAAAGTTGGTGGGGGCTGCAGAGAGTGTCCTCCTAATAGCTCTGGCAGCTGCAAAAACACTAGCGATTTGGTAACAAAGATCTCCCCTCTGAAAGCAGACTTCTACTGAAACCAAAAGCCAAGTAACTGACTGGCAACATGAGCAAGCAAAGGAAGCAAAGAAATCTCAGTAATCCAACTTTAGATTCCTTTTTTCGGGACAAAAAGGATCAAAGCATGGAAGAGGAGTAAGACAACACAGTGAGAACTCAAACACCAAAAGCTTCCAAGAAAGATGTAGACTCGTTACAAGCCATAGAGGAGTTAAGAAGGATTTTGAAAACCAAATGAGAGAAATGGAGGAAAAATTGGGGAGATAAATAAGAATGAAGAAAGACAATCATTAAAAGAGAGTCAACAAGCTGACTGAAGAAAATAAGACCTTAAAAAATAGACTAACTCAAATGGCAAAAGAGGCCCAAAAAGCCAATAAGGAGAAGAATGCCTTAAAAACTTGAATTTGCCAGATGAAAAAAAAAATCTAAAAAGCTTGCCAAAGAGAATAATTCCTGCAGAATTAGAGTGGAGCAAATGGAAGCAAATGACTTTATGAGAAATCAAGGTACTATTAAACAGATCTAAACAAATGAAAAAAATAGAAGGAAATATGAAATATCTCATTGAAAAAATCACTGACCTGGAAAATAGGTCCAGGACAGACAATTTAAAAATGATTGGACTACCTGAAAGCCATGATAAAAAAAAAAATACCTAGAAAGCATCCTTCAAGAAGTTCTCAAGGAAAATTGCCCTGATATTTTAGAACCAGAGAGCAAAATAGAGGTTGAATGAATTCACCAATCATCTCTTGAAAAAGATCCTCAAAACAAAACCCCTAGGAATGTTATAGCCAGGTTCCAGATTTCTCAGATCAAGGAGAAAATATTAAAAGCTGCCAAGAAGAAACAATTTGAATACTGTGAAAACATAATTAGGATAATGCAGGATCTAGTAGCTTCTACATTAAGGGATCAAAGGGCCTAGAATATGATATTTGGGAGATCAAGGGAGGTAGAATTAAAACCAAGAATCACCTACCCAGGAAAACTGAGTATAACGTTTCTGGGGAAAATACAGTCATTTAATGAGGTGGAGAACTTCCAAGCATTCTTGATGAAAAAAGCAGAACTGAATAGAAAATTTGACATTCAAAAACAAGAAGCCTGAGAAGGTAAACATGGAAAAGAAACCATAAGAAACTTATCAAAGTTGAACTATTTACATGCCAATATGAAAAAATGGGAATTGGAATTTATGAAACTTTTCTCATTATGAGGATAGGTGAAAGGAATATAAATATGTGTGTGTGTGTGTGTATATATATATATATATATATATATATATATATATATATACATACATACATACATACGCACACACACACACACACACACACACACACACACACACATATATATATATATGTATGCGTATGTATACACATATATCTATATAGGAGGGTATATATGCCTAGGAATACATGTGGGAGTGTGTGTATATATGTGTACTTAGACAGAGGACACAGGACCAATTGAATAGGAAAGGATAATATTTTAAAAGATGAAATTAAGAGGTGGGAGAGGACGAGAATGAGAGGATACATGGAGAGACAGAATGGGGTCAATCATTTCATATAGAAGAGGCAAGGGATAGCACTTACAGTGGAGGAGAGGAACAGGAAGGCAAAAAGGTAATGGGTCAACCTTACTCTCATTGAATTTTCCTCATGGAGGGAATGACATACACTCTAAATTGGGTATCTTGCCCTGCAGGAGAGTAGGGGGGAAGGGCATGAAAGGGGGAAACATGGAGGAGAGGCAGGTTGGGAGGGGGATGGTTGTTAGAAGCACACACTTTTTTAAAGGGACAGGAACAAAGTAGAGAATAGAACAAGGGAAGGGTGGGATAGAAAGGAGGGAAATATCGTCAGTGTTACACAATATGTCCATTGTGGAGATGTTCTGTGTAACTATACATGCATGGCCGGTATTGAATTTCTTGTCTTTCCAGTGAGTGTGGGTGACAAGGGAAGAAGGGAAAGAATCTAGAATTTAAAGATCTAAAATCATATGGTTAAAACATAAACACACACACACACACACACATATATGTATATATATATATATATATATATATATATATATATATATATATGTATGTAATTCTTATTATTACTAGTATTATTTACATGCAACTTGGAAATAAGATATACCGGCACTGGGATAGGGAGATACATCTTGCTCTACCAGAAATTCATAGAGGTGATGGGCGAGGATATAGGAGAGAGCTGATTGGGGGAGGGGGTATGCAGTGGGATTGCTGTTTTGAGGGTGGGTGAGTAGGGAAAATACAGGGAGAAAATTTTGTGGAAATCAATTATGTAAACTAAAAATAAACAAGTTAATTTTAAAAAATTTAAAAAAAGAGAAATGTCTGAACTGCTTTGCCAAGAGGGTGTTCCCACCCCTACCATTCTCTATACGTAATATATTGTATCCTTATTCTTTAAAAAATCTTATGAAAAAGGAAATAGTAATTAATAGTCAGTAATATCCAGTGCAACTAAGAGGTTTTACTAAACTACTATATCTTATACAAACATCATCTATTGTCTGTGTGAATATAATTTAAAAGCATTGTACTCTCCATAAGTAACTTCCACAATGTATATGAAATATGGTCAGCCACATCTTGTCTGTCATTAATAAAATTCATAGCATACACTTTAGTTGTTTAATAGCTCTTTCAGGACAGGGTGTAAATATGCATTGGCAATATTTTTTGCATGGCATAGATTCATTTTTTATGAAAGCATCATCAAAACCCAGCATAAAAAGTTATTAGCAGCACATGAGTAGTTCATCCTGAAGTTCAATTTCTTGGTTGTTTAGATAGTTATTTTATTTTGGTCAAGGACAAATGACTCAAATAATGAACAGTTTTACATTCTTTTCATTTTTTAAACCAAATGTAGCAGTTACTACATGACAATGTCATTAGTTGTTTAAGATGACAAAAAAATTTTGATGATGTATAAATTATATTCAATACTTTTGATGAGTGTGGGACATCCTGAGCATTTTTAATAAATTACTAAATTGCAGTAATTTATAAATTAAATGGAAATTCAAGACCTCACAATTTTTACAGTTAGCTATCACAGTACATTTAAAAATGAAATCATAAGACTCATGTAAAGGACAAGTGAAAATTTTGGTGCTATGTGTGGGTATTTATATATTACAGATATGCCATTTCCTTTAATCTCCAGTTCACTACTTATCTGACTTTCATTTTCTTACCTTTTTCCCATTATTTTCCTTCTCTGTTCTTATGTCTTTTCTCTCTTAAAAAAAATGTATTCTCATTTCCCCTTCTTGCTTGTCTATTTTCCTACAAATATTTTCTGTCAACATTATCTGTTTTCCTGTCCTGCAATGTGTTCCCGTTTTACTTTAGTGAGAAAGACCTTTCTTGCCAAATCTCCAAGTTTCCCTGGGCCCCACCCCATCTTTCTGCTGGCTCCACTGTTCTAGGATTTTTCCTAAGGTGCTATTTTTCAGTTGTTCAGAGGTTAAAAGGAAAGAGTGACAGTGATTTACTGCTTGCTCTACCATCTTGCCTCTTGCAAGTCAGTTGATTAAATTTTGAAAACAATTTTTATTATGATAAATGCTTCCAAATTACATATAGAAACTTTTTGAAAATCTAATTAAAATTTAGTTTAAAATTTCCAATCTCCATTCCTTCTCCCTTTCTTGAGGAAGCAAGCAATTTGATATTGATTATATATTTGAAAACATGCAAACCATATTTTCATATTAGCTATAATTCAAAAGAAAATAAAGATTAAAAATAAAATTAAAGAAGAGTTTGCCTGAATCTTTATTTAGAGATCATTCAGTTTCTCAGGAAGAGGACAATGTTTTTCCCTATAGGTCATTTGGACTTGCTGTGGATCATTGTTTTAATCAGAGCATCTAATTCTTTAATACTTTACATTGTTACAATATTTGTGCTACTGTGTATATTGTACTCCTCGATCTGCCCACTTCAGTTTGTATGACTTCGTGAAAAAACAAACAAACGCGTTTCTTAGTTTTTCTAAAACCATCCTGCTCATCATTTCTTCAAAGACAATAAATAGTATTCTGTCACAATTATATGCCACAACTTGTCTAGCCATTCTGCAATTGATAGGCATTCCCAACAATTTCCATTTCTTTGCCACTACAAAAGGGAACTGTTACCCAAAAAATGTTACAAAAACATCCTTTTCTCTTTTATTTTACTTCTTTGGAATACTGATCCTGCATTGTTTAATCAAAAGGTATGCACAGTTTTAGATCCTTCTGGACATAGTTCTAAACTGTTCTCCAGAACTGTTGGACTAATTCACAACTCAGCCACCAGTGCAGTAATCTCTTGATTTTTCCATATCGTCTCAGGAATTTGTCATTTCTCTTTTCTGTTATTATAGCCAATCTGATAGATGTGCAATGGTTTCTCAGAGTTGTTTTAGTTTTCATTTTTCTAATCAGTAGTGACAGAGCATTTTTATGTTACTATTGTTAGTTTTGAATTTTCTTCTGAAAATCACCTGTTCATGTCCTTTGATGCTTTATAAACTGGAAAATGGCATTTATTTCTTTTTAAAAATTTAGACAGTTCTGTATATATTTGAGAAATGAGGCCTTCATCAGAGAAACTTGCTTTAATTATTTTTCTCAATTTCTTATTTTTCTTCCACTATATCATGTTTGGTCATAAATTATTCTCTTATCCATATACCTGAGAGGTAGATATTTTTTTTCAGATTCCATTGATTTACCATATTTTCCTATAATATACCCTAAGCCTTTATATCTAATTGTTTATCTACATTAAACTTAGGAGATATCAATCTGTGCCTAATTTCTTCCAAACTGCTTTCCAATTTTGCTATCAATTCCTGTCAAATCACAAATTCTTATAACAAAAGCTTGAATCTTTGAAACAACCATTGCATTACAATCATAATTTAATAATATGTGTGGTGTATCTAATCTATTTCCCTGATCTACCACTCTATTTTTTAGCCAGTAGTAGACCATTCTGATGATAACCACTTTGCAATATAATTTGAAATCTGGGACTGCTAAGCTGCCATTATTTACATTTATTTTTTAAAATTAATTCCCTTGTTATTCTTCATATTTTGTTCTTCCAGATGAATATTGTCATTCTGTTTTCTAAATGAGCAAAATAAATTATTATTATTTTGATTGATATGGCAGTGAATAAGTACATCAATTTAAGGAGAATTGTCATTTTTATTGTATTGGTGTAGCCTACACATGAGCAATTAATATTTCTCCAGTTGCTAAGAATTTTTTGTTATTTGTATGAAGTATGTTAGGATTCATTTCATATTATGTTTGGATTTATCTTAGCTAAGAGATTTTAAAGAATTTTATATTGTCTGTTGTATTTTTCAATGAAATTTCTGTTTGTTTTTTTTTCCCTTGCTGGACTTTGTAAGTAGTATATAGAAATGCTGATAATTTGTGTGGTTTTATTTTATATACTGCAGCATTCCAAAGTTCTTGCTTCAATTTAGATGTGTGAAGTTCAAACATTGCCTCCTGTGTCATTTTCATTTCTACTTTAATGGCTCTGCTTTGTGATAATTTTTAATATGAGATAAAGTTTTCCATTATTTTCTCCCTTTCCCCTTCTGCCATTATATCTATCTTATTTAACAATTTTTTAAAAATCTTTCCAATATAACTGACTTACTCCTGCATCTTATTTCTTTTTCTTTTCTTCTTGGGGGGGGGGGGGAAGGCAAGGCAATTGGGGTTAAGTGACTTTCCCAAGATCACACAGCTAGCAAGTGTCAAGCATCTGAAGATGGATTTGAACTCAGCTCCTTCTGACTCCACAGTCCATGCTCTATTCACCGCACCACCTTGCTTCCCCCTGCATCTCATTTTTATATACAATCCTAGTGACTGCCCTATAAATATCATACAATTATGTGTATCACTTTCCCATATAATTTAACCTTGTTGAGTCCCTTATGATTTTTTTTGTCTTTCACATTTATTTTTAATGCTTCTTTTGCATCTTCTATTTGAAAGTCAATTTTTTATTTAGCTCTGGTCTTTTAATCAGGTTATTCTTCATTATAATCCTATTTCTTTTGGCTTTTGACATATGATATTCCAAGCCTTTGGTCCCTTTAGCATGGCAGCTGCTGAATCTTATGTGATCATAAATGTAGATTCAGCATATATGAATCATGTCTTTTTGTCTGTTTGAAGTATTTTCTTTGACCTATGAGTTTTGGAATTTGAATATAATATTTTTGGGAGATTTATTTTGGGTTCTGTTTCCAGTGGTAATTGATGGATTTGTTTATTTTACATTTTATTCTCTTATTCTTGGACATTGGGGCAGTTTTTTCTTGATAATTTATTGAAATATTGTCCTTAAATTGATGTATTTATTCACTGCCATATCAATCAAAATAATAATAATTTATTTTGCTCATTTAGAAAATAGAATGACAATATTCATCTGGAAGAACAAATATTTCTTTGATCATTGTTTTCAGATGGTCCAATGATTTATGAAATTATCTATCCTGGATTTATTTTCTAGCTCAGTTGTTTTTCAACAATCTATTTTGCATTTTCTTCTTTTTCATTTTTTTTACTTCATTTCATTCTTTCTTGATGATTTATGGAGTAATTAGCTTCCACTTTCCAAATTCTTATTTTTAAGTGATAATTTTCTTCCTTGAATTTTTGAGCATCTTTATCATTGTGACCAATTCTGCTTTTTAAAGAGATGCTTTCCTCAGTTAAATTTTATAACTCCTTTTCAATTTGGAACTTCCAACTTAGTGTGATCAGGGGAGAATATTGGTCACTGCTACCGTGCTCTGCATTCTGGTCTTATCCAAGAAGGGCTCATGGTCCTTTGGGATTCCAATTGATTCTGTTTCTCATAGTCCCTGATCCTTTGGGACCAGAAGTGATACTTTTTCTTAGCACTCTTAATCCCTGATGGGTAAAAGTGATACTGCTCCTCATGGCTTTCACTCTCTCTTGACCTAAAGTGCTCCTCTTAAACTGTGACCTAGGAGTATTTATGGGAAATGAAGCTGCAAAACAACTTCTTGCCCCTATATCCACTGCTATCACATTGGTCCCCTGTAATCTTTTTCTGAGCAGTTGCCAATCCACTTACCATCTCTCTTGAGAGTTCTAAAGCTGCTACTACTTCCAAAACCACCACCTAGTTCCACCACTGATGATTCATCTAGATAGACTCCTATAATGCCAATGCAATATTTACAGGACCCACGGTGGCTATGAATATGTTGGTGTAATTGTGAATCACAAAATATAACAGGCTTTCCATAGGGAGAACAGAGCCAAAGCATTTATTCAAACACCAGAAAACTGAATCCCAAAACCAGAAAGCCAAATTCATCATAGTGACTACAAAGTTGGTATACATAAGCAATGCAGTGAACACCAACATTGCCAAGCCTTCCCAAACCTTCACTCTGTCAGGCCTTCAAAACAAAACAGGCTCCCTTAAGCAAGAATGCCCCTCTCTTACTCATGCTAGCTGCTCAGCCTCCACACTGCTTGCTCACAGCAGTTCTGGCTGTCAGCTTGTGCTCAATTTTTTATCTGATCATTAGCTATTCGATCTTCACATCATTCCTGTGTCTCTCTTTGGCAAGTCCCTCCCACTGTGGGTTTCACAAGTCTGTTTCTTAACAAAGACTTGATGTAATTACTGGCAAGGCTCAACTGAAATGAGGCACTAAGTACTTGTTTGCCCATTACAAGGGATAGGCAAGATCTTCAAATCCCCATTACCATTACAACTTCTCATTAGCCTCTATCCTTATGCCTCAGACCAGTCTTTCCTACCTCCTATGCTATGTTGGGCTAGAAGAATATCTGCTTCAGACTTTTGTTGAGTCTGATACTCCAGAATTTAATTTTACATATTGTTTTAATGTTGTTTGAATGGGAATGTTGGAAGAGCTGGCTGAGTGGTTTCTCTGTTCTGCCATCTTGGCTCCACTCCTGGAAGTCTTGAGTAAGTTTTATTAGGATAGTCATAGTTCACTAAATCTATATCTCCATCTCTGTCTGTCTCTGTCTCTCTCCTTTACATCAAGCTGTGTGCTCATGTGTACATGTATATATAGTATTCTCTAGGTATCTACTGCCTTGACATTAATAATGAGTTTAGTCTCACACAAGGAATAACAGGTACAGATTGTTTAATGATCTCAAATTCAATGTCAGTACAAAATATAAAATGATTGGTTAATAACAAGCATATTATTCACAAAATAAGGACCAGAATTTTAGGCAGTACTTTCTTCTTTGGGGACTGTTGCATTTGTCCTATTAACACTTTCTGGAGGAATTGAGGAGAAAAATAAACCACTTCTCTCCTTTATATACTTTTTTATTCCTCTTTCTGTACCCACTATTGACCTCATCTACCTCCTCTAAAGATTTCTTCCATCATCATAACGTCTTATTTCCTAATATTTCCTCTTTGTGTATCTCCTTAACTTTTTAGTATTTCCTATAAACAGGTCTAATTTTGTCTCATTTTAAAGCAAACAAAAATGAAATCCTCACTTAAGTCCAACATCCTGTCTAGGGATAATCAGATATTTCTCTTCCTTTTTTAAACAAACTTTGAGAAGAAAAAAAAACCTATTTTTATTCTTTACCTCTAATCATTCTCTTCACTCATTTCTCACCCTTTTGAACTCTGGCTTTAAATCTTATCACTAAACTGATACTCTCTTTTTCAAAATGAGCAGTAATCACTTTATTATATTCAATTATTTCTGATCAATCTTTATCCTTTTGCATCTCTCTGAAGAACTTAGCACTGTTGAACACCTTTTCCTACAAAATGATCTCACAATTTTGGATTATTGTTTAACTTCAACCTATCTGATGACTTCTGTTTTCCTTGATGGATCATATCCATACCAAATTCCTTTATTATTGCAATATCTGAGGTTTAGTCTTGGATCCTCTTGTCTCTCCACATTCTTTTTATTATTGATATTAACAGTTTCTGTGATTTCAGTTATGTTTTCTATGACAATAAGTCCAAGTGTTGTTTGCTCTTCTGAGACCCAGTCCTAAGGTACCTACCTATATTGAACACATACCACAGAAGTATATTCTTTTCAAATTCAACATATGCAAATAAAAATGATTATCACTCACTCCAATTCCACCCCTCTTTTTAACATCTTTGTTTCACTTGGGGGAATCCTCAACCTTTGAATCAAATAGGATTGTAACCTTAGTGTCATTCTCAGATTTTTTTTCAGACTGTTTTTTCAATATAAAACCAATCTACAGATATTATCCTCTCTATCTCCACAATGTCTCTGTAATCCACAATACTTTTCTCCACTCATATGACCACCAACTTTGTTTTTATATTGTTCCTCACACTTGATATTTCTTATTCAGTCTCCTAGTCTTTTCATAGGTTGGTGCCATATGCAAGAAAATTGTTCTTGCTTTATCTCTTCCTGTTAGAATTTTTATTTTACTTAAAAATACAGTTCAAATGCCACAACAGCCCATATGAAGTGTTTCCATTCCTCTCAACCTGTAGCTAAATACTGTTTCTCCCAGAGACAGGAGGACCGGAGTTCAAATATAGCCCCAGATACACTTACTAGCCATGTGACTTTGGGTAAGTCACTTAAACCCAATTGTCCTGCCTTCCCTTCTCCAAAAAACAAACAAACAAAAAAACAAAAATAAATTAATATTAAAAATAAATTCTTAAAAAAGTAATGTTTCAGGGTAACTAGGTGGCGCAGTGAATAGAGCACTGGCCCTGGAGTCAAGAGGATCTGAGTTCAAACCTGGATGCAGACACTTGACACACTTACTAGCCATGTGACTTTGGGCAAGTCACTTAACCCCAGTTGCCCTCCAAAAAGCAAAAAAATAAAAAAATAATAATATGTCTCCCTCAAATTTGTATCACACTTATTTTCTGTCTCCTATGTGTACATGCTGTTTTTCATCAATAGAAAGCAATGCCATTCAGTATATGATCTGTTTTACTTTTGTGTGTGTATCCATGTTGTTGCAAATTGGCAGGTACATATTAACAGCTAAAAAAAATGAATTCTGGTCAAGTGATTAAATGGAAATCAGTAGGATTTGGTAAAGATTTAGTCAATGTTTTAATTGAATATATTCTCTCCCTCTGAACTACAATTTTCTACAATTTCTTTTATTATACAAATTATATTTAATTATAAGGAAACCACCCTTAATGGTAATTTGTTAGCTTATAGTGGTCACTTCATATAGTAATTATCATTTTCTAATTACCAGAAATATATCAGTGTATATGTTCATACGCTTGCATATAAATATGTCTATGTATAAACATACATGCATATATATGTTAGAAGTTATCTATTTATTATCTATCTATCCATCTATCCCTGCAAAAGATAGCCAGAAAATAGAATATGCTTCGTAACTTTTCTAAAATTGGCTACTGGGATGTACTCTAGTTTCTAGTCCATGAAGATGCTAAACTTATTCATATTCTGCTATGTAGAGAGTTATTTGATTAGTGCCTAGAGCTTGGAGACACAGTTTATATTTGACCTCTAGGGTTCTGTTCCCATATCATCTTGTAATTGCCTAAGACTATATGTTATTGCTGCTGAGTCATAGCCACCCAAAGAACAACTTGTCTGAAGCATATGGCTGCAAAGAGAGTTCTTTTGCACTTACCCTTACTCTAGTTTAACCTTTTTGGGTATTAAATAGAGTTCTGAAGCACAATTTGAAAGTGAAATTCCCCAGATTCCTCACCTCTGCTTTCATGAAGCTTGAGGAAAAGACTTTGTTTTATTCCTCACTGGCAGGCTAAGTTGAAGTGTTTCCACATGTAGCCTAAAGACACAATTTAAAATCACCCTTCTCCCCTCCAGTGGTCCCATCAAATACCTTCCATATCTCTTCCATTCAGTATGGACAAGAACATTTTTAAATGCTAAGTGGGAGAGAATTCTCATACATGACACTAAAATAAGATAAATAATTTTGTGGGCTGCAAACAAAATAAATTTCATTAAAAGAAGCAGTTGGATTTAGTCTCCATTTCAAAGTATCTACTGTGTGAGTGGGAAAGAAAAGATGGAAGAGTAGAGAAAGCACTCAGCTGAGTTCTCCCAACATAACACTCAAAATAACTTTAAAATAACATGTTAAATCAAATTTTGGAGTGGCAGAGCCAATGAAAGTTCAGAGCAAGACAGCCTTTCAGGCCAAGACAATATAGGAGATCAAGAGAGATCTGGGGCATGAGTGTGGACACATGGATAAAACACCAGTGGTAGGAATAGGTGATGGGAAAACAAGCAGCCACAGCTTCAGGGACTCTCAAGCCAGAGACAGTAAGGGGACTTGAAAACAAGCCAGAAAGAAGTTACAAAGGGTCCCTGAGCTAGCAAAGAACATTAGAGCAGAGGCTTTTTGGCACATAATTTCTTATACTCATCACAAGGTCACAAGTCAAGGGCAAAAGAAAACTCTTTAAGTCAAGAGGGACTGGGAACCCTTACTGGGTGAGTACAAACCAGGAGAAGAGTGAAAACACTTTTAAACAGATCACAACATGCTATAAACACCTAAAATTGACAAACCCATAGAACTAATTCTGCAAACAGTACTAAGCAAAAGACTGAAGCTAGAGAAAATATTTCACCCATTTGTTCCAGGAACAAAACCCAAATTCAAAATTAATTTCAAAACATATATTCTAAAATGAGCAAAAATAAACTAAAGAAAATAACTGTAAAAGTCTGACATTGAAGATCAAGACATAAACACATAATGAAGTCAAAGAGGCTACAAGCAAAACATCAAAGGACAAAAAAGTGCATTGGACACAAATCTAAAAAAAAAAATTCTTGGAAGAGCTAAAAAATATTTTCTGAATCAAATAAGAGCGGTAGAGGAAAAATTTAGTAGGTAAATGAAAGCAAAGAAAGAAAATTATGAAAAGACAATTAGTAACTTGGAAAAGGAGTCCCAAAAATACTAAAGAAGTTCTCACTTTAAAAAACAATTTGGTCAAAGAGTAAAAGATATGTGAAAATTCACCAGGGAAAATAACTCCTTAAAAAAGTAGAATTGACCAAATGATAAAAAAAATGTACAAAAACTAAATGATGAAAATAAATGCTTAAATTTTAGAATTAAATAAGTGGAAACTAATGACTCCAACATGAAAAAAAAAACAAAAACAAAATTAAAATACAAAAAAATGAAGAAAATGTGAAATACATAATCATAAAACCAGCTGATCCTAAAAAATAGAAGTAGGAGAGACACTTTAAAAATGGTTAGACTAGAGGTAATCCAAGGTGATGTAGTAGAGTCAAGAACTTATTTGAAATCTCCCAAAATCCCATCCAAATTAAATGTTTTAAACTGACTTGAATCAAATTCTTGAGTGGAGGAATTGCCAAAAAAAAAAAAAGTGAAAAGATCAAAGTGAAATATTTTTCTAGCCCCGGCTAACCTAGGAAATCAGCAGGAAATTTCTGTCACGTTGAGAGCAGTGGTGGTGGATGGACTCAAACCATGGCACAGGTCATTACACAGCAGTGCAGTAGCAAGCCATTGAGGTGGCTGCATCAGTGGCAGCAGCAGCTCCAGGGGTTCTCAGATCACAGAAATGGAACAGAAAAATAAACAAAGTGAGACCCTTCCCTGATCCTGGTTTTAGGACCCTGTTGACTTGCCTATCTGCAGTTCCAGTTTATAATATCAGGATGAAGAGCAATACTAGCACTCATGATTGAAGAGGAACAGAGCCCACAGTCACAATTCCAATGAAGAAAGGAGCACTTGCTCTTGCAGACAAAAAAGAACAAGAAACTGAATTACAGTTTCAAGTCCAAATTAAGCAATAGCACATGTAGCCATAAGGAAGTAGCCATGCTGGTTCATAGTTCCAGAGAGATCCAGATAGGAGTGAAGGTTCAGAGTCCCAGATAGAAAAGGAATATTTGTGGTTATCCCCTAAGGAGTAGGATCTCTAGTCTCAGTTCCAAGAAAGAAAGGAAAAATAGCATTTATGACCAAAGGAGAGCAGAGGACCTAATCATAGTTCCACGGTCAAGAAGAATGGTAGAAGTACTAATTATGAGAGAAAAGGTCCCTTCCTGAGTAAAAAACAAACTACAAGCCAGGAGAACAGTGATGATCATGCCTCTCCTTAGATCAAACTGCCTTTCATGTACCAAAAACTTACAGGCACCCAGAATTAGCTATGAACACAGGTACAAAACAAAGTAAAAAAAAAAAAACCCTGAAGCTTAGGATAATGCAGTTTCAACCCAGGAGTCAAAGATCAACTTTAACATAAAATTCAAAGTCAAGAAATGGGAGGGACAGTTGGGTGGCACAGTGAAAAGAGCATGGGCCCTGCAGCCAGGAGGACCTGAGTTCAAATCTGACTTCAGACACTTAATAGCTATGTGTCTTTGGGAAAGTCACTTAATCCCAATTCCCCTGACCTCCCCTCTCCAAAAACAAAAACAAAACAAACAAACAAAAAAGATGCCATAGGAAATGAAGAAGCAACAACAAAAAGGAGCATGACCATAACAAGTTATGATGGCGACAGGGAAAATATCAAAGTACAAAATCAGAATAAAATCTCACCAAAAATCAACTACAAGCAAATTTTCAAAGGGGGAAAAATGAGAACTGGACAGAAGTCCAACATGAATTCCTGCAAGAGTTCAAAAAGGGTTTCAAAAATCAAATAAGAGAAGTAGAGGAAAATTTGGAAAACAAAGGATGATGGAAAAAAATTACAAAAAAGAGAAGAAACAGATTGGTGAAAAAAGGTATAAAAATTGGAAAAATAAAACATAAAAAAAGAGAATTGGCCAAAAGTTAAAAGAGGCACAAAAGTCTGTGAAGAAAAAAACTCTGTAAAAGACAGAATTTACCAAATGTTGGGGGAAAATATACATGTGGTTGATGAAAGATAAAATGACTGGAAAAAAAAAAAGATTGAACTTCTGACCATTGATTTATTAAGCAATGCATGACAACTGCTCAGCAAATTAGGATCAATAGCCCTCTTCAGCTTTTGCTCTGAATATAGACAGAGAGAAACTTTTATCAATTAAATATTCATATGAAGCCAATTAATTAAAAAGCAACAATGCAATATTAGATAATTTGATTCCTAATTGCATCAAAATTTAGGGAATTTTCAATTTGGGAAGGGAAGAATGAACTGATCCAGTTCCTGGAATTCTGAAAAAGAGGTGTCTCATTACCCCCAAACCACTGTAAACAATGAAAGGAACATGGAAGCAATAAAGGGGCCAGATTTCAGGTAAGACATAAGGGTTAAATATGGATATTTTAAAGTATTTATTAAATACTTGAAGCTTTCCAGGTTTACTACAAACTTCAAATGACATGGTCTCTTTGATCAGAGGAAATAAGTTTACAGGGGAATTAGATACAGAGAGATATGGAGGTCTCACAGTGCACTTTCAGTCATCTCCAGTAATGCTGACTTATGTCTTAACACTGGACTCATATGACTCTGGAGGAGAGAGTGAGACAGATGACTTTGCACAACCGAGCCTTGCTTAAATTTAATTCATTTCCATATCAAGACATCCCCCTCCTAATGTCATTGGTCCTCTTTGAGAATTAAGGATGAGCAACAATGTGCACAGGATACAAGGATTATTCTGTTTGATTGAGAGATAGAAGTCAGAGGAATGAGAATAAATTTCAGAAAAAGTAAATTAGGATTAAAAGCAAAAATACAATTCTGTCCCTGAAAATTTGGAAACAAAGATTTTATCTTTTTTCTTGCATTTACAAATTCAAATAACAAGATAGTGCATTTGTTTGTGTTTATGGGGTGGGAGAGAATGATAATCTCCTATGCATATGAAAGTCTTTCAAATACTCCAGGATAGCTTTCATTTCCACTAAAAATGTTCCATTCATTTCACTAAACAGTCTCAGTTCCTTCAAATAATATTTATGTGGAATGATCCCTAAGTCCCAGCTTCATCTCCTTATTCTGAACATTACAAAGCCCATCAATGACCTTCCTAAAATGTAGATAGTACATAGCCTGAATACAGAAAAATGATAAGGAAATTAACCCAAAAATCTTGATAAGAAAAATGAAGACCAGCTGTAGAGTGACCACAGCGGAACTAATAAGAGGTGGATGCAGGAGCTCTTATGGAGATAGAATAAAAAGGACTTGGCAACTATTTAGATCTCAGCGAGAACAAGAGGGCAAAGACGTCTCTAGTTATAAACCAAAAGGTAGAGAATCTGAATAAGAATTCTGCTTTTTTCCTCCAATAATATTTGTGAGCTTGGGAAAGTCGCTTAATGTCACTGACTCAATTTTATTATTTGTAAAGTGACAGAATTGATCTAGAAAGCCTGTGAGATCCCATCTGGCTCTATGCCTATGATCCTATCATCAGGATTGGGTCCTAGTTTAATACCGTAAATAGAAACTTTAAGGAGAAGACTGCTAAGATAGAATAGAAATCATCGATATATTATTATTAGATATATAGTTTCTATTAATGAAGCTGTAGTTCCTGGTCAATTCAGATGAGGGAATATTGAAACTTTACAATGCCCAGAATGACATGAGAATATGGTCAATCACTAAGTATGGATATTTTTTAAAGTATTTATTAAATCCTTGAAACTTTCTTGGATTGCTACAAATTTCAAATGACATGGTCCCTTTAATGAGGGGAAATAAATTTGTAGAGGAATTAGATACAGAGATACATAATAAATACTATTACCATATGCTGAGTGTATAAGAATCACAAAAAGGAATACAAAGTTTGTTAATGTGTTGGGACGTCTGGGAAGATTGTAAATGGGACAGCAGGCAGGAAACATTGTTGATAAGAGACATTGAAGCATGAATTAGTTGAGAAACATGAATGGAGATCAAGGAAATGATCACCCGCTAGAGTGCTACTAGTTCATCTGAAAGTGATAATAATGTTCCACCAGTGGTAAGACCATTCTAGCAAAGAAAGATATAACAAAATTCAAAGAGAGCTGCCTTTTCATCAAAACTCACTTTCCTGGCTACCATTATCCTATATGTTTCATTTCCCTCACTAGCATGTATGCTCCTAATGGCAGAGATTATATCATTTTTACATGTAAATTATCAGCACAGTGCCTAGCATATAGTAAATGTTTTAACAAATGCTTCCCTCATTTGTCCATTCATTCTTAGATGATGAGAAATATTGTAAGGAATTATAAGTGATGGGGGCGGAGCCAAGATGGCAGCGTAGCAGCAGCAACACATCACAGCTCTCACATAGCCACCCCAAAATACCCATAAAATAAGACTCTAAACCAATCCTAGAACTGCAAAACGCACAAAAAGATACTTCCCACTAAAGTCAGCTCGGCTACGAGGAACCATATCAGCACTGTGAACCGAAAACCAGCCTGGCCTAAAGCCGTGGCTTTGCCCTGGTGGCGGCTGGAGGGGAGGAGCTGAGGATCTTCAGGTGAGCAGATTAGCAGCAGCTATGAATGGGATTTGTGAAAGGGGGAGATAAGCAGTCTGGCCAGAAGGCCTCCAGAGCAGTAAAGTGAAAGGCAGAGGTTTTGCAGTTGCTTCGACCTTGCAGCTTCCCGCCTGCGGCCTGCAGGCAGCAGGGGGACTGAGCTATTGTTCTCGGCCATAGCTCTCGCGTTGAGCGGCCTGGACGGATCGCCGTCTTGGGCCTCGGTCTTGGAGTCTTTATTATCCAGTCTGCTGGAAGTATATAGGAAGAGTTCCCAGCCTCTTTCTAAGAGCTATGGCAGCCGGGAGGACCCCAGCGATTTGGGACAGAGCTTTCCCTTCTGGAAGCAGAGCCCCACAGAGATTTAAAAAAAAAATCACGGTCTGAAGAACCATGAGTAAGAATAAGCATAAGAAGCAAAGTAAGAACAGCTCCCAAACCCTTGATTCCTTCTTTGGGGAAAAGAAAGATCATGGGAGAGAGAGGG
>CM053584.1:228318786-228341431 GCA_028627135.1 Pseudochirops cupreus
TACAATGTGAAAGTATTTGCCGATCCTATACATGATTGCACACCACCATGGGGGGGGGGGGGAAGGGAGGGTAGAAAATCTGAAACTCAAGTGATTGTGGAACTGAATCTTGTAAATTAAAAGTAAATGAGTAAATAAAAAAAATTTAAAAAAAAGAGTACATTGAGTTCATCTTCTTCAGGTTCTATGAATCACTCTTTTGAAACTCATTGCTGCACTGGGGACAAGGATTCAAGTACTTTACCCTTTCCTTGCCTTTTCATTGCTCCAATGAGAAGATATGAGTGAAACTCTTAGTTTTCAAACATATGCTCCCAGTTAGTAATTTTTTTTTAATTTTATGTTTAGGTTTCAGCATTCATTTCCCAAAGGTTTTGAGTTACAGATTTTCTTCCTATCCCCACCCCATTCCCCACACCAAGATAGCAAGCATATTGAATACCCAATTCACCAATTTTCTCTCTCTTATATCCCTCCCAGCCCCCAACAGACCCCTTAATTTCTTGTAGAGCAAGATGAATTTCCTTACCCCATTGCCTATATATCTTATTTTGCAGTTGCATGCAAAAAACCAATTTTGAACATTTGTTCTTAAAACTTTGAGTTCCAGATTCTCTCCCTGCTCCCCTCCTTACCCATGGCTACTGAGAAGACAAGAAATTCAATATAGGTTATACATGTGTAGTAATGCAAAGCATTTCCATAGCAGTCATATTTTGAAAGAGTACATTTTTCCCTCTAGCTTATACAGTCCCCCATTATTCTACTTTCTCTTTTGATCCTGCCCTTTTTCAAAAGAGTATCTTTCTAAGTACTCTAACCTCCAATTTACCCTCCCTTCTATCATCCCACCTCCTATCCCCTTTCCTCCCCCCCCACTTTCCTCTAGGGTAAGATACCCAATTGAATGTGTATGTTATTCCCTCCTTAAGTCAAATCCAATGAGAGTAAGGTTGACTCATTCCCTTTCACTTTCTTGCTTTTCCTCTCCATTGTAACAGCCTTCTTCTGCCTCTTTTATTTGAGATAATCTATCCCAATTTATTTATCCTTCTCCTAATATATTCCTCTCTCACCTCTTACTTTTATTTTTTGATATTATTTCTTCACATTCAACTCACAGCGTCCTCTGTCTATGTATACATGTACACACATATACAAATACACACACACACACACACACTCACACACACACACACACACAAACCTACATTGTATGTATGTGTGTATATATATGCATATATATATGCACATATGCATATACATACATATATACATATGTAATCCCTTTGACTACCTTCATTCGGAGAAAGTCGCATGAGTTACAAATATCATCTGTCCATTTAGGAATGTAAATGGTTCAACTTTAATAAGATCCTTATGATTTCTCTTTCCTGTTTACCTTTTCATGCTATTATTTATTCTTGTAATTGAAAGTCAAATTTTATGTTTAGCTTGGGCTTTTTCATCAAGAATCCTTGAAAGTAATCTATCTCATTGAGTGTCCATATTTTCCCCTGAAGCATTATATTCAGTTTTGCTGAGCAGATGCCTCTTGGTTTTAATCCTAATTCCTTTGAACTCAGAAGTATCATATTCCAAGTCCTTCAGTCCCTTAATGTAGAAGCTGATAAATCTTGTGTTATCCTGATTGTATTTCCACAATACTCAAATTGGTTCTTCCTGACAGCTTGCAATATTTTCTCCTTGACCTGAGAACTCTGGAATTTTGTATAATATTCCTGGGAGTTTTCTTTTTGGGGTCTTTTTTAAGAGGTGATTGGTGAATTCCTTCAGTTTCTATTTTGCACTCTGGTTCTAGAATATCAGGCCAATTTTCCTTGATAATTTATTGAAAGATGAAGTATAGGCTCTTTTTTTGATCACAGCTATCTGGAAGTTCAATATTTTTTTAATTGTCTCTCCTTATCTGTTTTCCATGTCAGGGATTTTTCCAGTGAGATATTTCAATTTCCCTTCTATTATTTCATTTGTTTGCATCTGTTTTATACTATCTTGATTTCTCATAAAGTTATTAGCTTTCATTTGCTCCAATCTACTTTTGGTGGAATTATTTTCTTCAGTGAGTTTTTCAAATTCTTTGTCCATCTGACCAGTTCTGCTTTTAAAGGTATTCTTTTATTCATTGGCTTTTTGGACCTCTTTTGCCATTTGAGTTAGTCTATTTTTTTTTAAGATTTTTTTCTTTAGTCAGGTAGTTGACTCATTTTTTTCATGATTCTCTTGCATCATTCTCATTCCTCTTCCCAGTTTTTCCTCTACTTCTCTTAGTTTTCAAAATCTTTCTTGAGCTCCTCCATGGCCTGTGACAAGTTCATTATTTTCTTGGAGGCATTCGATACAATGTTTTGACTTTTTTGTCTTCTTCTGGTTTTATTTTTTGATCCCCTTTGTCCCCCCCAAAAAGATTTTATGGTCTGATTGTGCTTCTTCTGTTTGCTCATCTTGCCAGTCAATTACTTGATTTTTGAGCTCTCTGGCATGGTAGAACTCTGCTTCAAGAGAGGAGAGTGTTGTGTCCCAAATTTCTGGGGTTTTGTGCAACTGTTGTCAGAGCTATGAGGAGGACACCTTCTTTATAGCTACTGCAAACTCTGCCATGCTACCACTATTCACCTCAGGACCACAACCCGAGACTTGGTCCCAGATCTAAGGAGCCAAAGCAAGAGCTATTACCCTCTTGATGTTACTTTGTTACTCTATAATCTGTAGACTTGAAGCTAAGGAGGTAGCCACAGGGCCATAGTTGCAGCCACCTGCACATCCACCACCCCTGTGGCAGGGGTTGTTTTGTCCTCCTCTCTCACCTAGTTCTGATAGTGTACCCCCCTGACCTTTTACTTTCTCTTTTACATTTATGGGTTGAGAAGTCTGGAAACCACTACAGCTGACAGTGATTTACTTTCCTGAAGTCCACTCTGGTGGGTCTATCTTCTGGGTCTGGGTTGCCCTGGTGATGGGCCACCCTATGTCTGTGCTGACCTACCTCTTGTGGGAATGCTCTCTGCTCCTAGCCCTGTGTGATAGACCCTGCTTTTTGGCCTGTCAGACTTCCTTCATTGGAATATTTGCTTCTCTCTGTCACTTTGTGGGTTCCATAGCTCTAAAATTTGCATAGAGTCATTTTTTATAGGTATTGGAGGTGGTTGGAGTAGGAGCTCAAGAAAGTTCCTGCTTTTACTCTACCATCTTGACTCCAATGGCAAAATTATATTTTTTAGGAAGAAAAAATGTTTTGCCATTTTGAGTAGACGTATCCTTCTGATCATACATACATTCTCATCATTTTTCTAATCAAAATTTTGAATGCTAGATAAATCTATCCAATGTAAGTGAAAAGAGCTGAATCTCATCACAGTTACAAAACTAGAACACAGAAGTTTGCTTATATTAATTTTGAACATTCTGAAGTGTGACGATCAGTATTATTCATTTACTCTGATATTTTAAAAGTACAGACTTTTAGAGGAAAACAACTTCAATTTCTCAATGCTAAATATTTATTGAAAGCTTAAACACAGTTTAACAGGAAAGGACTATTTGATTAAAAGAAGGATACAAAAATACATCATGTGTATATTCATTAAAATTTATCTAACAACAAAATTCTGCAAGCTCTCTCAGCACAATTTTATTTTCTTTTGAATACTAGACTCTCTCAAATTTTCTATTTCACAAAACCTAAAAGAACTGTGTACATGCTTAAAATAAGCTTATAGTTCCTGTGGTGAATGAGATACAAAAGCAGTGAAAAAACTTTTTAACAATAAAAAAAGAACTTATTCACTTAAAAAAAAATCTACTGACTTGGCTGAACAACTTTCTTTACTGCATCTGATAAATCTATCATGTTGAAAAAGGTGATTTAGACCCAGTCACAGCAATGTGATATACTAGCAATGTAATAATAAGTAACAACTCATAGCCTAGAAAATCATAATTCTAATAGTTCATATAACACATGCTGTCTTAGATTCTATTCCTGCCTCATCAATCATTCTCTCTCTCACTCTCCATGTCTGTATCTCTATTTCTGTCACTCATTATTTCGTTTTCTATCAGTCTCTGTCTCTATATCTCTGTTTCTCTGTCTCATTTTCTCTGTTTACATGACCTTTTTTCTTGATGTGCCTATATGTATTTGTCTCTCTGTGTGTTTCCATCTTTATCTCTGTCCTTCTTTTAAGAAGCCTCTGTTAGGAGGTAGTTCTAATACCATCATTAACTCAGTTAAGGTTTGATGTTGGAAGAAAGCACTTGAGGGGCAGAGCCAAGATGGAAGAATAAAAGCAAGAACCTCGTTGAGATGCAGCTCCAACCTCCCTCAACACCTGTAAAAAAATGACTCTAAATACATTTTAGAAGTACAGAAACCACAAAGTGACAAAGAAAAAAAAATCTCCTGCTGAAGGCAGCCTGGCAGGTCAACAGAAAAGGTCTATCACACTGAGCTGGGAGTTGACTACAGTCCCATGTGAGCCACATCAACCCAGACTTGCAGCCCAGACTGGCCAGAACAGACTTCAGGAGAGTAAATTACAGGCAGCTGTGGTGGTTTCCAGACTTCTCAATGCATAAAAATTCCAAAGAGAAAGTAAAAGGTCAATAGGGAACTCTGTTGGAACTGGGTGAGAGAAGAACAAAATCTGGCCCACGCCCCTGGGGTGAGAGGTGGCTGTGGAAGCAGTTGCAGCTTCTGCTGCTTGGCTACCTCTGGAGCTCTTGGCCTGCAAATTGTAGGGGGACCAAGTGGACATTAAAATGGTAATTTCTCTTGCTTTGATGTGCTTGGATCTGGGTCACAGTCTTGGGTGTGAGAAATGCTAGTGTATAAGACCTTTTGGTGATTGTAGAGAGGGCACCTCCTCATAGCTCTAACAACAGCTCTGAGAACAGCAAAACCACAGAAATTTGGGATATAGTTCTCATCTCTCTGGAGGCAGAGTTCTAATGTGGCAAAGAGCTCAAAAGTCAAATAATTGACTGGCAAGATGAGCAAAGAGAGGAAGCTTAATCAGACCATATAATCTTTTTTGGGGAACAAAAAGGATCAAAACATGCAATCAGAAGAAAACAACAAAGTCAAAAGTACTGCATCAAAAGCTTCCAGGAAAAATATGAATTGGCCACAGGCCATTGAGTAGCTCAAGAAGAATTTTGACAGTCAAGTGAGAGAAGTGGAGAAAAAATTTGGAAGGGAAAAGAGAATGATGTAAGAAAATCCTGAAAAGTGAGTCAACAACCTGACTGAAGAAAATAACACCTTAAAAATAGATTAAGTCAAATGGCAAAATAGGCCCAAAAAGCAAATGAGGAGAAAAGAGATATAAATAAAAAAAAATTATTGGACCACCTGAAAGCCACAATCAAAAAAAGAACCTAGACACCATCTTTCAAGAAGTTCTGAAGGAAAATTGCCCTGATATTCTAGAACCAGAGTGCAAAATGGATATTGAAAGAATTCACCCATCACCTCTTGAAAAAGATCCCAAAAAGAAAACTCCTAGGAAGATCATAGCCAAATTCCAGACTTCCCAGGTCAGGGAGAAAATATTGTAAGCAGTCAGGAAGAAACAATTTCAGCATTGTTGAAATGCAAGCAGGATAACACAAGATCTAGCAGCTTCTACATTAAGGGATTGAGGGACTTTGAATATGGTATTCCAGAGGTCAAAAGAACTAAGAGAAAAATCAAGAATCACCTACCCAGGAAAACTGAATATAATGCTTGAGGGGAAAATATGGTAATTCAGTGAAAGAGAGGACTTTCAGGTATCCTTGATAAAAAAGCCAGTGTAAAACAGAAAATTTGACTTTCAGATATGAGAAGCAAAAGAAGCATAAAAAGCTACACAGGAAAAAAAAAATATATAAGGAACTTATTAAAGTTGAATTATTTACATTCCTGCATAGAAAAATGATACCTGTAACTTATAAGACTTTTCTCAGCATAAGGATAGTTGAAGGGAATATATGTGTATATATCTATATATGTATATGTATACGTATACATATATGTATGCATAGAAGGGTGTATGTGTATATAAATATATATATCTGTGTGTATATGTCTATACATGTATAGACAGAGAGCACAGAATCAGTTGAATATGAAGGGATGGTATGCAAGAAATAAAATTAAGAAGTGATAAAGTAAAAGATAGGGAGAAGGAGAAAGGGAAAGATAAAATAGGGGAAATTATCTCATATAAAAGAGGCAAGAGAAAACTGTTACAAAGGAGCAGAAGAGCAGTAAGGTGAAAGGGAATGGGTCAGCCTCGCTCTCATTGAATTTGGCTTGAGGAGGGAATATTATACATACTCAATTGGGTATCTTACCCTATAGGAAAGTAGGGGGGAAGGTGATAAGAGGGAGGATGATAGAAGGGAGGGAAGATTGGGGGAGGGGGAGGTGGAAGCAAACAGTTTTGAAAAAGGACAAGGCCAAAGTAGAAAATATAATAGGTGGGAGGTGGGATAGGAAGGATGGAAATATATTTAATCTTTCACAGTACAACTATTATGGAAATATTTTGCATACCTATACATGTACAACCTATACTGAATTGTTTGTCCTTCCAGTGGGGGTGGGTGAGGAGGGAAGAAGGGGAAGAATCTGGAATTTAAAGTTTTAAAGCAAATGTCAAAAATAAAATATTTTTTACATGCAACTGAGAAATATAAACAGGCACTGGAGTACAGAAATACCTCTTGCCATACTAGAAAGTTAGCAGTGGGGAGGATGGAGGAGAATATAAGAGAGAACAGATTGGGAGAAGGAGTGTTCAGTAGCCTCACAATCATGGAGTGAGGTATAGGGGAAATATGGGAAGAAAATTTGTGACTAAAAATTTGTGGAAATAAATGTTGGTAACTAAAAATAAATAAATAAATTGAAAAAATAAAAAAATAAAAATACTATGCTTTGTTTAAACAAAGAAAACACAATTCATTGAACAATTAACAAAAAGGAGGTATATTTTTCTCAATGCAGCAAGGATATAGAATACAGATAGTTATCTAATTTTTTCTGGACAAAACTATCCACATTTCCAGCATCTTGAAACATGTCTGGTCATCAGCGAGGATTCTGGAATTTGATGACTTAAATGTCCTTCAGGAACCAATCAGACTGGAAGGACCTGTACTGCATTTCAGTGAATTTTCTTTTTTTACTCCTTTAAGTCAGTAGTTGGAATTTATCAATAGAATGAATGTACCTGAATTAAGAGGGATCAGAAAAGATTTCCTAGAGTTTTCCAAGTGGTGGAGGAGAGGGCTGATATGGTCTGATCTTACATTTAGAAAGAATGCTTTGACAGGTGAGTGGAAAATTATCTAGAATGGAGAGATATTATGAAAGGTAGACCAAATATCACGCTATTGCAGTAGTTCAGAAGTGTTGATGAGAGCTGGTGTCATAATGATACACTGTCACAGGGGAGAGGGGGACCTATGTAAAAATTATTCCAAACACAAAAATAGACAGGCCTTGGAAAAAGATTGGATTTTGGAGGTAAGAAATAATGATAATACCTAAATGATGAGCTTGGATGGTGGTAAGGATGGTGGTACTCTCAGCAGTAATAGGTAAGTTTGGAAGAAGTTTGTTTGTTTTGGTGTGATGGAAGAGAATGAGTACAGTTTTGCTTATGTTGAATTTAAGATGTATACAGCACATTCAGTTCAAAATATCAAATAATTTGAGATGTGAAACTAGAGGTCGCAGAGAGGTTAGGACTCACTTAGGAAATTTGAGAATCATCAGCATAGGAATAAAAATCAATTTAAGGAAACCTTATGAGCTCACCAAGTTACATAATAGACTTAGAAGAAAAGAGAACCAAGGACAACACCCAGTGAACCACCCACAGTTAGTGGGTATGACCTATATGAAGTTCCCAGTAAAACAAATCAAAGAGGAGTAGCCACAAAAGTGTGAGTAGAACAAGGAGGTGTAGTGTCACCAAATCCTAGAGAAAAGATATTATCAAGGGGAAAAAAAAGATTGATAGTCCCAAAGAATACAGAGAGTTCGAGAAGGTTCTAGTGACAAAAAAAAAATGGAATTTACAATTCAGTAATTGTTACTGATTTTGAAGAGGGCAGTTTTGGTTGAATGATAAGGTCAGAAGGCAAGTTATAAAAAGTTAAGAAGAAAACGAGAAGAAAAGAAGCATAAACTTGTATTGAAGAGGGTCTTCTCAAGATATTTTTCCTAAACATAAGAGAAATAATCATTAGTGGGATACAGATATCCAATGAAGATCATTTTTTGGAGGATGGTAGAAACATACTTTTATAGGTAGCAGGAAATCAGTGAAGAGTTAGGGAGAGATTATACAAAGGTGAGTGAGTTGGGATGATAGCCAAGGAAGCCTTTTGAGGGAGATCACTTGGAATATGATCAATTATTTTTAAAAATTATGTATTTATTTGGTTTTAGTTTTCAACATTCACTTCCTGAAGATTTTGAGTTCTAAACTTTTTCCACAACCTCTGCTCCTCCTTTTCCAAGACAGAATACAATCTGATATAGGCAACACATGTACAGTCATATTAAACATATTTCTAAATCAGTAATGTTGTTAAGAAGAATTAACACCAAAGGGGAAACCATGAGAAAAAAACAACAACCAAAAAAAAAAAAAGGAAGACACTTTGATCTGCATTCAGATTCTATAACTCTCTCTCTGGATGTGGATAATATTTTCCATTATGATTCTCATGAAATTGTCTTAGTGCTTTGTATTGCTAAGAAGAGTTAAGTCTATCAATGTTGGTCATTGCACAATGTTGATATTACTGTGTACGATGTTTTCCTGATTGTGTTCCCTCCATTCAGCATCAGTTCATGTAAGTCTTTCCAGGTTAATTAGAAGTCCACCTGCTCATCATTTCTTATGGAACAACAATATTCTATTCCATGCATCTACCACAACTTGTTCAGCCATTCCAAAATTGATGGCCATTCCCTGCATTTCCAATGCTTGGCCTCCACAAAAAGAGCTGCTGTAAAAAGGTTTTATGCATGTGGGTCTTTTCCCATTTTTATTATCTCTTTGACCATAATATATCTGTCATAATTGGACTCTACTTCTCGCATTTGTTCCTCACATTAATCTCATTTGCTCAAATCTCTTTTTTTTTCCTTTTGGAGGGGCAATTGGGATTAAGTGACTTGCCCAAGGTTGCACAGCTAGTAAGTGTTAAGTGTTTGAGGCCAGATTTGAACTCAGGTCCTCCTAACTGCACGGCTGGTGCTCTATTCACTGCAGCACCTAGCTGCCCCTGCCAAATCTCTTAATCTCTAAGTGATTCAGTTTCTGAATCTCTAAAATGTGGAGAATAATAGTACTTACCTTGGCATGAGATTGATGTGATGATCAAATGAGATAATATTAACAACTGCTTTGAAACAATATCTACTCACATTTCTATTAAGGTCTTATATCAATATATGGGGGCCATAATATATCTCTCATATTTGGACTTTATTTCTCTAATATTTAGTGTACTGTATTAGGAGTTGAAATGACACAGAAGTTCATCCTGAATAGGATCTATGAATTATCCAATACATTGACAAGAAAATCATGACACAGTTTTATTGCCACTTTGGAATCTAGTTTTAACATATTTCAAGAAGGAGAAAGTAATATAGCAGTAGAGAAAGAAAGAAAGAAAGAAAGAAAGAAAGAAAGAAAGAAAGAAAGAAAGAAAGAAAGAAACAGGAAGAGAGCAAGGAAGGAAGGAAGGAAGGAAGAAAGGAAGGAAGGAAAAAAAGGAAGGAAGGAAAAAAGGAAGGAAGGAAAAAAATAAACATCACAACTTTTGTTTTAATTTAAAAAATGCTCAAAAGATATTAACAACTACTCTTGAAAAACTTTACTTCCCCATTTCCAGAAAATCTACATAAAAATGGTCTAAACTCTCAGCTTTTCTCCAAAGCTTAGTGCTAGAATCTGTTGCTGGAGCTGCATCCTCAAGACAGGATGGTGAAGGTCAGTCAAATGATATGTCAGTATTAGGCACCTGGTAACCATGGCTGCATACACTTTAGATGGAAGAAATTATGGGATCATCAATGGCAACTTTTATTTCCTTCAACTATATGATTTATATGTTTCAATATGACTTTACCCATGGCAAGTCCATGAGAATTGCAAAGGTAAAGAATAGAAAACTGATCATCAATGGAAAAATCAATACTCTCTTCCATGATGGTGATACCACCAATATAAAATTATATGATTCTAGAGCCAAAACACAGAAGAGTCTGCTGGTATTTTTGTCAACATGAAAAATGTCAGACCTCACTTGAAGAGTGAAGCAAATTGTATTGTAATCTCTGCCCCTTCTCCTATGTTCTTTTGTAAGTGATAGGAGTGAAACATGACAATTTCCTAAAGACTTTCAATAATTCCTACTGCATTGCATTCTGCTTGGCCCTGTGGGTCAAGGCCCTTCGTGATAACTTTGGCATTATGTAATGACTTGTGACCATAGTCTATGCCATTACAGTGATCCAGAAAATGGTAATTAGACCCTCTGACAAACTGTGGTATGATGGATGTGATGCTCAGCAAAATATCATCCATGCTTCCATAGGTGCTGCTAAAATTATGGACAATAGAAACTCATAGGCAAGGCCTTTTATATTTCTTCTTCCTTATCTGTCTATCTTACCTGCCTACTGAAAGTACTTGTAAAGTATGATAGTATCAAAATGGTGAAACAAAATGATAGGAAACTTTAAGATTACACTGAGAACGAAGTTGTGTCCTGTGATTTTGACAATGACATCCCCTTTTCTGACTTTGATTCTGATATTGGTGCTGCTCTCAATGATTAATTTATCAAACTGTCTTCTTGACATGGCCCTGAGAATAGGAATAACAACAGTGTAGCAGACCTTGTGGCTCACATAACATGTCATGGATTTTCATCCCCAGGCAAAAGAGGAGTTCTACAATGGCTAGCCATACCCCTAACCTATTTCCCTATACTGGGGATTTTACCCATGCCCCATTTACATTCCCTGCTCCAAATTACTCAGGTTGGATGGGAGAGCAGCATAGAGCATAACCTTGTCTCTCATCAACTAAGTTGCTATATTCATTGAAAATAAAAAAAAAAAGTCTGGTTATGCTTTGGTTATTTTATGTACATAATAAGGGAACAATCAGGCTTTAATAGCATATTTTCTAAAACAAGCTATACTGTAGTTACTGTAGAATTTACATAGATGTATAGATAATAGAAGATACTACTGAGTCATTTCTTTAAAATTAATTAAAGAAACACATATATAATCTAGAAGAAGAGAAGAGAGAGAAAAAGGTATAAGTATTTATATGGTGTCTACTCTGTGACAGGTTTGGCCTTTCTGTATCTATATTTGTACACACACATACACACACACACATATTACACATATATGCATATATGGGTGTCTCTGCATGTGTGCATGACTACACAAATAAGCGCATTTGTATATGTGAATATGCATTTATAATTAATATAAATCTATTTGCACGTATGTGTATATATATAAAATTGATGTCAGCTGTGACCACAAAGGTAATTTTATTCAGGAATTTAGTCATTCACTTAGTATCAACCCTAGGCTAGGTAGAAACGGGTAGATTATGTTTTCAACTTTTTTAAGTGTGAGAAGATTTTTCTTATGTAAGTCCAAATGAAAAAGTTCTTTTAACAGAAATTTTTTCACATGCTTCTATTTGGACATGTAATTATACTAATTATATTGAATACTGTTGAAAATGCTACAATATCTCCTCAACAAAATTAATGGTAATTCGAAAAAGGTTACTCTAATTATTCACATTTTAATTCAAAGTACACAAAAAAAGACATTATAATGTGCAATCAGATTTATTGAATAGGTTTGTGAACATATACACATTAACTCAATGTCTATTTATCAACCTATGTATGTATGAATGCATGTTATGTATGTATGTATGTATTGTGTAATGATCTATATATCTATCTCTCTATCATACATAAGTATTTTCACTCTTTGTGGATAGTGAACTGTATCTAGAATTGAATAAAACAAACAGTTCCTTTTTTTCTATTGAAAAATTGTGCAGTAATACTTATAATGACTCCTGAGTTCTCCAAAACAAAAGCAGAATTGGTTAAATAGATGGTTTGTAATATTTACAGATTAAAGATGTTCACACACCAAGAAACTATTCACCTATCAAATAATAATAATAATAATTATAATAGATGACAATAGGTAAATATATAGACAAATATAATGTCTTATTTTGTCAGCATAGCAAATTTCTGACGTGCAAGATGTCTTTTTAAAGTAGATACTAAGATCAACTAAGATTATAAAGGACTGAGAAACTTTTCTTGTAGAAGGTAGGATGACACTAGAGGCAATCCAAAGCAGCTAAGTGGTAGAGATGGGAGAAACGAGAATTTCAGACCCAGGGGAAAGGCAAAAAAAAAAAAAATCTCTTAGAGTCAAGAGATGGAGTGTTAAGTGGGAGAAACAGCAAGAAGGCAAATTTCATAGAATTTTGGTGTACATGGGGAAGAGGAGCTAGTATAAAGTAGAATAAGACTAGAAAGTAGAAAAGGTGCTTTGAAAACCAAACAGATGATGTTATATTTAATCTTTGAGACAATAGGAAACCACTGGTGTTATTTTATTTGAATGTGGGAGATGTGTCTGGATTTAAACTTATAATCTTCTTGACTGCAAACTCATTGATCAATCCATTCTATCACATGTACTTTTTGAAAATTCGAGTGTTTTCCACAATAACTAGGCAGTTTGAATCTTTCAATATATTTAAGTACTTCTAACAATCCATAAAATGGTAATTTAAAATTAGTAGGCTTATAACAGCAATAGAGGACTCTATCTGTGATTTTATTGGTGAAAGGATCACCCAAATGAGGAAATTCCCTTTAACATTATCTTCAACTATATAGTCTTATAAAATTGCTTAGAACAGTAAGATGTGAATTGACATGGCCTTTATGAAATATACTTTACAGCATTTTAGCCATTTCCCAGTCTTCATCAACTTTGAAGTTTTTGAATCATTAACACTGTTAATCCACATATTTTCATGAATATTCTCTCTTCACTGGTTTATGATAGTGCCATTTTCTGATCTTTTTTCTGCATGCCTAGCTATTCCTTTTCTATCTCATTTACTAGATAATGACCTATTTCCCATGCTTTAAGAAAAATTCTGTCCTTGGTTTTCCCTTACTTTTTTTTTTGCTGACACCACCATCCTGACAGCCAGATATAAATCCAGCTGTATAACCTCAAAATAGTATTTGAAGTTTTTTTTTCTCTTTTTTATCCTCTCTTATTCAGTTTTTGAATCCTGTCAACTATTGCTTCACACCTTTCCTCCCATTTATCCAGTTCATTCTATTCACGTCTAACACACTTTTTTAAAACATTACTGCTTCAACCCAAACAATTGTAACACCCTCTTCTCCCAACCTCCATGAGTGGAACAGAGCCTAACTTTGACATAAAATTCAAAATCAAGAAATAGGGTGGAAACATGAGGAATTATAAAAAAAGAACCTGTTATCAAAAGGTACTGTGATGAGAGGAAAGATCAGGACAAAAATTCAGAACAAGGCAAAGATATCAAAAGACCTTTAAGTAAAGTCTCAAAGAGGAGAAATGTAAGCTGGACACAAGCACAAGAAGAACCCCTGGAAAAGCTAAAATGATTATCAAGATCAAATAGTTGTGGTAAAGGAAAAATCAATTAAATAAATGAGATGAAAGGGAGAAAATTATGAAAAAAATTAATTACAAACTGGATAAAGGAGGTAAAAAAAAAGACTTAAAAAAATATCACCTGAAAAAACAAAATTGGTCAAACTTGAAAATTAGGGGAAAACAACTCATTGAAGAAAATTATTCCTCAAAAATAATAATTGGCGCAAGTGGAAGCTAATTACTGCCATCATGAAACAATAGACCTCAAGAAACTATGCATGATGCCAAGAGAAGAAAAAAAAATTTAAAGATGTGAAATATCAGAAAAAAATGACTTGGAAAATAGACCTAGGACAGAGAATTAAATAATTATTGGACTCTCTGAAATTCATGTTCAAAAGAAAGAACCTAGACATAATTTTCAAGAAATTATCAAGGAAAGCATCCTCAATATTCTAGAACCAGAGGGTAAAATAGACATTAAAAGAATCCACTCATTACCAGCTGAAATAGATCCCAAAATGGTAACTCCCAAGAACATAATAATTAAATTCCAGGACTCTCAGATCAAAGAGAAAATACTTTATCAGTTAGAAAGAAATCATTCAAATATTGAAGAGACACAGTCAAGATTACATAATATTTAGCAGCTGTCACATTAAAGAGGCTTATAATATAAAATTTTAGAAAGCCAAAGAGCCAATATTACAAGTAAGATAACCAACTGAGAAAAAATGAGCATAAACCTTTTCAAGAGAAAAAATAAAATATGCACACTCAAAGACAGAGAGCTTTCCATTATGTCTGATGAAAAGCCTAATGCTAAACAGAAAATTTTATTTTCAAAAACAAGACGCAAGAGAAGCACAAAAAGGTAAACATGAAAGACAAATAAGGGACTCAAGAACATTATTTTTCTTTCTATACAAGGAGACATGTGACTTCTAAGAACTTCATTTTTATTAGGGCAGACAGAAGGATTCTACATAGTAGGAGGGCATAGGAGTGATCACGTATTAAGGCATTACAACTTCACCAACAAATAAAGAAAAACAGAAATATTAAATTAACCTTTTTCAGGCCATAATGCAATAAAAATTATGTTCAATAAAGGACCATGGAAGCATTGATTAATAATTGATTGGAAAGAAATAATCTAATCTTAAAAATGAGAAGGTCACAGAACAAATATTAGAAACATTTCACAATCTAGGTGGAAAAGGAGAAGAATGAAACAACCTTCTAAAAGATGTGGATGTGGCTAAAGGAGTACTTAGGAGAAATTGTCAACTACTAATCTCATAGCTAAACTAAAGAGAGGAGGAACAGATCAATGAATTGCACATAGAACTCAAAATAAAAACCTAGAAAAAAATAACAAAAAAAACTCTTTAAAAACACACAAAAATTTCCTGAAAATCAAAAAAGAGATTAATTAAATTGAAATAAAAACATTTAATTAATAACTAAATCTATGAGCTGATTTTATGGGGAAATTAACAAAAAAGTAGATAAGCCACTGGCTGATTTGATTTAAAAAGGAAAGAAAATAAAAAATGAAAAGTTGGACTGCATCACCAAGGAAGATGAAATTAAAACAGTTGTTAGGAGTTATTTTGCCCAATTGTGTGTCAGTAAAATAAACAAAATAAGGGAAATGGATGAATATTTAAAACATAAATTGCTCAGGTTAACAGAATAGGAAATTAACAGAATAGGAAATAGAATACTTATATAATTCTATGGTTAATAAAAGAAATTAAACAATTCATAAATTTGCTCCCTAAGGAAAAAAATGTTGAAACAGATGAATTCTAATATTTAAAGAATAATTAATCCCAATACTATGTAAACTATTTCAAAAATAAATAAAAGAGTCATACTAAGTTCCTTTTATGCCCCAAATATGCTTTTTATGACTGAACCAGGGAGAGCAAAAACAGGAAAGAAAAATCTATATGCCAATTTCCTTAATGGAAATTAATGGAAAAAATTGATAAATGAAATACAAATTAAAAGAACTCTAAGGCACTACCTTACATCTATTTAACTGATTAACAAGACAGAAAACAAAAGTGACAAATTCTCTAGGGGATGTGGGAAAATAAGAGACAATTAATGCATTGCTTGGGGAGTTGTATAGTGGTTCAACTATTTTTGAGAACAATTTGGAACTTTTCCCAAGGAGCAATAAAACTGTGCTTAATCTTTGACTTTTCAATACCAACACTAGGTCTAAGGATATCAAAGAAAAAGGAAAGTAGATTTATGAACAAATATTCATAGTGGCACTATTTGGGTGCCAGGATTTTAATTTAGGTGATGCCCATCTATGAGAAAACGGCTAAAGGAGTTCTTATATATGATTGTAATGAAAAAAAAATGTGCTATCAGACATAAAGGAAGGGGGCTACAGAAAAACCTGTAAGTTCCTATTGAAAGAAATTGAATTGAAAGAAAGTGAATTTAGTAGAACCAGGACATTTTACACAGGAAAAGCAATTTTGTAACAATGCACTACTGTAAAATATTTCTCTACTCTGATCAATTCAGTGAAAAAAGTCAATTCTGAAGGACATATGATGAATAGTACTTTCAACCTCCAGTGAAAGAGTAGTCAAACTTTGAGTGAAATTTGAAATATATTTCTTCACTTTATTTTTCTTACTTATTTTTTGCAACATGGCCAACATGAAATATGATTTTCAAGATCTCACAAATATAATTGTTTTTATATCAGTTCACTTCTTATTGGGTGAATGAGGAACTTGGAAAGGAAAGGAATTTGGAACTCAAAATTTATGTATGTATCGATATGTATACACACACACACATAGACATTCATATATATATATATATATATATATATATATATATGTATATGTTACAAATAAATAAATGATAAAGTCACAAGATATTTTCCTTTTTTCTGAGTTACCACATACTTTTTGAGAATTGTCACATACAATTCCCTCTCATGTACTCTTCAATTCATCAAAGCATGCTACTACTTGTTTCTGAAATGCAATATTCTATTCTCCTTTCACGTATAAGCAGTATATTCTTTTTTAGAATGTTCTCAATTTTCTCTAAGAATTCTTATCTTCCTTCCAAATTTATTTCAAATGCTACCCCATTTGCTTATTCTTCCCCTCTTCCACCTTTCCCTGCCAGATTCCTCCCTCATTAATTTATTTTTTTTTTAAGTTGGTAACACATTATTGCTCTACTTGAATGTAAGTACAAGGATAAAAAGTTTTTTCCCCTTTATATGCCTTTTACCTACTTCCATACTTTGCGCTTAAACACAGAGCTGACATAATAAATGTGATTTTAATTAAAGTGAATGAATCTTGACTTTTTATTGAATGAATGAATGAAGGAAGGAAGTGGCAATAGTGATTTTCCCATATTGTTTCCCGCCAACAATTCTTTAAATATCTCCCTATTTCTTTCATTAAATGAGATAAAATCTATGGGGAATCAGAGGTTCCTGGATCTTTGGTGGTAGAAGGAACTTTAGTGGTCTTCTAATCCAACCTCGTATTGGGAAAAGATGTCAAAATATGAAGCAAATCAAAGCTTGATTTGCATTCTCTCTATCAACAGGAATTTTACTTACTTGAAACTTGTTTCAGCAAATTAAGAATGTATTCCAGAATACTATTGCCTTGATCCTCAGTCCTAAATGAAAAGAAAAATAGAACCAGAACTTTAAACAAAGTAGGAGAGAGACAAGTAGGCAGCAGACAAAAATAACAGAAGGAGAAAAAGACAAGTACTGTTCTGCATTAAGTGAAGAAACACCGCTGAACACTGACTATTCTTCATTGTCACACAGCATGTGGTGGGAAGTGTGTGTGGGGGGGAGAGATTTACATATCATCACTATTTCCTGATGACTACCTCAGTGGTAATACAAAAGCCCTAACTACTTTTGGCATTGTGATTTTTCTCCAGCTGGGCTAGCTGGGCAGCAGCTTGGTGCAGTGAACCCATCATACTGTATCCCCTGCTAGCCAAGTAGAAGAGACATTGTGGATAAGTCTGTGGACAACAGATGGGGAGAGGTAAAATGGAACCCCAGAACAGTGGTGACAGGTGTGAAAAAAGCAGTAAAAGCCATTGGGAAGTAATAGCAGATGGAGAGAAAAAAATGGGGCAAGGACCCCAGGGAAACTGTAAGGTACATGAGGAGGGCAAGTAAGATGACATCATCTGATGTGCTTTGGCAACCATGTACATTTATCAACCACTGGTCTATAATTAAATTTATCCACTGTTTTTAGCATTTAGCATTACATACCATTATAGATCTTTAAGTTATTTTATGAAACATATTTTGCCCCAAAATTCTTTCACTCCATATGGAATAGCAAATTATATAACAGAAAACTGACTTACTTATTTGCCTTACTTAAAGTCAGTGTTTCCCCATCTAATTAATTGGATTATTGGATATTTTCAAAACAATCACATGACCAGTAAATGCTGATCTGTAGGAGTCAGAGTCAAGATCCACCAGGAAATCACGACCATAAGTATTTATGGTCACAAAATGGGACATTTTTGTCCAGAGTGCCTTAAGTTTATGGAGGAGGTAAAACTATTTCTAAGTAGTAATAATGAGGGGAATATTGTTAAATTTACCCTTTGCTCTGAGCTACAGACTCTTGATGACAGTTTGTGATGTGAAGATAAAGATAAATTTTCAGGAAGATAGACATTGTCATGGATAGAGGGCTGGCCTGGGAGATAGGAAGTTCTGATAAACATCTTGTCTCAGATATTTAGTAGTTGTGTGATCTTGGGTAATTTGCCTAATCCATCCTTATTTTCCTTTTCTGTAAGATGGAGACAATAATAACATTTATCTACCAGGGTAATGGTAAGGAAAGAATGAGATAACAGTTGTACAATACTTTGTAAACTTTAAAGTGCTATGTAAGTGGAATGTATTGTTTTTTTTATTAATACTGATAATTTCACATAGCTATAATCTCAGTGTGGCCCTATCTTTACTAGTGCAGTTCTCGACATGTTTAAAACTATTTAAGAAGAATGCAAATAAATTTGAACAAAAGGAACTTCCTTTTTGGAATTAAAATCAGGAATTTGCCAAGTTATAAGCAACCTCAGCATCTATTTGAATCAATTGATGGGGGGGGAAAGAATATTTCCATAACATTCCAAGAAAGTGTTCCTCTGAACTTTGTTTGAAGATATCTAAAGAGAGGCAACGCACTAGGTCTTCATGCAGCACATTCTGATGTTAGATTGCTTTATTTATTTGGAAGTTTCATATTTGTTTTGTTACTTTGGTCTATTTTATTTTTACCCTGACATCAAGATGAAATTAGTTTGGTTTGTTTTCCAGGGCCAAGAAAATAGAAAAAAGTCTAATCTTTCCACAAGGGTGAGCTTAATATGCTTGAAGAGATCTATTATGCTCTTACTCCTCTATTCTTTCTCCTAAGTCTTCTCTCCAGATCCTTCATCTGATCATATTGAGACAAGAATTTCTCCACCTTGATTTCTCTCCTCTAAATGTCCCTTAATTTCTCAGTGAAGGGGTACTTGGGTGCCTGTGCTTGTATGTCAGTTTGTTAAATCACTTTGCAAAATCACATTTCTCCCTAGCCTCAAATCTCCCCAGCCTCAGAGCATTACCTCTGCCCCTTCCCCCTGCTAACACTCTGCCTAGCAACTATTCATCAACTGTTTATCTCCCCTTAGTATACTAACCAGCTGCACCTATGAATCTTTCACTGGACTATCTACATCTACGAGATAGTTTTTAGGAGAATTTGCTCTTCTAAAGGAAAGTTCAGATGCCTTAGCATAGAAAGCTTCTCATGCAAATCCACTAACTCTTTTTCCAGTTGAACCTTTCCCTCCAGCAATTTGTCTCTACTTCTACATATAATACCTGACCTTGTTAACAATGCCCATCCCTTTCTAAACACCCTTACCATTTATTTCCTCAGTTCTGTTGGTATTCCTTGCAAACATCTTTCTAAATCTCTGGATTCTCTCTTCTGTAGTCTCGATTCTCAGTTTTCACAATGACCTGTGCTTTTAGCCATTCTCTCATCAGGGAGGAATAAGGTAAATTCTCCCACTCCAGGATACCCATTTCCTTCCCTAAAGCCTTTCTATCTCCAAGTAGAGGTTTTATATTTTGCCATCCTGTTCATGATGCCAACGTATCACTGATGAGATACTTATAGCAAATGCTATGAATATGCAGACATATTTCAAGGGTTGAATCACAAAATATAACAAACCCTCTTCCTCAAAGATGAAACCAAGATATTTTTTTCAGATACCAGAAATTCAATTCCACCATGGTAACAAAGAAGTTTATACACATCACTAATCCAGGGAGCACCACCATCCCCAAGGCTTCCCTCTGTTAGGCCTCCCCAGAAAGAAGCTCCCATAAGCAAAATTCCTCCCTGTCTCACTCACACTAACTGTTCTGCCTCAGCTCTGTCATGCTATCCTCAGTTCTGCTTCACTCTTCTCTTCCTGCTCCACCCTTCCTGCTGTAGCCATTTGGCAAGCTCCTCCCACCATGGGCTTCATGTGACACAAGCTGTGGACTGAGCCAAACCTCAAATCAGGTAACATGGACCTATTAAGGGGCAGAGAAGATCTTCAAATTCTCTTAACATTACATAAAGGAATATTATAAAGGGAATATCTTATGTTCAAAATAGAAGAAAACGCAGTATGAGCATCTATTTCTTTCTTTTTTTTTTAGTATTATATGTTTCCCCAAATAAATGTCAAGAAAAAATCTTAACACTCATTTCTACAAGATTTTGAGTTCCAAATTTTTCAATCTTCCTCTCTCCCCACCTCCTTCTGAAAATGGTAGGCAGTTTGATATAGTTTATTCATGTACTGTCATGTAAAAATATTTCTGTATTAATCACAGTTGTGAAAGAAGCAAAGAAGCGAAAGGAAAAACACACACAAAAGAATAAAGTAAGTGAAAAAAATATGGTTCAATATGTGTTCAGACTTTATCATTTCTTTATCTGGATACAAATAGCATTTTCCTTCAAGAATCTATTTTGTACTAGATCATTCTGTTTCTGAGAAGAGCTGAGTCATTCGTAGTTGATCATCACATAATGCTGCTGATGTTGTGTACACTGTTTTCCTGGTTCTGCTCCTTTCATTTTGTATCAGTTCATATAAGTCTTTCCAGGTTTTTCTGAAATCTTTCTGCTCATCATTTCTTATTGCAGAAAGTTATTCCATTACATTTACATAACACACCTCTTTCGACCATTACCAAATCGATGGGCAAGCCCTCAATTTCTAATATTTTGCCATCACAAAAGAGTGGTTATAAATATTTTTGCTCATGTAGATCCTTTCTCCCTTTTTTATGATCTCCTTGGGATACATATCTAATAGTGGTATTGTTGGATCAAAGGATATGCACAGTTTTATAGCCCTTTCCAGACAGTTCAAAATTATTCTTCAGGATGTTTTGATTAATTCATAACTCCACCAACACTGAATTAGCATTCTGATTTTCCCACATCTACTCCAGCATTTATCATTTTTCTTTTCTGTCATCTTAGTCAATATAATAGCTATGAGGTAGATTTCAGGGTTGTTTTAATTTACATTTCTCTAATCAACAAATTGTTTGGAACATTTCTTCATATGCTTACAGATAGCTTTCCTTTGTTCATCTGAAAATTGCACATTCATACTGTTTGATAATTTCTCACTTAGGGAATATCATGTATTCTTATAAATTTGACTCAAGTCACTATATATTTGAGAAATGAAGACTTTATGAGAGACGCTTATGCAAAGATTGTTTCCCCTCTTTCTGTTTTCCTTCTAATCTCAGTTGCAATGGTTTTGTTTATATCAAAGCCTTTTAATATAACTAAAATTATCTACTTTACACTTTGTAATGCACTCTAATTTTTGTTTTGGTCATGGATTCTTCCCCTCCCCATTCATCTGACAGGTAGATAACTCCTTCCTATCTAATTTGTTTATGGTGTCATCCTTTATGGTGTCAAAGTTATGCCAAAAGTCTGCCATATCAACCTTTTCTAACATTTTCTCTACCTCCTTAACTTCTTTCTTGTTTATTTCTTGTTTGGATTTATGGATTTCTGAGAAGGGACAGTTGAGGTCCACTACTAGGATAATTTTGCTTTCTATTTCTTACTATAAATCACTTAATTTCTCTGTTAAGGATTTGAATAATATACCATTTGGAGCTAGCATGTTTAGTACTGACATTGCTTCATTTTCTATAATAACTTTTGGGAAGATGTAGTTTCCTTCCTTATCTCTTTTTTTAATTTTTTAAATTTAATTTTATGTTTCCTTTAGTTTACATCATTCCTTTCCACAAGATTTTGAGTTACAGATTTTCTCCACATCTTTCCCCTACCCACCACCCCAAAACAACAATCCCACTGTATAGTCCCTCTTCCAATCTGCTCTCTCCTATATACTCCCCCATTTCCCCTCTGATTTTTTCAGCAGGGCAAGATGGATCTCCATACCCCAGGGTTTGTATATTTTATTTCCCATCTGCATGTTAATAATAATAAGAATACTAATAATTTTAAACATTTGATTTTAAAACTTTACATTCCAGATTCTTTCCCTTCCTCCATTGTCACCCACCCCCATTGGAAAGACAAGCAATGCAATACAGGCTGCATATGTATAGTTACACAAAACATCTCCACAATTGTATCAGCAATGCAGTATTCACAATGCCTACAGTAACTATAAATATGCTGATATAGTTATTAATCACAAAATGGAACAGGCTCTCTACATAAGAAATATAGATAGTGCATTCATTTAAATACCAGAAAACTGAGTCCC
>CM053584.1:228341931-228370184 GCA_028627135.1 Pseudochirops cupreus
AGCTTGCAATACCTTCTCCTTGGTCTGTAGATTCCACAACCTGGCTATAATATTTCTAGGAGTTTTCTTTTGGGGATCTTTTTCAAGAGGTGATTAGTGGATTCTTTCAAGTTCTATTTTACCCTCTGGTTCTAAAATATCAGGGCAATTTTCCTTGAGAATTTCTTGAAGGATGTTTTCTAAGTTCTTTTTTTTTGATCATGGCTTTCAGGTACTCCAATAAGTTTTAGATTGTCTCTTCAGGGTCTATTTTCCAGGTCAGTGGTTTTTTCAAGGAGATATTTCACATTGCCTTCTATTTTTTCATTTGTTTGGATCTGTTTGATAGTATCTTGATTTCTAACGAAGTCATTTGCTTCCATTTGCTCCACTCTAATTTTGAAGGAGTTATTGTCTTCAGAAAGCTTTTGAGATTCTTTTTCCATCTGGCAAAGTCCACTTTTTAAGGCACTCTTCTCCTCATTGGCTTTTTGGGACTCTTTTGTCATTTGAGTTAATCTATTTTTTAAGGTGTTAATTTCTTCAGTCAGGTTGTTGACTCTCTTTTCATGATTTTCTGGCATCATTATTATTTCTCTTTCCAATTTTTCTTCCATTTCTCTCATTTGGTTTTCAAAATCTTTCTTGAGCTGATCTCTAGCTTTTTGGCAATCTTCATATTTCTTTGAAGCTTTTGGTGTGGGAGTTCTGACTGTGTTGTCTTTCTCCCTTTCCCTGCTTTGTTCTTTCTTTTCCCCGAAAAAGGAATCTAGGGTTTGGTTGCTGTTCTTACTTTGCTTCCTATGCTTATTTGTGGTCGCCATTAAATTGTTTTTTTGTCTTTTTTTTAGTTCTGTGGAACTCTGCTTCCAGAGGGAACAGCTCTGTCCTAAATCACTGGGGTTTTTCCAGCTGCCAGGGCTTTTAGGAGGCTGCTGGAGCCCTCACCAGCTCTGATTCACTGGAAAAAAAAAAACCAGGACCACCAGCCAAGACCACAGTCTGGATCCAGGCCGCTCAATGCGAGAGCACTTGGCCTCTGAATGATCACTTGGCCCCCCCTGCTGTCTGTAGTCCAGGAACTCTAAAGCGGCAATATGGAGGTGGGGACAGAACCTCCACTCCCTGCTTCTTTGCCTTCAAGGCAGCTTGGCCAGACCTGCTTTTCTTCCCCAATTTTTAGCTAAGTTCCACTAACCTTAGTCCTTTTTTCTTATGGCTTGATATTTCTGGATACTCCCACAGCTGCCAGAGATCTGCTCTCCTGAAGCTCCAGCTCCTGCGGGGCTTGACTTATCCAGCCACCCCCTGGGCAAAAGCCACCGTTTCAGACTGGGCTGGTTTTTGCTATCAGAGTTGAAATGGTCACTTTGAGCTGAGCTGCCTTCAGCAGGAAATATATCTGTGTGCATTTTAGAGCCCTAGAATTTTTTTAGAATCATATTTTTTGGGTATTTGATGTGGCTGTGTTGGAACTGCAATTTCTTGCTGCTCCTATACCAGCATCTTGGCTCTACCCACAAAGTCTCTTCTCAAATGGAGATTAGTCTCCAATCTTAAACAAAGTACATTCTTCTGGTCAATCACAGAGCACAAAGAAAACTCAAAGGCTTCCCACCCCTGAATCTCAAAAGGGGTAGTAGAACACAAAAGGCCATCCACCCTTAAGTTACAACAAGGTTAAGCTATCATCTCAGCAGTGAATGCCCAAGGAAAGGGACTTCTTTCATCTTCACTGGAGGCAAGCCCCCAGCAATCTCAGTTCCTGGGGAGACAAGGCTCAACAAAGCCATAGCCAATATCCTCATCAAGTCACTTTCTGCCTGTAGAACAATTCCAGAACCCTTGAAAACATTAGCAAGGCCCCCTTCCAGGATTTCTGTGCAAGTACCACAAGAAAATCCTCCTTCAGGGGTTCTGAACCAACTTCCAGGTTCCAGGACTTCTAAAACAGCAGCACTGTCCTTCACCATCAGGTGAATCTGGCAAAACAACATCAAAACAGACAGACAAAATACCGGCATCACAGCCATGCTTCCTCAGTTCTTGGCAGTTCGGGGTGGCAGTTCTCAAAAGCCCTAGGCAGTTCCAGTGGGCTCTTAGTAGTCTTTCTCTCAGCAGCTCAGGCTCCACAATACTGGATACTGCTCTCCCATAGTCCTTCTGGCCTTCTCTGGCCTTGTGCCTCTCTCCCAATTCACTGCTCCTCCCAGTTCAGCCCTCTTCCTTCATGTCAACAAGTCTATCCCACAAGTGGGATTCACAAGCTCTGGGTTTCAATACTCAACTCCAAAACCAAGCCAATACACAGACATCTCCAAATTCCATTATCAATACAAGGTTCTACAAATACCTTCACACTAAACATGAGTCAAATTTTGAAGAAGTAATATAACTGATGGAATGAAGAAAGAGAATGAATGGAAAAAAAATAAGAAAGAGAGAGAGCAATTACTATGCTTCAATCTGCATTCAGATTCTAAATTTCTTTCCCTAGATGTGGGTATCACTCTCCATCATGTGTCCCTTGGATTTGTCTTATAACCTGGTATTGCTGAGAGGAGTCCAGTCTTTCAAAATTGGTCATCATATATATGACATGTCTGTAATTGTGTATAAAGTTCTCCTGGTTATGCTCTCCTCACTCAGCATCAGTTTATATAAGTCCCTCCAGTTTATTATGAAGTCCCTCTGCTCCTCATTTCTTATAGCACAACAGTATTCCATTACGTTCATATATCACAACTTTTTTAGCCATTTCCCAAATGAAGGGCGTCTTCTTGATTTTCAGTTCTTTGCACCACAAAAAAGAGCTGCTATAAATATTTTCTACATATTTTTTTTCCCCACTTGTAAGATCTTTTTGAAGTATAACCCTAGAAGTGGTGTTGCTGGGCCAAAGGGTATGCATATTTTTATAGTCTTTTGGGCATAGTTCCAAATTGCTCTCCAGAATGGTTGGATCAGTACACTACTTGACCAACAATTCATTAATGTCCAAATTCTCCCACATCTTATCCAGCTAAAGTCGACAATCTTAGGGAAAAGGATGAATATCTACAAAAATATAAATTGCACAGATTAACAGAAGGGGAAGTAAAATACTTAAATAATGCCATCTCAAAAAAAGAAATTGAACAAGCCAGTGAAATCTGTAGAAAATATCTGCAGGGCTAGATGGATTTGCAAATGAATTCTATCAAACAATTAAAGAACCATTAATTCCAATATGATATACACTATTTGGGAAAATTGGCAAAGAAGAAGTACTACCAAATTATTTTAATGATACAAATATGGTATTGATACCTAAAGCAGGAAGAGCAAAGACAGAGAAAGGAAATTATAAAACAATTTCCATAATGAACATAGATGGGAAAAAAAATTTAAATAAAACATTAGAAAAAAGATTGCAGCAACTTATCATGAGAATAATACACTTTGATCAGATACGATTTATACCAGGAATGCAGGGCTGGTTCAATATTAGTAAAACTAACAGCATAATTGATCACATCAGTATCAAAACTACCAGAAACCATATGGTTATCTCAATAGTTGTGGAAAAAACTCTTGACAAAATACAGTACCCTTTTCTATTGAAAAAGATGAACAACATAAGAATAAATGGATTCTTCTTTAAAATGATAAGTAGCAGCTACCTAAAACCATCAGCAAACACAACATGCAATTGAGATGAGCTAGATGCATTTCCAGTAACATCAGGGGTGAAATAAGTATGTCCATTATCACCACTGTTATTCAATATAGTACTAGAAATATTCACTTTAACAATAAGAGAAGAAAAAGAAATTGAAGAAATTAGAATAGGTAAAGAAGAAAATAAGTAATCACTCTTTGCAGACTATATAGTGATATACTTAGAGAATCAAGTGAAAAAATACTTAAATAACAAATAACTTTAGTAAAATTGCAAGATATAAAGTAAGCCCACATAAATCATCTGTATTTCATGCGTTAATAGCAAAGCCCAACAGCAAGAGATAGAAAGAGAAATTCTGTTTAAACTTATTGTAAACACTTTAAAATATTTGGGAGTATACCTGCCAAAATCAAACCCAGGAACTATATTAACACAATTACAAAACACTGTCCACACAAATAAAGTCATATCCAAATAATTGGAAAAAAAAAACGTCTCTCTCTCTGTCTCTGTCTCTGTCTCTCTCTCTCTGTCTCTCTCTGTCTCTCTGTCTCTGTCTCTGTCTCCGTCTCTGTCTCTGTCTCTGCCCATGTATCAGGTCCAAGTCTCTGAGTATACCACTTATTATCTATGTGACTTTGGACTGATGACTCAGTCCTTGTTTGGCCTAGTTTAGCTGTACAAATGAACAGATTGGCCCTTTCTATCCTGGGCTCTGTCTAGAGCAGCAGCTACCGCCGCGGAGATGTTGATGCCCAAGAAGAACCGAATTGCCATCTATGAGCTCCTTTTTAAGTAGGGCGTGATGGTAGCCAAGAAGGATGTTCACATGCCAAAGCACCCTGAGCTGGCAGACAAGAATGTGCCCAATCTCCACGTCATGAAGGCCATGCAGTCTCTAAAGTCTCGTGGCTATGTTAAGGAGCAGTTTGCGTGGAGGCATTTCTACTGGTACCTCACCAATGAGGGCATTCAGTACCTCCGGGATTACCTTCACCTTCCCCCCGAGATTGTGCCTGCCACGCTTTGAAGAAGTCGTTCGGAGACAGGAGGGCCAAGGTCCAAAGGTCTAGAGGGTGAGCGACCTGCCCGACTTACTCGGGGTGAAGCTGACAGAGACACATACAGACGAAGTGCTGCTCCTCCTGGTGCTGACAAGAAGGCTGAGGCTGAGGCTGGGTCAGCAACAGAATTCCAATTTAGAGGTGGATTTGGTCGTGGCCAGTGGTCAACCTCCTCAATAAAAACTGCAGAGATATGTTTGATATTGAATAAAATTTGGGGAAAAAAAACAAATGAACAGATTGATATTATGCGGAATAAATAAGATAATATTCATGAGAGTAATGTGTACATACAAAGAACATTAGAGAGGTAAAGTTATTTCTTGCAACATTTTTTCCCCCTTGGGAGTTGTAAAAGCTGCTTATTTAGAAAAAAATCTATATTTTGATATCATACTATTCTTTAATGAAATCTAAACTCCTTGTGAGATTCAGTTCTCTAGCTTATCACATTCTCTCTACCAAGTCCTCTTGTTCCAGTGATAAGGATACTTCAAAATCTCTGAAAAGTGGTGGCAACTAAAATACAACTCAATGAATTGTAGCCAACACAACACAAGCTCAATGAAATCTCTCTATTTAAAAGCAACACAACTATTTAAAGGCAACACGACAAGGCCAACACAGCACAAGCTCAATGAAATCTCTCTATTTAAAGGCAAAACAGTAATTGACAATTACATAGATAATTCTTGTTTAGTGTGCATAAATCTATTTTATCTCCCATATGCAGAGAGTGAGCTCCTTAAAAGCAATGGCAGCACCTAATTTTTCCCTTGTATTCCCTAAAATACCAAATTCTGTACCAGGCATTAATTCAGTGAGAAATTTGACTTTCACCCGTTTAAGACACTTGGGAAAACTGAGTCTCTTCTTCAAAATTCAGCTACTGAGCTTTTGTACGCTAAAAGACTTAGAAGGACTGTCACAAGCATGTCATTTTTCTTCCCATCTATTTTTGCTGTATGATAGCTAGGACACAATCAAGTTAAATTTGCTGCTAAACCTGACTTCAAGATACTCTTTTTTTCTATGATTAGATGAGTTATTTGGAAACTTTCTTTTGAAAAGTCTGAGATATGTTTAATATTGTTTGTATTTTATGGAATTCTTTCTATTGTGAGCTTTCACTTTAAATGATTGAATGTTACTTTAGAGAAATAATTGCTAAAAATTGAAATATTATTTTGGAAAACAACTTCATGTGGCAAGGTTGTCTGGACAGTCATTTTTTCCCTACAGAATCCTTCTAAATATCCTTAAGAGATGTACTTCTTATACTCTCATATTTGTATAATTTCTGTGGCAACCTTGTTGGGAACACCTATTGAACTCATAAAACATATGACATTTCCATTAGAAAATCTGACAGTTTGAAGGTTAAATGATTAGAAAGAAATGAACAATATTCCTTTTGAAAAGTATTTTTTTTTAACCTTTGTGTAGGTACTTGAGACTTTTAAATGACTGATAACTTCAAAGTTTCTAATTTGACACGGGTTGAATGTTTACACATAAAGTACCACTCATCTACCTTTATTCCCAATATATATTTTTCTGTATCTTTGTGCTCCAAGTTCAGACCCATTCTTCCCAAAGATATTGTGTGTGTGCAGGACATAGAGAGACCCCTATGTTGGTGGGGTCAGTATTGTACATGAACCACTTTCACCTTAAGTTCACTTTGTCCAGGGCCTGATTGTATAGAGATGCAAGAGCTGAACAAGTTTGCAGGATGTGTTGTATTTCAATCCCTCCTGTATATTCTCGCAAATAGCTCTTTGGAAAAGCAAGTTGATGTTAGTCGCTTAATTGATAAATGTAAGATATTAATTGGTTACTTTATATCAGAGGAGTTATGGTTATTGACTCATGACCAAAACAATTAGACTCTCAGTGTTAACCACTAGAGCACTGAGGAGACAAGTAATAGTTCTGCTCCAAAGACCAGAACCATTTTTGGTAGGCAAGAAAGTTTAAAGTCTGCACTAAATTGAAATGCAGAATGTAGAACTGATAATAGTACTTTAGAGTAAGGTCTGCCTAGGACATGAGGAGAAACCATCTATCTCCTTGTTTTAGATGCATTTATTCTCCTTTATGAAACAAAAAAAAATTAGCAATAACTATTTTGATGATCATTTCACACTATTGATTCATATTAAGAGTGTAATATTATCAAATAGCTTATTTATTTGATGGTTTTAGTATAATTAGTCCATCTTTTACAATATTTTTCATAATCATAGTGAACCTGAAAATAATTCTATGGGAGTAATGCTTAGCTAAGGATGGTTATGAGATGTAGATTTGGGTTATTTGTTTAGATTCAGTCAGACACACAAGGAGAATTTGGGTCACACCAAGTGGAAGGAAAAAAAAATCAAATTTAGTACAGAATTTAAGGTGATTTTTCTATCCTTACTGATTTTTTTATTCTAGTCTCTTACTTAACCAAGATGGAGCAGACAACTCACCATGTGTTGCATGGGTATGGTGGCAATCTGACTGACCTCTTTAGATTATGTAATCATTTTAGTAAAAGAATCACACACAAAACCTTTGACTAGTTTACCAGAATATCCCATACAACATACCAGACTTTTATGGATACTTGCTTTAATTACCTTATTTGCTTAGTGTATTTGAATAATTTTAAAATTTAGATCAGATCTCATTCGAATCCTTCTAGATGAGATATAGCTAAACATTCTTACAATTTTGATTGTGTCTGTGGTTGTTTAGTGTTTTTCAGTCATGTTTTAATCTTTGTGACCCTGTTTGTGATTTTCTTGGCAAAGATACTGGCCATTTCCTTTTCTAGCTCATTTTAATTTGAGAAAACCTAGGTAAACAGGATTAAGTGATTTTCCCAGGTTCCCACAACTACTAAGTGCCTCAGGCTAAATTTGATATCTGGTCTTCCTGATTGCAGATTAAGCAAACTGTGTACTATGTCACCAAGTTGCCCCTTGTTATTGCTTATAATCTGACAAATTGTATCTTACTGTGGAAGATTTGTATTAGGCACTGTGTTAGGAATAGGATGATAATGGTCTGTATTAGGAATTTCCAGAAACTATTTATTCAGATGTGAATTTTGGTGTTTGTGACTTTATTATAAATGTTTCCTCTGTCATCATTCTTTGAGAATATTCCTTAAAAATAAGTGTATTTGTTAAAAACTCAAATGAAGACAACTTATTAAATTTCCATTGTTTCCTTAAAAATACTTCTTGAAATAAGCAATTTGTAATCATTTCAAAGTGACCATTTTTCATATGCCTTCTTCATAGAGTATTTCATTATTACTTCTTTAAAAAAGTGTTATTTTTTTTTATGGGCTAGTCATTCCAAGTCATGAATCACTTGCAATTATGACAAGTTCAGAAGCATTTAAGGGATTGGATTTCCAGGCAGCAAATTCTTTTCTGCTCAGCTTCAATTTCACATCTGAATTTCTCTGTAAAAACATCCATGACAGCATAGAGCATTGACAGGACTATCTGGCTGAAGTGTAATGTGATAAAAAGTTCAAGGGCCATTTGTTTTAAATTTTAGATGAGATTTTAATATTTATATGAATTATCCCCTGCACCATTAACTGTATTTGTAAAAGTTGAAGTAACAAAGCCTTTTCTTCTATGTCTTCTACATTCCTTTCTAAACTAGTACCTTTATTCTACAAAATTAGGCTGCCAGCCAGCATTACTGAGAAGACTTCTAGGATATGAAAAGTCTTTTGATAATATCCATTAAACAAACAATTAATAAAGCTGCATTCCAATTATATTAAAAATGAAACCTTATGGGCAAATTATAAAACACCCTATGCATATTAACATGGTTCTTGAACAATAAGTTCAAGTTTCTTCAGTCTCTATTCTCTCATAAACAATACATAAGGTTGTTAAAACTGATGGCATGCCATATCTGAATTTGAGGATTTCTTTTAAACCATTTTAAAGCAATAACATGTATTGGCAAAAAGAAATTCTTGGTTTTCTGGAGGTATTTTGTCTATGTAATTAATTGGCTACTGAAGTTTAAATAGCTTAGCTATTTTTATCAGGCTTAATTAATAGTGGATGCAACTTCTTTAATGGCACATCCTTAGACCAAGTAACTAAATCCTATTTTATTGAATTCATATAACAAGGTGTGGTTCGAGGACTTCTGATTGTAAAAATTATGAAGCATAATTTTTTTTCTGGAGATTGTTTTCCTTAACTATTTTTTTTGTTGTTAACTGCTATTCTGCCAATAGATCCATTTGCAAAACAAAGTTAAGCAGGAATTTCATTAGTTCATGATACAATTTAAATTTGATTCAATTTCAATAAATTCAAAATCAATGCAGAGGCAGTGCAATGATATGGACAGGGACAGAATTGGAGGGTGAAAGGATTGAATTGAAAAAAAAAACACATTTTATTTAGTCCTCACTATGTGCTGGACAGTGTACTAAGTGTTTAAGGTACATGCTTATTTATGATCAATCTCTAATCACAAAGTGTATCTAAACCACATTCTATGATGTAAAGTTCTTTAAATTAGCCCTGAAGAAATGATTTACTTTTTACCTTTTTGTTTTTGCTAGCAAATTTTAAGAGTTATCCATTTCTTGTGAAACTTATGGAAGGCAAATTTTTCCCCCTGATTCTCAGGGCAATGACATATTACTACAGAAGCACATCCAGTATCCAAAGGAATAGAATACAGCTGTAGAATTTAGCAACAGTGCTGAAAGGATAGAGAATCTGAGGCCTGGGGAACACTCCTGCTAGGAGTCAGAGCTGAGATCCCAGGAAGCCAAGTTTATTGGTAATTGATTTAAATTTGAAGACCCATTTTTGTTATGTAAAGTAAGCAGGTACTTAGCCATTAGGAACTAATCAAACCTCTGTGAAAGACACAGAAGGTGTGAACTCCATCCTCTGTTGCTGACATAACAGGAAGGGGTTGGCTGAAACAGGAAGCCAATGCTCTGTGTTTATATAGGAAAAATCCAAGAGAGAGAGAGAGACAGAGAGACAGAGAGAGAGACAGAGACAGAGAGAGAGAGAGAGAGAGACAGAGAGACAGAGAGACAGAGAGAGAGATGGAGAGACAGAGAGAGACAGAGAGTCAGTCAGAATTTTTTCCTGACAAGGTCCTGGTGGAAGAAGCTGTTCTGCTGAGAGATCTGGTGAAAACTAGAGTTGCTGCCAGGAAGGCTGCCTGGAAGGCTGAAGTTGTGGCTGCCACCTGGAAGGTCAGTGTTGCTGCTGCCTCCTGAAAGGCTGAGATTTCTTCTGGGTCCTAGAGCCAACCAAACTGCTGGAAGACAGAGGAAGCATGACCAAGATGCTACCACTTTGTTTGTTTGTGACTTGTTTGATCCTTGAATTCCTAGGAACAGAGATTGTGAAGGTTTTGAGATGTACTGGATGCTAAGAACTTCAGCATGTAGAGGAAACTGCCCAGAGGACTGGACAAGAAACTGGGAGCTGTATGCCTCAGAATCCAGGTGACTACTGGATTCAGGGAAGAGTTGGGACCATGGAAGGGGATCCAGGGAATCTGAGAAACCACCCTGAGTCAAAATGAAGAAAAGGCCTCTCCTTGGATATTGAATGCTATGATGATAACATGGTTTACTACCCAAGGTTGGAGGTATTGTGCATTATCTAATGATTGTATTTAGTGATTAATGATACTTAGTACTTGTGAATCTGAATAAGTGACTGATTGAATCAACTGTTGCAGGGTTTGTGTATTTTCTGATGATTGTATTTAGTGATTAGCAATACTTAGTAACTGATTGCTAAATAAGTGACTGATAAAGTTACCTTAGTTGTCCCATGAGTGGAAGACTGACTTGTATTCTGAGATGATTGAATGACTAAGTAAGGGGGGAAACCTCCTTAGGGATACCAGATAATTGTTCTTTTGTTCTTTGTTCTAAATGCTATGACCACTTTGGTGAAAACTATGTGGCCATTTTAATGCTGAGCTGTTTGTGAACACTGTATTGTGATTTTCTGTGATAAGATGTAATGTTGTGAATACTGTATCTTGATTTGTTGTGAATGTTTCCCTTTGATTTATTCTTGAATAAATAGAGTGTTCACTATACTGTGTAATCAGAACCTTAAAAGCTGTTCACAGTAGCATTCTTTTGGTAAACTGCTCCTGCATGACATACACCAAAACAGAAGCCTCTTGCTGATGAGAGTTCTTTTTTTATTTTTTTTAACTACATTTCATATTTATTTTTAACTTACAACGTTCATTTAGACAAGATTTTGAGTTACAAATTTTCTCCCCATCTTTCTCCTACCCACCGCCCAAAAACAGGGATCCCAATGTATACCCCCTCCCCCAATCTTCTCTCTCCTATATCCTCCACCATACCCCCTTTCTGGTAGGGCAAGATGCATCCCCATAGCCAAGTGCCTATATATCTTATTTCCTAGTTGCATATAAGTAATAATAATAATTTTTTTTAATATTAGATTTAAAAACTTTAAATTACAGATTATTTTCCTTCCTCCCTTGTCACCCACCCTTACTGGGAAAATAAGCAATTCAATATAGGTTGCACATGTGTAGTTACACAAAACATTTCCATAGTGGATATATAGTGAAAGACTGATTATATTTTCCTCCATCCTGTCCTGACCCCCACTTGTTCTATTCTAAACTTTGTCCCTGTCCCTTCACAAAAGTGTGTGGTTCCAACTACCCTCCCCCCAACCTGCCCCCTCTCCATTATCCCACATCTCATCCCTTTGCCCCCTACTCTCCTGTAGGGCAAGATACTCAATTTAGAGTGTTTGTCATTCCCTCCTTAAGGCAAATTTGAGTAAGGTTGACTCATTCACTTTTGCCTTCCTGTTCTTTCACTCCATTGTAACAGTTATCCCTTGCCTCTTCTATATGAGATAATTAACCCCATTCTGTCTCTCCTCATCTTCTCTCTTTATATTCCTCTCTCACTTCTCAATTTCACCTTTTAAATATTATCTCTTCTATTCAACTGATCCTGTTCCTTCTGTCTATGTACACCTGTACAAATACATACACCAACTCACATATGTATTCATACCCATATATACCCTTCTATGTAGACACATTTATATATGCACATTTATGTTCCCTTCAATTATCCACATACTGAGAAAATTTTCATAAGTTAGAATTATCATTTTTCTACATAGGCATGTAAATAGTTCAACTTTGATAAGTTTCTTATGATTTCTTTTCCCTGTTTACCTTCTTGTGATCCTTTTGCTTCTTGTATTTGAATGTCAAATTTTTTATTCAGTTGTAGTTTTTTTCATAAAGAATGCTTGAAAGTCCTCCATTCAATTAAATGACCGTATTTTCCCCTGAAACATTATAATCAGTTTTGTTGGGTGTGTGATTCTTGGTTTTAATCTTAGCTCTTTTGATCTCTGGAGTATCATATTCTAAGACCTTTGATCCCTTAATGTAGAAGCTGCTAGATTCTGTGTTATTCTGAATGTGTTTTGAAAATATTCAAATTTTTTTTTTTTTATTTCTGGCTACTTGTGCTATTTTCTCCTTGATCTGAGAACTCCAGAATCTGGGTATAATATTCCTAGGAATTTTCTTTTTAGGATATTTTTCAAGAGATGATTGATGAATTCTTTCAAGTTCCATTTTACCCTCTGGTTCTAAAATATCAGGGCAATTTTCCTTGAGAATTTCTTGAAGGATAATTTCTAGGTTCTTTTTTTTTCTTCTGGCTTTCAGATAGTCCAATAATTTTTAAATTGTCTCTCTTGGATATATTTTCCAGGTCAGTAGTTTTTCCAATGAGATATTTCACATTGTCTTCCATTTTTTTTTCATTTATTTGGATCTGTTAATAGCATCTTGATTTCTCATAAAGTCATTAGCTTCCATTTGCTCCAGTCTAATTCTGGAGCAATTCTCTTCAGTGAACTTTTGAAATTCTTTTTCCATCTGACAAATTCAACTTTTTGAGGCATTCTTTTACTCATTGGCTTTCTGGACCACTTTCACCATTTGAGTAAGTCTATTCTTTAAGGAGTTTTCTTCAGTCACGTTGTTGACTCTCTTTTCATGATTTTCTCACTTCATTATCATTTTTCTTCCCAATTTTTCCTCCACTTCTCTTATTTGATTTTCAAAGTCCTTCCTGAACTCCTCCATGGCCTGTAACCAGTTCACATTTTTCTTGGAAGCTTTTAGTTCAGGAGTTCTTTGTTGTCTTCCTCCCATTCCATGCTTTTATCCTTTTTGTCCCCCAAAATGGAATCTAAAATTGGATGGCTGTGCTTGCTTTGCATCTTGTGCTTGCTCAAGTTGCCAGTCAATTACTTGACTTTTGAGCTCTATGCCACAGTAGAACTCTGCTTCTAGAGTGGAGAGCTTTGTCCCAAATTGCTGGGGTTTTCACAGCTGCCATTGCTATTAAGAGGGCACCCTCTCTTTAGCCCCACCAGCTTTGCCTCACTGGTCAAATACCTCAGGACTGTCATCTGAGACCACGATCCAGATCTAGGCAGGTTAAAGCAAGAGCACTTAGCCTCTGAATGGTCATTTGGCCCCCCTAATATCTGCAGGCTGGGAGCTCTGAAGTAGCCAAATGAAGGTGGCTGCACGGCCACAAATTTAGTGGCTTCTCACTCAAGAGGCAGAGACAGTATCACACTTTCCCCCCCACCTCCCCAATCCAGCAGAGTTCCACTGACCTTTTACTTTGGCACTTATGGGTTGATAATTCTGGAAACCACCACAGCTGTTGCTGGTGCTGCTGTAGCTCAGGACAGATCAGCAGCTAAAACTGTGGCCTTATGTGAGGCTGGGCTCAGCTCCCAGTAAGCTCTGCTGAACCCTTCCTGCTGGCCTGCCAGGCTGCTTTCAGTGGGAGATTTATTTATCTCTGTCACTTTGTGAGTTCTGTAGCTCTAAAATTTGTTCAGATCATATTTTATAGATATTTGAGGTGATTATGGGGGGAGCCCATTGAGTTTTCCTGCTTCTACACTGCCATCTTGACACTGCCCTTCTTTTGTCTCTTTTTAAAAGTACGTAGTATTTTCAGAGGCTCTAATTCCAGCTGAACCACCAAAGATACCACACCCTTCATAAGTAATCAGAGGACATTAGAAGATATCAGGTGCACTAGCACATCAGAGTTATTGTCAAATTCATAAATGAAGAATGGTTGTTTTAACTTGGTTCAAGAAAATAGAAAGAGTTCTAAAGGAAGGCCTTAATCTTATGGGATTTCTTCTCTATGGAAGGTTTATGAGAGTATTTGGCAAAAAAGTATGTGGTTGAGTTCTCAATAATACCATTGGAGTAAGAAGATATGTGATGAAATCATAGAACCATAAAAGTAATGAAGAAGAAAAAGTATTAATTATTATTAATATTAGTAATTAATAATATTAAACATTAATAAAGCAAGAAAGAGGCACTATATCATGTGCCTACAATTTAAATTCAAAAGTGAAACATTCCTTGCTGGAAGAGAGCTTACATTCTAATGGAAAGAGGGTAGCAAAGAGTTATCAATTTAAGATACTGCATATATACACAATAAATGCAAAATGATTATAGGTGATGAATTTGGGAAGTAGCACAAAATCAAAATTTACATGGCAATGCAATGTAACAAAAATATACAAAATAATTTTGTGATATTTGCTGTTTAATTTGTCTTAAGTTTAACCATAGGCTTGACTGGATCTGAATTTCCCTTGTACTGATTTGGAGATTATTTTTCATTAGATTGCTAATAATATTCAATTCTTCTTTTGAAAATTGTTAGTTCATATTATTGGATGACATTCCTTTAGGGAAAGTCTTTTGATCTTACGTGTGTGTGTGTGTGTGTGTGTGTGTGTGTGTGTGTGTGTGTGTGTGTGTTTCAATTGTCTAAGTAATTTCAAAGATTTGAGCCCTAGATATATTTAATACAGGTTTTTCTTCAATTTAACTGTTAAATTTATTTCTCTAGTTGTATTAATTTTAGTCACAAAAAAACTTTTTTTTTCACAAAATGTTTTTTTTGACCTTTGGAAATTTTCTGTTTGTCTTTTTTGGCTTAAAGTGTACCTTCTTTTCCTAGTTGTGAAAGATAAATGGTCTGCTTCTCCTCTGCTTTTAAATTAGGTAAGATATTTAATATTCATATTATGTGACCATAACTTCTTGTGGAATAGAATTTGTGATGTTGATCTAAGTTTATATACTGCTTGTCAGTTTTCCCAGGAATTCTTATCAAGGCATAGTTTGTTAGTTTGTTTTTTAACTAGGTAATTTACATATGAGGATTTGTGCACTACTAGAGAAAAAATTGTGTAACAGTTTTCAGTGCACTGCCATAGCTTAGCCAAGTCATTTTTCATTTTCTACCTTAATCCAATGTCTTTTGACACATTCTCAGTACTTCCATATTGTTATTAATATTTCCTGGAATTATGATTTTTCACATATTATGCCATATGTAATGTGTTCTTTGTATATAGATCTGTTGTTACTTGTTGAAGACTCATTTTATAGTTTGCAACTGTGCTAAAGTTAGATTCGATTAGTTTACTTGCTGATTCTAAAGGATTTTATAAATAAACCATAATGTCATCAGCAGTTAAGAGTTGTTTTATCTCCTCATTACTCATTTTTATACTTCTTGTCTTATTTGTATTACCATCATTTCTAGAACTAAGACAAATAAAAAGGTGGAAAGGGAACATTCTTATATTAATCATGGATATACTTATATAACATATTATTTCCTTAAAGCTTACAATGTTAATTTTTGTTTTAGATAGTTTTGTAACCATATGAAGAAAATAAATTTCTAAACCTTTTTTTATGTTTTTTATTAGTGTAAGATGAGTTGTGTTTTGTTGAATCTTTTCTTTTAGGCATTCACATTCATTTATTTCTCCACTAATCTGTTCATAATGAGTTGTTTAAACTACACAATAAATTTTTCTGCAATTCTATCCATTTGCTGGCTTTTACCTAATTATGATCTTTGCTCTAATAAAAATAACAAACTAATTATTCACTGATTATCAATTTAGGAATGGCTGCTGCATGAACAATGAGTTCTTTCCTTTCTTCTGAAACATTATTATTTTAGTTAGGTCATTTCTTGTCCAGCCTACTCTGAGTGGTTCCTTGATGCAAGTCTATAAGATGAGTAGCTTGAACTCTTCTCCATGATCTATATGGCCTCAATCTAACTCATGCTTCATTATTTGTCTAGGTGTTTTCAATCTATAGGGTGTTCCAAACATATATCATAATGTTGATCTTTAATAATATTTTCTGTCATGATTTATTCATATCTTTGAATAGTCAACATAAATAATTAATCCTGATACGATTCAGAATGTCTTATTTTGGTCTTTATAGAATTTCTCTACCTTATCATTCTCTGCAATATATTTAGGAAAGTAAGCAAATGTTATTTGTATCCTGGTGTTAACAGTTACAAGAGAATCAATTGTTATATTAAACACTGGGGAGGTTTGTTGTCTTCAGGCACACAGGGCAATTCTTCCAAATATGTTATGTTCCTGGACATCCCCACCAAAAGAAAAACACACACACACACACACACACACACACACACATGAATTTATTACCAAATGCTTATTGTAGTTATGATGACCATCTCCACAGATAGCTATGCCCATACTAGAAGAGACTCATTCTGGCTTCTGCATGTCACTCAGTATCTCTAGCTTGGCAAGGCCATTGAGAGAATCTATACTGTTGTTTTGTGTTTTAGAGTCCAAAACCATCTTCTAACCAAAATGAGGTAATTGGGTATTGTGGTACAATGGCATGCATACAATTAACACATCACAAGATATGGATGAGATTTTATATCTGAAGCCATTCATAAAATAAAATGATAAGAATTTGCTATTAAAGTCAGAACTGATATTCTCAAAAGGTATAGGAGAAGAAGACAAAGAAGTAGAGGAGGAGGAGGAGGAGAAAGGGAGAGAGGGAAGAAGGGAAGGAAGGAAAGAGGGAGGGAGTGAGAGAGGGAGACACACACACACACACAGAGAGAGAGTGAGAGAGAGAGAGAGAGAGATCCATATGTTTGTTCCAGAAAGAAGGAATGGGGGTGTTCCCAATCAGGCTGAAAAGATAAAATAAAACTTCATTCACGCAGGTAGTTTCTTAGCTAAGTCTTCTTAGCAAATAAAAAATTCAATATTCCATACATGAGGCAAATATTATTTAGCATAGAACAAAAGCATCTGCATCCATTTTACAATATGTATAAAATTGTACATTCAGATTGAAGTCCCTCTGTATGCACAGAAAGAGAACTTAAAAACAGGTTATTGATCAAGGTTAGGTTAACTGGTCCTTGGGTTATTTTTGTCATTTCCTTTTGAATGACCCCATCTTATATAACAATCACATTCAAATTGTAAAAAAAAAAAAAATCCATCTAAATGTTTACCTGCAGTCACAATTCAATACAAAAGAAGATACAGCAAATAACTCAGTTTTAAATGAAGAGGAAATGATGAAAGGTAATCAATACCATTTTACTAGATGGTGATGAGGTAAGGGAAGGTGGAAAATGGAGAAGTCATTAATTTAATAGGAGCTAGTACCAGTAATGGTAAAGGAAATTGGAAAATTCTGTCCATATACACCAGTTCTCTGTTGAGATAATTTGCTAACCAAGGCTTCCATTGCTTAAAACATAACTTCATTGAAATAGTTTTTCAGGAACTTTGGCTTTTTTATTGTCATGTTTTTCAAGGAATTGCTTGATTATAGTTCATTGAAACAAATGCTTTGGCAACATTTTTTCTCATTTTCATTTGTTTTTGATAATTTGGACTTGCTAGAATTCTATATGACCAGAGAAGTTTCTTGAAATTGCTTCTTATGGGAGTTTGATAAACTGCACTTTTGAATTTTTTGTCATGCTTAAATGTTTGTAAAATTGTGCAGAAATGACTTTTGTCTCTTTTGAAAGCAATTGCTGTCAGTAGGGCGCAGTTTGATATGTTTCTCATATACAATAGGATTGTTAAACAAATACTATTGTTTGGTGCATAGCAGGCCTTGAATTATGGCAGAAGCCAGCGCAAAGACCCAGTGAGGGATTTTTTACCTGGGATTTGTGAATATATTCTTTGAAAATATTTTCAAAACTGTATTTTCATCATGACTAGCTTAAGTTGTAATCCTATGTATATCATTTTGTATATCTAAAAATATTATTCTGAGAAGTGCTTTATAGGTTTCACTGCCAAATGGTTCAACAACATAAAAAAAAAGGCTAAGGAGTCTGACTTAGGTAACAAATAAAAGTCGGTCTGAGAAGAGACTCGATACCACACTTCTGTTATGCAAAAGACATTGGTCATAGTTTCCTCAAGTGGGCAAATCACAGTCATAAAAACTAAAGGAACATGGACTTCCAAAATCTCCATGAGTTCAGTTGTTTGGTTTTTTTTCCCCCCCCTTGGCAAATATAGGTTGGGTAATGAGGAAAGGTGGCATTTCAAGCAGATCTATAGATATGTCTTATTTCTATCAGTTTCTGTATAAGTATAAGCAAATTTAGGAGACTGAAAACAATTGAAACTATTTAAAAAATTAGGGAGAAGTTGTTTCAGGAATGAGGTAGTTCATTCACCTCACTTTATAGAGATTAAGTGATTTGCTCAAGATTATGTTAATATCAGTGGAATCATTTGAACTGAAATGGTCACGGAATAGGAAGAAAGGGAGATAGCCAATTGAACGAATTAAGGAGCATTTATTAGCTGGCCGGCGACAGTTCTGGAGTCTAGCCCTGGGATCTACCCTGAGTGGTGGTGTAAGCAGAGTATTTAAAGGCAAAAACCGCAAACATATCAGGAAACCACAAACATATCAGGAAACCGCAAACATATCAGGAAGAAAAAAATCAGAGTACAGATTTGCATAAACATCCTGCACCTGGTGTTTTGCTAGGGGCCCCAGGTCCTTCCTGTTCCTTTTGTGGGGGCGTGGTTTCCTGGAACTTGGGCCAAGTTGGCCCCTTCACTTCACTCCGTCCTGTTTTAGGTCATACGGAGGATTCGTCCTCCATGATCAATGACAAGTAGGACAGGCGGAGAGCGAATAGTTTGGTTGCATCCAACTGAGCTCAGCTGCCTGACAAGACAGGGACCCACAGTTAGACCTAGAAGTAGGAACAATAGGGGACCAGATATGGCAGAGAGGAGTGTAGTAAGCCATGGGGACCACTCAAAAGGGACTGATACCAAGAGGCAGATGAACGCCTAGCAGTGTCCCTTTCATCCAGCCATTTACGTAGTGGGGCCAAGGATTCCCTTAATGACCCTGGATCGGTTGGCATAAAAACAGCAAGCTTCACCCAAGTGCCATGCACAGGCCCCCCTGTTTTAGGAACAGGAGGTCCAGTCCACGACGGTTCTGTAACCCTACCTCTGCCAAAGAATCCAGGGAAGTCTCTAAGTGTGACACCATCCCTTGCAGGGAGCGGAGACTGGTGTCAACTTGGGCACTGAGAGACTGGAAAATAGCATCCCCTTTAACTAGAGCTGAGACTCCCACTGCCCGTTCCCTGCCTTGTAGCCTCTGGGAGGCCACAACATAGCTGACGAGGGTAACATCACAGGAGCCCTCAGACTCCAGGGGAATGGGGTGGACTCGAAATGCTCCAGCATGTCAAAGACCATCAGGAATCAGAGGCTCTGCACCCGGCAGTGACCATAGATGAAGGTGCTTGGCCCTGCCCTGGAAGTTGAACATGAGGACATATTCCCCCCTCCACGTCTCACTTTGACGTACCAGGAAGACACCATGGCTGCCAGCATCCCCTGCCAACACTAGCTGGGCAGCTTTGAGGCAGGAGAGGGTCCCATGGAACCAAGGGTACTTTGAAAGGGGATGGTCCCCATCACCTCCATCTGACATCCCCTGGAACAGGAACGAACCTGTGGTGTCTGGAGTGTCTGGAGGAGAGCAGGGAGGAGTAGGGGGTAAGGGGTGAGTTTCCCTACTCCTATGTCAGAATCATGGAGAGGCAAAGGAGAATCAAGTGGGGACCCTCAGAGCAGTCCTTAGTGAAAGAGGGGTGAGATAGAAGATGGGTAAATGTTGGCTCTTAGGGGGAGACTGGTAGAGGGACTGTTTGCCCGCACCTCAGCCTTTCCAGTGAAGATTGACAGACTCTCCTACACAACATAGGGGAAAGAGGTAGGGTAGAGGGGTCCTTGGGCCAACTCAGTGCATAGTGACCCAAGGAAAATACAGGGTGAAGGGGTGCTCAGTTACTGCTTCCTTCCCAAAGACCAAGGCTTTAGGCAGCAGTATTGGCAGCGGCCCTCTGAGACCAAGACATTACAGCCAGGAGAATGCTGGCCCTGATGCCAGCTGCCAGGCCAACCAGGGCACAGGCAGTAGGCTTCTAGGTTGCAGATGAGCTCTATCACCTCATTCACAGTGGTGAGTGATAATGGGTGGGCAGAATAGAGCTCATGGGTGGGTGGCACTGGGACATCACGTACCACTACACGGAAGTACAGGCCTGGTTGGATATGGATGACTGCAGCAGCCACAGAAGACAAGATGGATTGCTGGATGAGGCAGAGGTCTGGTCCCCTTGTTGGCAGCACTTCCCAGTGGGCTGGCAAGGGCAGTTCATTCAGTTCCATTAGAAACTCCTGTAGCATACTGTTCAGGGTTCCAAAGAGTCCTGCTGCTGTTGGAGCTACCTTGCCCAGACTATAGATCTCCATGATCACAGGGGTGTTTGTAACTTCCTCTTCTTCCAAGCCTTCCTCTTTCACAGACTGCTGTGGATGGTCCCTATCAGGTTCCTTGCTGGGCAGGTCAGGAAGGAAGCTAACAGGGGGCAGTAAGGTAGCTTAAGGAGCCTGGGACTCAAAGTTCTTTACCTCTTGCTTCAGCTGATGAGATGCATTGAACATCTCAAGTGCTGGAGACTCATACTCCTTTTGGACATTGTGGTGGGGGTCAGGGGGTGGAGACGCCTCTGGCTTGGCACTGGGCTCAAGCACTGGAACACTCTTATCCTGTGGCAGCATGACCAAGTTAGTCTCCTGCGGCTGCATACAGTCAGTACCCAACTCCTCCTTCAGCATAGGTTGCTACTTCTGCCTAGGCCTCCTGCTTTACTCCTCAGTTACCAGCCTCTGGCCCTGGTGGCCCCTTGACTTTGTGCAGCCTGGACAGAAGGGCCGGTTACCAAAGGCAGCCTTCCTTGGGTGAGGCAGCTGGCACCATGCTGGCCTCTCCTCGGGGGAGCTGTCCCTCAAGGCTGGCAGCAGTGGCTTAACAGCAAAAGTTAAGCACTGTTTCCAGTGACTCTTTTGACATTTCTGGTTGGAGCCCCCAAACTTGGGCTTGTCTAGGCAGAAGTCACACTTCCCACAGTCCAGCAGGAGCAGGCAGGCTGCACACATACCACACTTGCGGCTATGGCGCGGCCACCGGGGAGCGGTGATCCGCGGTGACCACTGGGCTGCCCGTCCCTGCTGGGGGGAGGGGGCGCTGGTGGGGGGTAATTTGTCCCCACTGGGGGCCCTTCTTCAATAGGGACTTGGGGGGGCAACTCTAGAGGCAGTAGTTCCATTGAATCAAAATGGGAGGCAGCAATAGAAGCAGAGCTGGGGAAGACAGAAGCCAAGGGATGATCAGAGAGGCCCCGTATGCCCCCTGAGACAGATGCTCATTGCTTTCACTAGGTCCCAAGGGCAGCTCCTGGCTGGGCAGATTCTCTGAGTGGTTGAGGCAGGATAGGTCCAGGCTGTCTGTGTTCTCCTTGTCAAGCATCCCCAGGGCTGTGGTCGTCCGGATATTTAGTCTCAGCCTCTCAAAGCGGTGTGTCCATCTTTCCCCAGGGGATGTCCCACTGCTAGTTGGCCCCACATTGGTGCTACTGCCCCCACCAGAGGAGCTGGAGTTGCTGTTTCCACCCAGGACAGGTGGCCCAGAGGCAGAGGTGTCTAAGGGTCCCACTGGAGGGGGGGATCACCAGCTCCCTGCCACTGCAAGATCCTTCGGATTGAGCCTCGTATTGATCGGCGCACAGAGCGGAGGGAGAAATGTTTCTTCAGCTTAGGCTTTGAGGAGGATGAAGAGATTGAAAGAGGAAGAGGGCCAGCCAGGTCTTCAGAAGATGGTGAAGGACCCAACACCGTCAGAGGCCCACTGTTCCTGCAGCTCTCCAGGGATGGGGTTTCCGTCCCAGGACTCAGGGGGATTGGACCAGATGATAAAAGAGAACCTGAGGCCTGGGCCACCTCTGCCTCAAAGTGCTGCAAAAAGAGCTCAGCAAAACATCGGGAGAAGGCTGCCTCAGCGCCAGGCTCTGTATATTGCGGATGGGAAGCCAAGTAGAGGCGAAAGCATCTGGCAAAGTCCAGGGCTGCTACCCGAGCATGGGATTCACAGAACTCCCGCCAACTTGGGGGAGGTGGTGGTGGTGGTGGCAGAGGGGGAGGAGAAGGGGAAGCCCCATCCTCAGGGGAAGGGGCACCATTCATGATGAGCCAGATGAAATGGAGAGTAGAGGCCCTAGGTGGGGGAAGGAAGGGGGGAGGAGGCCAGAAGACTCAGGGTCTTCTGTAGCAACTGCATCTCGGTCCCCACGGTTTGCTCCAGCGACAGCAGCGGCAGCTCATGCTCGTTTGAGCTTGAGGCGTAGATCACTGGAGGGATTTGCTGACCACTCCTGTGGACGTTAAGTCAACTTGACGTGAGAGCGGTGAATCCACCACTCCTTGCGTCCGGCCACCTTTACAGCAGAAGGGTTGCTGAGGATGACTTGGTAGGGGATGGTCCACCTAGGTTCTAGAGAAGAGCCTTTTGGCAGCTTACAGGTGAGCACCCAATCACCAGGCTGGACAGAAAGGGATGGCTCGCCGGTCAGGGGTTGGTGTACAGCACTTAGCACAGAACGTACTGCAGACTGGATTTCTGTCAGTGCCTGTAATGACTTTAAAAGTGATTGATTAGAGAGATCTATCTGTGCAGAATCAGCTACTCTGGGTAAAATGGGAGGGGGAACACCAAACATAACCTCGAAAGGGGAGAGAGAGAGAGTAAAGTAATTGGGGGTACAGCGTGTACTCAAGAGGGCGAAGGGAAGGAGGCTCACCCAATTATCGCCAGTTTCAATCTTAGTTTCGCTATGTATTCCTTCAGGGTTCTATTCATTCTCTCCACTTGACCTGAACTTTGGGGCTTATAGGTGCAATGCAGTTTCCATCTTATCCCCAGAATTTGAGACAGAGACTGAATTATGGAGGAGGCAAATGCAGGGCTGTTATGCGAGCCAATAGATACCGGAAGGGTGAATCTTGGGAGGATTTCAAAAAACAGTTTCTTTGCCACGATTCCAGCAGTTTCACTTTTGGTGGGGAAAGCTTCAACCCATCCAGTGAAAGTGTCCAGAAAGACTAGCAGGTATCGAAATCCATTTACTCAATGTTCCATATCCGTGAAATCTATCTCCCAATGATCTCCTGGGAATGTGCCTCTAGGTCGGTATGCCGGGACTTTGGTAGGCGAGGCTGGATTAATGCGCGCACAGGTCACACACCGCTGAGCAACTGCCTCTCCTGCCTATTTCAGCCCTGGGCTGGAGAAGTGGTTCCGGACCAGTTTGTAGAGCCAGGTGGCTCCCAAGTGAGTTAACTTGTGCAGATTCATTAGAAGGGGAAGTACCATGGGTCAGGGAAGGATCAGCTTCCCCTCAGAAGTCCTTCACCAGCCTTGGTCATCCTCCTTTCCCACCTGGTCTTTGGGACAGTAAGTGGGGTGGGGTGGCAAAACATTCCAGTCTGTGTAGGGCTCAAGTATCAGGGCCTATGTAGGTCCTCAGAGGGCCACCTTCTTTGCCGCCTCATCTGCTTCCGCATTCCCCAGGGATACTTTATCCCTTCCTCCTGTGTGGGCTGATACATGCACTACAGCAAAATCCTTTGGCAACCACACCGCTTCCAGAAGGGATTGTATTTGTTCCCGATTCCTCACCTCTTTGCCAGCAGAAGTCAAAAGACCTCTTTGTTGATAGACATATCCATGGACATGCACCATGGCGAAAGCATATCTGCTGTCAGTAAAAATGTTGACCTTCTTACCCTCTGCTGACTGGAGAGCCTTAGTGAAGGCAATAAGTTTGCCCCTTTGGGCTGAAGTACCTGGTAGAAGGGAGGCGTCCCACAGGGTGCCCAAGGGAGACACTACCGCTGCTCCGGCTTTTCGGACCCCGTTTGAAATGAAACTGTTCCCGTCCGTAAAGAGATCAAGGTCCGGGCTAGTGAGAGGAACATCTGACAGGCCGGGTTCAAGAGGTGTGTATGGAGTCCAGGAGGTCAAGGCAGTCATGAAGAAGCGGTTCAGGGCTTGGGTCCAACAGTAGCGAGGCAGGATTCATGGCTACTGGTGGCACAAACCTGACATGGGACTCATCTAGAAGGAGGGACTGATAGTGTGTCAAGCGAGCATTGGAGATCCACCTGGAGGGAGGCGAGTGTAGAAGCTGTTCAAGATTATGTGAGGTGAGAATCAGAAGAGGCTGGCCGAAAGTCAACTTGGAAACCTCCTTTACCAGCGTAGCCACAGCCGCCATGAGGCGCAGGCTGGGAGGCCATCCAGATGCCACTGAATCAAGATGTGTGGAGAGATAGGGCACAGGTCTTCTCCAAGGTCCAAGGGGCTGGGTCATCATCCCTTTTGCAGTGGCTGCTGCCTCATGCACATACAGGTGAAAGGGTTTGGATAAGTCCAGCAAGGCAAGGGCCGGGGAGCTAGCAAGGGTGACTTTGAGAGAGTCAAAGGCGGACTACTGGTCAAGCCCCCAGCAAAAGTCAGTAGTGGGTCCTGAGAGAACTGAGTAGAGTGGCCAGGCAATCTCGGCAAAACCGAGTATCCAAATGCGACAATACCCGGACGTTCCCAGGAATTCACGCAGGCTTCTGTGTGTAGAAGGGACCGGTATTGACAGTATGTTGGCCACTCAGGCCCGAGAGAGAAAACACTGTCTGTCAGATAGACTAAAACCAAGGTAAGTCACAGAACTGGAGCAGAGCTGAGCTTTCTTACCCGACACTCGGTAACCCTTGTGATGCAAGAGCTGGAGAAGCCAGAGGGTGGCCTGTAAACACTGTTCCTCAGACGAAGCTGCCAGGAGGAGTTCATCCACATATTGAAGGAGTGTCACATCTGAGTTCTCAACTTGGAATGGCAAGAGATCACTGGCAAGGGCAGCCCCAAACAGGGTAGATGAATTCTTAAACCCTTGAGGGAGTCGGGTCCACATGAGTTGGGAAGAGGATCCGGTATTGGGGTCAGTCCAAGTGAAGGCAAACAAGGCCTGGCTAATAGGAGCCAGAGGGATGGAGAAGGCATCTTTCAGGTCCAAGATTGTATACCAGGGCCTGTCAGGGCCCAGGGAAGATAAGAGAGTGTAGGGGTTGGGAACCGTGGGGTGCAGGGTCTCAACCTATGAATTAACCTCCTGGAGGTCTTGTACAGGGTGGAAGTGACCAGTCCTGGGTTTCCTGACCAGAAGGAGGGGCATATTTCAGGGGCTCTAACAGGGTCTAAGGATTCCCATCTTTAAGAGTCAGTCAATGTGGGGTTTTATTCCCAGAAGTGCCGCCTGGCTTAAGGGGTACTGCCAAATTCTGACAGGGGTTGTGGTAGAGAGGAGGGAAACGACTATGGGGGAGGCAGTTAGGACAGGATTTTGCCGCGTCCGGCCCTGTGCACTCATGACAGAGAGTACTCACCAGATACAGAATAAATATCAGATGCTCTCGTCAAAACAAAAATTTTAGAGAACAATCTGGACCTCAGGAGTCCGGGGAAACAGCAGGCTGGTAAAAAAAAACAAATACAGACCGGTGGCCACCCCATCTATAATCCTCATAGCCTCCTAAGGTTTCCGTTTCTCAGAACAGTTGCTGGGCAGGGGGGTGTGATGGTCCCGGTTCACACACGACCTGTCAGGGAAGTGGCCCTCCTGGGCACCATGACCTTACCTATCCTGGCCAGAGGCCAAAGGCCTATGTCGGTGGGATCTCCAAGTGAAATGGACACCAAATAGGAAGAAACGGAGAGAGCCAATTGAACGAATTAAGGAGCATTTATTAGCTGGCCAGCGACAATCCTGGAGTCTAGGCCTGGGATCTGCCCTGAGCGGCGATGTAAGCAGAGTATTTAAAGGCAAAAACCACAAACATATCAGGAAACCACAAACATATCAGGAAGAAAAAAATCAGAGTACAGACTTGCATAAACATCCTGCACCTGGTGTTTTGCTAGGGGCCCCAGGTCCTTCCTGTTCCTTTTGTGGGGGCGCGGTTTCCTGGAACTTGGGCCAAGTTGGCCCCTTCACTTCAGAACCAATGTTCTTTAAATACAATGGAAGAGCTCATTTCACTGTGCCATATTGTTTCCTTATAGAAGATTTCTATATGGGCTTCCATCTCCATTTTGTAGAATCATGTAGCTATAAGTCAAGAAAGAACATTAGAGGTTACCCCATACAAACCCAACTATGTGCTCAATCCTTTAAGTCTCAATTTAATATGAAGGGTTTGGATAAAGACTATAGAAATCATGAAAAGATATAAGATAAATAAAACCAACTATTGTCTTTGTTTCAAATTGAAGATGAAAGGAATTAGTCATAGTTATTTAAAATACATTGAGCACTATTTTAATTTCATTTTACTTTACACTGTTCTGTCATTTTAACTCTTTACAAATATGCATAATAATGTTCTAATTAATAGGTTATCATATCGGGGAAGAAGAGAAATTATTTTCTCTAATTTCTCAAATGTATATGCTTTTTGAGAGAGCTATGCTGGGAGCAAGGAAGTCTTATATGAATGCATAATGATCTCAGAGTGGTTAACTAAAATTGCTTTTACAAATTCAATTTCATAATTTCCAACTTTAAGAATTGCTAATTCTTCCCCTTATTAAATAGCCTTGTACCACAATTGCACAAGATAGTTGTACATTAAAAATATGTAGAAAGAAATCAACATCTACAGTCAGATGAACTGGGATGAAAAAATCTGTCTATGCTACTTAAAAGTTAAAATCATAGCTTATATTCATATGACACTTCAAAGTTTAGAGTATTTATTCATTTATATAGCATTTAAACTTTACATATTACTTTGTTTATTTATACAATCACATTTTATCTACTTTCTACATGACTTTTGCCAAGGTATTGAGCTATCCTTGTTGACAATTTGCTTCTTGGTAAGACAGTTGGACTACCTGGTCAGTAAGAAGCTTTCTAACTCTACATTTATGTTCTTATAATAATGAAGGCAACCAGCCCTTGCCCTAAGTCCCAGGCAATCATCTCTGCTCCAAAAAACAAATTATCAGGGCAGGTAGGTGTCACAGCGTATAGAGCACCAACTCGGGAGATAGGAGGACCTGAGTTCAAATGTGGCCTCAGACACTTAACACTTACTATCTGTGTGACCTTGGGCAAGTCACTTAACCATAATTGCCCTGCTTTCTTCCTTCCCCTCCAAAAACAGAAAAAAAGGACCAAAAAATTAATAAAAGTGAAGGAAGGACATTGAGATCCTTATTTAAAAAAATTATCATTGTTGGTCAAATTCAGATAGAAATGAACAATTCAACTTGTGGATTCCTTTACTTATGAAATACTAGAATTATTGTTAAAACACACCAAGAATTTATCATCTACTCTGTTTCTTGTATATAGGTAGTTTTGGCAAATATCTATATCTATCCATCCATCTATCTATCTATCTATCTATCCATCTATCTATCTATAAACATTCTATTGTGACCACAAAGGCAGCATCATAAAATTGTGGGACAGCCTTGAAGTCAGGAAGATCTTAACTTATATTCTTCCTCTAACTTAGACTATGTGGTCATGAACAAGTCTTTGAACTAAATTGCAAATCTGAGTCAGGCTGCCATTTTGCATCAGAGGAAGAAGCTTTCATATTGAGAATGCTGGCTGTGTTAAAATCATAGGAAAAGGTGGATAAGAAATAAAGAATTGTATACAACTCCCTGAGGATTTTCTGGTGTTTTATTAACTCCTCATCTATGAATTTCTAATTCCATGGTGTCTATAGCACAAACCCCTAACACTGGGTTTCTCATCATTCCCGAATTCAACATCTTATCTCAACTACTCTTGACTGTGTCTCACCCCCATTTCCTGAAACTTAACATTATTATTTGCTTTTAGAATACAACATTATTCTATAACGACCAAATTTTGTTATCTTTCCTTCTAGAATTGTATCTGTCTGGAAAGTTTCTATCTGGTAAGTCATTTGGAAAGGTCATATACTTTCTGGACTTAAAATCACTTGGTCTTCTAGTTTATTAACAATTCTCTGTCATTTTGTGTCTGGGCACATGTATTTAATGCTGACTCTTTTTTTCATATTTTTTTTTCCTGTGAATTTTTGGGATTCTAAACTATTATTGATTTTTATATATTAAAGTTG